>OX104134.1:39188508-39464141 GCA_944470555.2 Heterobilharzia americana
TTCCACATTTTATTCGCACCTGCATGTCTGCATTTCAGTTTCGGCGTCTACTCAACGGATTCTTCCTTTTCACGGATATCTAGAAATTTCTTGACATTCATATTATATCCACAAATACGAAGCATAATAGAGCAATCAGCACATAACAGTGGTCAAGCCATTGCGTTCACCGTGAACGTACTCAGATCTCTAAATGTAAGGATCGGTTTTATTAAAAACCTACAGTTCCTTCAATGCAGATGGCCTTACGGTTGCACACAAAGGTATGAATACTGGCTCCTCTCCGTATAATGAACTTAAAGAATACTGTTGATTTCTGAAAGCCACTACGATACACCCCCCCTCCCAAAAAAACGACTTAATAACTCTACAATGGAAGGACTATGTAGTTGACTTCACATATATACATGAAAATGTACATGAAGTCCGAATGAATCAAAAAAGGATAGGGAACTTTCTCTTCTCCAAATTTGATAGCATAGTAATCTGCATTTCCATATCTGCTCATGCCTCTCCTTTCTTTCCCTATCTGCAGAAACAGCTGCAAGTCGACATTTGATGTTCAAGTTCAGTCTGAACGTGATCACCTTATGGGAATAATACCTGCTCATTGACGCCAATAATTAATGGACTGCTCCCACTGTTTCGCAAATTCTGGACCATCTTCAAGAATAACTCACATACTGGTCATGATTTTTCTCTCGAAGAACCGTCTGACCATTCCCAACAGTATTAGTAGCACAGGCATTCTGAACAGATGATTAAACTAGAGGCTGATTGCTATATTGGCTCAGGACGTCACTTACCTTACATATTTTTTAGTACTCTGTACCAAGAGACCTTTTCATATGAAACTTACTACGCATCAAATACACTTCTCGAATGATGCCACCTATGCTAATGCAAAAGATACCCGAAGTCTATGTATAAATACTGCCACTTGGACTATTGACTGTTTCAACATCTACTTTCACCCGATACAACAAGTATTCCCAGCAGAATTAATCTATATTACCTTCAAACATAACACGGGGACCTGGAAATGCATTGATATGGCCATACACGTTGGTTGTATAACTGTGGATATTTTGTTGATACTCCAGATTGTATGAATGAGTCCTTTGTGGTTAGCAAAGCTAATAACTGAAGGTCATTCTAGGTAATAAACTGTTATATTGCAACTTAGCAGACTGTGCGAATAGACTAGCAACGTCGGTTGGTTATGACGCAAACTTTGAACACTGCGCGCTTTTGATACTGATAGTGGAACTTGTCTGTGAGATGGGAGATGGGAATCCATATCCGTCTCACGAACTTCAGTAGATTTTAATAGGATTATGCACACTAATGACTTCATACGTAATTTATTCAGCACTAGATACCAGTCCGTAAACTTTCAAAAATTATGAATTTGACGGTGCTTGTAAACTGGTATCCCTTATGTTGAACCCGTTAAGTGAAGACAATATTTATTATCTAAACTTTAACACTCTATGTATGCTATAAAGTAATATTTCCTTGCTTATTTCATAACTAGCAAGACCTTCGACAGTTTCTATTTGAGTGTAATGAAACTCCGTCAGTACCATTCAGAACTCAAGTCTTGTAGATATTTTGAGATATATCAACGTGATGAAGCCTGTAAACTGACTTCTCTCATGTTAGAATCTTTTTTTAAAGCGAGAATAAAACGTCTATTTATTTATTTAACCTTATTATTCCTGAGCAATAGGCTGCACGCGAGATCGGGGTTATCTGTCAGACTTATGAGGACCGCAGAATCACTCCGGGCAGTGACTTAGGATATGGAATTCTGAGTAATGACGCTATTATTCCGCTGTTATATCTCTGCAGGTTTATCGTTTTAAAGTGAATTCCAGCATGGTACCACCTCAAAACATGTTGAGTGATACCGTTTTTGCGAAATCAAACCTTATGACTCTTCACAGCAGCTCAACTAACTTCGGAGCTCATGTCAAGCAGACGTTAACATTGGACTAGGATTACTTTACAATGGTCTGAGCTACCACACCACACATCAGCATGCCACCCATAAAATTAGATTATATTTCCAGAAACCCATATGGGAAGATACTCAAGCAGGCCGGTCCCATCAAGACCAGCCTCTCACTGAAAACGTTTACCGCTCCACATGACCCTCTCAGTCAGCCGACACCATGAAACTTCGTGTTGTTAGAAGCACCCCCAAATGTCCTTGCAGCAGTGTATGGGGACCTCGAGGTAAGATGGTGGAACTACCATCTCCCCATCTCTGCCTCACCCCAGAGACTATAATCCTGACAGAGACTTGGTCATCGCCAGATATCACCAGCGTCGAAGCTGGTATACACGGCATACCCCCGTTCGGAAGACGGGAGTGGCACAGGGAGGCGGAGTAGCAGCGTTTATGAGTGGCCATCCTAAAAGTCAACGAACCACCAAAACACTACTGTCGGAGCTACCGAACTCCGCCTGGATCCACTCCACACTCGTACATTCGGACACTCGATGGGGGTCAGGTGGGAAATCGTCCAAACTAGGCCATCTTCTTACTAGCGACCATTTCTTAGCAGACGTGGAGGTTAAGACCTCCCTTGGCAGTAGCAGTCACAGCACAGTAGTGTTCCACCGGATGTTCAGGGAACAACTAACGTGGGAGGGATCTTACACTTGCAGTCCTTACGGCAAGGCAAACTACGAGGTAATGAACCAATATATGTTGACAGAACCGTGGCCCAATGGGGGGGCACTTTGTTGACTGGTCTACACTGGGAACTAGTAAGCGACATCACTAAGAGGGATTCCCCCAAAACGCGTCCCAGTGGTCACAGCAGCACCGAAGTAGCGAACCTCATGGCCGAAACGAGGCGCTCAAAGCCCCAGAAAGTCGAGATGGAAGCGTGGCACGCACGGAGGATCTCTAGAAAAGTGTTAGATCATAGCACATGTATGGGTCTAGGAAACCGATGCAACATCAGGGTGAGGGTAGACAGGAAGCATTCGACGGAAGCCCTGCCGAGAAGTTTTAAACAAACCCCGAAAGCTTGTACCGATTCATGGCGAGAAGCAAAGCTGCCAACGGTCAAGTGGCCTAATGGCTTCAGGACTATTCAGACGGCAGAGAACTGAACAGAGGTCAACAAGGCTTGCTGGACTTAGAAGACATAATGATCTCGTGTGACACCAGGAGCGATCCAGGACTTGCTGTTATTCCTTCTTTTGGTGGGTGACCTCCTACTGAGTCTCAACTTCCCAATTTTACATTGCGTTGACAACGTTAAGCTACAGAGAGTTGGGACAACCGATTCAGAATCCAGTGCAAAACAAAGCTATCTCAGGCTGCTTGGATAGTGTATGGATAGCAGCTGACTAATTTTTAATGTAGATAGGTGCCAAACGATGTTTCTTCGCACCTCCAAATTGCCAAAGGTACCCTATCGTTTCTGTGATGCGCAACCATGTGGAAAGACCTAGGACTAATACTGACTGACAAGCTGGACACCTGCTAAAGTTATCCAGTATATACCTCTACAGCTTACATAGCACTGCACTCCAAGTGCAGGTAGCTAGGTGCCCTCTCTGTGCAACTCTTCCTGAAGCTTTATAAAACCTCACTTATGTCTGCAACGTCATTGTACCACTATAGTTGAAACAGACGTGTACCTCCTGGAGGAAGTCTAGAACCAAGAAACTAAGGGTTTTTTGCGAATGCGGCAGAAATTGGTAAGATCATAAAGCGAGCACGAAGAAATCAGTTGGCTTACATAAGCTCAAAAAAGGAGATTGGACATTGAAATCACAGGAGGTTGTCTCCCTCGCGGGATTTCATTAAAACCGTTTACTGGCGCCCTGCAGAAACCATATCTTCATTATAATGCCAGATGTGCGACGGGAATTGCAGCATCGACGTGCGGCTGCACTCATAAGAAATCTGATGGTTTTAAAGTATGATTTCGAAAAACACGGTGTCCCCAAGTGTTCCTGTTCACTTTTGTGAGTAGAAGATTGGTTGTCTAACCACTTGTAGAGCATTTTTCAAACTTCCTCGGAGGATTGAGTTTATGCACATTCTTCACTTTTTATTCCGAAATTTACATCCACTGAAATATGAGGCGGAGTTGAGGTACCAGTCTTTTTATTATGTGATGTTTGCAGTGGATTAGAGGGACCAAAGTTGGAGGTAGCTTTTAAAAAGGCAGTTAACGGGTGGCTGCGTTCATTGTCAACTGAGGTGTGTTTGTGTAAAATGTTAACTTTTGCAGCTTCCTGGTATTGCTTCGAGTTTTTTTGCCATTTGGGGCTTTCCTACTGGACATAGAGTTTTGCGCCTGCTGGCGGGCCTCTCTTCTTATGTGCTGGTTGTCACCAACAGCTCAGTATTTAAACCGGGTCAGAGTATCGCACGGGATAAATTGAAGTGTCATTCTGTCAAAAAAGCTCGGCTTAATCTTATTCGGTCAAGAAAATACGTCCTTTTGGAAGTGCAACTTCTAAGGTAAGTATTTCGTAACTCTCATCTTGGGGAAGAGAGACCCTAATATATATTGCTTCTAAATACTCTCTGCTGTTTGCTGGTTTCCGTTACATGGTGAGTGACTTTGGCGCTTCTCATTGAGTTAGGTTGTTGTAGCTGCGAGGTACAAGGCATAGATCTAACAGGTTTGTATTTCGTGTGTTCGGGTTTCCAGGCACGTTTATTGGAAATCTCACCTGTTTGTATGATCAGTTTCAGTCCGTAGTTTATAGCGAACATTAATATTTTAGTCAGCATATAACTTCTCGTTTTGGAGTTACCTCTTATCGGATAGTTACCAAGTTTTGAAGCACTTCAAAGAAAAGTATGATTACTTATGGATTTCTTTTCCGAATAATCAGCTGTATATGTTGCGTACCCTAACCTCCACTTTTTCAACATGGTGGTTCGTAGTTGGCCTTCCCAGTTAGTCAGTTCGCTAAGTTGTAGAGCACTGCCGTATATGTCCAGATTATTTAAGCGAGTGTTTCTCACTTCATGTTTCTTTCAGGTACTTACACAGAAGAATGACAGGACAGGCTGCATTTAAATCATCAGAAGTGCATGCCATCACGAAGAAAATTGTTTGTGAATGACCTAGGGATGTAACGAGGTCCGTGTTGATACGTATCATGCATAAGACAATTTCAGGTGAACTGGTGCAACTAGAAGTAGACTAGGTGAAATCGGAAAAACAAGGCACATTCTCGTTAAAGGTTCCTAGTAGCTTCTATCGGTTATAATTACACCAGCACCTGGGATTCAGCAGTTTTCTGTTTTTATACCGTTCTAATTATATTAGTGTTTCTATTCCGCAATTTGGTGTGGTTTTTTTAACTGAGGTTTTCGCTGATAGTTGCCATGGTTTCTTTTGCTGAATTCACAGTTATAAATAACTTTACTGCATGCATTCTGATTTTTTTCAACTACAGGAAACTTCGAAATAGTTGTGGTGCTCTTGAGGAACAAGTTCATCTTGCATCAGAAGAACTTCTAAAAACCAAACAGCTCATTCTCTCAGATTCTGATATCCGGATAAAAATGTAAGTTGGTGAATTTCGTACAACGGTTAGCACTGCATCGCAGTTGTTTCTCATGTCATCTCAATCTCATATCATCGCTTTTCATTATTGAGTGCACTAGTTGTGTATGTCACTCAATCTGTAGGAATGTGTAATTCAATGAAGCTTTTCACTAATTTTATGGAAGCTCTGCTTCTACTAACTCTATTATTTTGTTATGTCTCCGCAGCTTTCTCGTTTTAAAGGGAATTCCAGCATGGTACCGTCTCAAGACATATTGAGTAATACTACTGTGAAATCAAACCTCATGATTCTTCACAGCAGCATAGCTAGCTGTGGGGCCCATATCAAGCCAATGTCAATATGGGACCGGGATTACTTCATAACAATCCAAGTTATCACACTACAAATCAGAACATCGAACTGGAAAGCGAACAACCAAAGAGGAGAGTAGTGAAAAATGGCATATAGTAGTTAAAATAGAGGAGATGAAATAAGACCATTTTGGAATTCTGTATGACGATGAAGATAATAATCTATAGATTGCTCTGCGTTATTGAGGTCAGTTGTGAGCCACATCCTTCTTAGTTTTCAATCACTGATTTCGATTCTCAAGTTGGTGCCAACCTAGAGGTCTACCTTTCCCTAATTGGCTCACCCACTGATAATAATTTTGTTTCGCTGCCCCTCACCCACCAGGTTTGGTCAGACTTCCCACGTTATCAAAGTGTTCAATGCACTTGACCACTTCGCTCCCTATTGTTAGCCGGGGCACCTCAGAAAACCAGTATTGAAGAAATAATTCGCATTTGGGAGACGAGAAACGCTACCAAATAATTTCGAATTTCCACTCAAGGTAATCTACAACCGAAGGTTAATAAACATTGGACTTCTGCAACATCATTCGAACTGAATGATGCGAGATCGATCTCAGCTGACTGACTGCGATGAAAAGCGAAAGGGAATTCAAACGTAAGTTGACCTAAAAGTCTTCAAGTCTATCCCGAGCAGTAGTGGGTGACGAAAGCGAGAGATATAGCGAAGGCCTCAACGTTAGGTAACGTCCGACAACCATTTAGGCTTATTTAGGATTCCGGTAGGAATAAGACGATGGTTAGTGAAACCATCACTGAAAAGGATTAGACGCTAACAACCTCCCAAGACAGGCGGCCAAAACATTGGGCAGAAAGCTTTGCAGCATATTTCATCTGACCCTCAACAACCTTCGGTTGCCCAACATTCAGCCTAAACCTGAATAGAAAGTAAATATCAACCCTTCAAGTCTCCTTGATGTTGAGAAGTCTGTGTCAAACCTGAGTGTTTGCACCCGAAGTTTTCAAGAATGAAGGTAGGAAATTGCTAATAAGTGACGGACGTACTAGGTAGTGTATAGGAATCAGACGTTTGGCTGTCGGACTGTTCTGCTCCACTGATCATCCCCAGTCTATAAGAAGGGAAAGAAGTCTTCCTGTGACAATCGTAGGGGGATTAGCTCGACGAATGTCGTGTCCAAGGTACTAAAATCTATAGTTATCCGACGCCCAAGTGGAGCTCGAGAAAACCAGGTAGGTTTCCGACCCAAAAGAGGGTTTTTCAATGCGATTTTCACCCCTTGACAGGTTTTGGAACACAGATAAACCTACTGGCCGCCGACATTTTTTATATTTGTTGACCTACAGGCGATATTTGACTCTGTTGACTGTGAGGTATTGTGACAGTGTCTGACTGAAGGGAGTACCGTGCAAGTATCTAACGCTAATCAAAGCTTTCTACTGGAACTCATGAAGGCTTATGTAGTTGTCATGTAAACTGATGACAACAAGTGGTGCCTACTAGGGATGCCTACTGTCACCGTTTCTATTTAACTTCGTTATAGATGTGCTAATGGACTTAACCCTAGTTACGTCTCACTTCATAGGGATTGGCCTACTCCTTAGCAGTCACCTGGTTGACCTGGAGTATGCAGACGGTATTGTCCTGCTAGGTGAAGACGCTGACAAAATGCAAGATCTTCTGAACTCGGGCAGAAATCGAAATTTGTTTGGCATGCATCTTGCTAGCACTTATCAAATGCAAGATGATGCTCCAGGATTGGTCTGCGAGTACTCTCGGTTTAATGGTAGGGAGTAAAGTGGTGGAATCTGTCGACCACTTTACTTGGGGAGTTGCACCAACTTGAACGGCCTGGTTGCTGACGAAGTCCCATCTCGAATAGTGAAGACCCATTTGGCGCTTGCCAACTTGCGTCATCTGTGGCATCGGCAAAATATCTGAATATTTATCAAAGGACGAGAACGATACACTGCAGTCCTTTCTATTCCGTTATAAGGCTGAGACATAGCCGTAAAAGTAGATATGAAGAGAACACAGGTTTTCGACTATGAATATCGAGGTCTGGTGAAGAGCATTAGACAATGAAGGACGTCAGTCAATGAGGTCGTGAACCCCCAGCGACTGAGGTAGCGTAAACATGTGTTGAGCACGCCGAGTCATCCCTTACCTCGACGTGTCATGCTAGAGGAAGTTGGATTAGGCTGGAAGAGGGTTCAGGGTAGCCATATTAAGACGTGGCACCAGTTTGTGAAGTCTCTGATCATTGATCTGAGCCGTGTGGGGAGATATGGACTACCTAGTTGGCGTCTCGAAGACGGAAGAAAGCGGTGGCTAAATAGTTTTGGTGACGACTGAAAATTGGTAACGATGGCGCACATGTGTTCACTCATTGACGCTTTCTAAAGTTTGAATATTTGCACTGACAGTTCTCTCCAGCTCGTTTCTTCTCTCACACCACTTCTACTTCGATATCACTTTTTATATCCACCTGTTCTCTGTGTGCTATTGTGAAGTGTGGCAACTTGAGCTGATGCACGTGTGTGCGAGGTTTAACGTTGATTTTGTCAGGCAGTCAGTCAGCTCAATACTCCTTTCTCAACCAGACTTTACCACAGCACCTCATGATCGGCAGGGTCGTACGCCACCTTCAGGTCAAGAAATATGGCGTGTCGAAGGCTGGTAATTATGTCTGTGTTTCAGAAATTGTCAAGGGATAAAAATCTCATCGATGCATCCTCGTCAAGGTCCGAAAACTGCCTGATTCTCTCGAATTTGTTGTTTTCTAGCTCCACTTAGGCGTTGGATTTTGGGCTTGATTTTAGTCAAATTGATTCCCTTACGGTTGTCACAAGAAGACTTCTCTCCATTCCTATACACTAGAATGATCAACAATATGGCTCAGTGTGATGAGACTACGTGGGAGTGTAATGCACTCTATCCAGTACCTGTGTTGCTGTGACCAGTAACTTACTAACGCCACGCTTAAAATCTTAGGATTGCAATCGTTTCAGTTTGGAGACAGCTTCCTCAACTTGGAGGACAGACAACTATGTCGCATTTAGGTTCGAGTTGACCGCTTGAGAATCGAAGCGTTGCTGTAATCCAAACGAACTGCACTTCAGTGTTTTGCCCACCCTTCTGGCTGTCTTTTCCGAGAGGTTACCTGAGTACCATCACATTCAATATTGGTTTCACTTACCGTCTTCTTAGCAGTGTGTTTAATAAGCTTAAGTAGTTACTGCGTGTTATCCAACTCTGACGCCTTCACCAATCACCACTGCTCGCAGTCATCGCAAGCACTAAGTCAATTTGTATAAATTATATTCGCGTCTCTTTATAGTTAAAGCCAGCTGAAATCAGTATCCTCGCATCAGTCAGTTATGATGACTTTGCGGAAATCCAATGACGTTTAGTAACCTCTGGATTTAGTTGACCAGCACTCTTTACCACTATTAATACGGCAGACTGAATATCACGCTACAATTCCTAAGGATGAGGATTGCTGCCACTTCCAAGTAGATGCTCGTGTACCTCTTCCTTAAAGGCGTACCTGTCGTTGTCATCTCGCGATCGTGCACGCGCTGGCTTAACTGTCTCCTGGTTTCCTTGACCAGTAGGATGTAGGCATACACGAACCCGTACTAATACATGTTCGGAGCGCGAACTGGTATTGCAGAAAGAGTGGCTATCCTCCATCGATGGCTTATAGAAGTTTAATGTATGTGTGTCCATCGTTGGTTTGATGTCGGCGGACACCAATTGAGACAGTGTCTGTCATTATGCCTAGAGTTAGTGCTGGTCAGAAACAAGTTATTGCCAGAGCATAATTGCTAGAGACGATCACTGTTGGCATGGGATTCGGTAAATACTTTGAAGAACCCTCTCTCCGATTGGTTCAGCTTCCGTAGTTGAGTGTTAAAGTCGCTTTCTAGACGTTTTGCTTTATGTAGCGAAATTGACAACTTTTGAGTAGAATTCATCCTTTGCATGATCCGAACTGCAGTCGTTGGGCGGGTAGGTGGAGATTACGAATAGGCATCGTCTAGTTTTATAGTCCTTCCTGGTTCTTACAGATCGATTGAGTCGAACAGGACACGGACGGCGGTTGACTGTCATCCAGTCAAGGAATGCCATTTTTGCCCTACCGTCTAGTACTATCCTCACATCAGGGAGTCGACGAAAGGTAGCCATTGAGTCTCTGGATGCCGTTAAGGTGAATTTTGTTGATTCACCTAATTGACCAGGTGAGTTCAAGTTAATAACCACATGGGTCCTGCACGTGTCTCAGAGACAGCATACATGCTTTGCTCAACATTCCAGATTTCTGTTCATCAATGCCTGTTGTTCTATTTGGCACGTGGTTCACATGTTGAAGGATTCAATGTGCAACCGACAGTTGGGTTTTAGGAGATTTGAGATGAGATTTGTCTTGGATTGTTGGTAATGGTCACCATGTGAGAGCTTGAGTAAGATATAAGTGACTTATTACTGGTATCAAGAAGTGAATGCAAAGAAGAGACAGAGGCAATTAGGGTAGTTTATGTTTTGTTGTGTTTTATATTCTAGTGGAAGGGTGCGGGCGGCTAACGCTGCCCAGCTGCTTATACCATGGAATTCCAGTTCTCCGCGAGGCTGCTGAAAAACAAGGGTTAGTCCGTGACTGAAAAGCTTGTGGGACATCTGCTTGCAGTCAGTCATGTGCAGTACTTTTATAATTGTCAGATTTTAGTCTGCTTTTCTCTAGTTCGTTAATGGACGCATGTCGCCGACTCCGTTTTTCCGGGAGAGAGGGCAGAGTGTGCTATTTCTAGGCTGTAGTATTTAAACTATTACTGTAACTGCTTTTTGTCTAACCACTATCCAACTCATCTTTCTGGTATGATACGACCTCGAAGGAACAAACGTTCCGCTAGCATAGCTCGTTGTATCATTGTGATATGCAAGCCCAGTCACCACGTCAAGGTAGCAACCCCGGTTGGGATACCAGTCAGAGGGGATCATGTCTGGTTCCAGTACTCTAGTCAACACTTGGTTTAGACCAACCAATTATCCTCAGCCGCCGTCTTTAAGTGCCTCATCACTACCCCATTTGAAATCCACTGATCTTTTCTAAACTCTTTTGTGACACTCAGTTACTCTCTTTACTGTCTAGCTAGTTTCTTTTTGACAACAGACTCAATGCTCTCATCGTTAAGCTGTGATCGGAATGGTCTTGTTGGTGTAGCCTTTCCGTGTTTACCTACACGCAAACGTGGGGTTGTTTAAACAGTTACTTAAATGAATACTACTCAGAACTCCTATGACAAGTTGGAGTGATCTGCTAATGACACCGACTTTGGTGTTGATGTATGCAATGGTCCAAATTGTTTAATCAGTAAAATGAGGATGAGCTAATGACAAATGTTGGTGTTCCTATTTTGTTGGTTTCTTATTTCCACTTTTAAGCTTCCATTTGTATTCGTTTTCGTATAATCTTATTTTCTATTGGTAGTTGTAGTGTAATAATCATTTCGTTTAAATTTCACAGCAAATTTTAATGGCTGCTAGTGGATTGCGGACCTAAGTAAATAAATAACGTTACTGAATACTTGGTTATACTCAAATTCTATGAAGACGACTCTTGTACCGTTACAGAGTATTCCAGGTTTTGTCTTGACACTGACTTGTACCTGGAAGCCATCACTGGTTGAAAAGAGCGATCTGTTTTGTAAGATGCTAAGCGACGTTTCGTTTCTGATCATCAACATCAAGTTTAATAGTGCACAAGAAGGTGATAGAACTAACTAGTCTGTATGTATAACGTGTGCTTTCCACCGTTCATAAGATTAACAGCAGCCTGTATTTAAATTTATCCTTTGTGGTGGACCCTTGGAAATAGTTAATCTGTGAGTGCTAGTGGAAATTTTACTGATGAGGTTTCTAAACGTATATCAAAAGTAAGTACGCCAATTTGCACCACAGCTGGCTCTATTTTGACGTTTATCTTGCTGCAAAACGTCGGATGTACATCACATCGGTTTGAAGAATTTCGTTCTGGATATATGAAACCTTCTGATGGAGAATTTCTGATGAATTTGTGTATTTGATTACCATTTACTCCGTAGGATTGCTAGCGTCTGGCGGTAACGCCATATAAGCTGTTCTGAGGCAAGGCTGTAGGCATTCAGATGCTTTAGAAGTCGTCATAAATTGAGTGAGGTCATCTTGAAATTAGCTTCAGTGGCTCGAACGTGCGTTAAGAATGTCATCCAAGCAGTTGTCATTCGGTGCGTTATTTGCTTGCAGTAGGTTGATTAGAAGAAGCGAAGTGATGGTCTGTGAATTTCCTTATGACGTGTGACGAACAGTAATTTTGTCAAGTCAGCATTTGTTTGTTCTCTCCAACTCCTTGAATAGGGTCCGCGAGACCTGCATCTCATTGGCTTGAGATGATACTAGACATAGCCTTTGAAGTCAAAACGAATATCGAACATGTTTCAGCTTTCTCGTTTTCCCCGACTACTCAAGAGTAAAACAGGCAGTAAGTGTATCTTTAAAACCGCTTCTTCAATGATTAACTTTTATTTGTTTTTCCTTTGTCGTTTTCCTTCTATCCACACCACTTTTCTCGTCTGAATATTGTTAATGTTGCTACTCATAGTGCATCTTTTTATACCCATGCTGCATTAGGTTGGTTTGGAAAGATGAATTATTTTTTTATCGAACCAGCTCAATTAGTCCCCTGTCCCAACAGTCGTGATACACACCAAGCAGCTGCATACAAATAACCAATCTACTTAGTTTATAGCGTATCCAGCACAATGCATAAAGCAATTGTGTTCTGTTGATTCATTTACAGTTAAAAATTGGACAGTATGAGAAAGCTAATGGTTTATATTCACTAATTTTTTCAAAACATTCCGCACCTGTTTCCTCACCACTGAATAACTGGGATAGTCATGTCTACCTTTGGCCTAGAAAGTCAAATTAGTTGAGGAGGTTGTGAATCTACATCAAATTTGGAACAGGGGCTATAGTATATAGATTTTTCTATAGTTAACGTTTGTGTACCAAGTTGTACAGAGCAAACGAAAATGCTTGTGTTTACAGCTTATCGCCTAAAAGATGTCTCTCATTGTCGCCAGACTACCCCCTGATATTGATGATAGTAGTAGTCTCTAGGGCCAAAGTGCATGGCGTATTTTTGTGATAACTTTCTTGCATCTGTAGATCTCTAGCCAGAATTCAAGTTCTGCCGCACTCTAAGAAAGTTTGATTTACTGCAGTCGTGCTATCAAAAGCCAATGGGAATGGAATTAAAAGACGGTTACCATTCAGTTGTAGGATAAAAGGTAAGATGGATTTTTTTTTCTGAGGCAATTAGAGCTGTAGTTAGCTAAAATTCACAGTAGTTACAGATTATCTCTGCTCATCTTTAGCAGTAAGTGTATTATTTCACAGAAAGCGAATGGTAATCTCATCCAGTTGGTCCCAGTTACTGATTATTAAGGTTTGTGAGCAAATAAGTTGTGTAGCAGCTTGATATGTGTTGTCTGGTAAAGACTTATGTAGTAGTATCTATATACTTGTGGGTGTTATAAATTAGTATCATTCGATTATACAGGGAGATTATAGAATGATGATACGTTGGGAGAGGGAATATGAACACTATATAGCTTGGTTTGTGTGAGTGATTAGCGCTCACGCGAACGAAATGATTGACTAGCCGACCGCCCCCAAAATTGAGCAGTAATCATGAAAATTGGCTGACTTATCGCATCCTTTAATCCAACTAAACGTTTACTTATATACAATGGATAAATAAAGTACGATAAACTTTATTCTGAGAGTAGAACTTGGGGACTTTGATGGTGTATTGTTCCTCGTTAATTCGTTTGTTGGATATTTCACACAGTGGTGCAGTCTTATGTGCTGGTTAACTTTCCGAACAGAACCTGTTGTTCATGTCCACACCAGAGACAACTGTCTATCTTTCTGTTTTGATCTGCGGTATATGTCTGGACGATATAATGCTCCAACAATGCGATTAACGATAGAACAATGACTGCTCGACACAATACTCAACTGACCCTAAAGAAGAAGACAATAGGATTGAAAGTATATTTAATTCAACCGAATTGTGGGGTTATAGCCTAAGTCCCAGTTGTTTATACGCTTTTTAAAAGGTCTTGACCAGGAAAAACGAATTGGCACATTAAAAATATAAAACAAACCAATCAACGTTTAGTATCTTAAACTGCGGTAAAAATAATTAACATTGTGTGGGACGAGGAAGGCGCAAAAACAAGGTTTACATTTTACAATGAAAATATACATAAGTTAGTTTTTTAAGGATTAGACATCTCTAATATTTTCACACCCTGTTTCTATGGTTCTTCTGCCTTTGATATTAATGTGAACCATGAACTTCATTCGTTACGTCATCTGGTGAGTGGTGCTGTTTGATTGTTTGAAATATCCAACAAACAAATTGCCATGAACCTTTATTTTGTCATATCACAATTACTTCGTAACACAGAGGTCTACTAAATTTCATGAAAGCATCTGGTGAATTTAAAGCACTTATTCAACAGATTGTCTAGGATCACTTAAAAATAATCTCATTATCAAAACAAAAGCCAAACATCCATTTATATTCTGAATCAAAAACTATTAACTCACCTTCCATTAAAGTCCGTCATGAATGCGTGATCCACCAAGTGTCTGTTTAACCTAAAGTGCAGCGGTTGAAAGGAATAACGCAGTTAACTTTGTTCACAGTTTCATGTCAAGTGGTGTACCAACTTCACAAAAGCATCGTTGGAAAACTGAATAAAAGTTTCTTGTTTAGAAACTGATACTGAAGTACACTAGCGCGCGATCCAAAAGTCAGACCTTCTCTGAAATACTTCCATAATAATTGCTCAGAAAACCCCCACTGGAACCATCTTAGGTGTCTGTTACAACAAGAAAGCCCCAATCTGTTCGTGCGCATCCCCTCTGTTCTGACTTTCTTCCTGTGAATTCGATTATTTTCAAGCGGTAAAAATTTCGTGTTCATGTTAAACTTAAAATTAGATTTTTCGTTTCCTCACTTCATCTTTAATAAATTTTTATTTGTAGGAAAGATATCAGCGACTCTGCTTTCTGTCTCGGTGAAACCAATGGACCGTCAGATGAACTAATTGCTTATCGAATTCAAATGGAGAGAAAAGTAATCTTTTATATACCTGTATCTAAAATCACTTCTTTGTACTTTTGATGTGAAACATATTTGACATGGACTTTTAGAAGTGGTCATTTTCATTGTTCAAGTGTGCCTTGATAACTGTACTAGGATAAAAAAAAGTCTGGTTAGCCAAGAATGTAGGGTCAAACAGTGAGTTAACAGACTGTTATTCTTTTACAGTCATATAGTTGCTGGCTGTAGTCTAGATAATACAGGAAATTATTGTTTGGATATCGGCAGGAAAGCATAAAGTCAGTCACAATAAATATAGATAATGCACACCATATTATTCTTGGCTCACTTATCCATTATCCCTCATTCTCAACTATCGTTTCTTTCTATGCCACCTTAGTGTGTTGTTTCGCGTGCACTTTCAACTTATTTTGAACCCATCATATTTTGGATTGGTTCTGTCAACCTAAATAATGTCTACCGATGCATTCCTAATCATTAATTATTATCTTTACGTCATCTATGGTGCCTGCGTAATATCGAACTTAGGTAACGTAATTAGAAGAAATAGTTTATCTGAGAAGTGTGTGTTTGCACTATACATTTTGAACGTTCTGATCAAAGATTTACTTGTAGGCATTTTATATGAAAACTGGAAGTGGGGTAAGGACAAATATGACATTAAGGAATCTGTGATAGTAGTAAGATAAAAATGACAATGACTGGATTTGAAGATAACCTTGATAATCAGATAAGGTGAGGAATACCAGGGTATGTTTAGCGTTAAGGACAAACTTTTTGACCACACATCGGGGGCTTAAATTTGTGTATGGCTAACAGTTCAACTAACCTAAACCTGATTATTCGCCTGATAGAAAGCAGCCCGAATCTAAACCAGCATTCAAGGTCATCAGTCGCCAAAGTAGAAGTTTCCGGTTGAAACCTTGGTGTCTGTCACTACTGTATGGGCGTAAACACCTTATTGAACAATTTCATCCGTCAGCTGACCAATGAAAATAAATATCTAACTTGTGACTTAGTGGCTTCATTTTTTGAGCAAAACTGTACGTTATTTTTTTTGTCAAATAAAATTGTCTTCCTTACTGCCACAGGTCGGTCTTTGTCTTCTGATTTTATCGGCTCAATGGAGTATCAGTTCTAAGGGAGAGCAGGCGTTATTATCGTCTCGCGTATTTATCATTATCCAGTCAGTCACTTCAACTCGGTCACATTAACGCCCCTGACAGTTTCTATACAAAATTGTAAAGGCCGTTTTAATATCAATCCTGTGATCTTTATCAATAATATGTTTTGAGATGGACGATGATGCTTGTCTGCCACGTGCTTATCGGTGTGATTTGAATCAAGGTGCTTTTGTGGCCATTCTGGTACATTTTTCTCCACTCTCAAGTGCATATTTTGATCAGTCCTCTTTATGTATATGTCCACATACATGTGCATCGCACAAATACATAAGATTTTTCAGGTAATCTGCGTCTTCAAATTTATAAAAGGGACTAATTGTTTAGTGTCGAATTGCTTACTAAACGGTCTGGTGTACTGTACAGCAATCTGTTGTCTCCCAATACTTCATGAAGGCACCTCATAGATATCAGAAATGCAAGGCGAGAGAAGGGCACAAGTGTTCGACCACCGTTGCCTTCTCAGTTTTGGACGTGTGTCGTGAAACAACCAGGTCAATAATGTAAAAATCAAAAGAAGTAATTTCCTTGACGACGCTGAACACTTTCACATACTCAAATAATTTGCGCATATACCATGATTACCTAGTCACCATCTGCGGTGTCATACAATATTGGTTAGCGTGGGTTTAGACCGGAAAACGATAAGAGGTGATCAGAATAAAACAGAATCAGTACATGAAGCATCTGACAGTTGAAAAGGAGTTCACTCTCGAAACTTGTCCACGGCAGATGCATTGGTGATTCTTCAACTGAAGACTGATCTCTGCTTGAAGAAGTATGCTAAATCTCTCATCTTCTCAAGACCTTAACACTTCCACATTTTCTCTTTCTTCTTTCTATTTTCACCTTCATTACGACCCTCCTTTCGTGCTTCACCTTTATTACATGTATCGAGTGTGCATTGAACAATCACAATTCACATCTACCAACAGTTTCCACCGTGCCAAACTCCTTGGTAGAGTCACTTAATTTCAGAAACCGTTTGAATCGACCTCTTAGATGACAGACAGACAAAAAGATCAACGTAGAACCTCACACACAAGTGGATTGGCTCATGTTGCCACACTTCACAGTAGTATATGAAGTATATGTGGATAGAAAAAGAGTGATGTCAAAGCTGTGTGAGAGAACAAACACTCTTAAGATAGCGGTTGGTGGGAATATTCGAATTTTAGATGTGAAAGAGTGAATATGTCACTCCAAGACGATGAATGATACCACCTCCAAATAGATGCTCGTGTACCTCTTCCCTTAAAGGCGTACCTGTCGTTGTCATCTCGCGATCGTGCACGCGCTGGCTCAACTGTCTCCTGGTTTCCTTGACCAGTAGGATGTAGGCATACACGAACCCGTACTAATACATGTTCGGAGCGCGAACTGGTATTGCAGAAAGAGTGGCTATCCTCCATCGATGGCTTATAGAAGTTTAATGTATGTGTGTCCATCGTTGGTTTGATGTCGGCGGACACCAATTGAGACAGTGTCTGTCATTATGCCTAGAGTTAGTGCTGGTCAGAAACAAGTTATTGTCAGAGCATAATTGCTAGAGACGATCACTGTTGGCATGGGATTCGGTAAATACTTTGAAGAACCCTCTCTCCGATTGGTTCAGCTTCCGTAGTTGAGTGTTAAAGTCGCTTTCTAGACGTTTTGCTTTATGTAGCGAAATTGACAACTTTTGAGTAGAATTCATCCTTTGCATGATCCGAACTGCAGTCGTTGGGCGGGTAGGTGGAGATTACGAATAGGCATCGTCTAGTTTTATAGTCCTTCCTGGTTCTTACAGATCGATTGAGTCGAACAGGACACGGACGGCGGTTGACTGTCATCCAGTCGAGGAGTGCCTTTTTGTTTGAATGCATAAGATTTAACATTGTTGTCGATCTGAACATTTTTACTTGTCGTTTTTGCACCATGACTAGTAGCTCATTTTTTGCCCCCGTTTTCCGTATAGTTCACTGATTGGTTAGTCCTTACTATTTGTCAGTGTCTCAACTTGTGCATGTGGTCGTATTTCCTGTGTATTCATACTCACTTTTTTTTAAATTAATCGATTATTATTCTCGGAGGAATGAACTCTCCGATCTGGCTTCAGTATTCGTCTTGGGTTGCAGTCGGTGGCTCTTGCGTATGAAGTTAGGGGTCAGTCAAGCGTGGGCATCATATCCATTCGGAATATATAACAGTTGGCGACGGGGTGTTGAAAATGGACATACATCGACTAGAAAAATTGATGGAGGAGGAATTGAAGATGATGTAACTACTTGCTGGTCTGCACGCCATTCCGTTTACATCCACTCCATCTTTTTTGGACTATACAATTGGTTCCAATATTTTGGAGTTTGTATACAATCCAGATGCCAACGTCACCTTTGATACATGGTTCCCACGATACGAAGAACTCTTCAGAGTTGATTTCGCAAGTCAATACGACGCATGAAAGTTAGACTTCTACTCTGACAGCTTGGTCCAGATGAATTGGATAAGTATTGTAATCTTATCTTTCCACAAGACCCACGTGACAGAACACTTGATGAAATGATGGGAATATTACGTCAGCAGTGTGGAGAATATCTCTCACTCTTCAACGCCCGCTACCATTGAATGAATTGGTACTCAGTGAAGCTGATAATATCCATATCCAGCTCGAGATTGTGAATAGAGCATGTGAACGATTCAAGTTGAAGTCGTTAACAGACGAACAATTCAAAGTACTCACACTTATATGTGCCATTCAGTCTTCCGAATTCGCAGATATACGCACTCCCTTGCTGAAACGTCCGTAACAGGATCCGAAGCTGATACTGAAAGATATTGGTGAGGAATATCAGCGATTAACTAATGTTTGTTAAGATACTACCTTGATTCAGACTGGCGGCCAGAACTCGACAAAACTGAATGCTGTCAAACGTCCAGTATCCACATCCAGATTTACCTCAGGTAATGCAGCATGCCGCCCCACGAACAGTACCCAGAGACAGACCTTCAAGGTTATGAACTATTTTAAGTAGTATAATTAATAAAGCTGAATTTTGCTAGCTGAGGTACTAAATTTTTGTAGTAACAAGGGTGTCATATGGATATCGTTTAATTGTAGGATTTCATATGGAAAATCCAAAGGAACTTTGAAGGATAAAGTGACTCAATAATTGCCAAACTATTTGAACCGGTTGTGGTTGTGTCGAATATTTTTAGCTGATTGTGTAAATGTTCAGGGTGAATTGTTCCCTGATCTAGAGTTTTAGTTGTGAAACTTTGATGACGTTTGACATGACTTTGGAATGTTTGCCGACTGAAACTCTAGCTCAGAGAACAACTAACTCTGAACACAGTCGTGGTTTTCTGAGTTCTATACGTAGCCGTAATAGTCAGCGCAGCACATACTTCTTGCAACTCCACTAACTAGTTTCATTTGTTCTGTGTTAACTGACTGACGTGTTAAGAATCAATAGTTGAGGACTCTTGATGATATGAAGAACAATCGTTCATGGTGGCACAAATGCATGCTATGTCATTCTCGATATTTCGGGCGTATTGTCCACTTTCATTTCGTTATCTTTTATGCTCACATTTCTGGTTTGTTAAAATTTCATTTTGTTCACTTACTTTGTCTGCAGTACTTTTTAAAGACAGAATTCGCTTCCAGTTCTAAATAGCATTTTTGGAGGTCCTTATCAATTTAATATCGCAATAATAATAGTGGTAATAATAATAATAATAATAGCGGTATTGGTAGTGATAATAACGGTAACAATGATAATAACCTCAATACTACTACCACTGTAAGTAGTATAATGATATTTACTGGTGATCCATTCACTTAACCACTTTATTTCACTAAGGGG
This sequence comes from Heterobilharzia americana, assembly GCA_944470555.2. Lineage (NCBI taxonomy): Eukaryota > Metazoa > Platyhelminthes > Trematoda > Strigeidida > Schistosomatidae > Heterobilharzia > Heterobilharzia americana. The sequence continues at coordinate 39,208,587 of OX104134.1, forward strand.
TTCATTGTTCGAGACCTGCCCCCTACTGCCGTCGGGCACCTAGGTAGTATCACTAGTCGTTTCACAAAGCCTGACTAATTGTCTGATGCACGAAACTCCACTTATTTGTTTATCGCATTATATTATTCACCACACCCGAAATTCTATTTTTCCCAATTTGATGTTTTCGTTGGAGTCAGTGTCATGGGATGATGTTAATACCTATGGAATATTAGTAAATGTGCGGGAAAGTGTAGCAAACTCACCATGTATCTTAATAAAATTTCATTGGATGATCCTTCAGCCAAAGGATCGGATTAGTAAATTCGCGAAAAGTGGGTATAACAACTTTCGTATTGTCTGTTTTAGTATTTACACATGGAATTTTGTTTTCCAATCTTCATAAGTATCGTTTCTTAATTATTTTTGTATAACCTTATTTTTGGGTTATTAGGTTTCTTGTATGTGATGTGATTCTCTGGTTAACAGTTAGTATTAGATAACACGATTAGAATTGACCTCAATGGAGTAGTTGAATGAAAAAAAAGATCATCTACAGAATAACTTTGCCAAATAATCAACTCCTGGTTTTGAACACGAATTGCTGGAAGACGTTTGAGAAAGTTTCATCCCTGAATATAAGAGTGCTGAACTAGCATTTCTGTGAATTGGATAGAAGTCTTTCATAAATTTCACCATCTTCATAGCTTAGCCGAGAAATCTAGATGCATAATAATTCTTTCTGAAGGTTCCTCGACTACTTCATAGATGTTGTATGACGTCATGATTCTTCTCATTGAGTGAAATTCTGGAGAAAGTATTCGACACCGAAGTTTCTTCCAGCTTAAGGCTATTGGATTTCGAAAACTATTTCAGTAGCCTTTTTGAGTATGACTCCAAAGAATGAACACTGCGTTTAATTCAGCTTTTTAAATCACTTGTTGAAAGTCTGTAAAATTAACCTAGTTTAAATTCTCATCTTAGTTAATACGCGTACTATCAGTGTCTCATTGCCAGTCATAAAGTTGATTATTTAGAGAGTCTTATTAGTTGAGGTCCGATGGAACCATCTCATTACTACATCATCTATTGCTGAATGAAAGTTGAACATATTTCTAGTGGTTTTGTAGAGCATTATTTGAACTACGGTTCTAAAATTAAGTTGTGCTAAAAACAAATGGTTTTTGTCAACGAAGCACACGAGAATAAAAATCAGCAATTTTTGAAATCGTTTTTTCACTTGTTAGATTATCATTGATAGACTTTAACTCATCTGTTTTCCAAGCGATTTGCCTACGGATCCCGGGGATTTCAAAGTTATCTTATACTTCACTGAGACAACGGTCCTGTTAAAAGTGAGCAGTAAACAAACCTACTTCATCATTTCGTTACGTTAATCTAAATTGGAAATATAATTCACTATTTTTTGTTGGTGTTAGTAACTGATATATACCTAACATTTTCATGTTTTATTTTATTTTAAGGTAGCAGCTCTGAGGCAGCAACTTGGAGACTATCTAAACAAGTATAAGCCTTCTTTACTTCTATTAGATGATATTCTCAACAATTTGGACGAACAGCCAACTACTCTAAACGGTTTCAACATGAAATTTCTTCGTAGTAAAAACACATTGCCTTTGTCAGAAAATGATAAGACCTCTAGTAATAACAAGGTTTGTTTGAAATTAATCCACTCTTTGGAATTGTGCGTGTAAATGTATAGATTTTTGGACGGAGAGAACTATATTCTTAGGATACAGTAAGATCATTTTATTTCACGAATTTTCATCAGCTGCATTACACCCTAAAATTGCAATGCTTATTTTGATAAAATTTCTAATCACATAAATACTGAGTGAGAACACTTATGAGATTTATAAAGTGGAAAGTCAATAATTGTGCGGAAAGTAAGAAATCTAATAAATGGAACAATAGTCAACAGCTAACAAACGTACGAAAGCTTGACATTCACTCAGTTCAAACTAGTATAGTATATAGTGTAGGAGAGTTTGTTGAGTCTTTGGTTTTGTTTGATCGTTTGGTATCTGCATAAGTATGCCATGAATACGTAATTTATGGTCAAGGTTTCAAAGGGTAAATATACAGTTGTACAGTTTTTCGGAGGAAAAAGACACCATTTAGAGGAAAGCAAAATAAGGCTCTCGACCATTTTTCTTTGTTGATTCGTGCTCCATTTAGGTGCTTTGAATAGAATATGTCAATGTGCTCTGTAACGTAACCGGCACTGCTTGATGGCTATATTAAACGTTATCATTCCATATTTTTACACACTGCACTTAAGTTTTGAATGCTTGCTTGTAAATTTATTGTGCTATAACCAACACAGTTTTCTACTGCTTTTATTTCACTTTCTTTGTTTTACTTATTCATGCTACTTATAAAAGATGCCTACTGAATTATAACACACGTGTTGTATATGACCATACGAAACTTCTATTGTTAGGGCCAAAGTCAATGGAGCAACTTCCTGATTTACAGCTTGTGCGTATCGCACGCGTGATCGAGTGACTAAAATGTTGCGTCAGACTTCAAAAAGACGTAAAGGATGACTTCAGTGCGATAAAGTTTGTACGTCTTTGACTTGTGCATTAGTGAAGAGCATACTGAAGTCTCATTGATATATAGCGTATCTACAGTGTTTCATTGAATACACTCTAATCTACTCAACAATTACTTGAACGACAATTTTGCTCATAAATCAAAACTTCACTGCATCTTACTCGTTTCTAATCTATGACATAATTTGTGTTGTTTCTCTAGACTTGCAGCTAGTGACATACGACTTTATTTCTTCCCAGTGTTATGTTCCCCACCGACTTATGGTTATTTTGAGATGGTGGTTTCGAAAAGAAACCCAGTGATGCAGTTGACATAGTTTTTTGGGAGGATACAATTGATGATGGTAAAAATACTAAACCTAACAATATGTTATCCATTGGAAACAATTTTTTCTTCATCTCAGTCCGCATTGTTTCACCCTCTGTTTGTGTCCAATATTATTTATGTTTTCTGTCTGATTCCTCACCAGTCGATCGTTACCGACTTTGGCGTTTCTGTATATACTACTTATATCCATTCTCGTAAGTAGCTGTCACTATAGTGGAAGACATTTTCAGCTAATGATCATTTTCGTGATAATCTGTTATATGGGTTTGAAGTTCAAGTAAGCATCACTTCTATTTCATAAAAGACACCATCATCTATGGTGTACTTTTGTTTCTTCAGAGAATAGTACTGCTACATTATTGTAGCCGCCTACTATCAGCCAATTTGTCACAAGAATGTACATTTATTATGACTTCCTGTGTGATAATTCTGATATTAACGAACTTTTGTTTAACTGTGAGGTTATTTAAAGCATTTCAAGCTTTACTGAAGGAGCTTCCTGTATTTCAGTTATACCGTGTCTGTTAAGCTCACCTTATGAGAGATTCCTATTACCAGTTTTGTAATTGAAATATGTTTGTGAAGTCCTAATGAGATATAAAAAAAAGATTTTTGACGTTTCGTAACTTCGTGGAAACTGCTTCTTCAGCTTTTGTAATGTTCTCTAGCAAAATGCGATACAAGTTTAAAGCTTCCTCTTATGTAAAATTAGATTCTTATAGTGCTTTCTTCTTTTGATGCGTTGATATGAGGTATGGCAACCTGAACTGTTATGTTGTAATACTTGGTCATATATTGGTAGTGTCGATAATGATGATGAATGTGATATGCAGAATAGAAAAGTATCCAATCAATGTCTCATTTAAGTATTCATTAGGCGTACCTAGTGTTAATGTATCGTAATTATTTCTCATTTATTTTAGTAATGACTGCCAGTATGGGTTATCAGTAGCAATTTGTCAATAGAAGGTTGTTGTCAGGTTTCTATGCATGTATTTATGGAACAGTTTTATTTATAAGAAAAGCAGTAATAATAATATGAATGCACTTGGAATTTAGAATTTTTTCAACTACTCAACATCTGAAACAATTTCAGTATGAATATATGTATGAAAATACACTGTACACTTTGATTAAAGGATGTCAACATTATTATAAAGTAATCATTACCGATAGATGAATTAATAAAATTGTCCAGACTATTGGTAACGAAACAGGAGTGATAACATACGAACAGTTTTCTAAATAACGGAGATTAAATTCATTTAATATGTCTGGGTATTTCAAAAGGTTAGTGAATTTAAAATAAGGATGAAGATCAGAGGGATAATAATCAAACAAATAAACGAAGATATGTGGAGTAAAACATTCATTATAGAGGGATGAAGTAATAATAATACATAACAATAATTATTATAGTAAGGAGAGAGTAGCAAAAGTTGTCGTCTGAATACAATTATTAAGTTTGAACCGTTTAGTAGCCACTGTTTTATGACAATGTAACAAGCTGGAGTTCTGCTGTTTGTTGATCATTTCAAATTCATTTTCAAGAAGGTAGAGGACCGAAGTGGTGTTCACGACTTATGAACATTTTAATGGCAGTTTATTAGGAGCATGCTCAGTCACATTTTGATATAGACTCTTTCCTCTGTCCTTCAACTGTACATATGTTGGTGGGCAAATTTGAGTTCATAGCTGTGATTGAAGTTGAAGGGAGTTTGTCAACTTCCAATTATTATTGTAAATGATTATCTCGATAAAGTAAACTTAGTGTATTAGCTTAAGTGTAGTACTAGTTTTACATAGAATTCATTAAAAAGTTTCATCGTCTTCAAAAAAAGCCAAACTTTGGAGAAACAGGCTTCTTGCCAACTTTATCGTGTTTACTAATATGAGGCTGTTTCTTTATGCCTTTACTTATCGCCAAATATCTTTAGATTTCGGTTGTCATGTGACCATTTTTCAATGACTGGAAGTTCACCTAGCAAAATTTCTCCTTTACACTTCTCAGTAGTCTCTTTTGCATTTCACTGAACACAAATCATTGAAATTTAAATGAGGTCTGCTCAACAAAGCAAATATAATTGAGCGTCCATTTCATTCAAATCCTGCGAATAAAAAATGAAATTCACTATCTTGTTCATCCTCGATTGTGAATTGTAGAAAATCATCCATTCTGTTAAGTGGACCTAAGAGATATAACAGGTACTCAAAAAGACTACTTTCATTTTTTATCGAAAGAAGTCTAGATATCCAGCATAATAGTGATAATAATCATGAAAAATCTCACTCTAATTATTTGCAACTTCGAGAATAACCATAAGTTGCTCATAGTTTCAATATTTTGCTTAAGTACTACTTATAGTAAGTATGTCACGTAGTTACCATCTATTAATAGTATTTTTTCTACATGTATATAGCAAGAACCAGAACGAACTGATGACGAATTGGACTTTTCCTCGTAAGTTTATTATGACCAACGATATTAATTTATGAGTTGACTGTTATGCTTAGTTGCTTTTTACCGTATTATAATATATCCATCTCCCTGACCGATAGCTGCTACCTTGATGCGGTGGTCATGCTTGCATATAATAGTAACCCGACATGCTTGTGAAACGCTTTTTCTCCCGAGGTCGTATTAAACCAAAAAGGTCAGTCAGACATTGATAAGACAAAAAACAAATGTTATCATGTTACTACTTTATGATAGGGGTCCGAGGGCGAATTCTTACTGCTGATATAAAAGGAGTATGACTGTAATAAGGCGTTTTTCGTATAGGGATACGGTAGGGAAGTTCGGCCTGAAAAATAGCACATATTGGGGTTCGAAGTGGGGTAATTCAGTAAACTGCATCCAGTCAGTATGGTGAGTCAGCAAACTTCATTCTTCGAGTTTCCGGTGTTAGATGATAAGTTCACTTAGTCTTACAAGTGTAGGTACAGCATTAAGTACTGAGGCAGAAAGTTCCCTCCTCGACTGTATCCCAGTTGACAGTCGTTTGTGACCTGTTCGACTGAACGTCAGAGTGAGGACTAAAAGTGTACTAAAGCTCATCGTTGTCTACTTAGACTTGAATTGGTAGAGCGAGACTTAAGCCTGTTACCCTTTTTAGTTTTAAGTTGAATGCCTAGAGTGATAATCCACAGCTATTCTGAATTTATTATTTGATTTTTCAACTGCTTTACTTGTCTTATTGCAATACCCTGAAGCAATCAGATTTCATGCGTGGGTTATATGTGAGTCTTGATATGTATTCATTTATGTTCTTATCATTTTTGCTTTAGGTTTCTGCGTCATTCAGCTACGCTTTTCCAAATGGCATCAAAATCTTACAATTCTCCTTTTATTGATGATATTACCCAAAAAACGATGACATCGCAGTATAAATCATCGAATGCAAACGATTCAGCGGATTGTCTTAGTTTGTTCCGACAAGCTGTTGATCATCTACACTCTCAGTCATCTAGTTTAAATGAGTGTCTCCAACAGACTGCTAGTTCATCAGAAACGAATTCACAACCATCTTGTGCATATCCAATTTCTCTGAGGGAAACTAATGGGGAACTTTGTTGGCTTATGGAAGAGATGCATCGTTCCATTGATGAATTAGTGGTGACTCTGTACGTCCCCAGTTATTTTCTTCATATAAGTTCTGTTTCCCAGAAGTTTAATATTTTTTATGCGACAAACATGGCAACAACCTTATAGGTTAGTATTATTGACCACCTCAAGCTGTTTGACTTTTGTTGACTCTGAGTTAGCACAAATTGGTATTGCAAAGCTGTCGTTGTGATGTGTCTGAAAGTTTGTTCCAGTTTCATTGGATTTATTAAATTTTAGGTTGCTGTATGTATCTGTGTGTGCATTTGTTTATTTTGCACATTTTTGTCATTTTATCACCCTGAATTTCGCGTCCTTCTTGTTGGTTATCTAGTTTGCTTATTTTTGAATAAAATAACTGGAAGTGGTCCTACATTTTCCAGTCAGATAACCGATTGGGATTTTTCAGGTAAACTCACCTATCAAAATCATTAACTATTCGGGTTAGCTAATTGATGCCTTCGTTGATGTAGATTGCATAAAAAAAATGCGCTCTGATTGCGAAAGTCCCTGTCTTCCTTCTTATTTATTAGAGTTTCGTATGGATGCATCTGATATTGATAAATATTAATCATATTATGAATCGGTGAAACGTGTGGAACATGCGTCTTAGGACTTAAGAACTACAGTTTCTGTTTCTAGCATACTAACATAGTTATGCTGATAAAGGATATTATATTCAAAACTTTTTCAACAAACTAATTTTAAAAAAATATTGAGACTGACTACTTATTACTTATAAGTCTGTCCTTTACATCTTGCTTTGTTATAGAAAACCTGAATGGCTCAGTGAATCGCACAAGGGATTGGACTTTTCAGATATTTCGAATAGCTTAAGCACTGGTCAGTCGTGTTTGTCTCAGCAAACACTTAATGCACATGATAAGAATTATACGTTCTGCGATGAGTCTGCGAAGGCTACTACAGATAAAACAAATAAGGTTTTGTCAACGGGATCATCATCGATTGAAGTTTTGCAGAATAACTGTATCAATCATCCTTCATTTGGGGGAAGTATGTTTCTGTGGTGTTTTTTTTACTGCAAGAGAATGTGTTATGTGTACTTATCATGAAACTGAAGTGAAGTTTCTGTGTAATTTATTTTGTGTGCTTTTTAATTATGTTTCTAAGTAACTCCTAATTGTAATTAACTTTGTAGATTCTTTGTCGTCGGGATATAGAAGAAAGTGTATCACACTTTCAAATTGATACTAGAAAATCATCTGAAGCTCAAACTAGTATCGGCTTGTTTGTACTGACTACACTGTAGTTATATTAAGTGTTGTTACGGCTTTCAAATGCCATTGCGTGATAACCATCCACTCTAAACGTTTTATTTGGTGCAACCTGTATAACTCAGATTGAAAGGGGGGAATAAGTCAAATCAATAGTCACTTAAAGCTGTATGTATTGAAATATGAAAAAAAACTTTCTCCAGAAGTACCTTAAGTTAAATGTTCATAAGTTGCTCATAGCACTTTCGTGAAACGATTGTGTTGTGTTGTAACACAATTGTGATATGAGACTAAAGAAACTTTTGCCTGGTATATATTTTTTGTATAATACGTATTGGGAAATCTTACATGCAACATAAATGGCATTAATTTATGATATACAAACAAATCGTATCCGTATCAAGATTTCTCTGGTTGTTAGTTTATAAGGATTGGTATAACTCCGGAAAAGTGAAGTTATCAGCATACTCAACTGCTTCACTGGCTATCGTTAAATCAGGTATCACCAAATACCAGTTCTAGAGCATCATATAACGCATATGTAGAGTGCATGCCTAACATCCCTTGATTTCTGCTCAAAGCTTGACAAAGACTCCATATCTTGCCATCGTTTTTATTGGATAAGACCAGATCTCACAAATACGGTTAAGTTGTTAGAGAAACTCTAGATTCGAAAACACTTACTGATTCACATCTATTTTCATTAGTTGGACATAAGTTGTAAAGGTGGATATTTTTTATGAATGTCATTGTTTTCGCATGTGAAACTCCTGCGAAAACCCTCGAGTGGTTGCGTGGGCTTGATTGGGGAGCACTACAGGATATCTAGTCACTTAAAAACCTTGAGACAATGTTTCTTATAAACTTCCACCCAACAGAAGTGAAATTAACCTTCAGGTGCCAGTTAGTATAAGGGTTTCGTGGCACGTAGAAGTTTATGGCGGATATTCCCTTTGGTTTCTTCATGATTGTCGATCTTCGCATTTATCCTTTAGAAAAAAATTCCATTTTATAGGAGAGTAGTTACAATTCAATGAATATTGAACATACTAGGTCATAAAGACTCGTACTTCATCCTGACACTTGTGAAAATGACGACCTACAGAAACGGTGAGTTGAAAACACAATAATTAATCAGGAGTGTTCTAGTGTGTATCTGACCTATCCGGAAGGCCTTTACTATAGGAAATATAGAGAAGACGTTATTTCTGTGAGTTCGTGACTATTCACTCCTTATCCTGTTTCTTGTTATTTATTGACTTGCTGTCTTTCTCATTTCTTGTAGTATTGATAATTGTTATCAAGTGCGGTTGTTCATTGTATTAAACAACAATACAGAAGTTTGACTTTTGGTAATGGTGATTAATTAGCTTTTTGGGTACTTGGTCGACTTGAAGATAGTCTTCCCGAAACGACACTTGTAACAGTTCAACAAGAAACCAGTGTAACTAGATAGCTGTTTATCTCCTCCGGATACTACTCTTTGTTATCTACAAAAGTCTGAATGCAACCAATACACACAACAGCAGTATATATATATAACCGTTGAAAAATTAGCGGGTTAGGTAGTCAGTCAACACACTTCTGAGGACAATCCCCTCTACGTCCTTCATTCGACTCTTTGCCATAATATTGACCCGACGCTTACTTAAAACCATCTCCAACACCATTTGAAGCATCATTATATCTCTTGATCAACTAGTAGTTTCATCCCACTCATGCAGTACTACTCGAGTTACCTTTCGAAATTTCCTACGATGTCACGTCTAACGATTCACAGGTTGGGTTAACCACTCTGTGCACAACTGGTGAATTCAATTCTGAATCTTTTCTTTGCATAAGCAGTGCACCTAGTGTAATTGCTCCATTTTACCAGATACTGATCACTGTGTTTTATTTGGGGTCAGTAATGACTGCTAGCATATTAGATCAATTAAGAAATTAGAATAACGAGATCGAGGCATGTTACTTGTACGTGACCCACGGTGTTTTGGTTTCAGTTCTGTAGGGTACTTGACTGAAAGGAGTGAAATCCTACGAATCCGTTTGATGCTATCTTAAGATGAAGTCGCTGAGAATTGATCACAGGAATGTAGATGTATCAGCTCTCTGAATTGACCAGAAATATCAACTAGCTTGGTACTTTAGATCTGTTTCTTCCCTTCTCATGGTGTTGAAGAGTATGACAATGCGAAACAGTGTGTTTGTATGTGTATCTTCTTAGCATCTGTCAATTGAGTGGGACTGAGGCTGCTTCTTGATTTAGGCAATCGACTCTCACATAGTGGGCCATAGGTTGTAATCCCACTCAGCTTACCATACTCTAGGTGACCAGGCAGTATCACTAACCATCATATTATAGGCGTACTTCATTGTGTAGTCCATAAACATGCACTAGTTTCTGTCTGTCAAGTAGATATTTAATTATCATGCCACTTCCTAGACAGAGTCGTCGCATTCAGTGTCAACTATGATGACTGACTTACTACCTTTTAGCTGATAAATGGTAAACTGGTATTTGTTTGTAATAAGGTTGACAACATAATAAATCTCAAATACTAATATAAGTAAAGAATAAATGAATGAAAATAAGATTGTCTCTACCGTATTGAATGTAGTCTGTGACTGAAATTTGAACGTCATACTTCACATAATTCTACATCTCGATGAACAATAGTTTCATAACAGAGGAATATTTTAGTGTCTTCACGGCATCGTAGTACATATTCGTCCTCAAAGAATATTGTCAAAAGGACTAATTCAGTCACTGCATCAAAACCAAATGACATTTTTTGAGGATTCTCATGAAGGTGTGTCACAACTGTAACTTCACGCATATCAATTTCCACACACTCACGTTTTACAGATGTATCCAATTTGCCAGAATTTGATGTGTAGTGCACTCTTTTGTTTAATGGTGGATTGTTCAATTGTCGACCGATAGTTTCTATCTTGACTTATTTGTCGACCTTTCATATTACAATGACCGCGACGAACTATGCTGGTATAACACTTGTTCTGTACTACTCTACTAGAAAGGTCTGTTGGATAGTGGTCATGAAAAGGCAGTTACTTTTATAGTACAAATTACTTGCTTCGTTGTGGTGGGGGCGGTCCTATGGCAAAGTTGTTATGTCAGTTGGACGAAGTGATGTTGCATTAAGAGGTTTCTCATGGATAAAAATGAGGATACTGATACTTCCTTGCTTGCAGGAGATGGGGTGTAGAAGCTGTTGGCCTCTAAAATGCCAGATTTCTGCCTATCCTGCGGTCTTCCGTTGCCGACGTTATGGATTTTCTAATGAGATTTAACTTGATCAAAGTTAATGTAGGAGTAGAACGTTGGCAATGCGTTAGAATATAGTTTCGTTTAGGTCTGTTTATCAGGTGTCACAGTGAATAACGTTTCGGACGTAGTTTACTGTCCATATTCATACTAGTTAACATGACAACTTTGAGATTATGGTTTATGCAGTCCTAATTTTAATATGGTTAGTAGAATTTCCCATATATCTGGAACATATGCAGAATCATTCCTGTTGCATGTATTTGGTTTTGATTGGACAAAAATATTCGGTTATCAACCTCTGCCTCCACGCAACTAAGTTGTTTTTGGTATTGTCTCCCTATTCTTGTGTGTAAATACATGCTGAGCTCTAGGAAGCTGTTTTTTATTTTATTCATTTCATTGTAATGTGATAATACTGCGTTTTCTAAGTTTATTTGTTCTCTGAGCCTAATTGTGAAGCAGGCTGTTGGCATTGTCGTGCGGTTTCTAGTCGCTATCAAGTCTGATAGATTTATGTTATTCAAGGACTTATAGGTCTTGAAACACTAGCTCCTACGGTAAGAACATGGTTCATGTGTGTGGATTGGAGTGTGCTGAAACAGAAGTATTTTAACCGGTTCTTAGTACCCATTTTTACTATTAAACGCAGTCGAACTTACCAGTCAATGAGAATATGATGAAGGGCTGTTAGCAATGTTAGATTGTAGGAATAAAAAAGAACGGGAATGAACTATCGGGTCCCATGTGTATAAAAAAACCTCGCTGGAATCACTTCTTAGACTTGAGTTATCTCATCCCATCTTCATTTAAGTTGGCTTATTTAATTGTCTAGATAACAGCAGGTAAGATGGCTTACTAGTTGAGACATTGAGACAAGAAATTTTGCGCTTTAAGAATGTTTTACTCCTGAATGGCTACCTCCCCTTGGTTTTTGAATAAAAGAAATCGTTAATAATTGTTAAGAAATCGTTAGGAATATATGAATAGCGGTGGTATTAGTAATAGGTTATAGTAATGCTGGTGACAGGAGGGATAAAGAATCCAAGACTTCTGCACTGCCGCCATACAAAGAAGGCGCCTCGGAAGTTTTACGGAGAATTATCAGGAAGTTTATTGGACCTGTTCAAGGAAACTAGCAGGAAAAATCAGCGTACACTCAATGTTTTCGAGTGTTTCCTGCAATTACTAGCGTCTTTCTGGACCTAAGAGGGTAGCTATCGCAAAGCTCGATACTGAACAACCGTTGATCCCGATTGCTTCACATGTTTCTGCAAGAATGCTGATCATTATGAAGTAAGAAATGCATGGGGTTTTATATTTTAGATGTTGGTGCTTGACGAATCAAAGAATTTGGAACTGCACACCGTTTTGTATGCCAACTACTTTTTTCTTGTTTACTATGAGGTATGCGTATCAATTTATGTGATTGTATTCTGATCGGGATTTTTCTTTTTTTGTATAAATTATAAGTGTCCGTTTGCAAAGAATCAGAAAAGTCATTGTTTTTCAGTCAGACAAGCAGTGAATTCAATCTTATGGGTAAGCAGGATGTTTTTTTGAAGAAAATAATAGTTTACTTGTTTATGATTTCAATAAATATCATATCGTATCTGCAAATAGACTCATTACTGCAAGTAGTTTTAGCAGTTAGATGCTATAACCTACACTCATACATTAGTTTTGGTTTATGTCCAAGTACCACAGGCTTACAAGTTCTAATCATCAATCTTCGAGTTATTGGCTTGATGCACTCTGCTTAAGAGTGTAGTACTGTGAATCATAATCTTTTGTACATCGTTTTCTTTACTTCACATTTGTGTGATGGATCAAAAAGTCAACTGAAGCTCTTATTGAACCATTCAGGCAAGTCGACCATAGGAAATTGAGGTGTGTTATGTTTTAAATGTTAGGTACTTGTCATTCTGTGAAAAGTTTTGTCTCATTCAACCCTTATGGTAGGATTCAATCGACGAATGGTATTCTGGTCTTGTTTTTAAGTGATCAGTAACACGTCAAAGAAATAAGGTGGAACACGTGCAACAATGATAATTTTGATCACAAACAGCTAAAAGATATAAGTTTTGTTAATAAAGCAAGACTTCATAGCCTCATGAGCAAATTTATGAAGAAAATAATAATTTCACTGTTTATTTGTTGACTATTTTCGTTTGTATCTCAGTAGCTAAAAGTTGAACACTTTGACCGTTTCATTCTTTGCAGTAGATTGCACACTTACCACTAATTTTAATTTGTATTTCTTTATGTTATTATTGTATAGCAGTATTTAGCGTACTTATAATATGCACATCTGCATTAAGTAACAGAAAGTGTATTACCCCTTTTAGTTTTGTTTGATGGTTATCTGGAATCTACAGTAGATCGCATGGACTGTACCCTTTGACTAAACGTTTCCTAGTCGATTTTATTTCAAAACATATAATTAGGAAACTAGGTTTCATTGCTGTACGAGTTATGTAACATTACTTGTCATGGAATTGAATTCAAACCACTAACTCCCAATAACAAGACAGTCTTATGATTTTTCTTTCTTATTCCCCAAGTTTAAAAAAGATTAAGGAGTACTTATTGGTCTTCAACTCAGAATGATCTGTTTATTTTCTACTGATTGAATAACACTGTGTTTTTTTTTTAATTATTAAGATGACAATATGGATTTTGTCAACGATCTGCTTCCATCGTCCCCAAATTGATTTCTTCTCGTTTTTCTACTGCGACAGTATTATCCTACTTGTTATTTTGATTATTACTCTTTAACTTTAAAATTGTATTTCTTAAGTAAATACACTTCTTCAGATTAATTTAGAGTTTGTATCTGGTAGACCAATGACCCCTTAAGTTGTGAAATATACCTCTACTACTGTTACTGTAACGGCTAGCTGTCGGTGAGCTTTTGTTTAACCTCTAGGTACGTTATTATAGGAGCGTGGGCAAGCAAATGAGTATGTGAGGTTGGCAGTTGTAATCCACTCAGCAAGCACAAAGAATGTAATTGTATTTATAGTAAACAACAGTCGACTAAGCCTACTAATGAATGACGAGACTAATTGGAAATAGGAAGTGCGGAATGAGTGCGAACGTCTCAAAGGAGTTTCGTCACCACTTCTAAGAGAAGCAGTAATATCGGTTTTGCGAAATAGTGGATGGATTCTATCTTTAATCAGTATATCAATTTCTTTCCCTCGTTATTGTATGTGATACTTCTTAGTCTGTATATTGCGATATTATGAACGACATCGATGGAACTTCCTTTTTCTTATCTTGCATTTCAGGTGTGAACTGAGGTATAGATGACACTAAAATAGTATCAATTCTTAACTATGAAAATTTAGTAACAGTTATAGTGCTCAAATATCGAGGTTTCATCTAACACGTATTTTCGAAGCAGACTATTAGGCGTGTGATTTATCTGGAATTTCACCTTGATAACCTATCAAAAAACCTAAATGCACTCAAAAACTCCGTTACATTCGTGCAGTAAAAAATGAACCACACGTATGTTGTGTAAGATTTGATGATGCTACTGGGTTGCCGAAACCTCGGTAGGTGGCACGTCGTTCAGACTCAACCCGTTGTTTGGAAGTCGAGTGTGTAGATCAGTAAGATACGTCTGTAACAGACGCAAACTAGGATCAAGTTTCAGCGCAGTTATAATCAACTTCGAGGTTCGTGGAGATTCATTGATTTTGTGTTGGTGTTCATCACAGACTGATATCAGCTGCACAGGTGCTCAATGATGACATTGTATGAGGGTCATTGTGATTTGACGGAAATAAGAAAATGGGGACCAACGGATTCCGACCCAGGGCTCGACGGTATCGTGCTCACCGCGATATCTCAAGGTCCTTGGTGCAGTCGTGGTTGCGCACTGTTCAGGAGCCCAATGCCAGGGTGAGACAGCCGCCCAACGCCCCTGGATTCCGAAAGTTCAACTGATATCAGTCCATGTTGAATATAAACCTGAAATTGTAACCAATGTGCCGCTTTATGGTCACTTAACGGTCCCTGCACTTATTTAATCTTTCTATTGTGTATATTTGTTCAGAAATATCTTGTGACGCCGTATCCATTCGTAAATTCATGTATCTTTTTACTTATTATGATAGATACTAACAGGCAGAAATCATACTTTCAGTACCATAGGTCTTTTGAATTAATTTCCAGTTAATTTTGATAGTCCAAGAGTAAATTGTCAAGAAAGCCATGAAGTTCTGCACTTTGTTAAATTCACATGATTCGCTATGACTGTTCGCAGCAGAAAAAGTGCTGGGACACGTATACTGTAAAATACTGTTCAGATGCCTCTTGGCAATGTATCCCGAGCATTTTCCCACATTTTCAGAAGGAAACTTACATTTCCAGCCGCTAACGGTTAAGCATCACCGTTACGACTATAGATTTTATGAAGTACTCTATTCTGAACTGATGGAGGTCGTGAAGAGTAATAAACCTCTAGAGTTACTAAAAGCCAACGGCATTCATCCAGGAGGGGTTATCATTAATTCCGCTAGACTGGAAATTAACCAGTTAAATCTTCGCTTTATGTTCACACCCATCGCTGGCGTCTTTTATGAATCAATTAATTTTGTAGGGACGTAAATATGACTAACATCTTACGATATGTTTCCAACATTTATACAACTGAGTTTTTTTCCTTTCCGGATAACATTTATTATCTGATTTTCGTACTAAAGGTGTTCGATTTTAGAGAAATAAGGTTTCTAATTTGAACTATAGCTACGCACAAGTTCCGTGGGGGCAAACTAAAGCGTAAGAATTAAGATACCTGCATGTAGCATATGTCTCCTATGCGTGTTGCACTATTGTCGTCAGGAGTGGGCTGTCTTGATAAGTTTTAAAACTAGACAAGATTGCCACAAACTTTCTTGGCATGCATCGCAGATCATTGGGACGTATAAGGCCAAATTGTATTCTTTCTGTGAATCTCAATACTATCTTTTCCGTTTTCATCTCGTTATTGCCTTTGGAGAAATACATGTCGTTGTTGTCTCGTTCCAACCAGCTTGAAGTGCCCTATTCCATTAAAGTATCAGTCGTGAATTAAAAAATTATCTTTTTATTCTAACATGATAATACTGGATTCACTGTTGCTTAACTACTAGTCGTCAGTTAATATTTATCAGCACAAAACTGTAACTCCACTAAACATGTAACGATAAAGTTCAAATTCGGTGAGTAACCAGTCTAACCTGGTCAAAAAGTAAACAAGCAATAATAGGAGTGTATTTTTGGCCAGTGAGTCAGATAGATGATTAGATACGAAACCCAATTATGAGTGCGGATAAACTTACTTCAGGGAATAGTACATAGTTATGGATCCACTACTCTTTAGTGGACCTGGTTCTCATTTGCAAACCGAGCTACATTTTATTAATCCAAGTTCCGACCCTGTGAAAGTTACACGCAAAATCAGCTTATTTAAACAGTTATAGAAGTAAAATTTAACCTCATGAGGTGTAGTGAGACCTGTTTGTGAGAATATATATAAATAGTATGGGATGTGGATGTTCGGAATTCCCTAGGCAGTTTGTGGTGCAGAAGGCAAACTATTTGAGGGAGCAACTTGACGATCTACAACAGGCTCTGTTGACAACGTTGACACAGAAGACCTACGCGTCCTTTGCGGTAGGATGGGACATTGACATAGAAACTGTCGTGGGCTGCAAAAATATAGCAGTTACAGAAGGGGCAATTCGTGTTCTTGCTGCAGTTAACACTAGAAATGATTGAGCTAACAGATAGATGGCTGATGTACGCTAGAAGGCAAATAAATAACCAGGAACTGAATTGTTGGCATTAGATCTAGTGGTTACTTCATAGTTCCGGAAGATGTGTTTGTTGGATGGTAGAGACTGATCATTGAAATCTTAAATGAGCTTCCACAAAATCGACCTCTGCGTGAATGACTTCTAAACAAGAATTCCCACAACCTTACAAACCATGGTATGTATTTTCAAATATTACACAATACACAGAGAATCTATAACTGGACATTCCCCAAGTAAATTACAGACAGTCTTACCGTCTAGTATTGCACTGAACTGAGATGTCCAGTACAAGTTTTATTACGCTGCGGTTGCGTTGAGTCAAAACACAAACCGATAAAACCTAAGCTAATTGACTGAGTCTAGTCACCGTCTTGAAGCGAGAACGCTGATTATGCTGAAATGATTTTCCCTCTCCAACTGAAGGAACATAAAAGTTTCTTCTTCAGAATGTAGTAAAATACATAAGTACAAGCACAGGCTTGTGATACATCCTTGTGCTCAGCCTTCCAATGCACCTGGGTTGTGACTGCTAAGAAATGCAATCAAGTGAAACACGGTGGACAAGTCTATTTTACACGAAAGAAGTTAATTTTAACATAAATGTTAGGCAATAAATCACTGAAAGTCGGGTGTGGAGATGTCGATAAAAGCTGGGAAAAACATTCCAAGCCCATTGAGGTTGCTTTGCCATGCACGTTTTTATCTATCAGGGAATATCCTTGTGTACTAAATAAACTGAAGGTTGATCAGTCTTCACATTAAAATGCTATTTGTTTTATCGAATGTTTTTGTCAGTGGTCATCAGTAACATGTAGCCTATATTTTGTAACTTGATGAAAATAAAACAAAAAGTTCACCTGTGCGAAACTAACATTATCGGTGTACTAAACCAATTAGCTGGTTGACAAAAAATATACAAGTCTAGACATACTGTTTGCGATGACAGGATACATATTTTATCAGTAAGTTACACCCATCAACTATTCACCATGATCACTATCAACATATCTCCAGACGTTACTGCGTAGTGGTCGAAGTTGCCACACGTTATATCTACCAAGAGAAGTAAAAAGCTCGTAAGATGAACGAAATAAAAACAGGTCAAAAGGAGGAATGAGAGAATGCCGAACTCTGTGTTTTGGTTAAGGTGAAGATATTGTGTGAATGCAACTGCGCCTCTGACATCGACTCTGAGATGTATCACCTAGAGTCTCCAACCACCTATCTCGTTTATTTTGTGGACCCTAGTCGGCTAGTCTACGTCTCCCCCACATGGCTCACACCAATAGTCACGGGCTTCATGCAATGATACTGTGTTTTAGTTTGGTCACTCCGAGCGTTTTCCCAGCTTGAACTTGCTTCAGCTGATATCGCATAACGAGGCAGACGGTGACTTAGAATCTGTAACGCATTTCCTGGTCAACCGAATTGGTAAAGGTCTGCGACCTCACCAACTGATTTCACCCTTTACTGGAGTGTCGGATACCGCAGATGGCGTGAGTTAGCGAAAGTCAGTCGAGCCTTTTGTCTACATTTAGAGATTCCGTTGGTCACCAACCCAGTAGGCTTGATCTAACCTCCCATTTAAGCAAGTTGTTAGACGCGCTCGGCTTGTTCACTCTCTGTTGTTATCCGGGAAATCGCAGAAACCAATCTTGAAGCAGAAACTTGCATTTTGGTGGCGAGAAACTCCACCAAACGTCTTCAAATTGCCACTCAATGTTAGCACCCCCACTTAAAAGGACTATACCATCTGAGTACTTTATCGAGAATTCTTTTGTGATATAAAATGACAAAAAGTAAGCCTCTATAGGAGAGTCCATGATGAAATTTAACATTGGACATCCTTGACGGATACAACCCAGAATGGGCTCCAACATATCTGCGGAGGTTCAAGTGCATAGTCTTCACCAGAACGATGTACTTACAGGACACCAATGTCAGTGAGAGACACTGCCATAAAACTCTTCGATTGATGTATTCGAATGCCAACATCGTGTCCACAGATGCAGCTAGCGTCGGTGTGTCTATGCTGTAGAACTTAGCGGAGTGTGAATATCTGGTCAACACCATCCCTGGCCAGGTCTGGAGCCTACTGTTCCCAGGATCCACTCAGATGTCTAATGATGATAGGACCTAGAATTCAAAACGTCATTCGTAAAGCAGATTCTCATATATTTTTAGGATTTGTCCTGGTGCTAACTTGACAGACGCGAAGACCAATCACTAATTATTTCAAACTTGTTGTATACCCACGAATACGAGACTAAGGAAGAACACAATATCGTAGTCAGGTGAGATGGCATATTTGGGTGGTTATGCCAAGATACCGATGCGTTCCAACTAACCGGCTGGAGAGTCGGTTACCAGCAATGCAACGTAACACGACAGCGTGCCAAATGGCGAGGATGCTTGACCGGACGCCTTCAGCTTAGCGAGTCCAGTTAAACTATCAAGGTCAGCATCAATGTCGAAAGTCGTCAGACCCTAGGCTATTGATTTTGGGGAAGTGTGTGAAGCTACAGATCACTCTCCCCCTAGTGGATTTGTGAGGACCCTAAGATGATACCAGCCCGAGGTAATAGCCCAGTGGTTTCTTCGCTGGTAAAACTCTTCCGATGGGCTCACTGCGTGAAGTGAGTATATAACAAGTACGAATAATTAGTGATTGGTCTTTGCGTCTGTCAAGTTTGCACCAGGACGATTCTCAAATTGGTGAGTCCGATGTGATCACATATCCCAACCAATAGCAATTATTTAATTGATGAGCCTGTCCCATTTTATACTTGTATATTGAGTTCACTTTGATGACCCTCATATATCTGTTTGCAACTCCTTCTCATGTCCGACCACACCCCCAGGCCAATCCGTATTACCCGACTACAAACACTATCCAACTCGTGCCATATTGGCCAGATAGTGCAGAAACATGGTTTCTGTATGCCGAGGCAGATTTTCGAGAACAGGGAGTCACAGATCCTCACTCTCGATTTCTTGCTGTCATACGTTCACTACCGCGGACATTAAACAGGCCTGTTACAGCACACATGTTCGGTCCTGAAGTCAGTGATCCCTATGCGCCTCTCAAAGCCGCTCTCTTGAAGAAAAGCAGTCTGACAGATCGCCAGCGCCTAGGCGAATTACTTCGTAACATCGAGCTAGGCAGCGACTGAGCTACTGAAGTCCTCGCACGCGTGCAAGAAGTAATCGGCGCACGAATATCCGACTGTGGCCTTTTCCGAGAACTGTTCCCCTGAAAACTACCACAACCGGTGCAAACCTAGTCCGTGACACTGCAGTCAGTCCCACTCGATGACCTGGCAGCCTCGGCAGATAAAATACTGGAGATTTCTAGCACACCCGTCTCCAACGTATATTCTGTCTGCGACAAACCAGAGCATCAAGATTCAGAGGTGATCAAGCTGTGCAACTATGTTAAGCAGTTGCTACGATCTCGAAAGACTAGTTCACGTAGAACTCCACAGAAACGCTACTTAGAGCATCCCAGCAACTCCTGTGGTTGCCCCAAAACTAAGCTAACAGGATGGAAAACCCTGAATGGTGCTGGTTTCATAATACTTACGGAGACGAAGCCAGAAAATGTCGGAAACCATGCAATTTTAACAAGGACACAAACTCGGAAAACGGTCACGCCGGCACGTGTTCACGGCAACCGTAGCCGGCGGAAACATCTGTTTGCTCTACGTCACCGACATAGAAAGAAAGTCCGCCACCTCGTCGACACCGGCGCAGAAGTTAGCGTTCTTCCGCAACGACAAGGGAGCGTCGCCTTGACCCATCCTTCAATCTTCAAGCAGCCAACGGCAAGGCAATCGCGACATTCGGTAGATGGCATGCCTAATTCAGCTAAGGTGTACGTAAACATATCCAGTGGGTTTTCCTCCTTGCTGACGTTTCTATGCCGATCATTGGCATAGGTCTGCTAAACCATTACGATCTACTAGTAGATGCTCGCCGTCGACGACTGATAGATAACAACGCAAAGGTATCCATTGGCTGCACCATTTATGTAGGTCCGAGTTTAGCTCTCGTTAGAACCAAACACTCAGGCGACGCGTCCTATCGGGCAGTCTCAGAGAAATATCCAGAGTTGCAACAACCGAAGCACACTCTTCCGTGCATAACCAGCAATGTTATTCATCACGTCGGGCTCACCAATTCAGGATTTGTCCTGCTGCGAACTTGGCAGACGCGAAGACCAATCACTAATTATTTCAAACTTGTTATATACCCACGAATATGAGACCAAGGAAGAACACAATAGCGTAGTCGGATGGAATAGTATTTTTGGATGGTTATGCCAAAATACCGATGCGTTCCAACTAACTGGCTAGGGAGTCGAATATGAGCAATGCAACGTAACACGACAGCGTGCCAAATGGCGAGGATGCTTGACCGGGTGCCTTCAGCTTAGCGAGTCCAGTTAAACTATCAAGGTCAGCACCGATGTTGAATCATGTCAAACCCTAGGCTATTGATTTTGGGGAAGTGTGTGATGCTACATATTTGTCACAGGAAGAGTCCCTGTCTTCCTTTAGGAATGGAACTCTTAGTGGGACAGTTTGGCGAGATGGACCCGCGGAGTCAACGAAGGATCTCATATACAAATGGATGGGCCCAAGTTGGGACACTTCGCAATAGAATCTGAAGAATAAGTGAATAAAAAAGAATGATATCAAACTAGACAAAGGTGCATGAAATGTGGCACTTGAAAATGCTCATACTCTATGTGCCAAAGAGTAAGTGAGTCTGGGCCATTATCAGCGATTCTCAACCATATCGGTGTGGTCTTCAAACTTTAATTTCTGTGGCTTTGCGGCCCTTGACCAAACAACTTAAATCTTCATACACGGCTTAGACGAACCGTCGAAGACTTCGTGGACTAGCGTCACGTTTGTACCTGGTAGTCCCAAAGCTCCTCTCAACCGAATCCAAATGCCTCTGATGTTCTACACCGGAGTTAGTTATGCTTTGGTACACGCAACTCATAGCCCAGCCAGCTTTGTCTCTGAAGTAGCAGTGTTTACTGGACGGCGATATGGCAGAAATGAGTCGTTTCTATCGGATGATTAGAAGTTTCAAGCTGATGTGACTTTGTCTATGGAAGGGGCAGTCAGATGTGATGGACCTCCCAAAAAGCACACCCACTTCCCAAAACGAGCCAAGTGATGTCTGCAGCAAAAATTCGCAGTCAGACTCAAAAGTAAGAGACCCAAATCTCAAACCTGTCGGAAGACCGTAGGCTATCGGCCTCAAAAAATTGTTCCTTGGGCTCTGTAGTTACACACCACGCCTCCCATTCCAGTTACCTGAAGAAAAACGCCCTCAACGGTGTAGGAACCCGGGGAGTGTCAACCGCCCACACGCCCCTGGCAGCGAATAGGACCCAATCAAATATGATCAGTTTCCTCCAACTACGTCTTGTCCTGGGCCTTCACCCCAAGATGCAGAAAAATTTAATCCAAAACACCCTTCTCATTCTCTTCTTCTGCGAGCATTGACTAGGACAAAAGCCGCCGGAACCTCATTCCAAGTTTCCTAAGATCCCACTATCGATTTCATGCAGGGGCTTTCAACGTGCATGCCGAATCGGACTGCAAGCATCGTTCAACAAAACTCTGAGCCCTCTAAACGGAGGAGTATGCTGCCTCTCTCATACGCATGCGAGACGCAAGTGTGATTGTTAACTTGACCTCATCAGGACACATTAGCGTATTTTCGAAATTCGCCTTCGGAATGTGCGAAGACTGGGAGGCTACCTTTCCTATGACCTCGCTGGTTTGGGAATTCCACTGACCTATGGAGCAAAATGCGCGCTTCTCGACTGAATGACAGTCAACAGCGGTTTACATGTGAATGGATCTATGAGAACTAGGAAGGACCATAAAACTAGACGATGCCTATTCGTAATCTCCACCTACCCGCCCAACGACTGCGGTTCGGATCATGCAAAGGATGAATTCTACTCAAAAGTTGTCAATTTCGCTACATAAAGCAAAACGTCTAGAAAGCGACTTTAACACTCAACTACGGAAGCTGAACCAATCGGAGAGAGGGTTCTTCAAAGTATTTACCGAATCCCATGCCAACAGTGATCGTCTCTAGCAATTATGCTCTGACAATAACTTGTTTCTGACCAGCACTAACTCTAGGCATAATGACAGACACTGTCTCAATTGGTGTCCGCCGACATCAAACCAACGATGGACACACATACATTAAACTTCTATAAGCCATCGATGGAGGATAGCCACTCTTTCTGCAATACCAGTTCGCGCTCCGAACATGTATTAGTACGGGTTCGTGTATGCCTACATCCTACTGGTCAAGGAAACCAGGAGACAGTTAAGCCAGCGCGTGCACGATCGCGAGATGACAACGACAGGTACGCCTTTAAGGGAAGAGGTACACGAGCATCTATTTGGAGGTGGTATCATTCATCGTCTTGGAGTGACATATTCACTCTTTCACATCTAAAATTCGAATATTCCCACCAACCGCTATCTTAAGAGTGTTTGTTCTCTCACACAGCTTTGACATCACTCTTTTTCTATCCACATATACTTCATATACTACTGTGAAGTGTGGCAACATGAGCCAATCCACTTGTGTGTGAGGTTCTACGTTGATCTTTTTGTCTGTCTGTCATCTAAGAGGTCGATTCAAACGGTTTCTGAAATTAAGTGACTCTACCAAGGAGTTTGGCACGGTGGAAACTGTTGGTAGATGTGAATTGTGATTGTTCAATGCACACTCGATACATGTAATAAAGGTGAAGCACGAAAGGAGGGTCGTAATGAAGGTGAAAATAGAAAGAAGAAAGAGAAAATGTGGAAGTGTTAAGGTCTTGAGAAGATGAGAGATTTAGCATACTTCTTCAAGCAGAGATCAGTCTTCAGTTGAAGAATCACCAATGCATCTGCCGTGGACAAGTTTCGAGAGTGAACTCCTTTTCAACTGTCAGATGCTTCATGTACTGATTCTGTTTTATTCTGATCACCTCTTATCGTTTTCCGGTCTAAACCCACGCTAACCAATATTGTATGACACCGCAGATGGTGACTAGGTAATCATGGTATATGCGCAAATTATTTGAGTATGTGAAAGTGTTCAGCGTCGTCAAGGAAATTACTTCTTTTGATTTTTACATTATTGACCTGGTTGTTTCACGACACACGTCCAAAACTGAGAAGGCAACGGTGGTCGAACACTTGTGCCCTTCTCTCGCCTTGCATTTCTGATATCTATGAGGTGCCTTCATGAAGTATTGGGAGACAACAGATTGCTGTACAGTACACCAGACCGTTTAGTAAGCAATTCGACACTAAACAATTAGTCCCTTTTATAAATTTGAAGACGCAGATTACCTGAAAAATCTTATGTATTTGTGCGATGCACATGTATGTGGACATATACATAAAGAGGACTGATCAAAATATGCACTTGAGAGTGGAGAAAAATGTACCAGAATGGCCACAAAAGCACCTTGATTCAAATCACACCGATAAGCACGTGGCAGACAAGCATCATCGTCCATCTCAAAACATATTATTGATAAAGATCACAGGATTGATATTAAAACGGCCTTTACAATTTTGTATAGAAACTGTCAGGGGCGTTAATGTGACCGAGTTGAAGTGACTGACTGGATAATGATAAATACGCGAGACGATAATAACGCCTGCTCTCCCTTAGAACTGATACTCCATTGAGCCGATAAAATCAGAAGACAAAGACCGACCTGTGGCAGTAAGGAAGACAATTTTATTTGACAAAAAAAATAACGTACAGTTTTGCTCAAAAAATGAAGCCACTAAGTCACAAGTTAGATATTTATTTTCATTGGTCAGCTGACGGATGAAATTGTTCAATAAGGTGTTTACGCCCATACAGTAGTGACAGACACCAAGGTTTCAACCGGAAACTTCTACGTTGGCGATACAGGCCATCAGAAATGTCTTACATACAGCTCAAATTTGAATATAGCGTAGATGCCCATACTCCTTCTACCCTTGTAGTCGGGATGTCTGTGTCGCACCTAAGTTGATCCGGGTGACTTATATCTGAGTGTTTGTCATTTTACTTTAACTGAGATGAATGTGGGAAATTATTGAGTTGAACAGGCTAGGTGCCAGGCATAGTGCATACCTTCTACACCTTATTGTGTCAGATTAGTCTAATTCGGTGATGGTCCCAGTCTACAAGTGGGGAGAAAAATCATCTTGTGGCAACCACAAGGATATGATTTGACCAGTATTGTTTCCGAGATCCTAGGGTTCACAGTGGGCTGCCTCCTGTGTGGAGCTCAGGAAAGGCAGGCTTTGGAAAAATAGGTAGGTTTCCGACATGAACGAGGGTCCATCGATGGATGTTTTACCCGTCCACAGGTCCTGGAACACAGCCGGGCCTACTGGCGGCCAACACCTAACCCATTTCTCAACCTAAATTTTTCATTTGACTCTGTCAGTCGTGGGGCGTCTTGGCAGTGTCTTATTTTGAAGAGAGTACTGATGAATAACATAAAGTTAATCAAAGCTCCTCACTTGAAATAACGCAGCTGTTTAAAGGCCTGTGGAGTTTTCACGAGAATTTGCGGTGGGTGACGCTGTTCTCCTGGGATGTCCGCTGTCACCGTTCCTACTTACATTCATTGCAAACGCACTAATGGATATAGCCCTAGATACGTCTGACTTCACGAATATTTATCTGCTCCCAAGTTGACCTGTGGTATGCCTATGATGCTGGCCTGTTAGTTGAATATGCTTACAAAGTGAGTCGTCTTGACACCTTGAGCAAAAATCTGAGACTGTTTGGCATGCACCTTGCTGGTGCCTGTCAAACGTAGGACGAACCCACAGGAATGATCTGCAAGTACTCCCAGTTTAATGCTGCGGAGTAAAGTGATAGAGTGTGTCGACCATTTCACTTACTCAGAAAGTTGCACCAGCTCCAAGTGTGTCGCCTACAAAATCTCATCTCAGATAGCTATGGCCCATTTGGCATTTGTCGACATTCGTCATCTCTGTCACTTTACCGGTAAGATAACCAACCATCTAGACAAAGGCGAATAAACCACGCTGCACTGCGTTCTATCCTGTTATACTGTCGAAACACACCTGTTAAATGTACGGGGCGCGAAGACATTGCACGATTTTGACCGCAGATATTTTCGTAGTATTGCTGCAGTTTGCTGGAATCACCATATGGGCACATGGTGCCAGACAAGACAAGTGAGTCAACTGATGAGGCTGTGGACCATAACCGTCTGAGATAGCTTGGACATGTGTTATGCATTCTGAGTCACCGCATACCTCAAAGTGCCGTCCTACAGGAAACCGCTTTAAGTTGGAAGGGGGTTCAGAGTGGTTGGGCTCAGTCCATGAAGGTGCTGAATACTGGTCCGAGTTGTGTGAGGATATGTAGAATACTTGGCTATGGTCCTTAAGACAAAAGGAATCCGTGGTTTGGAACCCTTGGTGACATGGCTGAAAGCTGGACACACTGGAGCAGATGTGTTCGCTCCCCGACAACTTCGAAAGCCTGAATATTGGCACTAACCGTCATCTTCATATTGCCTGTGCTTTCATGCAACCTTGCCCGGAATAAACAGAATGGAAGTTCAGCATGATACATTCAGAACAAAACATTCATTACTTTTCGGCACCAGCAGATAGAAGGAAGCTACATGTTTCGATACCAAACCATATATGGTAACCCCTAAAGCTAGTGAGTTGTGTGATCTCTAGGGTCAAGTGCAGGGGGTTGTGAAGCACCCGCAGATCACAACCCTATACAACCACCCTAAAATCCCACAGCGCCATGTCATACAATGACCACCCCTAGGCTTCTCCCATCCTATCTCAGGCCTAGCAAACAATGAGCGGTATGGAAGCCGTTGGGACGACATACATAACATACGTCCAAGCCACAGGAGCCGGTGTCTCCAGACAACCTAACTTGTTGAATGATGATCTCTATCACGCCCAGACACATGGTTTCGTACCTCGGAATTACATTCTGTTGCCACCAGACACGAGGAATCCTAAGGAGACAACAATGATCGAACACATCAGTCGTCCTCACATATCTTCAGCCCTGGGGGGGGCTAGGTTTAACAGAAGTAGAGCAAAAATGCTGGCACAAGAGTATGTAAACCGATGTTTTACGGTCAACCTGAGGTCACGAAGGCAACAGAGATGGCTCATATGGCATACGCTGATCTGGATTCCGATGCGCGGTTGGGAATTTACTCACATATCTCCACGGGCACTCGTACGACGACTCAGATACACGATTTTTCGACCACTTCCGAAGGCTTGTCGCTGAGAGTGAACGCAGGTAACGGCTCCTGCACTTCAATAAAGCAAAGTTCATTACCAAAACCAACACAGGATCCGGCCTCACTGGGCATCGTTTCAAGCTGGCACACATGGGAGCATCAAGTGACGAGGTAACAAAATGGAAAATGAACAAATAAAAACTGGCCAATAGGAGTAGAAAGCATCACACATGAGTAGCCTGTGTGGTTTCGCGGAGCAGGACGACATCGTCTTGGTGTCTAAGGTAGAAAAGCCGTTCTCCGGGTCATATGTCTACACCGCCTTCACGCACCTCCTTCAAGGGTGTGACATGGAGGTCACCGACGCCAGCGTTAAAGAGGAATGGAGAAATCGGACAGACCTTCTTAACCCCATTGTTGGTTTGCTACAATAAAGGCGGCAACAATCGCGTGCCCTCCTCCTGCCTGAGGCGTTGTTATCTGAAGCCCTCAATGTGCTAGTAAATTTCTCAAACACACCCTTCTCTAGCGGACAATTCAAGAATATGAATCCCTTCAGCGAATCTAAGGTGTCCGCAATATCAAGGCGCACAGCATTTGCTGTCCTGCTATACGTTAAACGGTGTTCAAGTATCTGGCGTGGGGTAAACACGTGATCAATGCACCCACAACCTGAACGAAACCCAGCTTGCCCCTTGTGAGTCATTTTTCCAAGTGTTTCGTATGCTCTGTGAAGCATGATAGCAGCCAACATTTTCGACATGGCTAATACCATATTAACAACCCAACGGTCATCACCTACGTTACTACGCAGACCTCTTGTGAAGATGGGTGCAGTAATCGCCTCAGCCCAGAGTGATGGAACACATTCAGCCACCCATACCCTCTCAGAAGTACGGTCAGTTCCCCTACTGGAGCCATCCATCCGTCCCCAGAAGGAAACGCGGGTGATTTGTCCGGTCTCGGCGCCTTGTAGATGCCTTGGGGTTACCTAAACATTCATTTTGGTAATTTACTTCGAAGTTTGCTCATTGGTGTACCATCTACCTCACAGACCGTCTCAGTGACACCAGGTTTCTTGCTGTCAGTGGCTTGGATGGGT
Source organism: Heterobilharzia americana (assembly GCA_944470555.2). Lineage (NCBI taxonomy): Eukaryota > Metazoa > Platyhelminthes > Trematoda > Strigeidida > Schistosomatidae > Heterobilharzia > Heterobilharzia americana. Next base: position 39,236,810 of record OX104134.1, read on the forward strand.
TGGAACAGCTTCCGACCATTGCTAGATGCAGCTGCTGCTGCTTCCATCTCACTCGCGCTTTCTGACCACCAAGCTTCACGCGCCTGGCATAAGCGTTGTGTAATCTTTCGTGTAGAACATTGAAGCAAATCACTGTGTACGGTGACCGCCAGAACTGTCCGGCACTCTCTAGGAAGTTGCGGAAAGCTCGCCAAGATCCAGTTTTCGTCGGAGAGGCATTGTTTCCTACAGCTCTTCCGAGTTCTGCAATAGTGGATATCCTACCCCAGTGTTCCATCCGGGATCCTATTGGTTAGTGATCAATAAAGTAGCAGCTGTAAGCCAGTTGAATTATTCCTGGGAGCCTTCCTATGGCCTTGCTTGCAGGTGAATCAAGGACGCATTCTCATTAGCTATGAGCCTTTACCCCCCAGTTTCCACATTAAGTCTAAATAAATACCTACTGTTATTTATCGCATCTGTCTTCTTCGTCTCTTCGGCCTTCGTTGTCCACCACTCTTCATGGTCGTTGTGTAGGTCTTTTTATTCTATGTTTCAGCAGCACTCTTCATTTTACTCAGAGCCTGCAGAAATGCGTCCACGTGACTTTACTAACTCAGAAGAAGCTACTTAAATTCACTGAACTTTTAACCACCGTCCGACAGCCAGCTGTGCTTTTCCTCGTTGTTTTAGCAGCAGACTGGTGATAGCGCCAAGTGTCTTCTGGATGAGTGTTATTAATCCTTTCAGATAACTGTTTGACCGGCTTCTCACTGACAGCGGGCTGCGTTCTCCCTGTCCATTTACACTCACAATAGCCTTGCCGCTAAGGTTTTCCTATGGTCATCTAAGCAGAAACATATACGCGCTCAACCTAAGGCATAGTGTCTGTTCATACTTGGGCCCCAATGAACCTCTACAACAGTGACCGATAGCAAATGTACTTTATCTGTGTCCGTTCCTCATCTGGAGTTGGTTTTCGGTAGAACTCATCCTTCGTTTCCATAGAAATGTGGTTACTGAGCGCGGAAGCAGAGGTGTATAGTCTAAGAAGACACCGATCACACTTAGCACGGTTGTCTAGGTAAGAAACTGTATTGCTAGGCAGTATAGCCCCAGAATCTAAGGCGGTTTTCTCGTGTTTGCAAGTATATTTTTGGGACCTCTGGAAGCCTTCAGGGAAGGTTCATGTACAAGCGGAAATAATCTTTCAAACGTTTCCAATGGAGGAGAGATTAAAACAATAGACGGTAAATTGACCCTGGATCCGGAGGGTAACTTAAGTGCAAATTAGAATTTAATGTGCTTGCAAGCAGCAGGTATAAAGATGAAATGATGGAAAATGAAATTGAGTGTCCCAAGAATATACATTCACCCTGTTTACTAGCTCAACACACCCTCCACCATCATATCTTCCCCATAGCACTGGTATGATAACACTCAGCACTAACACCATGGCCATTTTTGTTCCCCGTGATAAAGAAGGCATCTTTGCCACTACAAAAATAGGCAGGAACTTTTTATACGTTCGTCTTCAGCTTCCGTTTCACTACTCTCGTACGTACCTTCGTCTTCTTCCCCGTAAGCCAATGGTTAAACAGTTGGCTCAGGATACTGCGTCACGTAGCTTTTTTCGCCGTTATGTTTAGCTGGCCTATACATGACATGATTGATACATTTACACGCAGTTCCTTTGAGCCGCTGTTTTGGGTATGGCACGCCAACCGCTTTCGTTATCCGTTCGAAACACCAGAATGATCAGTTTCTCTCTCGTGCGGGATCCTAGAAGTGGTCAATGCCAGTGTATATCACGCTGCCAGAACACTGAAAGGAGGTGGATCCAAGGTCACGACCGTACCACCCACTCTATCTTCAAGCATATTTGATGGTTAAAACAACCGTACAGTAATACCTAATTTCGAACTGAACCCGTCTAGATCTTCCGGACAGTCATGATGGTGTTTGTCTTCAGGTAACCTATGTTGTATGGTGGATGTACACATTGTTGTTATGCGTCCAAGCTTCTACATTTCAGTCTCGGTTTTCATTATTAGGAGAGTAGGCCAGTTGGCCCATGTTATCCCCTGCAGAAAGCATCTCTCTCAAGATCCGGCCTTTCTCTAGATGCGTTGTCTGAGGATGCTGATGCTGCTGGCTGAAGTAAGGAGCTCTAGTCACCGACCACACGGTTAGAGAAACGTAGATTCATTCTAGATCAACTAGGTAGCTGGTTTCTGATCTTCTTGTGACCCCTTTGTCAGCCATACCTCGAGGGAGAAGATAGGGCATATCTTTGCTGAAGCCATTATTAAGGATACGAAATCCTGGTATGAGATCGCCTCATCTTCTACGGCTATCGTAGAGGTAAGTTTAGCTGATCTGGCCGTCTCTCATAGAGCAGGTGCAAAAGGGCTCCCATATGTTCAGTACCTACTCTTTGAGAACGCTTCCTTACACGTAGATTATGCATCTGAACTGGTGTGGCCTCGTTGACTGGATTGCTAGTATGCAATCAGAGCTATCATTCGACGGCTTCCTGAATTGGGGTTGACAAAGGCTCACAGCAGAAGCCGCCTGATCACCTGTACACGCTTAGTATCAACCCGGTACAAACTTTGTGGAACTAGTACGCACACGCATTACTTTACGTACTTTCCTGGTGAGTAGCTTGAGGCTGTGGCCAGGAACAATGTTTGTCGACCGTATCATCCATAGTTCAGGTAAAGTTCTCACTAGAACCCTATTCAAATCAAGGTATTCATTCAAAAAGACTCAAGCTGCACAAAGCTGCATGTAGAAACTAGCCTTAAGCCCTAAAGTGATAAAATTTCGAAACGCTAACTGAATAACTTCAGGTCAAGGCTTATAAGGAGGCCTTTGACGTAGATTGTACGATGCAAACCGAAAGTGTCAAAAGCGCGGAAAGATTCACCTACGGTTTCAAATCGCTGTCTTCAAAACAGCGTGTGAACAACAAGCGGGTAGACGAGGCTGACGTCAAGGCAGAATAGGGAGTACTGAAGGAATTTGCGAATGGGGGCCACAAACACAAAATATTAGCGGGCCTGAAAGAGGGAATTAGTCTCTCAAGGGAGAACGTTTGCAAGAGGTGAGGCTTCTTCTGACCTGTCTTAACCTCCGCTAGCGTAGCGCGTCAAGGGAGGCGGTGACTCAACATGCACGACTCACGTCCAAACTGGTCCGGTCGCTGGACTGACTTTCTTCGCTGCCTAATGCCTGTCGCCTAACCTAGACAACCCTGAAAAAAATTCGGCTTAAGACCCGTGGTCCCTCAATACCCTTTGCTCTAATTCGTCATATCTCAGTTGTATAACGGGACAAAATAGACTGCAGAGCGTACACTCGTCCTTTAACGGACATTCCCATATCTCACTGGTGAGACGCTAGGGATAACGAGAGTTAGCTAATTCCACGCAGGACTTATGCACCTGGGCTAAGATTTTGCCAGAAAGCAAAACGTTTTTGTTGCTGCAGCTTCCCAGGTAAGTGAACTGGTCAACGCTCTCCCAATCCGCTGCCTAGCCCTAAGCAGGAAGTGGTTGCGTGCCAACGCTGGGGCGTCATCTCATGCTTCGGAGGTGCGAAATGTATACCAGACGTACCGAGAGTTCTGTTTAAGGTACTTAGGGGACTGCACTTTGTAAACATCCTCACATAGGAAAACAGTCGCGCTCGCGTACGCCAAGTCAAATGGATGCTCCCAACGGGGTGGACCAATCCCTATGAAGTAAGAGGTTCCCAAATTCGTGCCCATCGGTGCATCTGTTACGAAATTAAGCAGGACCGGCTACCACGGGCATCCTTGGCGGACATCACTGGTTGTCATAAACTCTGAGGACAATTCACCATTCGCCTTTACACGGCAGCGTGAGTTTGAATAGAAATTTGATTTGAGTGACACGCTTTCTCCGTACTCTCTTATCAGTCGGACACTGACATAACCCGTCATGTCTGACAGAGCCAAATGCCATCTTCAGGTCTAAAAATATGTCAGGCGCTGGCTGCCGTTAATCATCTCTGTGTTCCAGGAGGGGTGAAAATCCCATCGGTGCATCCACGTTGGCAACTGCGACCTCCCTGGCTCTCTTCAGTTTGTTTCTCTCGAGCTCCATTTAGACATCAAGTAACTGTGGACCCCAGGATCTCGGACTTTATATTGTTCAAGCTGGTTATCCTATGGTTGTCAAAGGAAGACTTCACCCCAATCTTATCCACTAGAATGGTGGTATGATTCAAGGTGGCACGGTTTCTTTTATTGCCATAAGCGATACTCAGTGTATGTGCTGCTCCGATCGGTAGCTTACTGCTGCATTCCGGGAAGCTTTTTTTCTGTGGCAAGTAGGGCGCGCCGATGCAAGTTGGCGCAGTAAGCCGTTATTGCTGCTCACGTAAGTGCTTCAGAAAGAGAAGCGATCTTATCTAGATTCATACTAACGGTGGCTCAAAGCAAAGCCCATTCAGCCCAACAGATTCCTCTCAAGCCTTAATCGGAAGTGTCGCCTTAGGGGTTACGCATCAAGAGAAGATTATGAGAGGGAACGTGAAATGATCCATGCCAACTTGTTGCGGTTCGAGTTTCTAAACTGCGAAACAACTTTACCTCGGCGGTTTCTAACGTCTTATGCCATGATACTTTCAAGGGGGCGTTAAATGCCCTCAGAGTCTCGCGGTACTAACAAGTTGAACTCGAGAAGCTTGCCGTTATCGCCCAGTTAACTGGTCCACTAGTTACCACCCAGTCCTGAACCCTACTACGTAAAACCAAACCAATTGCTAAAGATACCTCGAAACACAAAAAAGACAAACATAAAAAACAAACTTATTCCCTGCTGGAATCCAGGAGACGAAATGACACTGATCGGTAAAAGCCTTCAGAAAGCCGATTAATCGATGTGTCTTCCCTTCTCTTGATGAAATGGAAAGTAGACATAGGGATATGGAATGTCCGCACAGTGTTTGAAGCTGGCTGGCTGGTAAGGCTGCCCAGATTGCAAACGAAATGAGATATGCATAGAAGTGCTAGGAATTTGCGAAACCAGATATGATGGAAGTGGACTCTCCAAACTGTCAACTGGAGAGTCAATAATCCACTCCGATATTGTCACCCAGACGACAACCACGAACACACTAAATTTTGGAGTGGCTATCATGATGTTCCCAACAGCATCGAAGGCTCTCTCTTATGCAGTAGGAACCATCTCCTCCAGCATCAGCATCATGAGAGCAAGGTTCAAATCGAAAGGAAGGAAAGTTACAATCATACAATGCTACGCTACACTACGCAACTACAAATAATGCAGACCAAGAGAAGAAGGAGAAATTCTATAGACAGCTGCAATCAATAATAGACAAGACCCCAATCCAGATGCAGACATCAAAGTCCATTCTAATGTGTGGGGTGGTATGAATACCAAGCTGGGAGCAGGCAACACAGGAAGAGAACTTTAGGAACTGTCCTGGGGCTAACTTGACAGACGCGAAGACCAATCACTAATTATTTCAAACTTGTTGTATACCCACGAATACGAGACTAAGGAAGAACACAATATCGTAGTCAGGTGAGATGGCATATTTGGGTGGTTATGCCAAGATACCGATGCGTTCCAACTAACCGGCTGGAGAGTCGGTTACCAGCAATGCAACGTAACACGACAGCGTGCCAAATGGCGAGGATGCTTGACCGGACGCCTTCAGCTTAGCGAGTCCAGTTAAACTATCAAGGTCAGCATCAATGTCGAAAGTCGTCAGACCCTAGGCTATTGATTTTGGGGAAGTGTGTGAAGCTACAGATCACTCTCCCCCTAGTGGATTTGTGAGGACCCTAAGATGATACCAGCCCGAGGTAATAGCCCAGTGGTTTCTTCGCTGGTAAAACTCTTCCGATGGGCTCACTGCGTGAAGTGAGTATATAACAAGTACGAATAATTAGTGATTGGTCTTTGCGTCTGTCAAGTTTGCACCAGGACGATTCTCAAATTGGTGAGTCCGATGTGATCACATATCCCAACCAATAGCAATTATTTAATTGATGAGCCTGTCCCATTTTATACTTGTATATTGAGTTCACTTTGATGACCCTCATATATCTGTTTGCAACTCCTTCTCATGTCCGACCACACCCCAGGCACTGAAGGGCAAAAGGCACTTCCACGACACTTCCAGGTGAACAGAAACAAAATGCTGGTACGGGAGGGCTAACAGCACTATGTCAAATAGCCGGGTAACCATCCAGAAAGATCAACACCGGTGAAACCAGTGAAAGTTAGTGAAGGAAACCTAGTTGCCGAGGGGGAGAAACAAAAGAAACGATGGGCTGACACCTCAGAAAGCTTTTGAACCGACCACCACTGTCACCACTGGCTACTAGTCCGGAAATATCGCCTGCAGCCACGAAACCATCAGTGAACTCAAACCCTCCGACAAAAGTAGCAGTGAAATCTTAAACACTATGAAGTTGCTGAAATCAGCAGGACCAGATAGAATTCCCACGGGGCACTGGGAACAGAAGCAGGGACAACGGCGGCGGATAAGCCCGCACTGCTATTGCTCAAGGTGTGCAATGTAAGGCTGATTGAACTGAAAGAAGGGATACCTTGTCAAACTCTCAAAGAAGGGAGTCCTAAATGTTTGTAAGAACTGGCACGGAATCGTACTCCACTCCTGTCCACCTCAAGCAAAATACTGTGCCGAAAGATACGCTGGGCCCAAGATCACAACCGGAATAGGCTGGATTCAGGAAGTACAAATCATGTGCGGATCAAATTGTAACGCTGCGCACTATCATGATACAGAACACAGAATGGCAGTCAACTCAACTCAACCTCAACTTCATCTACTTTGAAAAGGCCTTCGACAGCGTCTACCCGGAAGTCGTTTGGTATATGCTTCAAAACTACGCCGTTAGTGCCACAAACCTTTATCCACTTCATTCAACAGCTACATGGTATATGATGCTACGTGCCAAGTGATTCACAATGGAAGGCCCAGTGACGCCCTTGAAGTGAAAACAGCAGTAAGACAAGGCTGCCGCCTACAAGCACCGATGATCTTCCTGATTATGGCTGACTAGATCATGCAGCAAACCGTTTGGATAGAGGTGTGCATACGCTGGCTGGATCCTTGAGAAGACCCTAGAAGATTGTATTTCGCTGATGATGGTTTATGTTTGATGTCTTGTCGCATGAACTCGAGGATCTACAGGCAAAAACCAACAAGTTAACAGACGAGTCGAGGTAGTGAAGACGGAACTTCGGGTGAAAGTGGAGAAGACAGGGGTGACGAAGATGCCCCACAAACAGTAAAAACAAGCACCAGTCACCATCAACGGTGGAAATCTAGAGGAAATTGTCCCTTTCAGCCGGCTTCCTAGGCGGCATCGTTTCAGCTACAGGTGGCGCAGATGAGGACGTCAAAGTCAGGATCGGAAAGACAGCAGTACAGACCTTCATCAACCTGAAACACAGCGTGGAGATCCACTGCGTCGCACCCAGCACACAGAACAAGATCCCGACTTTCAACACTAATTCAGTGAAGTCAGTGCTTCTATATGGCTTAGAGACTTGGCGCGTTACGAAAAACACTTCCATCAACAGCTGCCGGCTACGCCCCATACTGAACATCAGACGGTCAGAAAGAATAAGCAACAAGGAACTTTGGTAAGTAACCAAACAAGAACCTTTTTCCGAACAAATATGCAGAAGGAAGTGAAGATGAACTGAGCGTACACTAAAGAGACCATTCGAGGACATCACGCGCCAGGCAAGGCCTTCAATTATAACTCATATGGGAAACGACGATTTGGGCGCCGGAGGATGACTTGGAAAAGATCATGTGGGAAAGAAATGAAAGCTTCTCGGGGGTGGTGGAGTCAGGTTCAAAAGACCGAAGAAAACAGAGTGAAATGGTGACGTGCTACTGAAGTCCTCGGTTCCTCTAGGAATTCAAGGGACAAATAATAGTAATGATGAAGGATTAACGCTACCTTCAGACCGGGTGGGGTAAATCCACTGCATGACAATCCATTAAAGACTTGGGGTCTGTTCGGGAAAACAAAGAAGAAGGAGTGAAGCAATCAATTAGTCCAAACAAGCTCACAACCTAGCTATTGGATATTGGACCTGTGTCGCGCACAATGTAAGTTACTGCGTTATAGACACTAAGTGCACCGGGTTTGCAACCTTGTTCATAATATTATGCCCATTGGTATCCCTTCCTTTTCAGGTTACGGTACACCGAACCTGTTAACAAAAGTAGAGCAAAAAACAGATCTAGCCCTCGTTTCCAAAAGATATGGCTTAATGAATTGTGTTTTTTCGGTCCGAATTCTAATTTCAGTCAATGTAAAGAAGGTTTTTGTGAGGCCACGTCTCCGACACCAAGTATATATCAGGCTGCCGAAGTGTAGTCGAACCCTTTGAGGTTCGCAGGTAGGGGTGCTAGAGCACCCCAACCAGCATTTACTTTGGGCGCTCTTTGGAACTTTCGGGTTTCACCCGAAGCTACTTCGGGCGCACTTAGCAACTTTTGGGTATTCCCCCTAAATTTTATAAATATTTCACTTGGCCGACAACATTTTATTGACTTTTATCACATAAACACATAGCATATAAACGTCAAATATTCAGATAAAAATATTACGCATTAGGCCTTCTCATCACTTGGGATATGGGTTATTACAAATCTTCGGGCGCACTACAGACACAGGTATTTTTGGCGCATTGCGGAAACTTAGGGCGTACTTTGTGACTTTTGACACTTTTGGGAAAAGGTTTGGAACCTTCTGGGGATATCGTGTGTCGCCCGATATGCGCCCGGAGTTAAGTTTTCGGTTTTAGCCCGAAACTCACAATGTGAGCCCAAAGCTAATGCTGGCTGGGACTCCTATCTGCGAACATTGCAATGGGCACAGAGGGACTGGAAATTGAACTCATATTGCACAGTTGCAGTCTCACGTCCAGCCTGTGTATACCGTTTGAAACCACGTCTATCTGTGAATGAAATACAGAGTCGACTACACTCTGGCAGCTTGTTAAGTACTTGGTACCGGAGGCGCGATGTCACAAAAATCGTCTTTACCTTGACTAGACGTAGATTTCGGATTGTGAAAATACAGGTCTGTTTTTAAGTCTTAGATTTTGAAAGTGGCAGAAGCTTGTTTCGTAAGTGCGATCTCACTCTGTTTTCATAACATCAGGTGGTCACTCTGTGAGAAAAATGTCACATTAAAATGCTGTTAATGGGTTTTGGCGCTTTTTGTAACATTCTTCAGCTAAGTATACTTCGGTTGGATATGAATTAGATATCTGGTAATCAAAGTTTTTATAAATATTTTCAAAAAGTGTTTCATAGGCTGTAGGACCGTAGAATTTTGCAGTCCCTTATCATTAAGTGTACTAACAAAGAAACAGTTGTCTCTGAGTTTTTCTGTTGAGACACGATGGTCAATTAATTGGGATGTAGTTGTTTAACGATGTTTAGAAACTTATTTAGGTTTCCGAATAGTTCTTACTGCCTGGAATCAAGGAACATGTGACTTTATAACACTAGACTGCATGAACTGTGATATGGATGAATTAAATTCAGTCGCAAAGCAGCTTATCATTAGTCGGTGGCATCGTTTTGCCGATTTAAGGATTCATAGGTCTATAAAAAGCCTTTGATTAAGTTTTTAAAATCATCGCTGTAAGGCCTGCGAAAATACGGTCATATGTACACACTGAATCCCTCTCAGCTCTCTCTCTCTCCCTCTCTCCCTCTCTCTCTGAGAGTTAGATAGCGTCTTCAACTGTATTTTATAACAGACAGGAGACGGTATCAAGCTTCTTTCACATAAGTCACCTTGTCCTGTTCCGATAACTGTGTAGCCAGTTCGTCTTTGAAAGAAGTCTCCGTATTCTCGTCGTCACGCTGACTTTGAGATAACCTTATGGATATTTTTCTACATCCATTTACGCGATGACAACTGCCTGCTCAAATTACTGCGTAATCGCTGTCCAACCACATGCTCTAAATGGAGCAGCAGTCTTCTGCCAACCCTCAGCGTTGAGTGATAGCAACAAGATCTATGCCCATTGCTAACTTGAGGTCAGTAGATGCCACATATGAGGATGACTCTCTTTATGTCTAAAGTCCCTACTCCCAGTTGTCTAAGCACAGACAACCCCCATAATCCGTTCATTATGCTTGGATTCCAGAAAAATCATTTAATTGCGTATCTGACTGACAGTCTAAACACGTGTGCAATAAAATCACCTGAACGTTTATCTTTTAGTGAGACCAGATAGTTTTCAGTAGAACTCACCTTCCACCTGGTCTGAATTGCAGTCAGTGGATGTGTAGGCGGAGATTACAAACAGTTAATGGCAAGTTCCTCCACTGCTTTTAGTCTTCATTGCGCCATTCAGTCGGACAGACGACTATAAACTAAGATCCGGTTAAGCAGCACACTTTGCACCCTAGGACTACATGTCATACCTACACCTGCAAGACCGCAAGAACTAGTCTCCGGATCTTCAGAAATCCTAAGGGTGAGTTTCACGGATTCACGATATTGACCAGGTGAAGCTAAGTGAGTAGCAACACTAGACCTATACGCATGTTTCAGAAATGTAGCACACATGCGTGGCCCGAGACGCTAGAGTTTCGGCTGGCTAATCTTATTGTACGATTTGATGGGAGGTGCGGAAATTGAAAGATCCAGTAGGTATTTTGAAGAGCGGTTTCAGATGACCAGGAATGCTTTTCCCGTGAACTCATGTCGTTATTGATAGCTGCAGAGCTGGTGGAAACTAGTAATGCTATAAGATTATTGAGAGAAAAATGTGAAGAAATAGAAAATAAGTATGTGGAAGGTGGACAATAATCTGAAGGAAATTAAGTGTTGACAGAATTGTGAGGGTGTCTGACACTTTCCAGCCGCCCACACCGTGGAAGTCTGTTTCTTCTTGTGGTGCCTAAAAAGGAAAAGTTAGTGCGTGTCTACAGGGCCCAAGGCGAAATCTGCTCAAGGCAAGTCACCTACAACCTTCTTAGAAGCTTAGGATTTGAGCATTTTAGTTTTGACTTCGTATATGAAATCATTTCGCCGCCATTGGTATGTCGTGAAGTAAAGGGGACTGAAGTTTTCTAACCCCCTCTTACAACAGGGGAAACAGTATCAGTGTCATACTTTTGGTCCTCTGCTGCAAACACCTTACTGTTGTCATCTCTTTTAGTCAACAGTACGACTTCATCCTCGGACCCCTATCTCATAGCGTAGCGATTCAAACTATCACCGTGACTGCTTTGTGTCTTATCATTATCCAACCTACCTTTCTGGTCTGGTGGGAACTTCAGTAAACAAGTGTTCCGCTAGCGAAGTTCAATAGGTTATTGCGATATACGAGCCCAGTCAGCAGCAGTAGTTAGCAATTAGCAGCTATCGGTCGGCTAGCCGAAGTACAACTAGGTTGAAAGAAGACCAAGGGCAACTAAACCGAAGTGTGGCAACAGTTCACGAAGTTTTTGATTTTGTTCCATCCACGTAGGGGTTATGAACTGTCTGGTTATGGGTTCTCGAGTCGATATAAATCGACGGTTGGAAACTCTCAGCGACGCCTGAAAATCGGTCACAATGGTGCAGATGCATAAACCACTTTAAAGTCTTAACCATCTTCATTCAACTTTAACCTTCTTCAAGCTTTCGCTGCTCTCACACACTTTTTCGAATTCTATGTCATTCTTTATGTATCCACGTTTTCTCTGCCTGTTGTTGCAAAGTTTGGCGTTCTGAACTGCTGCACTTTAGTGTCAGGTCCTATGCTGATTTCATTGCTACGTTTCTGTTTGACTTAACACCACTATATCTGCATCTGCAAGACCGCGTCAACTAGCAGCCGAATCTCCAGAAATTCGAAGTGTAAATGTTGAGGATTCACCGTATTGTCCGAGTAAGACCAGGGGAATAAGCTCACGTGAGTCCTGTAAACGTCTTAAACGCACCACAAGTTCATGGATGTAGATGCTCGAGTTTTGTCTGACGAAGCTTATTCGATTGTGCGATGGCTACTAGCAAAAATAAAAAGTCATATATGTAGTTAGAAGCCGGGTTTCAGGAAACAAATGATGCTATTGTGTGGATTCGAATCAATGGCCATGAAGCTAAACAAAACGTAAGATGGGATGGTAATATTATAAAGATGTTAATAAAGATAAGAGTAGAAAGCAGATTTGTAAAGGGTTGATAATGATAAAAGGGCGTTGTTTGGATTTTTAGTAAAGATGTTTATGTACGAGACTGAACCGAAGTCACTATGTTAATCTTTATGATCTTACCCAGGGCGAAGTAGCTGGAGTGGAATTTGATGTCGGGACCGACGGTTTAATCTCAGTGGTTAACCACAAAAGTCGCATCTCCGTGGATGTTGTTTTCACCATGATGAATGCATATATGCCTGAGTATGATTCAGAGTATCTTACAATCATTATTAGTTGGTGTTCAACATTACTTATTTTGTCTAAATGGTGATTGAGTGCGATCACATATAGCTATTTTTGTACAAGTAATGCGTCATGAATTTCAGATGCACATATTTACACTTTATTGATCAAGCTGGATCATAACACGCTTTACAACTGTTATATATTTTGCAAAGGTCAGACTGTTTGGTGTGTTACCAGGTTCGTATCTGTTTATGAACCCTGTTGTAGATGATCATGGTTGTCTTACGAAGTAAAGGTTATCTTGCCATCCTTATTGAAAAAAGTGGTGATTCACAACCTTCTTATCTATTGTCTATACCACACATTTGATATAAGCGTTTTCAGTTACGTAGTATAGCTAGCCATTTATAAAAAGCTGAAGCTATTAGCGTGTAAGTTATGGCCAATTGGAAAAAACACTCTGGACTTACTCTTTTAATACTCATTAAGTTAGCATTAGCAATTCATCCATTTCATATATGCTAATCAAGAAAGTAGCTGAGAAAACTTTCTGCTTCATTACTTATCACTGAACTAATTGAGAATGTAGGTATCTCATGGAATTCACACTAAAATATTCTTAAATTCATTCTCTAAACACCAGGAAAGACTGTTTCTTGAATATGACTCTTCAGTATAACTGTTTTTGCATGCATACTTGTCACTCAGTAGTGAGACATTTCGAAGTGGTCATTCGTTGTTTTTTTGAATATTCTTTAGCTGTTACTCGAAAGCTTTATGAAACTGTGAACTGCTCTCACTATAACGTATTCCCATTGGCTGCTTCTATCTTACTGATGAATTGTCTGGTTCCCCAATTTCAATGTATACTGACATTCGTTCTTTCTTGATAATTTATCTTATGTATCTCGTATTTAGCTCAAGAGATAACGAAGTACGATGTCCTACTCTATAGATCCGATCCTTCCTTCTCTATTTTCAGATTCATGAATCGAACTGGATACATATGATGGCATTTATTTTGGGATTTCTTAAGGTTTAGGTATTCTTGTAGCTGTATTCATAATCATGGTATTCTAAATGGTGATTTACCAAGATACAAATACCTGTATCATTTCACTGTTTGGAGCTAGATTCCATTTCCATCACAATCTCTGTTTCTGTTCACTGTCATAGAGCTGGTAAAAAATGACCTAAGTGTCTGATAACGTTGTTTTGGCTTCCATCGAGTTATGAAGAGGTGTTAAATATAAGAGCGGAATTCAGGTAGAGAGCGTAGTTCGATTAAAGTTTTTTTTACTTGTATTACATAGTAAAACTATTATTTGCTGGATGAAATTTTGAGCAGAGTTTATTGCTGATAATTATATCAGTTAATAATGGTGTTTTAGTTTAAAGGCACTAACTGGTTACTGAACCTTAAAATTTAGAAACTGGCAGTTTGTAGGTCATTCATAGCCCTCCTTTTCGAACATTAGAATGACTACCTCAATCCCCCTTACTGTGATTATAGTTTTTCCTAAGTGGTGAATAAAGTTTGACTAAGAATCAACAACTGTGACTCAGATTGAGGTTAGATTGACCAGCGGTTTTCTATGTATACCATACCGGTGATCATTCGGTTTGACAATTATTTACGTTGTGATTGAAGATGATTCTGAATTTCTTTCATTCAGACTTCATGTTAGATATTTGCCAAGTAATATTCAACATGTTTTCTTTTTTTGGATTGGCTTCAATGGTGTAGTACGCAACCTGAAAAACTGCTTTTCCAACATGAAAATCTAACCGTTTGTGGCTGTCTTTTTCTATCACTCTTAAACCGTGTTAATTGAGTCAGTAAAGTTGATGTCCGTTGAACAGAATATGTTTACCACAAATGATGATTGCAGTACGTCATTTTACAAGCCTAGTTGATTTTCTCTAGATAATGATACAACTAATGTAGATAGTGCGCCTGCTGTGCATGTAGACGATGTACAGCGTATGGAAGCTCGTCTCTTAAAACTGCTAGATGAATTCAATGCAGGGAAGTCATCGTCGTTCGGTAAGCGGGCTAAATTTATGTACAGTAAAATTATAGGTCCCAGTTGCCCATATGAGAAACTTGATTCAATTCGAGAGCAGCAAGAAGAGCTGATGCGATTACACTTTGAGCAAGATAAAAAGATGATGTCAATCCTTGAGTCAAGCTCCTCACTTGGTCGGCGACCTGTCAGAGCGTAATGAAATATTATTCAAACATTCTGTTAGGCTTTTAACTGACGAAGGTCGGAAAACTACGAAAGCAAATGTTGACGCTTTGGTCACACGGGTAGGTAACTTTTTACTCTAATAAATTTTCTCATTTTTAGCTTAGTTGATTTGTAGCTTACTTTCGATGATATATCGAAATTTTCTTCAGTCTTTACTTTTGGTTTCATTTTATGGGAACTAGTTAGTTATTTAGTTTTATGTCATGCAAATTTAAAGCTATGTTGGTGTAAACAGTATGGTTTAAGTGTGCTTATTATTTCAGGTGATTTGTTTAGTTATTTCCACATAGTTAAGATTATGGTATGCACCCATCTCAAAAAACTAAGTTGAATTAAGCTATCCTTTAATTTTAATACTAGTTTCTTCTAAGTGAGAATGTCTGACAACTTCGACCATGGTTGTCTCAGTAAGATTTTTATTTCTGGTAGGGAGATTGCGTAAAGAATCCTGAAGTCTAATGGTACATGCTTTTGTATTGTTTAGTCTGCCACTACTTGAGTGACTTCATTTTGAAATAGTAGCTGCGGATGGCTTGAATATGTTTCAAGAATATTGTCCCAGTGTCTTCCATGCTGTTCACTGTTTACTAGCCCTAGAAGTCGTCAGAAAAAGTACAAAAGCGGTCAGTATGTGAAGTGGTGCCGCCAGCCGAAGGTGTTTTTGCTAGTTTAGCATGTGTTGGTTCACAAAAGCTCAGTGGTGATCGTACTGTAGCTTTCTTTATTCTGTTCTCAGGAGGTAAAACTATGGTAATGAACAATTCTTAGTTACATTTCATGAGAGTTCTACTTCGATTGTTTTTTTTTCAATTTTTCCTTTTCTATTTTTTATATCACTTGGTACAACACACTTCTTGTAGTCTAACTACCGACTTATTGTTCTATGTAAATGTTTCTTTTCAGCTAATGACTATCATTATCTCATATCCCTTCTTTGTTATATCGTCAGAATTCGATATTATTTTGTGCTGCACATATTTTGGAGCTTGTGTGTTTCTAGTCTGTGTTTAAACCCAATTATTTGTCATGTTGGAGGATAAGTGGTGGACTAGCAAATACTGTCCTTTTATGTGGTTGGCAAATCGGTGGTCTGCAGTGAAGGGCTACAGCAGTAATGCTTATCAATAACTAGTCTAGGGTTCAAGTCTGTAGAGTTAATTCATCTAATATAGTGTTTAATTTCTACTGGTTGAAGTGGATAGTATATTACTGTCCAAAATACCTCTATCCCTCTAAATTTAATGCCCGGTAAGATGGTTAAATGGAAGAGCTTGGAAAATCACACTAAGAAGTAATAGTAAGCCAAGTATCGGTTAACTAATGATGTGAAGCGTTTTGGGAAATGTAGCATGCTGTCGAAACCAGGTCATGAGATAGTAATCATAATTGATACGTTTGGTAGATATTGATCTTATCTACTATGTCCGTCAACTTTTGAATTTCTCAGGCATTATCTTCCTATTTCACTGCGTTTTTTCTTCGTATTTTTCTATTGCTTATGAAAATTTAAAAGGCTGTGCACACACCGGAATGATTACTATGAACTGGAATCAATTAACTGTTGTGGCATAGGCAGCTAGTTTACGACTTAGTGTGAATAAAATTTGGACTAATCTTTTAACGCTGACAGTAAGTGATGCTAGGTAGAATCCGTGAGGGAACATGGGTTTTTCAGTCATATGTACTCTGATAAATGTCAACAAGTATAAAATCCAACTTCCAGAGCTTCTCACTGACTGACTGACTGGAAATTGAAATTAAAATTTTGTTTTTATTTGTAGAATATGTTGTTATTCTTTTTTAGCTGGAATCCTTAAGCTACGCAATGTAAGTCAACTTAATGTTTATTTTCTTGACTTTATGTAAACAAATCTTCACCTGATGTATTACAGTCTAATTATAATTTTAATTGTTTTGCTTTGTGTCATGGTTGCCTTCTTTTTATAGTCTTTCACACACTTTTTCCTAAAAATCACCGTCATGACGTGCTAAACTGTTTAGATGATTGAGTGTGTACTAGTACTCAGTTAGGTTTAAGTTTTGTGTGTTTACTGCTGCTGAAAATAGTTGCACGCTCAGTTGTCATAACTCTAGAAATGTTATTAATACTGGTGATTTTTATGCTTTAGATTGAAGTAAGGTATTTTATGAAGTCGAATATAACATCATTATCGGTACTAATAACTTGATACTAGGAGTGGCCACAGATTGCCAATAAAAAAAATCTAAAAGTAGTAGCCTAGGTTTATTGGTATTACGTATAGGAGGGGAACTGAAACACAGATCCTTCTGCTTATCCTCTATCTATTTATTTATCCATTGAGTTCGACCCATCTGGACCTCTGTAACACTGAGGGATAGTTTAATAACGTTTGCTATGCATTTGTTGCCTCCAAAATACTAATAGTTGTTTTAAGACAAGTGTCTGCATCAGTGCTCTGTTTAAAATTAAGAAACGATGTCATTAGAAATGTTGACCACTTCACTTGGCTGGAAAGTCATATCGACCCTGGTTAAATTGGTAACCGACAAAACCTCGATACGAAAGGGTTCAATTGGCCCTTTTCAAATTATGGTACTTTTAACGTGGGCATAAATCCTGTTAAGTGTACTGTGGAAAATTATCTAAGAACGTAAAACATGGTCATTAAAAGGGGGGATTTGTTAAAACTGGAGGGATTTGACCACTTTTGCTGTCATTCAGTCGCTTATTTGAAGTAAGAATTACCTATTAGCAATACAGCGTCTAGGTGTAAAGCATGAGATAAAGAAGGGTAAGTTATGAGATGAAGTTGTAAACCTTTATCCACAAAAGTTATTTTAAGGTATGTTACACACAACTAAACGCTATGTGGTGCGAAACACTAAAATAAGTTAAAATTAGGTTGGTGAAGTGCTAACGTGTTATTAAAGCAACACTCTGTATCAGTTCATGAAGTCGTTCAATAAGTCTGAATGCCATGAGCAGTATTTGGCTTTCTAGTAGTGGGGATCGGTGAAACAAATGGAATCAAAGGTTGGCGACTAAGAGGTCTGGCATTCACTTAAACTCAGTGACTAAGATGCATCTGCACCATGATACCGGATCGGGGATTTTTCGTAATTGGTGGTTAAAATTAGGAGACTGTCGTTGTACTCATATCACTTAGACACACAACACCGGCTGAACATTAAAACACTGTCCTTGTTTTACTGAAAAGACACAAAAGACAAGATTGGGAAGGCCAGATTTATTCCTTTGAAAAAGGTGAAAGCTAACTAAAAATGTAACTTACGTATTTCTTGTACTAAACTGCTAAGTTTAATGCAAAAAATTGTCTGCTTAGGCATAATTTAATGATGGTCTAGTAAAATACCGATATGATTTTTGACCTCGCTATAGGACGAATACTCATTCCACGTATAATATGAAAAACATTGACCAGTAATCTTTCTGTTCGTTGCAACATATAACTTCATGCAAATCTATAATAGTCAATTAGTATATGTCGTAATTCTCCTCATCACTCTGTGTACCTGACAGCTTGAGCGACCAGTGGTAACATATTTTTCATTTCCTCGCTTCTATTCTATTTGCATTTTTGTGCCTGACTAAAAGACGACAAATCCAAGTGTGTATTTAGGGAAGAGTTGCCCAAGTAACCCACACAAAAATGTTAGCAAGAGCCAGTAAACTCCTACAACTCGATGCCAAAAGAAGCGTTACCGCTTTTCCACACAACCGCGAGGATTTATAGGAGGCAAAGGCAAGAGATTGTCAGTGAGAACATCGCTGATAAAAGAAAAGTCAATAACCTCTCAGGAAAGACCACCTGGACGTTTGGGTGGAACACTAAAGCACAGTTCAGCTGACCCACAGCAAAGCTTCAGTTGCTCAGCATCCTGCCCAAACTTCAATGGGAAGTAAATGTCGGTTCGTCAACTCTCCTCGAAGTTCACAAGGCTGTTTCCGACCTGAAACAGTCAAAAGCAGCAGGACCTGACTGTTTGTGACCCAACGTTTTCAAGGATGGGGTAGTAAACTACTGATTAGAGTAACACAGGTACCATGTAGAAAACTATAGATAGTCCCACCACACTGGTTCATACAACAAATCATATGAAGGAAGAGAAGTCTCCTTGAGACAACAATAGGGAGGTCAGTTTGACTATCACATTCTAGATCCTATCGTTTATAGTCATACGACGTCTAACTTGAAATTAAAAACAACAAACTGGGGAAAACCAGGTGGGTTTTGCGACATGGACGAGGATGCATCGATCAGATTTTCACCTTTTTATAGGTACTGGAACACAGACGTACATACCGGCCAACGGCCGACACTTGCCATATTTCCTGACTCAAGTGCGACATTCGACTCTGTCGACCATCGGATGTTGTAGTAGTGTCTGACTCCGAAAGGAGTACTGAGCAAGTACGTAACTGTAATCAAAGCTCTGTTCTCAAATTCTCGCAGTTGTGTAAGGGCTTATATAGAGTTATCATCTGAACTGCCGACTACCAATCATGTTCGCAAATGTTCATCATTATCATTTTTATCAAATTTTGTATGGATATGGGATTAGATCTCAAGCTACGTAACCACCCTTGAGTTCTGAATACGTGTTTTAGATATGAGACATACGTCCATAGCTTGAGATTCCAGAGTTATGGTGACGGATGCCTGCTGTCTGATTCGCAAAGGGTTTGCAGGTTAAAAGCTCGGATACGAAATTGGCAGCTGGGTCTTAAAAGAGTGAGAATGGGTTTTGCTGGCTTGGAGTGTTGACACTGGTTGCAGTTCGAGGGGTTCAGAAAGTTGTTATAGGCTTAATAGCAGGTATCTTTCAGGTAACAATTTATCAGGGACCAATCTTTTTCAGTGATTCCTACTGACCATTTTGTTGTTTCAGTCAGCTTCCGTAACAAACTAAGATGACTACCGAGTATTATTAGTAAAGTAAGGCAACCCAGAATGGACCTATTTACTAGGCTATGAGCCCTACTAATTTTGTGAGGGTTTATTTATACTACGCGGTTTCTCAAACGAAAGTAGATACCACAAGATGTGAACCGGTTACGCGTTGCTCAAAAGCGGAGTGCTTAAGCTAATGAACCACATCACCAAATTAACGAGTATTATTTAGCAATGTTTTTTCCATCCCTTTGGCTCTCACAACCCACTGCCTCCAGTTATTGTGGAGACCGTTAATGAAATAAGTCTCAGTTGCTTTTGTTCTGCATATTGGTCAAAGATAGTTGGCATAAATCTTTTCGCATCTATGAGTTTGCCTTGGAATGAGAAAATCCAGTGGCTTTTGGTAACCTTTGGAGACTAACTATTTTAACTGGTGTTTCTACTGCAGACTGAATACTACTTCAGGACTGACTATCACAAGTAAGGTTTTAAGGTGGAAAGTACACTGCTTAACTGAAGTTTAAGCATGTTTTTTGGGATGCTTCTCCCACCTGCCAAATGTAAGATGACGCTTCAGGAGTACTTTGTACCAATATCTAGTTTCAGGATAGGGAATGAAGTGTTAGTCGTTGATAACTTCACTCGCTTGGGCAACGGCATTAGCTCGAATGAGATGCTAACCCGACACAACTATACATGATTTTATTGGATTTCTAGGTCTATCCATTGAAATTTTGTGCAGGGTTCCTGCATGTTGTAATTTCGTTGAAGCTTTTTGTGTAACCTTACGGGTAGATGTCTATATGGGAAATTAATTGGTGGGCTCTAGATAGTTGCTTGATGTCTTATTCCACTTTAGATGAAGCTCATATATTGACTTTGTGACTGAGATGACAGTGAACACTTGGAGATTATGCTCCTGAGTAATTTAGTGTTTCTTTACTTTAGTTTAACTAACAAGTAAATGTACCAACAAGCTTGTCTGTTGTTCCCATTTTGACGTGTAACTAATCACCGTACTACTTTTCTGATTTTTTCATCAAATTGCAATGAGACTGTTCATGGTCTGGGATTTATAAAGTATTAAGATCTTTTGTGTAAAATGTGTTATCATGGTGATAAAAATGTCTTATCAATACATGATTTTCATGTTATTTGTTGTTATAACAGTTATGATTCGAAGCGGTTCGACATGCTAGTTGAAAATTCGTTTAAATAATCGTCAAAGTTTTCGCTTTCATTTTTTGTTATTTTGTAAGACAGGTTTTGCTATTTTTAAGTTAACATTTTGTCTTATTGATTTCACTTTTAATTTCAGACACAATTTACACTATGCCAACAGACCTCGACCATGATCTTCATGGACGTTTATCCGGCAAAAAAGTTTACTGCTCAGTTTGTATCCATACTTACTCTGGAATACGACGAATTTTTACTTTTCCTTGTGCATATTAGTTATAGTTTGAGAGATTTCACGAATTTCTTTCATCTGGATTTAAAATACGAAGTGTCGTTGGAGTCTTGTGTTCTACTTGGATTTTACAAACTGTATATTGCCCTGGTTTTTTGTTCTGTATGCTCTACCGGGAGTTACGAAGTGGCGGGCGACAGTCGCTGGTCCCAGACTCCTCTTTTGCCTTGCATAACTTTTCGACTTATTTTCTTGAGATATTTCACTGTTTTGCATGATCTTATCATTCAAATTGTTACTGTATTATGTGCTCATAAATAGATTTCAGTAAGTGCGTCGTCTTTGTCTGCGTGACTCATTTCGAAAAATTGATTCCTTTCCCTGTGTACTGGACTACCATTATATATTTTTTTACTGCCTGTTAATGCATCGTCTATTACTCAGTCACCTTTCATTCATTTTGGCTCAAGTTAAAGTCACGGAAAAAATCTTCGTGTCTCTGGATCCAAAACCTCTACCGAATTTCTCTTGTTGCTAAAGCTACAGATATTGTTGAATTCGAATTAATGATAGCTCATTGAGTGTTTTACGTGAAAAGATAAAAATACAACTGAGTGACCATATTCAGATTCGGGATGTTGTCTGTCAACCAAACTTATCTGGTATACATGCATAATGCCATCAGGTTGTCAAAATTTAGGTAGCTCGTTTTGTGTTTAGATTTATGCGTAAACTGGGAAAATGGAACTAAGTCTGAGTCAAGCAGTTTGATTGTTAATCCTCTCAGTCGTACTACTTTTGTATCTCATGCATTAGTCAGTATTTTTCTCGTCAGTACTTTTATGCATATCAGGTTTTGCGTATAATATTGTGATGTATTGTAGTCTTAAACGTTTAAGGTATTGTGAGCACACGTCTAATGAAATGCAGTTTCATTCATCATAGACTTTAGGCGGAGACATCGTCTCCTATCTTTATCTGAAGCTGATGGCTACTAATGAACTGTATCACTCATGATTGAGGGTGTTTGTGAATTTTCGAAAAGGCGTACTCATTCTACATGGTATCTTGAATATACCTAATGCATACCGTTATTGCATTCCTTCACTTTAGAATCATTTAAAGCTGTAGAAACAGCGGTGAAGATAATTAGTAACCTATACTCGAAGGTTAGCAAACACCATTGAATTTCGGTGACAGCATCCGAACTGATTGAGGTGAGAAGACTGATTCCAGATGGCTCTGACCACGACGATGAGCGAAGGTAACTTAAGGTGACAAAGAGTCTTCGCTGGCAATGATCGCGAACGGTGGTGGGTGGCGAAAGCGAGACAGATGGAGAAAGCATGAGCGTTGGGTAACACTTGCAAATATTTAGGCTTATTAAGGATACCAGCGAGAAGAAGACGATGGTGAATGAAACCCTTACCGAAAAGGATGGGAGGCTGATAACATCAGAGGACAGGCGGCTAGAACGTTGGGAGGGATACTGTGAAACACGATTCAACTGATTCTCAGCAACGCTTCAGTTGCCCAACATAAGATCTGAAGCTGAATAGGAAGTAGATGTTGGTCCTCTAACTCTCCTTGAAGTTGAGAAAACTGTATCGAACCTGAAATGATGCAAAGCAGCAGAACCTGAGTGTTTTCCATCCGAAGTTTTCAAGGAGGGAGGTAAGAAATTAGCTATTAGTGTGACGGAGGGACTAGGCAGTGTATTGGAATCAAAGGCAGTACTGTCAGACTGATATGAGTTGATCATCCTACTCCATAAGAACGGAGAGAAATCCCCCTTATGACCACCATAAGGAAATTGGTTTGACTTATAATGTGTACAAGGTCTTTGGTTCTACAGTTATCTGACGCGTAAGCGGAACTGTAGAAAACCAGGCAGGTTTCAAACATGAAGGAGAGTACATCGATAAGATTTTCACAGATTCCGGAACACAGGCATAGTTACCGGCCAAAGACCGACACTCTCCGTATTTGTTGACCTGAAGATAGCATTTGACTCTGTCGATCATGATGTGTTGTAGCATTGTCTGATTGTGAAGGGAGTGCCGAGAAAGTTCATGACGCTAATCAAAGCTCTCTAATCAAACTCACGCATCCGTGTAATGGATTATAGAGAGTTGTCATCTGTGTAGAGGAAAACTATTGGTGTCTGCCAGGGGTCCGCGTTGTCACCGTTCCTGTTTAACTCCGTCATAGACATACTGATGGATGTAGCCTTAGGTACAGCTGACTGTACAGGGACTGACCTACTCCCTGTAGGTCATTTGGGTGGTTTGGAGTATGCAGACGACGTCGTGCTCAGTGAAGACTCATTGAGCATGAACAAATTGAGGTGAACGCTTTGAGCAAATATCTGAGTACATTTGGCATGAGCTTCGCTGGTACCTGTAAAATCTAAGATATTGCCTCAGGACTGATATACTGCAACTACTCCCAGTTTAATGATGAGGGAGGGGGGGGGGAGCAGTGAGTGAAGTGGTGGAATGTGTCGACCACTTTACGTACTTGGGATGTTACATCAGTTCGAACGGGCTGGTTGATGATGAAATCTCAGCTCGGACATGGAAGGCACGTTTGGAATTTGCCAACTTGCGTCATCTGTGGCGTCGACTGGCGAGATATCTGACTATCAATAAATGGACCAGTGTACTGCTCTGCATTCTGTTCTGACCTGTTGCACGGTAGTGAGACACGACCGTTAAAATTAGAAGGCACGAAACGATTGCTGGGATTCGATCACACAAGTCTTCGTAGAGTTGCTTGCATTTGGTAGAATCACCGTTTGAGCAGTATTTTGGTTAGGCGAAAGGTACTAGACAAACCAGGCAAGTCGGTTGGTGAGGTTGTGAACCTTAGTCGACTGAGATGGCTTGCAGATGTACTGCACATGCCGAGCCACCGCCCACCTCGGCGTTCCATGTTAGGGAAGTTGGATTAGGTCGGGAGAGGGTCATGGTGGCCAGACCAAGTCGTAAGACTAGTCGATGAGTTCCCTAACTGTTTGTTTTAGCCGTGTGTGGGGGATGTGGACCGCCTAATTGGGGTCTCTGAGACGAAAGGAATTAGTGGTTGAGGAATCTTGGTGACATGACTGAAAATCGGTTACAGTGGAACAGATGTATTTACTCCTTAGCATCTTCTAAAGCACATACACAAACTTGAAGATCTACAGGCGAAAACTAACAAGTTGACTTAAGAGGCGAGGCAGCGAATACGGGACTTCAAGTGAATGTAGAGAAGGCAGAGGTGATGAAGATACCACACCAACGCCGCCAACAACAAACTCCAATCACCATGAACGGGAGAAACTTAAAGGAAGTAACCTCCACCTATCTAGGCAGCATCGTTCCAACTACAGGCTGCACAGACAAGGACGTCAAAGCCAGGATCGGAAAAGCAAGACAGGCGTTCATTAGCCTGAAACCAGTGTGGAGATCTGCACTCAGCATAAGTCGTGAACAAGATCCGGATTTTCAACACCAAGTCAGTGCTTCTGTGTGGTTGAGAGACTTGGCGCGTTACGAAAGGGATTTCCAATAAAGTACAGACATTCATCAACAACTGCTTACGCTGGCTTGTTACTGAAGATCAGATGGCCAGAAAGAATAAGCAACAAGGAGCCCTGGGAAAGAACTAACCTAGAACCTATCGCTGAGCAAATATGCAGAAGGAAGTGGAGATGAATTGGATTGGGCATACACTGAGAAGGCCGACTGGGGACATCACGCGCCAGGCCAGGTACTCGAGTGGAACCCAGATGGGAAGCAACGAGTTGGGCGTCCGAGGTGAGGGTGACATGGAGGAGATCTTGTGAGGAAGAAATGAGAGCTTGTGGGCTGTCGTGGAGCCAGGTTCAAAAGATTTCAGCGAACAGAGTGCAGTGGAGACGTGCTGCTGAAGCCCCATTAGGAACCTAAGGGACATATAATTGTATAATATATCTTCTAAAGCTTGAATATTTGCGCTAACCTCTGTCTTCTGATTCCTTATTGTCTCATACTACTTTTACTACTTTGAAATCACTCTTTTTCTATCTTCCTCTTCCTTGTGTACCACTGTAAAATGTGGCAACGTGAACTGGTGTAATTGTGCGCCAGGTTCTGCGTTGATTTTGTCAGTCACTTATTGTTGTTTATATACGTATTTCCAGAGGGAACCTACAAGCGTGCTTTCAAGTCGGATTAAAAGCATATCTTCGTGTTTTTGCAGTTAGCTGGCGATTGCTGAGCTATTTTATTATATTCTTTCTTATGTTAAGCCCAATAACCTTTTGGTGCTCAGATGGTGCACTATACGTTGTTAGCAAATGTCCAACCTTTCGTACGAAAAAATGGCATGGTGGACACGCTCCCATTTACCACAACCGAGATAAGCAAAACCATGTGCAACTCTCCGAAAGCAGTGCACACCTACCAGAACAAGGAATCTTGTGTCGAGACGCAATGGTTTTGAGAGTGATTACAAATAACCCTAATGAGCCCTAAGATATAAAGAGATACATACAAAGACGTTAAGTGTGTAACACTTCGTACCACAAAAAGACAATTCCTGACTAGAATCTAGCATAACGTATTATGGCTAAAAAAGTAAAAAGAAACCTAACTTGTGAGTCATCCAATAAATAAACATTCCAAAAACATCACATTACGCAGATTATCTTACCGAAAATCATTAAAATATATCTCAGTAGCGAGTGAACTCATCCTGAAATGTATGCAGAATACGTGAACATAAACCAATGACACCATGATTAATCGCGTTTAGAAATTCGAAGCAATATTTTGGCGTAATTTGTTGAGATACGCTTTTTAATTTCAACGTACTTTTGTGCACCCAGTGGGTTACAGTATGTAAGGATGAGAATGAAGAGACGTTGTACGACACACTGTGTACTTGATGTCAGGTGATAGAGTTTGCAAAACGCTTTGGCTGATGAACTTGTCGATGTGTTCACGTGGATGGAGATGTTGCCTTAGTGTTGTTGAGTGTCAGCTTTTTATCGACTGAGTCTTTGTGTTAATCATGTAGACTAGGGTCTGTACAGGGTGAGGTTGTGTCAGTGGAGAATGAGCTATCGGCGACGTGCACAACCTTCAGTTAGTCATCACCTACAGTATCTTACCAGCTTAAAGCCTCAATGATGACAACTTTCTCTGGTCGATTGATAACCTCCAAATGTTCATTACTATGTGCCTTATCAGGTGAAGGTAATGTACTTTCGTGAAGCAAATCACCAGATGTACACTGTATATTGGCTTTAGGTGTCGAGTGGATACTGAGCAGAAATGATGACATGGATTACATTCATCTCACTATGCATGTCCATAAGGTGTACTTTCGAGATGCCTGTGGAAACGTGGGACGATATCATTCGATATTGGATGGTATGCAGTGGTTTGGATGCGCTTGCCTGATACTAGATCAAGCATGCTCTGGGTTATTTTGAGTTGAGTTTTTTCACTTGATAAATTGCTTTTTCTGTTTTTGTCTGCTTCTGACTTATGATTTTCTGTCACTTTATTTAGATTTTTTCCCGTGACTTTTATTTGGTTTTTTCTGCTTTTTTTGTTAGGCTTCTGTAGATTTCTGTGCTTTAATTCTTCCTATATATGTGATAAATTTTTCTTTTTTCTCAATTTTCTGTGGCAAATATTCTTGGTATTTTGAATGGTTTACTAGCATTCTGTTCTTGTCTTTTCCTTGTTAGTTGTGTATTTCCTCATGGTTGCTAATCTGCTTTCTTATTTCATGTGAAACTGCCCTAGTTTTTTCGTATATCTGATATTTTACTCCTTTCATCTTTTCATGAATCGATTTAACTCTTACTGCATCCCATGCTATTTTATGTATTTTTATTTAGTAGTATATTCTTTGGATCATAACATAACTACTTTGAACATTTGTCAACATAATATTATTACTCTTGTAATATGGATTCCGCCAAAGTTCATATGTGTTGACAAGCTTTGGAGTGAAATTACTAAGATGGTTCACTTTAGTGATTTAAACTCAATCTACATTTTGAATTACTGTTACTGAACATTTATTGCTATTAAAGAAATAATAGGGAAATCATTGTAGTGGACTTTATGTGTCTTCATCTTTAATCGGATCGTTATTTGCTACACAAGGGATATCTACCAAAAGAAATTACAAGAGCCCTAACTCAAAACAGTTTCATGCAAAAGGTATATTCCAGTTTTCCTCAAAGTTTTATGTGAAGGTCTGATTATTTGGTTGACAATATTAGTGAGAATGGTGGAGCAATATTTAAGTGACCGGTGTAATAAGTCGAACTTCTTGTTTTTTTCTGAACTGAACTCTAATATATCTGAAATGACTAAGTTATAAAACTGTTAATGGTTATGATGGATAGTGTCTAGAAGTGGGATCCAGGGCGTGCGTTTCGTTCTACTTGGGACTCATCAGCCGGGTGGCACTGTTACATGATATTCTGACTTTATTTCGATCCATAAAGTTTCCTTACTTCTCTATGTCGTCCCGTTTCTACTGACCTCACCGATATTTTATTTGTAATTTGTCAATCTATTTATCGTGGGTTGTGAGCAGCAGACGAGAAATACTGAAGGTAATAAAATGGGTCTCCAGTATTGTTCTACAGTGTTTGTTCTTGCTCTCTGAAGATTGATGAAAAGAAATCTGTGTATGGAATTCAAAGAATATAGGAGTGTACAGTGGATGCCCTCGTGGTGTTCAGTCTATTCAAGGGAGTCCACCCAAAACATTAAGAAGCCGTTCTTAAGCGTATAAGGTAGTTTGTACTAAGCATTTAAAAATGTAGTCGAAGGTTACTAAGATGAGTGTCAAGTTGTTAGAAAGTAAAGTGGAAGATGCAGCAACAAAACCACTATCTGTAAAGATTTTGACCATCAAGAACAAAGTAATTCTGAACTCGGAAATAAAACACTGACAGCTCTTATGGAGAGCAGCCTTCACAGTCGGTTCATGCAAAACGTCCATGAGATGATGACTTGACTGTATAAACTGCTAGTAAACGAGAAACTTATGTTGATGTAACAGGCATAGAAGATACCTAAGTAAATTAAGGGGCTCCTAGATGGTCAGCGAGTAACCTCAAGATCACCAGTGCTAGGGAAACCAATGATCGACTCCACAGATGTCACTGACTAAAGGAAAGGTGTTATCCAAAGAAAAACCGAAGGAGTTGTTGAGTATCCCATCCATGTAGTGAAGCTAGTAAACAATAAGTAATGTAAGTATTCTGGGTTATAAGAAGTTGACAAGAACCACATAGATAACAAAATGGATCCACATTATCTTCCTCTAATGTTTGTCCATGCTCGTTTAAAGTTGGTAAAGGGAAATGTGTAAATTCTTTTGAACCATCGGATTATTTCATAATTCTGAATGTGAATTAATTGACAAGTTACTCAGCAAACAAATCTCTTTCTCCTGAACTCGCTCCCAAACTGTACCTCTGTGGGCGTCTGGGAATTCCTGTGTTCTTATGGAGCAAGTTACATCGATTGTAGCTGAAGATAATTATAAACACAAATACAAGAGTATGCTCTACCTTAATTTTATAATAAACGAAGTGAAAACGCTTTAATATATAGTTTTTAATGCCTAACTGATTTCGACCATTCAACTAGCGCAGAAAGTAATTTTTAAATTATTTATCGAATTCATTGAAATGTTTCATGTTCTCATTGTTTTGAACTTCTCAAAACAGTAGGGGCTTTTGATATCCGTGAATTGAAGCCTGACTCTTTTGTACGTAGATT
Organism: Heterobilharzia americana; assembly: GCA_944470555.2. Lineage (NCBI taxonomy): Eukaryota > Metazoa > Platyhelminthes > Trematoda > Strigeidida > Schistosomatidae > Heterobilharzia > Heterobilharzia americana. The sequence goes on from OX104134.1 coordinate 39,265,575, forward strand.
CGTAACGAACTGAAATCTGTTGGAGAACCATGGAAAACTTGGGAACATTGGACAGCTGTTTTCAAACTGATATCAGTCTGTGACGCATCTACCTTGGAACCAGCAAATCTGGACAAACCATCAACTGAATCGTTGTCTTCTTTTTCTGACTCCAGCACAATTTTTTCGTCAGTTTTATTATCACTATATTGAATAGTTATCGGTGTTGTTTCACGTATTTTTGCAGTAGCTACAACTTAGAAAAATATTTCCAGGTAGTTTCCAGTCTTGGTATTCATGTTGTTCCTCGATAATGTATATGTTCCTTGACGTGAAACATGGTACTCAAAGGTTTCAGCTAAAGATAAAGTTTTAAGAAAATACGTATCCAGTTAAACTTTTGTCTTCTCAGTTTCTTCGTTCTTCGCTTTAATCGAAGCTGTAGTTTAGTGAGATGACTATCAACCAGGGGGTCTCAGAGTCGTATCCCACTCCACCTACGAAAGTTTGGGCAGCAAGGTAGTATCACTAGCTCTCACACAATAGGTATGGCCCATTGTCTACTGCACGAACATGCACAAGGTTGCTGATTGCGTTACGTCACATTATTTATTATTGTGTACATTTTCCTAGTGTGCTTCCATCGTTTTCATTGAGCTTACATTTCTATTAATAATAATTTATCATTTGGGCGATTTCATTAGCGTTATCGACCTTTAAAATTCTATAAAATATATATGGTTACTAATTATGACAGTGGGAATACGAAAGCGACAGATGAAATTAATTCTATTATGCAATAGCTTAACTTTAGTCCAACTTAGTTTTAAATCATGTGATACGATGGTTGTAAACAGTAGCAAACTCAGTTGAGCAGTTACTGTGTTTTTGTTTTGACCATTGTGTTTTGACAGACATTTTTCATTTTGTTATTCTCAGTGATGATCAGCGTCAAGATAATGTGACATTAACTATGCGAAGTAGGCCAAACAAGATTAGTATTGTTAATTTGTAATCGTCTGATCGTTAAGTACAGAGGTTTGTTTGACATTCTCTTTTTATTAAAAAATCTATAAATTCTTAGATTTTTTGTTTTTTTCGCAATAATGTTTACCTCACCATGATATCTCCCTATGATGACTATGCAAACGTTTTCTTCAGGTAACAAGAATCATATGCAGAAGCTTAGTATGAAAGTCTAAGTAAAATAAGTGTACTGGTTACTTTAAACCTTCAGACTGTCAATATGACTGATTTTTGAAGAAATGTAGGCTATCCTTAGCTGAAGGTGGTTAGTCACTGATGTACCCCATAGGTGCTGTCTATGAGTCAATCACATCCGCTCTTTAATTCGACCGTTAACAGATTGACATAGTACAGTTATTCGTTTGCTTCTGGTTTATTTGTACCATTTTCTTCGTTGGATATTCATGGGTGATATAGCTTATCACTTGGAACATTTTTTCTCTGTTGTTAGTTTGACAACTGAAAGTGATACTGTCAAACGATTGACATAAAGAGCAGTATGAGTTCCCAAGAATATGAATGATTTCAAAGTGGTATTTTATATCCTTACATGACTTATAAGCGTAGTTGCATCTGTATTTTCGTTTCTTCCCGTTACTAGCTAGGAAAAGTGTGTTGGGTTTTGTGTAAAAGTAAAGAGCCAAAACTTTGTTGATTAGTCAATTTAACCTCGAAATAGACTGATCACGAATCACTTCTGCTGGCATCATACACTACTAATTATGCGTACCCAGGAATATTCATTACAACAAAAGAAAATGCATAGGATGAGATTATTTACAAACTTCGTGGTCCACGTTGACAATGTTCACAACTGAGGAGTTACTAAAATGCCCAACTGGGTTTCTGTTGATAACCAGCCAGCCAAGATCACGTGTTGGATCTGACACAAAATTATCATGAACTAACGAAATATGCTACTGAACAACTTGAGCAGCTAGAAACCACTCAGGTTGATCTGTAGATTTCACCATTCAGATTAGAGTGATCTGATCATCAAACGACTGTTTCGCTAATTTAGAGCTGAGCTCATCAGCGGCGTATCCGAACAAAGTCAGCCCACACAGCCGAATTATCCAAACCAACTGGATCTGGCTAGCTGGTTTGGATAGTCCAGCAGACTTTAAATAGGGTGAACAATTTGCAAAAGAATAATTAAAAATTGTGGGTAACTGATCAACTACACTTTAAGTAACCAACAACTTCCGTCAACAAATTTATTCCATAAAATCTGAAAATATTATAAATATTACTTATTGAGGACATTCATCTGCAGCACTGTTGTTAAAACGTAGCTGGGCTGGCTATTCTCAGAATGCATGACTGATATATATATATATATATATATATATATATATATATATATATATATATATATATATATATATAAAGAGAGAGAGAGATATCAGTCTTCATTCGATCTTGAGGTGGTTAGAGAAAGACACGAGATTAGTGTGAGCCGAATAGAGGTAAATTGGCCTCCATATTAGGATCGGCGAGACAACTAAAATCAGTGACTGAAGGCTAAGTGATATGAAACTCAATCCAACGTTCTCTGAGCCTCAGATACACTCTAAGCTCTGATTTATCTAATTCTGCGGAGGTACATTGTTGTGTTTTCAACCCCTCTTGTTAAAAGTGCAGTGTTTGTCCTTTTCTTCTGTACATATTGATTTTTATTTTGATTTAGATTGACAAAACTCATCCATTTCCTCAATTATTCTGAGTCCTATGCTGTTAATTTTGGCTGTATCATGTTTAGTGTGGTGGTCATTTATTTCCAGCCATTATTATACGACCGTAAAACCTGTCAAAATGGTCAAAGAAAATCAGAAGGTTGATGAAAATTCTAAGAATAATGATGAATGTTCGGATGGGTATCAAATAAACGTTTTATTTAAGTTTGAAGGTTTGTTAGAGATTGACTGATACAGGAGGGGTTTCCATCACTAACTAACAGCAGTTACATAGCAAATCAAAGTCTAAAAGCACTTACTTGCATTGCCTAGCCATGAAGCTGTTAGTAGTGAATTTCTGAATTATCAAGTCTGACAGTAAGAAAATTGTCACTGGGTTTGAATCTGTTCGCTCGTACATACCAACTTCGTGATATAACGCGATCGCCATCGCATACTTGCTTCTAATACACTGTATAACCCTAATTATCGAATGGTGCTGCAACATATTGTTCGATTTCATAGTGTTTGCTTGACGTAACTAACAACAGTTATAAACCGCTGTTCCATATTGCTCTTCACCCTGTAAAACTAGAAATTCTTCTCTGTACCTTTTCACTTTATTTCCGGTTTCAATGGTGATAATAAGTTTACTTATTATTATCATTGTTAAAATGCTAAGATACTGTGTAGTTAGTAGATGTTTTTTCCGTCTAAGTGGCGTCGTTTTTTAGTTTATATTTCTTGACTTGTACTTTTGCCTGTAAATAATTTTCATAACAGGAACAACATATTTGTCTGTGTACTTTATATAGTTGTCAATTTCTTATAGTAACCCAGTTACTATGAGTATGATATTTTAGAAATTTATTTAAACAAGTCACTATATCCTTACAATGACCTATATTTTACACAAGATTGGATCGATTGTTTAAGGACAACTGAAAGTGATGTCCTCTTGCCCAGAAATACTGTATTCCTCAATGTAAAGAATAGGAATAAAAAGGAAGCAGTTAAAACATACACAGGTTGTATGGACATAATATCTATTTGGTTAAAAAAGACTGATCTGTCTTCTGATTACTTAAAGTTAGTGAGCTTGTTAGATATTTTAATGTTATTTGTGAATTTTCTTAATAAAGTTGGAGTACAATAGCCTTATCATGTCATCTTATTGATGCTTTTGGTTTCAAAGGGTTTACAATTTCATATTATTAGATTCATGCTAAATTTAGTATAAATTTGATGCCTAACTGCATTTTAATTTCAGGAAAGAATACAATAGAATGGTAGATTCTGAAGACGTGATAAAATAAAACTGATACCGATATCTAAAGTCAACATTACGAACATTTTAAACTTGGGAGATGGAAATGTCTTCTCAAACAAAATAAATACCATAAATGAACTGCACAATAACCGTTACTAAAAATGTGAAATGAGCGGTAACTGTTTTCCATTACAGACTACCGAGGCCTATTGGTCTCCATGTGATTAAGATCCAGAGGTTAGCAGTATATTGTGGGAGAAACTGTTAGTGCATCACTCAAAGATGACAAGTACGCTTTAGAATAAGAAGAAATTCCTAGGTGTTTTTTCAAACATTACTATTATATGCGTTTCACAACGTTTTATGCGCCAAATACTTAAATATAAAAGTAACCTCAGCAGTATCAATTGTATATATATCCAAGCTGTGAATGCATCCACTAAAATTACTTATCTCATTGATTTTCAGCATCACTTCCATAGGCTGAAATGACTGTTGTCAGAATTGGAGTAACAAGACTGAGAAATAACATTATTCCTAAAAATCGATACAAATCGGATAATGAGTACTTTTTCTAGGAGCCTCTGTCACCTGGTATTATAAGTCATAAAAACAATGGGCTAAAGCATTCAGGAAACAGCTCATAAATGAATATTATCAAAGTTAGAGCATCTATATTCTTTTGATGGTTGCAAAACAGATACACTAATATATTTCCCAGTGTGAAAACTTACTTCAACATGAGCACATTTAAGTTAATCAGTCAGGCTAAATCAGTCCAGCTTTCTAAAAGAAGTAAAATATGATAAAATAGCATCAAGCATTATTAATTGGACTGATAACTACTCACTCATACATCGATTTAATTTCACAGGAAAAAAAGATTTTGCAAGATCAGACAGTAAATGTTACCAGCAAAACAAAGTCTCTTCAGATAGTTTGATGTCAACCCGATGACCTTATATCGAAAAAGCACGAGACAGTATCCATAAAATCAACGGGGAATACCTTTTTATTGAATAATAAAATAATGGCCTTGAATACTGGTGGGTAACGAATTGCCTATAAGTTCAACACCTAAATTATATGCGAAAGCTTACTTCTTATCCAAGCAACTATACTTAGTTTCTCAGTAATTTGTCTACCCACTCATTCATTAAAATATATCCATTTTGGTTTGCTCCCTTACAATAAATCCAGTCAATTTCCTTCTGATTTTTTATATTTTAAACGCAGACCACTCTTTTTTCTTTATATGTTATTTTTGCTATGTTTTAGAGATTCTTCAGGAATCCGATATTCGTTCATTTGAAAATGAGGCCTTTAAAGTATACCTCTCTGAGGTTTTACAAATTTCGGAATACTTAACCTGTTAAGTTGTTGTATTTTCATGAACAAAATTTATTTTACTAGCTAATGGTGGAGCTGATTAGTGATGGACTTTAACAATCCCAATTTTGGCAGTGTAAATGTTTAAACCAACTCAAGTCATACACGCACTTACTTTACTTTGAACTTTTCTAATAAACCAAGATAGCTGGTTGAAATTGGGGTGGCTTAAGCTGGTGAGCAATACAAACTGAAGTAATTCGGGTACGCCATTTCTATCAAGCAAGTGAAATCGGTGAATGATGCTTGGGTTACTTCTATTTGGTTATAATCATCATTATCATCATGTCATTTCCTAATGGTTCTGATACTCTAGACCATTTTCACTTAGTCTTAGATAATGACCACTCTCCTTTTTATTGGTTAATTATGAATGAAAATATCAAATCTATCTTAATTGCTTTGTAACTAGAAGTTTAACTCAAGGTTAAAGGTTATCATCGGATCAGTACACTGTGGATATGGCTTACCAAGAAGTAAGTGGGCTTGTTTCGGGTATTTAACGAAATGGCATCAGTAACTCGAAATGCTCATCGTGTTGGCAGTAAGGCTACTTCTTCACCCATGAGTCGATGAGATAGTCAACATCTTTATGCAGTTTCAAACTAGCATAATCCCACAGATTGAAATGATTTTAGTCTGTAAAAGTGAAAATAGGACTAATCGAGGTACTCTCTATTTATGATTAACGTACTGTTGTTCACAAACTATGATGTTCTCGAGAAGTTTGGCCTTTCAATGAGAAGTCTGGTATTATGACAAATTCTACGGAGGATAAAACATTTCATACCATAATCATCAAATATATTTTTTCAATACCTCTTAGGATAACCGATTGAGGTTTAGAATATTTAAATAGGGAGGATTCTCGAATATACATCGAATGATTTATATAGAATCCTAAGTGGGGAGAAAGCAAACGAGGAGATTAGAAGCTTATTTTTTGAAACTGACGGGTAATGTATGGCATGGCCGTAGATCCAGTTACTAGGATTCAGTTTCCGAAGAAGAATGCAGATATTGAATGAGTTCACGAATAGGAATGAAGAGGGCCATTATTATTAACCAGAATACAAATGAAATAGAGTTTTACATCAGAAGTATTACCATTTAAACACTCAGGAGATAATTCAATAGCTGAAAATCCACCAATCAAGTATTTTTTTGTCCTCTAAAACCCATAGTTATTAATTAATACTGTGGCTAACCTCTAATTGCGGAATGAAAATAGATTAGAAATACCATTTTGGAGCTTTGACTCTTTTCATAAAGACATAAGAGAAGCGGCATTTTTCTATACTGCAAATTATAGATTTTATCTGCTCTGGGAGAAATCAACTCACTTCATGTGATTACTGCATGCTTTTCAGTTTGGATAGCTTCAGCGAGACCAGTATTTGTTGAATATTGTGTTTCATTGGTATTTTTGGATCACATCTCATTTACAAAAAATAGTTATAAGCTATGAAACATACCTAACAATCGTAGAAAGCTTAAGACGATAATTTCACATACTTTTCTATATTTGGATTTAGTGATAACACAGAAGGATAATTTAGAAGTAGTATCCATCATGGACTGACATCAGTTGGGGAACCATTGAGAATCTGGGAGCACTGGACAGCTGTTTCGTACTAGTATGGGACTCCTCAGCAGTACGCACCCACGACCCGGCTAGGGGTCGGACTCAGGACCTTCAGGTTTCACGGCGAACGCGTTAACCATTCAGCCACTGGGTCCGTTTCCAGTGGTTCACAATTTCCAACTTCTGTCAACTCACGACATAGCGCGACTGTTACCCAAGGTCTTCAGTTAGCGTGCACTTCACTTCCGACTGGTTGAGTACTGCTGAGGAGTCCCATACTAGGACGAAACAGCTGTCCAGTGCTCCCAGATTCTCAATGGTTCCCCAACTGATGTCAGTCCATGATGAATACTATTTCTAAATTAAAAATCCCCATTCATCTCAAAAATACAGAAGGGTAATTGTTTGATTGAGTAAAATACTTTATGTGCTGTGCAAGTGATTTATGCTAAGAGCAAATAACACCGTCTTAGTCATAAGATATCATTAATATCCACTACTAGTGATGACGTCAGGTATGATTTGCACATAGTGATCACGCTTAATTTATATGCTAGATTGAATCACAAATTCCGTACACTCTTCAACTGCATTCAGTATTAACAGTTGAAGTTACTTTTGTGTTAGTATTGTATCCTGAATGAAACTGGGTGAATCTGAAATCATAGATATAACTGTAACCAATGTGGAGAGAAGTTCATCTTAGGCCTTTTTGATTGGTTGTTTTAGCAATTAAAAAGTATCTGATACATATATAACAGCTAGTGTATGAAATTCATACAGTTAGAGTCGTACGACTTATTTCACTCCAGAGATTAAAAAAAAATAACATTGAGATTATTCTTTGGGTCTACTGACTGGCTACTCGTGTCGTCAGAATCAAATCTTTGCTATTAGAGACCGAAAGATCTTCGCTGGTCGACAAATATTGTATCAGGTAAGTAAATGATATTTACAACTCAGTCGTGTAAGATTGGTTTATTTCATCTTGTTCTGTCAGAATAACAGATGTGTATCTCCGTTTACCACTGAAAATTGTTTCATATTGGGACACCATTTCTCATGTCATGTAAATATGAACATAAATATGTTCATATTGGAAACTATACCTCTAATGTAGCAGCTTCCAAAAACGTGCTTTCAGCCTATTTACAAGGATCACATTATTCGCAACAGATAGGTTTGACAAACTCAAATGTTCCAAGCATCAATTCACAGTCTAAATTATAGTAGGATTATCTGGAAAGGTCCAAAAATCACTAATTTGTAATTTTCTAGAGATTAGACTTATGCTGACCTACCTCATCAGTCCCTCTTTAATACATACGAAGATCAGTTATCAATAAAGTCTAATGAAAATCCTCTTATGGTTGAGTGGTCGATTATAGGCTGGGGGGATGCATTTTTAATGCATATTCATTTTTTTGCCCACAGGCACTCAATTAAATCGTTACATTTCATTCCATTCTTACACTGTATCCACTCACTGTTTATCGACATAACTTGAGTCCATCGTCAATTATCTTTAACATTAAATACGTTTTCCTGTTTTTTTCTTGAAGTAGACCTACTTTAAGATAGGACATGATCCTGCTTCATAACTACGTTTCTGTGATGTTACAAGTTAAAAGCCAATAAACAAAAAGCCCTACTTTACACAGGTTTACTGCTCGTCAGCACCAATAAGAAAGATGCATCTACAATCTTAACGTCATATATGTTCCTCCAATGTTTTGGTCTTGTATCACACAGGGATCACAACGTCTGACGTGAAATAATGTTCTCCACATTCTCATATCACTCTGAACAAATAAATTTTCATTAGCAAACAGCATTAGATAACTTTAGTGGTTTTCACTTGCCAGTTGTTTTGTATGCATTTTCTTCTTTTTAAAATGAGAAGGTGTCGGAGCAATTGTCTGATATAAGTGAAACGAGTTCGTTTCTTTTGCTATGTTCTTACTGGTCAAGTGCTTACAATTTGTAATGTATGGAGAAACTTGACAAAGCAAAATAAATTCATAGTATGGTTTTCAACTAACTTTTCTTACCCTTTCAAAATTTGTTGTGATAATTTATTCATAAAAAATTTACTAATACAAGAGGATATCAGAATACAAATAGTGTAAACTTTCCATTTGTGAAATCCGACTTCAATAGTAAATTTCAAGTGGAAAACACATCCGTCTTGTGCATATTTTAAGGAATCAGTTTATTGAGATAATTTAGGATTAAAATTTCCTGATATTTACATTTTTATCTTGCGTATAGCGCAGCAAAAAGGCAGTATATGCCTGGACCAGTTATTGCTGAGAGGTATTAAAACTAAGTCTAAAGTTCATAATAGTTTACATTTTCGAAGTAAGAACATCCTTCGGTTAATGTTTAAAGTTATGAAGTGATGGCTTACTGTATCTTGAGATTAAGTATCAAGTCAGATAAAATTCGCTGGGATTTTATATTTTGGTTTGAATAAATAATAAAGCAGTAACAGATGTCATATTTTAAGTCTTTAAGAAGTATCTGCCACTGAACTTATTTAGGGGAAGAAGTATAAGTTTATAGATTTCCAGAAAACATTAATTTTCTGATAAATACAAAGGTTTTACTGATTCTGTGAGTCAATGCAGATCCTATAGTGTGTCAAAGTATAAAGCTTCAAACAATTTTGGGATTTATTGAAAATTTGTCAGAATCAATGATTACTCGGAACAGATGACTCATGATGCTAAATAACAGGAGAGTTTTGAAAGCGTTTTCTTCTCAGGTATTATTGTGCCATGACTTCTGACGGTTTGAGGGTTATGATGTACGCTATATATCTGGTTGTTCTAGCATAGTATCTCAAAGTCATTATAGTACTGTTCTTGAAACTCTTTACCTCAGTAAACAGATCCTTATGTAAAGCGATTGATGAGTGAAGATGTAAAAAATCTCCGTTATAGCAGGCTTCGAAGTAGCTGTCCAGATTTTCTTTCGAACTCAAACATTATCTCAGTTCTTCAGTACGGTTTAATTTTTTGAGGAAAGATATTCAGTAAATAACTCAGTTATAAGCCTTAATTTCTAGAAATCTACTAAAAGTTTAGAATTAGTATCATTTATGTTTGGAAGAAATTTCATGGACTCTCGAGAGAAGCACATTAGTAAGATTTTTAAGAGTAACAGAATAATTGTGTACGAAACACACATTTCATCTCATAAGGTAAAAACATTGAATACAAACAGCTGGAAATCATAGGAAACAATATACAAACATTGTATATTGATGTGTATATGATAGAAAACACATGTCAAAAGCAGAACATATGCTTTTTTACTCATTACCATATTGATAGGCTGCTATTTGAATTTTAAAGACGCTTTTCTTTCATCTTCATCTTTAACACCTAGAAAAGGCACATTGTTTTCTACATTGTTGACAATACCACTGTTTTAGATTATCAAGAGGATCTAAATGTCTACTAAAAGACTGACTGATTCAAGTTGAGTAGGAACTTGAGGAATGAAATATTTAGTCACTGGCTTCATATTTATGCACCTCGTCTAATATGTTTTTTGAAAAAAAGATTAACAGAGAATGATGAAATATTCACACCATTATGGTGGTATTTATTTTGCCTTGTTTAAAACAGTTAAGAGAATTAAACGTAACTTTAGTAACGATTGTAAAGATAAGCGGGGTCTAAAGTTTGTCTTGGCAACTAAGCTGTTTGGTACTATACATGAATGAAGTCAGTATTTGTAGCCAAGTTACTCACATAAACTGAATTTAGCTGGTCAAGTTATTTTATAATAAACTGAAGAGTGGGAGGACAAATATAACAGTTAAGATAATAGAGGATCGAAATTTTTAAAAATGAGAAGAAACAGGAAGAGTGACACAGTTGATTCTGATCTTGGTAAGAAAGAAGTTTGAGAAAGTAGGTGTAGTGTAAGTACAAATTGTCTTTGTATACATAAAGGTGGTTTCAATTTGTGTATGGCTATCACTTCTGCAAATATAAGGATGCGTCCCTGACTGCTTCTATATAAAACTTCGAACGCTGTTTGAACACTAATTTTGTGACCTGTTTTCTTTGATGTGTTTAGGTATAGATGAAAATGGTTGTATCCCATTTGTGCTTATGAAGGTTTCACACTTCACTTGTTTTTGAAGCGACTGCCTTTTATTTTTTGCCACCCTCAATAGCATGGCTCGGTTACTCCTCCCTATGTATGTATGACCACACACACGTAAATTGGTAAACAAAGTAGAATGTGACGTAATCACTAATGTAGTGTTTAGGTTTGTAGTGAAACATGTGTTTTGTTTTTTGCGGAATAATAGGATTAGCTGCGTACTATTGTCTCCAAATGGCTGTTAGCCTACGCCTCAAAATTATACTGTCCAGCTGCCCTCTGTATGATAGAGTGATATGGACCCTTTTCTTAGAAACCATGTACTGAGTTGGCTTCGATGCTACCTGACTTCTACTACGGTTTATAAACCTCACCGGATATCCGTTTTCCATTAGTGTTTTCGTCAGTGATTTGATATCTTGATCTATCGTATCTGCTGTACAGATACGACAGACCCTATTAAACAGGCATTTTACTAGACCTCACTTCTATTGGATCGGACAAAAGCCGTGAAAATTCAGATATTGTCCTGTCCATGTAGGCTTTCTGTAAACCGACCGTCTAAATGACGCCAATTTATTACTTGACATATCCACTTAGAAATGAAAGAAATTAAGAAAAGTTATTAGTCGCTGCACAGAATAAAATCTAGAAGGATAATAGACTGAAATATAAGGTATCTTAGCATTCGGAAAAAAGTCGTCAAGTAGGTAATTAGACAAATTTCCTGAAAATGAATTGGCTCATTAAATTTTAAATTTTTTTGGGAAACAAATATACTTTATAAATATAGGCTAATTATTTAAAATCGGCACTTATTGTTGTCACGTTTCTCATAAATTGGTGATATTTCTGATCATCCCCCTCTAGTGTTAACACTTCGTTTACTGACCATCTTGCCAACAACAGTGGTTGAAATCTTTGATACAAAATATCATGAATTCAGAAAGCAGTCTTCTGAAGAAGATTAGTAGGTAGGAACAGCTTGTTATGACTTTCAGAAATAAGCTTTTCTCCACACAATTTTTTCCAGAATTATTAGCAAATATAGTGAATGGCGTAGGTTATTTTTCTAACTCACCGAGACTGTACTAAGAATAACTAAAGAAAGTAGAAAAGTTCTCGACTGCATGATCAAGTTAGAGAACTTCAGGAGACTAGAACTGAGATAGAGTACCATCTAAAGTGGTCGCGTAGTTTTCCATTTTACAGTACCGTGTTTGAATTCTCAGAGGTTAGCTTCCTCGGGGTCTACTCTACTATTTATAAAGCCTTGAAATTTGGAAATCATTTGTCAATAAGCTTTTGTCGATCCTACAAGTATTACTTGCCCATGCATCTGATTTTTAGAACAGGATACACTAATTTTTATCTGGTGAACGACTTATAATGGGACTCTAGTAGGGCTTTTCTGAAGTCAACATCTTACCATATCATCAATATATTCAGCATATTCGTATATTTTTGATGTTACAAATATACTACCAACAATAATTTTTGATAAATCTTCGCGTACTTATGAGTAACACAAAATTCAAACATGAAATAAACCTTGGTATATTTGTTTTTATATCATACCGCCGTTGATTGGATAGAATTGATCGGTCTCTATTGACATATTGGTTCCTGTGCGGATGCCTCCATATTACCCGTGTTCTGACTATATTAATGATGGATGGTGGCTAGCAGTAGAATCCAGGGTGGACATTTCTTCCAATTTGGGACTCGTCAGCTGGATGTACCTGCCAATAGAGACCGATGAATTTGGTCCAATCAGTGACGGTGTGATATAAAAACAATTGTACTAAAACCATACCCGTCGCACAAGAAGTGGCCATCGTGGCTCAGTGGTGTAGTTGGTAACTCCTTGGTGTTTGAAGCGATCACTGCCGAGTCCGAATCCCGATGGGAACAATATCACTCACTCGGAAGCAGGTACATCCAGTTGACGAGTCCTAAATAGGACGAGATGGGCATCCTGGATTCCACTGCTAGCCACGATCCACCACCAATATGAAATAAACCTTTCTGTTTCCCATGGTTTATTGAAATAAATGATAAAAAGAATTCCTTTAATTTGTATTCATAAGATAAGCTTTAGACTCTGAGGTGAATAATTTGCCTAGGAAGAGAAATGATGTTTAGTAGTGCATCAAAAATGGCAATGTAGGTCATGGAGAATATCTGTATATCAGGGAAAGAAATACCATCAAAAAGGTAACCTGGGTCCTCTGCTCCTCAAATCAATCATTTATTCTCGTAATCGTATTCCTATGGCAATAACCGTCTGACAAAAGTTGCTCATTTTATCCTCAGATAGAGATTTAATATTCATGTCCTTCCATCTATTTTACTTTGATTGGTGATTTGACTAGAGGTTAACGAACAACTTCATTCTTTGTTTTTAGCATTCATATTGTAAGCTTGTATAAATAACTTATACGATTTTTACTTTAAATGGCTTATTTAAAGTATGTATAATTTTATTGATTCAGAAGCCCCATATATAGTTCGGCTATTTGATTCGCAGTCTTTTGATGCTGATGTGAACAACAATACGTCATTACAGTTCAGTGAAGGGAAATTACTCAGAATGTTGCGTCAGTAAACGAAAGCTGTCGTGGTCTGTGTGGTGGTCATACAAAAGGTCACTACATGGAAAATTTCCAGCTTATTCACGTACACATACATATTCATATACACGCATACATACATGGATAAGTATCCTTGATAGTAGTACTGTTTTCCAGTGCACCAAGTGAGGAATGTTCGTCTTAAATAGATGTCAGATCACAGTGCTAAAGTGTCATCAAGCAAGGGGTCTTTTGAATTTTGAATTTTATGAAAGAACTCAGTCAGTGACCACCGAGTGGCATAATGCTTCATATACAGCATAAAAATAACCAACATTTGATATCAAGTTTGAAGATGCACTTGAATATCACTTTGAACAATCACCCTCAAAATCTTTATTTATTCCGTAGAATTAATAAGTCTTGTTCACTAACAATAAAAAAAATTCGATATTGTTTAGTTTTGTGAACTGAATAGGGAAATGGGAAAGCACTCATTGTCGTTCTGGACAGCATCATTTAAAAGGTCACCTTTGTTTTAAAGGTGTCTAAATGATGACGAAAGCTCCAAAATTAAAACATCCACTTCAGAGAAGGTAATGAAAGTGAATATTTTGTGGAATTTAGTGATGGAAAGACTTGACATAGACAAGAATGCAACTTACTACAACGTAAACACATGGCACCGTTACGAGCAGGAAGGTTATTTCATTATCGAGATAAACAAATGTAATGTTACAGCATCGAAAAAGCTTGCTGTAAATATAGTTTTCCACAACAAAGAGCGTCGTATCAGTAGCTGACAAGTGCTTTTTCCATGTATGTATGTTCATGTACCTTATCCGGTAAGCTGAGTAAAGGTTATTGACATAAGTTACATGGTCCTTTGCTTTCACTGCAAGCCAACCGTGTACTTGACTTTGATCGTTAGCCATGCAAGCATACGAAGTTCGCCTTTTTCGTTATCACTGTTATATTGTTACAAGTAGGCATTTAACACTCAATTTCCATTAACTAATTACTGACTCTGCGTACTGAAACTGCACATCACTTTGTCACATTACCAACAAGTTCATTAAATATGTCAGTGATAGTGAATTTGCTTTTATCGGGTTTTTTCAGTTAGTACAATTCTTACTTCTTTTGCTACTAGGTAAATTTGCAAACCAATCCACTGGTCATGAATCCAGAAAATGAAACTAATTTATCCAATGAAGCAAAAACATTTATAAAAAATGTGCAGAAACACAACTTCATTAGACTTAGCTTCACTGATCTAAATGGAATGCACCTGAGTAAACTGTTACCTACACGGTTTGCTAAGAAAATTGCTGAAGGCAAATGTGAAATGTATTCAGGCATTATAACCTTTGGGCCTAGGTTTGAAGTAAGTGAAAGTGAATTTGGTTATGCATACACAGAACATATGCTTATCGTTGTTCAAACTATTCTATGGAGAACAAGTAATAATTTTACTAGCATAATTTATTTCATTATTCTAATTTACCGGTTATAACTTCACCTGAGACTTCCATTAACTAACCTTTAATCCATATTCCTATAAGTTTCCTTACTATAAAGTTACCTATGAGCTTAGAAATGATATTCATCGGTTAAACGAAATCTCTGTCACTATATCTGTAATGAATATTTATGATTATTTCTTGTTTCCGTTTTAAATTAAGAGAATATTCCAAACAGATAATAGTTGTCGTTTTTCTGTAATGCAAAGACAATCGTGATCAAAGTATTAGGATCTACTAGATCCCTCTTTCAGAGAGGGATACAAATCATTTAGCGCTGACAATAGAATTCTTTGGAGTAATGACTAATATTTAAAATTATCCTCGGTATTTCTAACAAATTTTGATGGAAATTTAATGTAAATGAGGGGAAGAATTCTATTCATTTTTGTTTTTACCATCATCAAGGTATGTAAGGTGGAAGTAAATCCATATTCATAAGGTCAAGTTTGTCTGCAAGAACCATTGAAGATTACTGTAATCCAAAAAGTGATAACTGCTTTTATAGTGACTTAAAACTATCTGTTTCGTTGAATATTCCTTTATGGCTTTGTATCATTGGCTTTATAATGGAAGTCAAGCGCACAACAGATGGAAAGTTTCCCTTTTTTATCGATTTCAGTGAAATTTTGTCAAGGCATAGTATAGGGGGATAGTAACAAAGGAAGGCGCTTCATCAGCTGCTGCTTGTTCACTGTCTACTTTCCATCTTTCATAACCCACAATCTTTTTAGTCATTGGTTAAGTAACTTATTAGAGTTAAACATGCCAGTGGTTACTCGTGTTCTTATGCCTCTAACAAATATCACAACGACTTGCAGTTTTTATGATATACCGCTACTAGTCTATTTACATGATAAGTGATGAAACCTCTTCAACTTATTACTCATCACAGTGGAGGCAAGTTACGTTTTTGGTGTGCATATGCCTAATAAGTAGCAAAGTGAACTGATTAAATCTATTACGTGAATTGTAGTAGCAAGCAACAATATCAGGACATAAATGTTGATAGAAAACATCTATTTAGTCAGTATTCAAGGGATAACATTTATTTTATATTCACCTTGGACATAAAAAGTATGCCTGGAAGTTGTATTATTTTGGCTTTGCCAATGAGGATTAGGTTATGGCCAGGTAAGACTGACTAAACACTTCAAGAGATGTTTCAGTCAGCTGATCATTCAAATCAATGTATGAAAGATAATTTGACATGCTCATATTGTATCTACAAGATGCAAGTCTATATATTTACTGCTTTCGAACCTAGTAGTTCTACAGTGTAATTTCTTTACAAGTCAGATTTTGGAAAAATCTCTTTAGAGCCTACCTTATGTAGGTGAACTGTTTCACTTAGTTGAAAACATGAAAATTTGTAGGAAAATTTCTTGAATCCAGTAATTTATGTAGACTTCAGAAAATTGTCTTAGTTAATACGTATGGAGTGGCTAAGGTACTGAATTCAGACGCTGATAAGAAGACACATCACAAAAATTAATATCTGTAAATAGTTCACCATCTGAAAAATTACCAGAGTAATGGATACCTAAGATGCTTCTTAGCACTTTAAATCCAGCAAATCGAATCCTATGTCAGGTATGGACTTATTCATCTTTGGTTTCATTTGATGCAATTAGAGTCACTTTCAGTGGATTTGTAGTTAACAGGCCACCATGTCATTAAGAAAAATTTATGCGGATCTTACCACCAGATAGTGAGGAAGTTGTTGTTTACATTATTTATCAGACTTTTCCTGCATAAAGCCTATTCAAGGACAAAACAAGTAAACTAACCAAAAAGGAAATAAAATTGTACATTACTGATTTCGAACAAAATATTCAGTAGATTAGTTGGAAGATGATCATGAGTTCAAATGTACATCAAGTTAACAGCATATGAATGAAAAGAATAATAATTTAACCTGTTCAATGACAAATTTTCTAAATTCAGTCATTTTAAAAATACAACATAATTTACTGGTGCCTTATGAAGTTAATTAAACAGCCGAAGCTACTACAGTCACACCGCTGCTAACCTTTGTCAGGATTGCACCAAAACGGGATCAGTAGTCACTGTTTGCCAAGAAATTTGAATTATCTTCAAAGCCACGTATATGTAATATATATATGTTTTCGGTTACTCTCGAGGCTACTGTGATTGAACAAGTTTTCAATCCCTGAATTGCATATTACAGCTGAGACCGAAAATTTCTCTGTTGTTCAATGAGAAAGATGAGAGAAGAGAAGTGAAATATGGAAGATGCTGTAGTAAAACTATGTTACATCTCTAGCGTATAGTATACAATGAGACTATTTTAAACGAGTGACAATTGGAGTTTTATGCTTGAGCTAATTTCATATTAGATTTGTTTATTTGAAGTAGCAAAACGTGATACATTATTTCAAATTAGTATTCATCACATATTGATACCAATTAGAGAACCATTGGTAAATTCACATAAACTTATTGATCAGTAATTTATCATCAATGCATAGAGTGTCTGTGACAATTTGTTGTGAATAAATTAGCCTGATCGGTCAGAGTTGCACGACACAGTTTATCTTCAATAAGGGTATATATTTTGATAGCGGCTTACTAGCTTTCTTACATTTAATGGTTTCTAGTTGCATAAACCCATCCTTAAATGATGAATTTAACTCAACTTCGTTTGCACAGTCTTTCTATATCGAAGTAAACCTCATCTATGTGAATCGTGGAAAAACTACTTTTAGGTAATTTACTGACCACAGACAGTGGTGCACTTTTCAGTTGCTTTGTTTATCCTTTGAGATGTTAAAACAACTTAGTTTGAATAAATAACAAGAATTAAGCATAGTAGTATGTGAACTCATCCGATAAGCTCGCTTAGGTTCTAGCCAGACAATAAATTTGAATAACAAAACTTACTTATTTTATAGACCAAATGTAATTAGTGTTAACTGGAAACAACCTTATTTATTCTCAAAATATAATGCAACTCATCCCATTAACATTGTAGAAATAATAGTATCTTATACTAAACATGTTTGAATCACTTTCACCTGTAGGTGACTAACATTCCAGAGATTGTTAAGAAAAAGTATGTCAACAATCTGCTAAAACCGGATTTTTCGACCTTGCATACTTGTCAATGGATTACACAAAAGAATGATGTTCAGACACAAAAGGATCCAAAATTAAGCGGAAACCCTGAAAGAACAGATGGAAAGTATACTGTATGTTCTGTTCTGTGTGACTTGGCCTGGCCAAATAATGAAGCAATGAATGTCTATCCAAGAGTCGTTGCTCAGAAACTTATAAAACAGCTGGAGGACAAGTACAAAGTGCGCTTGTTTTCAGCTTTTGAACCTGAGTTCCGTGCTTTTGTCAAGGGTTCCTCAGAAAAGTCATTCTTGAAGCCAAAATCATTAAACCTTTTACAAGGCACAGTCAGTGAACCGATTCCATGCACAAAATACAACGACATGTACAAAACAAGTCTTCTGTCATTTTATGAAGATTTTTTTGCAGATGTTGATTACAATCTGCAGATTGCTAAAATTGACGTACAAGACTATAGTAATGAAGATGGAGATGGACAATTAGAGTGCCCATTAATGCCGACGTGGGGATTATCCGCTGCAGATAATTATTTCATATTTAAACAAGCTGTGAAAGAGATTGGTTCAAAACATGAAATGGAGATTTCATTTATGACCAAGCCTCTATTGAACGCTAGTTCCAGTGGTTGTCATTACAATCATTCACTATGGTATGCTGATAGTAATCGGAATGCATTTTTCGATGAAAAAGGTGAGTTAGACTTTGTTATTTGTCCCTACTTTAATTTTTTTAAATGTTCATCGTTATGAAAGAAAAATCCTGAACAGTATAACTCATAGTTCAACAGAACGCTTGTCTCCTAATGTAGTAAGATTCTTAAATGAAAAGGTTACTAAGTACACCAAAAGTCTGTATCGTATTTTTGTCTTTACTGAAATATACCGGATATTAGGGAATTTCGATCTTTGTTTGGATACTAAACACAAAACTGGTAATCATTCTTTTTTCAAAACAGATGTCATAGCTGTTCACTTTCATTTGATGAACGATGACTGTCTGTTGCTACTTACAACGGCTTTTGACACATACTTTTCTGAAAAATGAGTTTACCCCAAGAACGGTATCAAAACTCCCACAATGTAAACAGTGTAGTGCAAAAAAAACAGACTTATTATAACATCTTCATGTTAATAACGCCTATAAAGATAATTTTGAAATATACCTATCAGTGTACTTGGTTGAACAGATAACTACAACCTGAATACTCATTTTGCTTCCTTGGAACTAAAAGTTGACTTTTTAACGATGATTATTTCTTCATATAAACTTAGTGATAGAAATTCTTGGTTGTTTTTGCCCGTAACGTAGATTAGTACATTGAAAAAGAAGATACGAAACAAATATCATGTAACAAGACAGAAGAATTTTTCTTGCTTGACATCTTACTGATTTTCCTCCTTCAGATAACTTTCTGTTTGCCTCGTGGTTGCAAACTGTCTTATCTCCCATGAGGGGGTATTTAGTCAGTTTTAGAAAATAAGATAAACAGAGGAGTCAATTTAATAGGATACCTGATAAGTGTTACTACGAAAACCATCCATATCCGCATTCAGTTAAACGTCATTTATTAATATTATCCAAACGTGATAAAAATCTCATTGAGGCATTAACTAAACTTTAGGGTGGTTCATACAGCGATATGTGAAATACCTCCACGATGAAACAGCACACAGATTGAACATGAAACACAAGTTTCCTAATAACACTACAAGAAAGAAGAATATTCTGAGTCTGTGAACTGTCTAACATTTGTGAGGAACACAGATAAACAGTCATGAAAACACCACTTGACAGAAGTTCAATTTGATATCATTTACGCTTGTTTTTACAGGAACGTAGTCCAAAGTAAAGGGAAATTAGAATTGCAAAATAGAATCTATTGAGTGCCTTTCATGTGATTCATCGGAACAGGGATATGTAAGGTTAAACTTAAATAGTTTCAAATGTAACTGTAACTTGAACGGATTCAAATTTCTAGCAAAATCACCCTAATTCAATCTTGTGCTTTCATATACCTTTGAAATAGTACCACCTAATTTATTTCCTTCTACAGCACTCGTTGGTGAATATTAATTGAGCATGCAAATGACATAAAACGGTTTTCTAACCCCTTTTTAGGGTTTATACCTACTTTATTACTTCTATTTCAGATCCTGATGGATTATCCTCCTTTGCTCGTCATTGGATAGCCGGTCTTATCGAACATTTGCCAGCTATGTCAGCTATTTGCTCTCCAACTGTAAACTGTTACAGAAGGTTTCACAAGCATCTAGCACCAAGTGCAGCAAACTGGGATTTTCATGACAGGTTCGTAGCAATACGTGTGAAAAATTTTGATGAGAAGCGAACATACGTTGAAAATCGTATACCGTCATCCGCTTCGTGTTCTTACCACGTGCTAGCTGCTACATTAGCTGCTGGATTAGATGGTTTGGAACGTCAGCTACAGCTTCCACCAGCGGGCTTGAAAGCAAACAAAGAACAGACCAAAGTTCATGTCAAGTTGCTTCCTGACACAGTTCATGAAGCACTACAGCTACTTAAAGAAGACAAAATTTTGGCTAACAAATTAGGGAGGATTTTGTCGACTGGTTTATCCGAGTTAAGGAACTAGGTGATCTATCATCTCTCAGTGATCTGAATATACATGACAACCAAGAAGAAACACTGGCATTCGAGAGATACGAATATTTTAACTTCATCTAAGTCATAACCCCCGAAAAATATTCCAGATGATTCAACAGTAATGATTACTTAAAAGCATGATTGCTTCCATAAATCAGAAACTTTGTTGTTTTAAAGACTTTGATATCAGATGCATTTACTTCACAGATTGTTATCTCTGCTGTGTTTGATTACGTTTGATTGATCATAAGTAACTAACTCACTCTTCATATTTTCTTAAGATTTTGATGATTACTTTTTTCACTTCGCTCTGTAACGGTATAAAAGCAAATGTATTTCTTTAATAATTGGTTAGTAAATAAACAGCCGATTAAAAACAATATGGTTACTTTAACTGTTGACTTGCTTGTTTGCTTACTGAATAGATAACAGTCAGGTAATTCATCTATATGACTACAGAACTCAATCAATTGAGATCCAACATGAGTATCCAAATTTCCATCTATTGCATCTGATGCATGTGGTGGAAGTTGATTACCAATGATTTAATGATATCTTTCAGTTATGTATTTACAGTCCTGTCCTTCTGAAACCAATACAATCGAAATCAGGAATACTGAGAATCTGGGAGAATCTCCAATTCCTTACGAGTGCCTCAATTCTGGTTGTCCAGTTTTAATTCTGTTTGCTCTACCTAACTAAGGTGAACATAACCTGAAATACTTTACTATGGTTATGGAGTATTGATGATGATAAGATAATCGTGTTTGTGGTTTGCGTCAGATACGATCACCGCCTAGGTGACCAGTAGGTATTTGAATTGCAGTATTTTGCCACGCTGAATCACCGATGAATCGAAAGAAATATCACCGCTTAATCACATATACTTCAGTGCTTACCAATGATAACAGTTGACATTAAGTGGTATAGTCAGCCTAGCATAGAAAATAGGTTGAGAAGATAAAATGAGAGATTTACTATTCGAAAAGAAGCATAAGCCAGGCAAAAATGTTTTTTCTACGTACGTCTTCTAAAACCAATTACTAATGAACATAGTATAAAAAACTAACTTCCTTCTCACTTATCAGAAGTTAAACATCAATCGAAATAAAACTGGATTACGGATTGTGTAGAATGAATTTTCAGTGTATCTTTATAACTGACCTTCATAACTGTTGTTAAAATAAACAGAAGTTCAGTAACCACAAGACGCCTAGAAATGAATCTTACAAAAAAGCATAACGATACTATACCAGCATAGGAATGTAAACGTAAAGCAATTTATTGCATCCTTATATTCCAGATGAAGAAATATCAGGCTGCAAGCAATATGCACATGAAGCATCAATTTTTTTATCGCGAGTAACCAGTTCAGTGTTATAAGAGCAGGAAAATGCTTGCGAAAAAAGTTTTCGCCTCACCTCATGACCTTAACTCAGTTAAAAGTTGCCTGTGCCATCACTTACTGGCACACAAAAACACTGGCTACAAACCAATGAAAGACACACCTAGATAATTTGTACACCCGCCTGTCTTAAATAAGAAAGCTACAAGGCACAGTAACTTATTGTAGCTTGTAATAAGAAAAAATGGCCTCACTGGGAGAAGAAATGTTCACAGGTTCAGCCAGGTGATCAAACAGTAGCAAACGGGAAGAAACGCAGTTCCAGGATTACAATGCTACTACGAACCAATAAACTAACATAATGTGATTGCTAGTAACTTCCACACCCTCTACAATAAGCTTATATGCGAAGATAGACCAATCACTTAATGCCTCTGAACGGGTAAGCAATCACTGCAATCATACACGTAGGAGAGGTGAAGAAGATGTGGATATCATGAGTCACTAACCTGGTGGATAATGATGGGGAGTTTGTCACGGTGAATGATAGCTTCCAGTGTGAGCAATAAAACTTCAACTTACTTGTATGCAGATACGTCAGTCACTAAGAGGACAAAACGCGCGTTCAGCACTTTACTAATAACCAATTCTCATACCTACTATCAAAATGACCGATAAGGAAAATTGTAATTAACTATATGGCACTTATAATAATAATGATAATAAACATCTTATTCCAGGCACCTCTCATCACAAAATATTTCAACAGATGCAACATCTAGCCACCATTTATAAATGAAAAAATTATAGCATCCCAGTAATGTTTATTATAAAAGAACCGAAGCAAAAAATGTGAATAAACCAGATATTGTTAAGTTGTAGCCAGGTCTCAAGTGGAGAAAGCGTATAAAATCATACATATAGTTGATAGTGATGGCTCATTAGTAAGCGACAAAAAATGCAATTTCAAATACCTACGTCACAAGGAACCTCATCCAGACAACAAATTCACTGGTTACTAGAGAGTCCCCAGTCCGGCCAAAGAAAGAAGGTTGGGCGTAGGGCTAGCAACCCTACCCCGGAAAACCATCCAATCGCTAAAGTAACCTCGAAGCACAAAACAGACATAAACAATAAAAACAAACTTATTCCCTGCTGGAATCGGGGAGACGAAATGACACCGGTTGGTGAGAGCCTTCAGGAAGCCGATTAATCGATGTGTCTTCTCTTCTCTCGATGAAATGGAAAGTGAGCATAAGGACATGGAATGTCCGCACAGTGTTTGAAGGTGGCTGGTTGGCTGGGTAGCTGGCTGGCTGGTTGGCTGGCTGGCTGGCTGGCTGGCTGGCTGGCTGGCTGGCTGGCTGGCTGGCTGGCTGGCTGGCTGGCTGGCTGGCTGGCTGGCTGGCTGGCTGGCTGGCTGGCTGGCTGGCTGGCTGGCTGGCTGGCTGGCTGGCTGGCTGGCTGGCTGGCTGGCTGGCTGGCTGGCTGGCTGGCTGGCTGGCTGGCTGGCTGGCTGGCTGGCTGGCTGGCTGGCTGGCTGGCTGGCTGGCTGGCTGGCTGGCTGGCTGGCTGGCTGGCTGGCTGGCTGGCTGGCTGGCTGGCTGGCTGGCTGGCTGGCTGGCTGGCTGGCTGGCTGGCTGGCTGGCTGGCTGGCTGGCTGGCTGGCTGGCTGGCTGGCTGGCTGGCTGGCTGGTAAGGCTGCACAGATTGCAAACGAAATTAGATATGGCATAGAAGTGCTAGGAATCTGCGAAATCAGATATGATGGAAGTGGACTCTCCAAACTGTCATCTGGAGAGTCAATAATCTACTCCGATATTGTCACCCAGACGACAACCACGAACACACTAAATTTTGGAGTGGCTATCATGATGTCCCCAACAGCATCGAAGGCTCTCTCTTATGCAGTGGGAACCAATCTCCTCCAGCATCAGGATCATGACAGCAAGGTTCAAATCGAAAGGAAGGAAAGTTACAATCATACAATGCTACGCTACACTACGCAACCACAAATAATGCAGAGAAAGAGAAGAAGGAGGAATTCTATAGACAGCTGCAATCAATAATAGACAAGACCCCAATCCAGATGCAGACATCAAAGTCCATTCTAATGTGTGGGGTGGTATGAATGCCAAGCTGGGAGTAGACAACACAGGAAGAGAGTCAATCATGGGTCGAGAGGCAGTCGGTGAAATAATGAATGAGAATGGAGAATTGTTTGCAGACTTCTGTGCCTTCAACCATTTGGTGATTGGAGACAGTGTGTACAAAATCACAAGAATATTCACAAGGCGGCGACATGAATTTCACCAGACACACTAAAAATCAGATCAACTACATCTGAATGTGAAGGAAGTGGAGACACAGCCAGCCTACTGGACACAAGATCAGATCAAGAAGAGGAGTAGATGAAGGTGCTTCACACCACTCACTGACTAGTGCAAGAAACCCAGCTTCAAAATCAAGTTGAAAGCCTTCAAATAAGTCGGTGATGGAC
Source organism: Heterobilharzia americana (assembly GCA_944470555.2). Classification (NCBI taxonomy): domain Eukaryota; kingdom Metazoa; phylum Platyhelminthes; class Trematoda; order Strigeidida; family Schistosomatidae; genus Heterobilharzia; species Heterobilharzia americana. The sequence goes on from OX104134.1 coordinate 39,290,287, forward strand.
CACAGTCCAAGTTCAACACACAGAACAGAAACTGAACTGAAGGATGAAACTACAAAGGACATCTTCACGTCAATGAGTCATCAGGAAGAAGTGGGAGACAATAAGCAACATCCGTGAAGAAACCTGTGTGGAAAAACACTGGAACCCTGTGGAAGAGATGTGGGAAGAAACCTGAATAACCATATTATGGAGAAAGAAGTAGAAGCGTAGATTGCAGTACACTGTCAAGTGACGATAAATTCAGGTAAGAAATGTGTTCACTATGTCCCAGTTTTCAGTCCTTTGCAAGATGATGTCAACATGTGATAACAATAACTAACTTGTAAATCTTTGATTTCTCACTGGGTTTTCATATTTTCGTGTGAGGAATCAGTTTCTCGTACTACCAACATATGATGCATGCTCACGTCTGATAATAACAATAACCTGTCAAACGAAACATAAAGGTGTTGTTATTCAAAATAAGAATTATATGGTCGAGCAAGGCTTTTAATAGCTTTCCCCTGAGGCACTGAAAACAACTGAAACAAAGTGTATTTTCATTTAAAATGAGACTGATCAGATTATTAACTAGTATTCATTTGTGTATATAACAATAATAATAATTATAATAATAATATGTACATAAATATGCATGTGACTTCAGTTTAATGCACATCACAAATTTTTATTTATTATATACGCAAATGAATACTAGTTAGTAATCTGATCATTGTCTCATTTTGAATGAAAATACACTTTGTTTCAGTTGTTTTCAGTGCCTCAGGGGAAAGCTATTAAAAGCCATTATTATTATTATTAGTCCTTTGGGTTCCTAATGGAACATAGGGCTTCACTAGCACGCCTCCAGTGAACTATTTTCTCTGAAATCTTATGGACCTGGCTACACGACAGCCCACAAACTCTCATTTCCTCCTCACACGATCTCCTCTATGTTACCCTCACCTCGGACGCCCAACTAGTCGCTTCCTATGGGGATTCCACTCGAGGGCCTGACGTGTGATGTCAGCAGTCAGAGTTCTCAGTGTATGCCCAATCCATCTCCACTTCCTTCTGCATATTTGCTCAGCGATAGGTTCTTGGTTGGTTCGTTCCCAGAGTTCCTTGTTGCTTATTCTTTCTGGCAATCCATCTGATCTTCAGTAGCGAGCGTAAGCAGTTGTTGATGAATGTTTGTACTTTATTGGAAATCCCTTTCGTAACGCGCCAAGTCTCTGAACCATACAGAAGCACTGACTTGACGTTGGTGTGGAAAATCCGGATCTTGTTCCACATGCTGAGTGCAGACGATCTCCACACTGGTTTCAGGCTAATGAACGCCTGTCTTGCTTTTCCGATTCTGACTTTGACATCGTCGTCTGTGCCTGTGTCGCCTGTAGTTGAAACTGTGCTTCCTAGATAGGTGAAGGAGGTTACTTCCTTTAAGTTCCTCCCGTTCATGGGGATTAAAGTTTGTCGTTGTTGTTGTTGAAGTTGTTGGTGCGGTATCTTCATCACTTCTGTCTTCTCTATATGCACCTGAAGTCACGTCTTCGCTGCCCTATTTCTTCTGCCAACTTGTTAGTTTTTGCCTGTAGATCTTCAAGTTTGTGTGACATCAGACACAAGTCACCGGCGAAGTCCAAATCTTCTAGGTTCTTTTCCGCAATCCAGCTAGCGTATCCCCCTCTTCTCGCTCCCCACTGTTTGCTGCATGATCCAGTCCAGTCCAGTCGACCACAATCAGGAATATCATAGGGGATAGTAGGCAACCTTGTTTCACTCCTGTCTTCACTTCAAAAGCATCACTGAGCTTCCCATTGTGAATTACTCGGCATGTGGCATCTTCATATAGTTGTTGAATTAGGCTGATAAAGGTTTGCGGTATTCCGTAGTAGTGAAGCAGTTTCCAAATTACTTCTCGGTCGACGCTGTCAAAGGCCTTCTCGAAGTGGATGAAGTTGAGGTAGAGAGCTGATTGCCACTCTATGCTCTGTTCTATGATGATGCGAAGCGTTGCAATTTGGTCAGCACATGATTTGTACTTCCTGAATCCAGCCAGCCTGTTCCGGTCGTAGTTTTGAATCCAGTGCATCCCTTAGTCCCTCTGAGAGGATGCTGCTTAATATTTTACTTGGGGTGGACAGGAGCATGATTCCGTGCCAGTTCCTGCAAAGAATTAGGTCTCCCTTCTTCGGGAGTTTGACAAGGTAACCCCTCTTCCAATCACTAGCCAAGTACCTTCTCTTCCTTCCACACCTTCTGCAATAGTGGTGTGAGCATGTCCGCTATTGTCTCTACGTCTGTTCTCAGTGCTTCTGGAGGGATCAAATCTGGTTCTGCTGCTTTCCCGCATTTCAGTAGCTTTACGGCATTCAGGACTTCCACTTTTGTTGGAGGATTCATGTTCACTTGTAGTTAAGCGGCTGCAGGTGGCATTTCGAGACGAAGTGCAGGTGGTTGTCGATTCAGGAGCTTCGTGAAGTGGTCGGCCCATTGTTTCCTTTGTTTCTCTTCTTTCATAATTTAATTTCCGTCATCATCTTTTATTGGTTTCGTCTGCGTTGATCTCTTCCATAACAGATAGTAATCTGGTTATTTGATACAATGTTATCAGGTCTCTCTTACCTGCAGCCTGTTCTGCTTCACTTGCCAGTGTTTCGTAGAAGTGTCTTTTGTCTTTCTGTGCACTCTTCTTCACTTCTTTGTCCAGTGTTTTATACATTGTACTCAGTTCCTCTTGTCGTTGAGCATCCATACACTGGTTTATCTTCTGCTTCACCATCCTCCTCTCCCTGCTGTATCAGCTTCCAGGTATCCGTCAAGATCCATTCCTTGTCCTGTCTTCTTTCTTCTTCCTTCCTAATACGACTGTGCAGGTTTCTTTCCACATCTCTTCCTAAGACTTCCAGTGTTCTTCCACACAGGTTTCTTCAGAGATGTTCCTCGATATCTCCCATTTTGTCTTGATGGCTGACTGGCGTGAAGATTTCCTTTGCAGTTTCATCCTTCAGTTTCCGAGTGTTGTACTTGAACTGCGGTCTATCACCAGCTTCCTTGAAGGCTTTTAACTTGATTTGGAAGGTTCCTTGCATTAGACAGTGAGTGGTGTGAGCCTACATCTGCTCCTCTTCTTCACCTTGTGTCAAGTAGACTGCGTCTCCATTTTCTTGAGATTGAGATAAAGTCGATCTGATTTTTAGTGTGTCCTGGTGTCTGGTGAAATCCATGTCGCTCACTTTGTGGATATCCTTGTGCTTGAACACACTGCCTCACTGCAATCACCAAATCGTTGAATGCGCATAATTCTGCAAACAATTCTCCATTCTCGTTCATCACCTCACCAAGCGCTTCTCGACCCATGGTTAGTTCTCTTCCTATGTTGTCCCCTCCCAGTTTGACATTCATGTCTCCCATTAGAATTTTGATATCGCCAACTGACGTCTTGTCCAGTGTTGATTGAAGTTGTCTATAGAATTCCTCCTTCTTCTCTTTCTCTGCATTATTTGTAGGTGCATAGCATTGTATGATTGTAACTTTCCTTCCTTTCTATTTGAACCTTGCTGTCATGATCCTGATGCTGGAGGAGATTGGTTCCCACTGCATAAGAGAGAGCCTTCGATGCTGTTGGGGACATCATGATAGCCACTCCAAAATTTAGTGTGTTCGTGGTTGTCGTCTGGGTGACAATATCGGAGTAGATTATTGACTCTCCAGATGACAGTTTGGAGAGTCCACTTCCATCATATCTGATTTCGCAGATTCCTAGCACTTCTATGCCATATCTAATTTCGTTTGCAATCTGTGCAGCCTTACCAGCCAGCCAGCTACCCAGCCAACCAGCCACCTTCAAACACTGTGCGGACATTCCATGTCCCTATGTTTACTTTCCATTTCATCGAGAGAAGAGAAGACACATCGATTAATCGGCTTCCTGAAGGCTCTCACCAACCGGTGTCATTTCGTCTCCCCGATTCCAGCAGGGAATAGGTTTGTTTTTATTGTTTATGTCTGTTTTGTGCTTCGAGGTTACTTTAGCGATTGGATGGTTTTCCGGGGTAGGGTTACTAGCCCTACGCCCAACTTTCCTTCTTTATCCAGGCTTAGAACAGGCTAGTAACTAGTGAACTAGTAATCTAGGCCAGGTTCATGCGCAATCAAGTCAACTACAACTTTTGTCTTCTAGTCAATGGGTCAACATTCAGTTACTGAATTTCAATGAAACCGAATACACCGTGTTATTCAATAGCTCCGTTTTCGATTTGAATTTATTACGAAAACTGCTTTAAATCTATTCAGTCCCCCACATACTAATAGATGGACAAGTATCTGCATTTCTTCACACATACCACTAAGTGTCTTAACATTAGTTGTATACTAAGGTGTGTTTGTTATGATGCGGAACTACAAGAACAAACAAGAATAATCAGCGATTGAGATTCTGAGGGTTCAGACGATTCAAGTCAATTGATTCACAGAGAATAAAATCATGAGACTGACAGTCAGCTGCGTTTGTCGTATACTAGACTAAAGACATGTATTCTTAAAAACTGACACCCTATGTAAAAAGTTACAAGGGCCTTGAAAGATGACAGATAATTAGTACATTTAGCGTGGTAGAAGTCACTCTAAAAACTAGCAGGTTGTATGAAATGTGACTGAAGTGGAAGAAAAGGGCATGAATGAAAAGAATTGAAAATGTAAGAGTAACAGGTGAGATAAGAGGTATGGATCTTTTACAGATAGGTATACAGAAAACAATGTCATAATTGGAGATGAAGAAACTCTAAAAGTGAGTTTTACAAACACAATGCTGCTGTCTATCTTAAACACCCTTACAATCTTGAATAATGTCTAAAGCTTTTTATGAATACTCTTTATGCCTTTTATTTTCCATAATAACCAGCTTTCTCCCACCTGCTAACGTCGATCAAAACGTATATATAACTCAAATTTTACCTTCAGTTTGAAACCTACTACCGAAAAATGATTCTTCTTCACGGTATCTTACTCCTCAGTGTCTATAGTTATCTATCCACATTGTTAGATTGAAGAGCAAATAAAAAACGAATATTAATAACACTGAGTTTTTACAATACTCAGACGCAGATTCACCAGTATGCCTATGTAACTTTAGATCCTGAAATACTTTATTTTAGCTGAAACTGTTTTTTTCTTAAATTGCTTAAGTATTGTACACGTTGGTTTGCAGAGTTGATTATTTTGACTAGTGACCATGAAGACGAAAATAAATGACTTTAAAGTGCATCAGTCGTAATCAATATGAACAGATAACTACGTTGATCTTGATGATGAATAATGAATGGCCAACACTGGACGCCGAAATGCGCGTCTCCTCCGGTTTAGAATTCGTCAGCTGGATGTATTCGCATCCCAATGAATGGTGTTGTTCCCACCTTGTGGCTATCATAACCCAGTGGTCTAGTGAAAAGCACTCTTGCATTTGAAGTCATCAGGTCTTAGTTTGAACAACATCGCTCACTGGGAGGCGGGTAAATCCAGCTGAGAAGTCCCAAATAGGACGAAACGCGCGTTCTGGACTCAACTGTTAGCCACTGTCCATCATTATTATCAAAATTGGAAATACATGCGATATCAAGGCATCCACACGGGAGCCTATATACCAATAGTGGCCGATTAATTCGGTCCAATTGACAAAGGAGAATAGAGCATCAGAAAGACCAGATAACTACGTTATTACTACTTATTGCTGATGTTTTAATGCATACAACATTTGACTGCCGAATGGATAGAAAAGTTCAGAATGCTGTTGTTCTTGTAAAAAACGAGGACAATCTTCGGCCACCGAAATTTGATTTTATGGTCCCTATGGGATCCGGTCACTGTGTAGCCTCATTGTATAGTTTATCCGTTCATTATTTTGCATATTACTTTCGTTAACTAATTACTGCAAAAGTCATTTGGATTTCGTGACCACTGCTAATTAACTCATCATCATAGACTTTTCATTCTGATATTAACTGCTGAAACCTCTATATTGTTGTAGTGCTGCTGACGATGAACATATTAAAATTAAATCATTTTTCCCTTAATTCATCTCTTTTCTAAATTATAAATTTTTAGATAGATTAAATCAGGTTACTTACTAGAATTCATCGCTTGGTTATCAGCGATGGATGTCAGCAGTCAATAAGATGTGTAGGAGACGTTATGATACATACTGACTGACTGATTGACTGAAATGATGTATAACTGCAGTGACGACAATACTAAGATAACCAGTAAATTATGCTGCTTCTGAAAAAAAACGGACGGAAAATCAGAAGAATATCTTAAAGCTATAAATATTCAAAACCAGTAAAAGTGAGTGAATAGATTCTCGTTATCTTTTAAGAATTCTGCTTTTCAAAATTGATTATGAATGTCGAAACCGTATTTAAACTACTATTTTACAGACTTTGAAACCATGAACAGTTCATGATGGTTAGTATATATAATATAACTACATTTTCTTAATTTCTTACTAGCCTCTCACAAACATTTGGGGATGGAATATTCTAAATCTTCAAGCAATCTATTTTCTGCTTTGTGAAGTTATCTATTTGATAGAGTTAACGTTTTAATTTCTAGGTCTAATATTAAGACAAACATGGCATTGAATGTAGTATGCCTTGTAAAATGAAAAATACTCTTTTCAACTATTATGAAATCGAAGCTGTGTTTAATTAGTTGTGCCAAGCTTTAGGAGATCAGATGCTTCAATTACACTAGTCTTTCAGCACAATACAAAAATAGGTTTTCGTTTTGAGACACCTTAGCAATATGAAATGTAGAAGTGGTAATTGATCTGTTACTGTATCAGGACACCTGTGCAACAGGTGATCATCCATGAACACTCAAATCTCATATTTAAAACAGATATATGAAAAAGCGATGTATGAGCTAATTATTATAGATACTGAATTCAGAGCACTACATTTTACGGAATCTTCAGAGTGAATTATATTCAGGAAGATTTCATGAGTCAAAATGAAAGCTGATCAAGTTTGGTATACAATATCATGGAGTTGTCTTTCAACAAGCCCTTCTTTTAGATACACGCAAGTGAAGATATTTAATGTGCATATGAATGAATTCAGTAATCCACTCCCTTAGGATGTTTTCATCTCAAAAATGGTGGTTTTTAACCGGAATTTTGTAGGACGTGGGTGGCATGTGTCGATGAGTTGTTCGATTTACAGCACTCCTTATGGTTCCTTCACTGCATTCTTACATCTACGTGAAACTGTTTTTTTAATAATTTTCGGATATAAGTGTTTATCAAATGAAATAGATACTACGATTCACAGGATCTTATGAAATGCCACATGTACATGAACCTTACCAGTAAATATTTTAAAAATAGTGAACTACTTCATAGCCATTTACTTCAACACCATTCAGAATTTATTACTTCTTACCACTCTATTATGGCTTTAGGTAAAGTTTATTTAGTTCATGTAGCTAAAAACACCAAGCAATAATACCATTTCAAGTCAATGGACGCAAACCTCCCATTTATAACTTCTATACTTCCTCGAAACTATTCTTACGTCGATAATTGTTTCAAATTTAGCACAGCTGCTTAAATACACAAAGTGTTTTAGGTCTTTAATCTATTGGCTGTCGAATATCCAACAACCAATATCAGTTTCATTGGATACATGAAAAGTAAATGTTCAATATTTTGACTTTATCCATTCAGTGAATAATTTACTAATTTACAGTAGTAACTGATCCGGGGATCCAAGAATTAACAGATTTAATCAAGAGATATTTTTAACAGATGTAAATCTTGGTTGTCTACATCGTATTCACAATACTTATTTCGATAGTCCCTGGGTACCAGCTGATAACTTAGACTTCAGTCTAGAGTTTAAGGATGGCATGAAATCTAAGTGTTTGGTGAGCTTTTTAAATCCACATTAAAAGTATGCCATGAAGACGTACTGTGAATGAGATCAAGAGGATTTTGAAAAATTGTAAAACTAAACAGTATCATCCGCTATTGGTGAGTGACGGATATTTAAGTTCTGTTTATACAACTACAGAAGTATGAAACACATCTAAAACAACACTCAGTCTTTCGCAACTTTTTCATGCGTGTAATCGAAGATGCATATCCCCAACCTACACCGTGTGTCAAATGTCTTCAGACAGAAATGCAAAAATCTATTCCATAGCTTCTTCTCAATCCACTATCTTGTACTGATTTCAATGTAAGCTGTAGCCTTAAAATTCACAATGAGCTCAAATAAGGGGCAAAGATAATCAACCTGAGCTAGTTTTCAATTACAACCTCGCCTGGTTAACTGGTTCACTAGTTACTAGCCGGTCCTAAGCCCGGGTAAAGAGGGAAGTTTGGGCATATGGCTAGCAACCCTACCCCGGAAAACAAATCTAACCGCTAAAAAAACTTCAAAGCACAAACAAAACATAAAAAATAATAACAAAATTATTCCTCGCTGGAATCGGGGAGACGAAATGACGCCGGTTGGTGAGAGCCTTCAGGAAGCCAATTGGCTGATGTGTCTTCTGTCGATGAAAGCGAAAGTAAAAGTGGGGACATGGAATGTCCGCACAGTGTTTGAACCCAGCAAGGTAGCCCAGATTGCAAACAAAATTAGATATGGCATAGAAGTGCTAGGAATCTGCGAAACCAGATATGATGGAAGTGGACTCTCCAAACTGTCATCTGGAGAGTCAATAATCTACTCCGATATTGTCACCCAGACGACAACCACGAACACACTGAATTTTGGAGTGGCTATCATGATGTCCCCAACAGCATCGAAGGCTCTCTCTATGCAGTGGGAACCAATCTCCTCCAGCATCAGGATCATGACAGCAAGGTTCAAATAGAAAGGAAGGAAAGTTACAATCATACAATGCTATGCACCTACAAATAATGCAGAGAAAGAGAAGAAGGAGGAATTCTATAGACAACTTCAATCAACACTGGACAAGACGTCAGTTGGCGATATCAAAATTCTAATGGGAGACATGAATGTCAAACTGGGAGGGGACAACATAGGAAGAGAACTAACCATGGGTCGAGAAGCGCTTGGTGAGGTGATGAACGAGAATGGAGAATTGTTTGCAGAATTATGCGCATTCAACGATTTGGTGATTGCAGTGAGGCAGTGTGTTCAAGCACAAGGATATCCACAAAGTGAGCGACATGGATTTCACCAGACACCAGGACACACTAAAAATCAGATCGACTTTATCTCAATCTCAAGAAAATGGAGACGCAGTCTACTTGACACAAGGTGAAGAAGAGGAGCAGATGTAGGCTCACACCACTCACTGTCTAATGCAAGGAACCTTCCAAATCAAGTTAAAAGCCTTCAAGGAAGCTGGTGATAGACCGCAGTTCAAGTACAACACTCGGAAACTGAAGGATGAAACTGCAAAGGAAATCTTCACGCCAGTCAGCCATCAAGACAAAATGGGAGATATCGAGGAACATCTCTGAAGAAACCTGTGTGGAAGAACACTGGAAGTCTTAGGAAGAGATGTGGAAAGAAACCTGCACAGTCGTATTAGGAAGGAAGAAGAAAGAAGACAGGACAAGGAATGGATCTTGACGGATACCTGGAAGCTGATACAGCAGGGAGAGGAGGATGGTGAAGCAGAAGATAAACCAGTGTATGGATGCTCAACGACAAGAGGAACTGAGTACAATGTATAAAACACTGGACAAAGAAGTGAAGAAGAGTGCACAGAAAGACAAAAGACACTTCTACGAAACACTGGCAAGTGAAGCAGAACAGGCTGCAGGTAAGAGAGACCTGATAACATTGTATCAAATAACCAGATTACTATCTGTTATGGAAGAGATCAACGCAGACGAAACCAATAAAAGATGATGACGGAAATTAAATTATGAAAGAAGAGAAACAAAGGAAACATTGGGCTGACCATTAGGAACCCAAGGAACTAATTATATATAATATAGTTTGCAATTACACCAGTTACCGATAGTCACTGTATACTGGACTCTTTGGAAAACGAAAATACTTTTCTTATGGAACGGCTGCTAATGATGTAATTTCAAATATATTATTAGAGAGGAAATAATTATGCCAAAATTATCTCACACTGCAGTTTTCTGAATCTTTGGTGAAATACTCAACCTCAGCTTTATAGTCATAGAATATTTTACCAATCAATATTCTATCCATATTGATAAAACACTCAGGGTAAGTATCTAGTATATGTAGTATGTGGCTTACTCTCGGTAATGGATTATCATATTCTATAGTTGTGTGCATATTTTTCTATGTAAGTAACGAAAATGCGACTAAAACTCACTATATCATCTAAGCCAATAACTATTTCTACGCAAGATGACACTTTGTCAGTTCCCACCACTAGTTAGTCTATTTTCTGGAGTCAATAAGACACAGAATGAGTCACAGAATTATTAGTATGATGTATATATATATCTTAAATTTGAGGATGTTTAGTCTAAATTACTACACGTTTAGTGAGGGCAATAGCATTTGAAATACTTTGATGAACTTTTCATTATAAAGTACCGACTCTCCTTGTTGGTAAAATGTTTGATTAAATAAATACTACCGTATGCTTGAAACTGGTTTACAATTATTAAGAGTATCTTAGATTCTAAACGACCAAATATGGACGATAGAAGTAAGAATATCATATTTTCATGTTGGTATGCTTTCATCCAATCTGTGGATCAGAGGTACATTCGCCTATCTACTAACTCACTATACAATGATTAGCCTAAAGTAACAAACATAAAGATAAATAGTCTTAAAACTCAAAAAACAAATTTGATACCAGTCTTCAAAACATTAGTAAACACTTGCTCTAATCTTTTGTTTACTTTTTAAAGCGTTTTAAGAAAATTTATGCTGAAATTCTAAATGTATCCTGTTGTTCATAACGGTCGTTTTGGGAAATATTTCTAAACAAAGCAAATCCAACTTCACTAGTTCTCTAAAAATTCGGTTCAGTATCAACACTGCACACTACAGTATCATAGAATTTAAAGAATTACTGTAGTCTTACTTTAAACCAAACGCACATCAACAGTATTTATGAAAAATACTTCGTGAACGTAGATCCCTTTGTGTAAATAAAACAGTTTTGGTAGGAATGTTCAAACCTGCCTTTCACCCAGTTAGTTTTAGTTATACATCTAATGAAACTTAGTGAATGGTGTCTATCCTTTCTGACTTTCTTTAAAAAGGAACCAGTGATCAGTATGAATTAAATTTTCAGTTAATGTAGAACTCTAGTTACACGCTAAACATTACTGTTGGCATATTTTGCCTCGAAGAATTTGGATTGCCTGAAGATTACGAAATAGTAGAAGATACTCAGTTTTATGTTCATGGTTCACACTTCATGGGAACCAGAAATCTAACGTGAAGTGTGCATGCAGGAAGTCTGGTTAACGCCGTAGCTTAGTTGCTGTTTATCAGTAAGACAGTAAAATACTTCGTCAATAGTTTGATTTGTAGGATATCTCTGGAATTCAGTTATCCTGTATACATACTTTTGAGACTTCTTGAATGTTATGCTACCGCTGCTTGTATCATCTACAACACTACTTTGAATAATGTCGACTATTAATGCAGTACATTCAGTAATTCCTTAGATAATTTTAGCATGATTTATCGACTTTATAAGAATGCAATCCACCTAGTTTGCGAAAAACCGTTGCAGTGGATTCATGTAAACAAGATGTTTAGATTAGTTTCATGACTATATAATACGTCTTAGATAGTATGCAGCATTTTTCTATCAGGTGATCATTGTCGGTAAGTACTTCCTGCAGCAATCAAATGGTGATAACTTTGGTTAACAAGTGCTATCCAATGTTGCTGCTATGTGATAATTAGTGATAAATGTTTTATTTATTTTTAAAACATTTTCAACCATCGCGTTAGCAACCCGTACATAGGCTTAGTGAATAAGAGTGATCCCTCATAATTGTACTTTTATCAATAACTCAGAATGCTAGTGATGGTGATTTGAAACTTGAATAGGGTGAAGTAAACAAAGGTTATGTATGAATAATGTATCAGAACTGAAAATAAATCCTTTAAGAAAAAATAGAATACTACGTAATAGTTCTGGAAGTTTGATTTTATCATGGAAATACATGTTAGTTATTAACATGGTATACATATGCTTATATATTCAAGTAAGACAGAGTAACTAATTTTCAAAATGGGAATCGCTTCTATTCATCTTTCATCGCAGCTATTTATGCAAATACTTATGCAATAGACTACGCTGAGTTTTAACCAACCAATGTAGGTGACATTAGCACTGGCCGTTACCTATTCCCCGTAATACTAAAAGTAGCTGGTGAATTATTTGCACCGTTAATAACTGGAGGACTATACCTAGTGAGAGTGAAAATCGAAATAGTGTTTATTAGATGCATCACACATCAAACAGTGCTATGCACTGGATAACGTTTGGAACATAATTTATTACTTATTTTTGAGGGCGAGTTAGTGATTGTGTAACGGACTTCTCTTCACTCTCACTCTAATCCCCAAGGTGGAGAGAACAAGAACAATATGAACCCTGTCTCAAAGTAGAATAGACACATTAATACGACTATGGACAATAAATTGTCCGAAGTGTTAACAAGTAAGTAATACTGTTTGACTATGTCATCCATGAAATAAACAAATTGAAATAGAATAGTGATTGTAACCTCAGTATTTCGGTAAAATGAGTAATACAAAATTATAAAGACAATTTCTATTAATAAACAAACTTATTCAGAGAAAGAATAATTTGAGCAAACGGTTGTTTTCCTTATTTCTTCAGGCTCTTCAGTTATAAATCAGTAGGAATAAGTGAAAAATAATAGCTAAAATAAGGCATAATGTAAAAGTATCTCAATATCGAAACAGTCATTGGTATGGGTGGTGAATGGATATCAAATCAGTCTAGTATGTTAATGTGAGATGAAATCAATATAAACAAAATAGTCACAAAATAATTGCAAAATCTGCGGACAATAATTCATTCATATACATTTATCTGGGACATGAGTATGTGTGCTTGTTTACTATGGATCAAATAATAATTATGTAACGATGTGTAGCGGCAACACTCATGTGAATACAATAAAGAATAACAAATGTGAAGTGGTGCATAAACAGTTGAAAATGACTACCGGTAGTGGTGTGACTAAACAAGAGCATTATAACATTTAAAAAGGAATGATTGTCAATATAAGTATGACTTAGAAGAAAGGAGCATGAGGTTAAAATGTAAAATTTGTGACAGAAAATTTCATAAAGAACCTGTTGACCTTATTGTGACCCAAGGTAGACGAATTTCTTTGAACAAACAGATTAAGTTTTCTTGCGTTGATACTTATGGCTTCAGCTATGGATAAGATGGGAAGTCATACACTATAGGGAAGATTGTAAAGGACACGATATCCGGTATTTGCTAGATGTGAGAAGACTGTACTGTTGGTGCATTTTTTCATTCCTTTTTTAACCAAGCTGTTATATGTTCATCAGCGTTCATCAATACAGCTCTTTGAGTACAGCCTATTTAACTAGCTCCATACGATCAGCTGAACTCATGAATGCCTACTGAACCAACCATCATTAGTAACCTATCTTTGGTTTACTATATCAGTATTGGTTTGGTTAAGAAGCTAACAAAACTTTCGCTTCAGTGAGTGTCCTTTCAACTGATTTAATTAATCGGCGTGTAAAGTTATCAAAGGTAATAAATTTATCTTATGTAAGTTGAGGAGTGGACGCGCATGGCTGTCTGAATTCTATGAATGAGAACAAATCAATATTCATTGTGAAATTATCATAATTTTTAGTCTTGTCGAAGATGACTTCAGTGGATAGCATGGGGAATTTATATTCTCGTAACCTCAACAAAGCAACTAGTTTAAAAGTATCCATACATGAGTACAGCCCAACTTATTGAGAGGTGAATCGAAATAGGTTATCACATCTATCCCACAAGTAAAATGGTTTCAGTCCAGTTAAATTTTCCCAAACTGGAAGAATAACCATCAAGAGGAACAGCACTGACTAACAAATTCATAGCAAACAGGAAGTTACATTTTCTACTGTTCCAATAATTATAGGTAACTACTAACATCAAGAAAACCACTGATAATAACAGGTGTCAATCAACATCCTTAATTCATTGACAGTAGTTAAAAACTAATCACAAAAAAATACATATGATACACCGGAAACGTACTTTAAATATGCTACATTTTGTAACAGCACATAAACTACGCACATTCATAACACATTCTCCTCCCTTTTATCTAATCATTTAAAAAGTTAATACTATGGTCTTATTGATAATTGTCACAGTCCCCCACTGGCATTATATTTAAAATTACGATTTGTAATTTATTTACACAAATATGTTGACAGTGAATTAAAAATACCATATAGTTAAAATTTATATTTATAACTACTTTATACACTCTTCCTAATATATTAAATAACGAATAAAACGCAATATACAAATCTAAATTCATGATGCAGTTTTACGTCTATAATTTCCAATGGGTGCCAGTGAAAATAGGCCTTATGAATTCGCGACCACTAGAAAGTCATTTTTCACTATCTTAGTAGGCTATGTTGGATGGTTTTTTCCGTGATTGATGTTTCTTGTTTGGTTGTAGTGTTCTCTGAGCTGGGTTGTGTAATCGTGAAGCTTTCATCGTCTTGCTAGACGACATCATCAACACTAACTTCAGTATGAAGTGAACTGTCAATATCTGTCCGTGAGTGATGTAGTGGCTTGCTCTGACGATGTGGTCTGTGATTGGTTGTCTCCTTCGATTGTTGTGTCATTGATTGTATAGACTTTCCTGTTGGCAGTTCCTCTGCTTCACCTCTGACCTTTCTGTCGTTTATCATTTTTCTTATTGGTTGATATGTCGGGTCGATGTCTATACATCTATTGATTGCTGACTGACTGACCTGAATGCCAAGCTTCTAGGAATCATCTGAAATTCTTTGTTTCCTCTGTCCAAAATTTCTACATTGTCGAAATTGAATTCATGTCCATAATTATCCACGTGCATTGAAATGAGTGACGAAATTTCGTGGCGTTTAATAGCCAATTGGTGTTCATGTAGACAAAGGTGAAGAAGGCGGCCACTTTGTCCAACATAGTGTTGACTACGGTTATTGCAGTTGATTTTGTAAATGGTATTCGGTTTGTCTTCTTCGGTTGTTGCATCCTTGGTCTGCATATTAGTGTTTGCAGGGAATTCGTTGGTTTATGAGCCACACCAATTTCAAGTGGTCTCAGCAATCTTGTGATTTCTGATACATTCTTCATGTATGGTAGGACGATGAGTCTATTGATTTCTGTCGACGACTTTGTAGTCGATGATGTACGGGATAGGCTTCTGCTGATAAAGTTTCGTGGGAAATCGTTCTTCTTGATTGCTTGATTTATTCATGTTGCGACCGTTGCTGACGTACATATTCGTCAAATTCCTCTCAGTTATGCTATGCCATGCTTATGATGCTGTCTTTGTTGATTGCCAGTTCGGTTTACTACTTTTACTGTTTCCGATGTTTTGGCATACAGATCAGTTACAACCAGCCTTCTCTTAACTTGTTTACTTGTTGGGACTTATTTATTCAGGTCATATAAATAGATTTAAGTAAATTAAGGTGTTTATATCGTTCTCATCCTGTTAGACGCTGGTTTAACATTAAAATTCTTGATGTGCTCGCTGTGCTGCTTTCCCGAATTCCTTTTGCGTTAACAGCTTTCGCCTACTGGTTAAAATAGTCGATTTAGATGTTAGTGATTTTCGTTGTCGTTTATCATTCTTCAGCTGGAATTCTGCTAAGAAGAGTGCCTTTATTATTCATTTTTGCAACCTCATAGAATCATGCCTAGCTCCTACGAGCAACGCTAGCTTGACCATTCCTGTATGTAACAAAATTTCAACGGTCTTTTTCAAGGTGAGCCACTCAGGTATTTCGTTATCAGGAGTTAGGTGGGAAAGCCAATGAATGCGCCTCAGAAGTTATGTTCAGATATTACGGAGCTTAATGTTTAGATGAAAAATATGCATTAGGTAGTCAAGGAATACAAACAGAATGAGGAAGATGCGAGACCGAAGTATCACTATATAGTTTTAGTATATTAATTTGGTAGAAATAACAAGTGTGTAAGTATAAAATAGTGTGCTAAGGGGTAACCCAACAGTCAAAGTTTGAACAACATTTTAGATCTAAGTATGTTGCACTTCAAACGAGGATTCAGATTCACTTTGAGCGCAATAAATTTGTCCTCCCGGATGTAAAGTTGGTGCGTAACCATCCACGTGATCCAAAGTACCTTATGAAACATCCATTTTGTAGTAGGTGGACTGAGGAGGAACTGAAGGTGGTGAGACCATGATGATTGTTAGGTCGAAACCGAGTTGGGTAATGCAGTACGTGAAGGAAGCAATGTTGAAAGACATAACTTATGATTACTTACAGGATCTACAGAGGAAAAACATGCCGAGCAATGCATTCTCTAATAAGCTTTAATAAACCGTAACAGGAATAAAACTTGACTACTGTGGTAGGTTGCAATTCCATTTTAGTCTGTTTATCAGAAATGTCACATGGTGAAACAGTATCATCTATTAGATAACATATCATATCCTGTGATATTTCTAATAAACAGACTAAAAATGGAATCTAATAAGTGGATTACGAATCGCAAGTGGTAGTTATTAATAAATAAGGGAATGTTTGTCAGCTGCTCACTATCACTTATAGTGAGTGTAGGAAGGTAGTCAGAGTGTGCTTCAGTAGCGCGAATGAAATCTCTAACCATAGGAAGTTCCCAGAGGTAATCTGTTTCGACTGGACGTATAATATAATCAGGGGGGAAGCAAGTCAGTAATTACCATAGCCACACCAAACGTAGCTGAGAATCATTTCAATTTGTTGTAACACATAACTTTGGTAACAGTCGGTCGATCATGTTTAGATGTAGTAATAGGTAACAACATGTAGATACTATTTAGGTGCTTGATATACTGAAATACAT
Source organism: Heterobilharzia americana (assembly GCA_944470555.2). Taxonomy (NCBI): domain Eukaryota; kingdom Metazoa; phylum Platyhelminthes; class Trematoda; order Strigeidida; family Schistosomatidae; genus Heterobilharzia; species Heterobilharzia americana. The sequence continues at coordinate 39,307,351 of OX104134.1, forward strand.
AGTGGATGAAAACCTGGCCTAGTTTACTAGTTCACTAGTTACTAGCCTGTTCTAAGCCTGGATAAAGAAGGAAGGTTGGGCGTAGGGCTAGCAACCCTACCCCGGAAAACCATCCAATCGCTAAAGTAACCTCGAAGCACAAAACAGACATAAACAATAAAAACAAACCTATTCCCTGCTGGAATCGGGGAGACGAAATGACACCGGTTGGTGAGAGCCTTCAGGAAGCCGATTAATCGATGTGTCTTCTCTTCTCTCGATGAAATGGAAAGTAAACATAGGGACATGGAATGTCCGCACAGTGTTTGAAGGTGGTTGGCTGGCTGGTTGGCTGGCTGGCTGGCTGGCTGGCTGGCTGGCTGGCTGGCTGGCTGGCTGGCTGGCTGGCTGGCTGGCTGGCTGGCTGGCTGGCTGGCTGGCTGGCTGGCTGGCTGGCTGGCTGGCTGGCTGGCTGGCTGGCTGGCTGGCTGGCTGGCTGGCTGGCTGGCTGGCTGGCTGGCTGGCTGGCTGGCTGGCTGGCTGGCTGGCTGGCTGGCTGGCTGGCTGGCTGGCTGGCTGGCTGGCTGGCTGGCTGGCTGGCTGGCTGGCTGGCTGGCTGGCTGGTAAGGCTGCACAGATTGCAAACGAAATGAGGTATGGCATAGAAGTGCTAGGAATCTGCGAAACCAGATATGATGGAAGTGGACTCTCCAAACTGTCAACTGGAGAGTCAATAATCTACTCCGATATTGTCACCCAGACGACAACCACGAACACACTAAATTTTGGAGTCGCTATCATGATGTCCCCAACAGCATCGAAGGCTCCCTCTTATGCAGTAGGAACCATCTCCTCAATGATCAGGATCATGAGAGCAAGGTTCAAATCGAAAGGAAGGAAAGTTACAATCATACAATGCTACGCTACACTACGCAACCACAAATAATGCAGAGAAAGAGAAGAAGGAGAAACTCTATAGACAGCTGCAATCAATAATAGACAAGACCCCAATCCAGATGCAGACATCAAAGTCCATTCTAATGTGTGGGGTGGTATGAATGCCAAGTTGGGAGTAGACAACACAGGAAGAGAGTCAATCATGGGTCGAGAGGCACTCTGTGAAATGATGAATGAGAATGGAGAATTGTTTGCAGACTTCTGTGCCTTCAACCATTTGGTGATTGGAGACAGTGTGTACAAAATCACAAGAATATTCACAAGGCGGCGACATGAATTTCACCAGACACACTAAAATCAGATCAACTACATCTGAATGTGAAGGAAGTGGAGACACAGCCAGCCTACTGGACACAAGATCAGATCAAGAAGAGGAGTAGATGAAGGTGCTTCACACCACTCACTGACTAGTACAAGAAACCCAGCTTCAAAATCAAGTTGAAAGCCTTCAAATAAATCGGTGATGGACCACAGTCCAAGTTCAACACACAGAACAGAAACTGAACTGAAGGATGAAACTACAAAGGACATCTTCACGTCAATGAGTCATCAGGAAGAAGTGGGAGACAATAAGCAACATCCGTGCAGAAACCTGTGTGGAAAAACACTGGAACCCTGTGGAAGAGATGTGGGAAGAAACCTGAATAACCATATTATGGAGAAAGAAGTAGAAGAAGCAAGAGAAGGAATGGATCTAGACGGACATATGGAAGCTGATAGAGGAAGTAGTGGAAGCTGGTGAAGCAGAGGATGAACCAGTGCAGTGCAGGGATAAACACCGATAATAGGAACTGAATACAACCTATAAAACACTACACTGGGCAAAGAAGTGAAGAAGAGTGCACGGTAAGACAAAAGACACTTCTGCGACACACTGGCAGGTGAAGGAGAATAGGCAGCAGGTAGGAGAGACAGAGACCTGACAACACTATATCAAATAACCAGGTTACTACTGTCTGGGAGGGGAAGAGATCAATGCAGATGGAACTAATGACAGATTGTGAAGGATACTTAGTTACCGAAGAGAGAGGAGAAACAAAGCAGATGATTAGCTGACCACTTCAGAAAACTCTTGAATGGACCACCACCTGCAGCTCGTCCAAATATACCACCAGCAGCTCAGCCACACAACTATCAGTGACAGAAAAATAAGTGAAGTTCTGAACACCATAAAGTTGCTGAAGGCCGGGAAAGCAGCAGGATCAGATGGAATTGCTTCAGAAGCACTGAGAATAGACATAGAGACAACAGCCAACATGCTCACACCAAAACTGTAGACGGCTTAGAAGGAAGGAAGGAAGGAAGAAAAGGTAGTTACGTCATCGAACTCCCACAGAAGGGAAACCTAAATCTTCGCAATGAGTTCAGCGTCCGAGGGTGACTTGATGGAGACCGTGTGAGAAAGAAATGAGAGCTTCTGGGCAGTCGTGGAGCCAGGTTGAAAGGACTGCAGAGAAGAGAGTGCTACGGAAGCCCTATGTTCCACTAGGAATCTAAAGAATAAACAGTGATGATAAATAATAATATTGGATTAAAACTGCGCAACGCCAACTTTGATTGTGGATTGGTTTAAGGGCGTTTCCGAATGTAGATATAGAAATATGAACTTTTCGCGTCTGTAGAGCAACGTTCAGGTATGTATTTAAAATCGGTGTTTACGTGCGCGTTGCATGCAAATGCGCAACCTACTTTTGAAGCAGTATATCCGCAGGTTGTTTCTAAAGGAATCTGTCACCAAGTTAGGTACCAACAGTTTCCTGAAGTTCAATGCAAGTTTTATGCCCGTAATAAAATAACTCTTGCAGTGAGTGAAGATATAGGAAGACAATTAAGTCGCATATGGCTGAATCACGAGTGATCGTGGTTTGGAGTTTTCAGTAGTAACTTTCTAACGTTGGACAGTCATGCGAATAACAGTGTTGAACAATTGCACTAGCAGTTGAAAAAAGGTTCAAAATAATTGACCCTCTAAATGTGTTCAAATGGAAGAAAAAAATGTTGGGTTGACAGGAGTAGCGAGTGAAAGAGGTTTGAAGTAACACTTTCGTATGCAAAAACACAAACATATGAGACGCCCTATTCTCAATAAATTATGTGTTTATGCAGTAAGAAGGGCTACCAAAGATCTTAAATGGTCAGTAGAAATGTACATTGAAAATAAATTACCCAATCAGGTAATTTTCGTAGATCGTCATAGAAATCCGGAAGTACATTTACACCAGGGAGAATGTTCCTACAAAGTTTACAGAATGTATCTCCATCCTTATTGACCTATACTCCTAGCTCGTTTGAAGATCCCGGAATTTGATACACTACTGATTACGAAATGTAGTCGCACTTGTCCTACAATACTACCAATGATAGATATGCAGTAAACCGTGTGCATAATTGTAGATTGCCTACCAAGTGTCCAGAAAATTAACACTGAAACGATTCTTCAGATAATGAGGAAAATGGGGGGGAATGATTTGTTTCTAAACATACTTTAAAATTTCAACTAACTATTCACTGTTGACATGAATCTTGGTCAACATTTGACCGGATAGTTTCAGAAATATTGTGCGCCGAGTGCAAAGTTAACATCAGATATAAGTTATATTTGGATAAATCTCAGCGTCTTTGAAACAAAAGGTTCCAACTTAGATTTTGATGACTTTCTTGAAGGAGATGGAACCAGACTTCAGTGCAAAAAGTTAAAATTTCTTATTTTAAACACTCTGAGATTTGTCCAAGTATAACTTATAACTGTTCACTTCATGAAAAGATGTGAGCATATGAATCGCTTTCATATACAATAATAACATATCTTGCAGAACACAACTGATTAAGTATGGATTCACACTAATATTGCAAAACTTACTCACAATTGAGGTGGTAATGTTTCAAGAACCTACGACAGGTCAGATCAGCCAACGCACTGAACCATAATACCGGTATACCCAATGTAACATATTCAGACAGGTGAAAGTATTATAATAAATGAAGGGATTGATTGAAGTACCCCCCACCCCCCCACCCCAAATTACAACCTCTTGCACATTATTTGTGCGTAATGTTGACCACTGATGTCAATCAAACCATATTTAGCTTACGTGACAATAAGCTAGATATCAGCACTGCATATTTATTGTGAATGACATGTGCAACAAATGGTTAACTTTCAAAAAAGATTTTTAAAACTACCGCGATTTTCATAGCCATTTCAAGTATAGTTTTCTAATATGCTTCCAACTAATGATATCATAGTAATTTTACACCACAACAGAAGTAAAAATCACTTCTCAAGGCTTGCGTTGATCAAAAAATAACCCGTTCATTTAAAGCAACTTACCGATAGTGTTTCCATTCTTTATCTTTTCTGATGAAAAGAGGATGAGAAAGTTTGACGTACAATAAATCTAACCATCTAACATAACCAACGTGTTTTGGCGGATGCAGCAACGCAAGATGCTTACTCACTTCTTCCAAACCCAAATTACTGCATTACTTTGCAATTTTAATTCTTCAGCTATTCTTAGATATCTTATTCACACCGTGTTTAAACGGCTTGATCGCACTACATTCAAAATTTTGAAGTTTTCTTCAGGAGTAACTAGGTGTTTCGAGAACACTACATCTTCTGTTGTTCAAGTGAAAATGATTTTTTATTCTTCAGATATTCCAACCAGGGTCGATTGTGTCAATGAATAGATTTCATAGGTTGGCGTACAATACAGGCAGTACACTTAGCTCTACAGCAAAAAGTCTTTCATTTTTTCTTTCGTTTATCGATGCTGACAATATTTTGATAAGAATTTCTACGGTATTATCATCCATGACTGACTGTCATCTTCTGTCCTTCCTCGCATAAACGAATAAACTGTCTCAGGAAGTGAAGTCGGAAATCCGCAGCTTCATTCTGTTCAAACAGTAATTTTACCATTGGTTGTTGGGTTAAAAGTAACGAAACTTACTCGCTCTAGTGAAGATCACTGATATGGTTAGTCAAATTTCACTGAGATATTCGAATGAGAATTTATCAAGTTCCATAAAAAAAACTGATGTAGAAATGACGGTAAATAAATACACTTTCATTGTAGTTAAGAGATTTTAAACGCTGATCAGGCTCTTTATGATTTCCTATTAGTTTTAAACGACCAAATCTTTTGTGAACACTGATCACTTACTAACAAGTAGTGTATTTTTTGCCAGAAAATAAACTACCTGAAAAATGATAAAAAATGGATTAATCACACATTTGTCATGGTTTCAGCTACAAACGGGCACATATTACTTTAGTGAACCCTAGGATAACTGTTAGCTATAATAAAAATTATATTTCTTTATTGATGTTTCCGTTTGCTCACTTTCTTTCACTAACATCAATCAAAATATTCAGACAAAGAAAAAACGTTTCGCTCTATTTCATCTTACAGGGAGTCTGATTAGTCTACAGGATTCTGCAAGTGATATAGGTGTAAAACCTAGGCACTGACACCTTTCACGCCCAATCATTTTTCGTACCAGCTGTTTTTATTCCAAGGTTTTCTTTGAGAATAATCATACACAGACTAGTGATTGTTTTCACTGCTGATTATGGTAGCACTATGTAGTTGCTTCTAACTTCAAATTTAATATTCGTTCTGATCAGCAAAAACAAGTATCTTCATTTTATTGGCTGAACGTATATATCCTAGTAAAGGCATTTCGTATAACAAAATAAGCTTTTTATTATGCAGGTTCTACCCTTCCTGTTTTGATGAAAATGATCAACTGAACATTCTGTATAAAATTTACTGACCTGATGATAACTGTGTTGGAAGCAGAATGAGACTCATAACGTATGCATCATAATTCAAAAAAATTGAAATAGATGGGATTCAACTAATGCATATCGTTGCAATACAGAAGTCATGTGCTTACAAACTTACGACGTTTTTCATTTTTCGTCTGGTAAATATAACGTGAGAACAGGTTACGCAGAAGTGAACTTATGGAGTAGATGGAAAAATATACTACTATCTAGCTTCACTACTTGAATCTCACTAAGAACAAGTGAACATATTTTATGAGTAAGACAAACACGCTGAAAATGCCGAGTTCAAACTGCAGGATCCAACAGCTCATTCAGTATGATGATAGACTATTAATCATATTGTGCATGACGAATATCTGTAGCAAGCTACCATAAGATTTTATAACCCAGTCGCCACTTGTTATAACCTTGTAGGAATTTGATATAGCCTGAGTTTTCGTGGACGCTTGAATAACAACTTTCACATTCACCACTTGATAGTTGCTTACTTTATCGATAAATGGAAAATGCGGTAACACAACAGAAAGTGTATTTGCAATGTCAAAAATATATGCAAAAGACGTGTTTTTGTATATATTAACACTGGTCTAAGCTATTTCCAGGCCTTTCGAGATTTCAATCTTATTGAGTTTTCGTCTCTTCAACAAGTCTGATATTTACACTTTAGTTGACGTGCTTTCTCTCCAAACTTCAGTGCAACATGATAGATTGTAAAAAGCTTTGGGGATTGAGGGCTTCTTGTGAAGATCACGGTAGTCTTATTCCACACTATAACACAAGAGAAGGAAGAATATGTCCCGGTGTTCATCAACTTTGCGCTTCCTTCAAAGTTTCGAAATTCGCAACAATGGATGTAGGGTCAGTGCTTCTAACAGATATCAGTTACTAAATTTCATTTTCTTCCAGGTAATCTCTAGGACGTCATGAGATCATCGAATATAAACGCTAAAGTACTACGCATCAAGTAATTTAGTACTTATTCGGACAAATTAGTTTGCTAACTCAATCAAGTTCTTAAAACTTTACGAAAGACTAACCTCAATATTCGAAATTAATATCAAGCACACCGAAAACCAGGATCTAGAGCCTCAGAAAGGACACCACTAAACAACGGATACATGACTAACGGTAGCCGTATAGAATTCTACAGCATTTATCTGTCCACGCTTGTAATTGTTGATTTGCTCCTTGTTGATTCATAGCACCTAGTTGATCAGGATCTCCTGACACTTCAGTTTTAGTCTTTCATCTACACTGAAAACCGACACCCAGCTCTACAGATGTCTCAGCATTATGCAACAAAATAAAGCGCAGGCGATTGCGAATTTCCTCCCTTAAAAGCCTGTCGGTGCTTAGCTGTAATTGTTGTTTTGCTCCTTACCTATTCATAGAACTGGAAACATTACTGTCTTGTGGCATATGTGTACGTTCTTCCAGGGACCTGATTTTGAAAGGTGATTACGCCTTTCTGATGTATAGGGTTGTGATTAAATCCATGATGCACATTTCCTCCTCCTTCGGACTAATAGTTCAGCTGGATAAACTTACATCCCAGTGAGTTTTGTTCATCACACCCACACTGGTTGTCATCACCTATCGCTTCAAACTTCATAGTCGTATCTACTAGGATACTTGCAGTGGGTACATTTTCCTAAACGCTTATTACTGTGTGATTACAATTTCTGATTTGTCTGTTGTAGAAGCGTAACTGAAAACTAGTCAAACCATTTTCGAAAATTAGCTGACTCTGATCAGGCTCATCTATTTTTGGTTTTCACACCTTGTTGAATTATCGAGTAGGAGATAACAGTGGAATTAAGGATGCTGTTTTAGTTCATTTTACGACATTTTCTAACAGGTCAACCACCTACAATAGCCATGTTTCTTCTTCAACACCAATCACCCTTTGATTCCAAGAATTTACATGACAGTTTCTAGTTCATGTAATTGAATTGCGAAACCATTCTGAGCTCAGGGGCCCTATGTAGGTTGCTAATTACATTGTAATGGTCACATCTTTCGCTAAGGTACAGAGTAGTGGGTAGCATGAAATTCGGGTAGCTTTTTTGGTTGATTTTTTGTAAGCTGAATATATCTGCATCCCAGTAAGTGCTTATCTTCCTTTTTTTACCCTGGAACACAGCAGCCATCGATTTGATACCGAAAAATTACTTCTCTCAAGCTTCTCACTCCAGATAACCTTATTCACTAAAATGTCAGTCAGTGTATAATTGTAAATGTTGGTTTGACCACTGTTGATTCGTAGCACCAAATTCTTCAGTGTCTCCTGGCGTATAAGGTTGTAGTGTGAAGGCTTGAAAATTGGCGATATCCATATCTCATTACATTTTTGGGTACTTATTAGCAGTTGTATCTAACGCACATGTACCCTTCTGCCTACGATTCGCTAAACAGTTGGATATACATGGCTTCTACTGATTTTTAATCTATTTGCAAATCACAATGAATGCCACCACCAATCGCTACAAATGTCACAGTCTTATCAGTTAGGCTAGAGAATCACAACAGATATACTTTCAACAGTTGTTATGTGTCATTTTAAATATTAATTTACCTTGTGTTGCTTCATGCAACAAAAAGTTGTCTTTCTTGGCATATGGTTTCATAGTCAGCAGGTGTGGATACTACCAGTGGTCATATCTTGCTTGCATATGCTCAGTAGACTGTACTACTGGAATCCAGAATGCACTAACCATCTTGCGTGAGACTGCATGGTCAGCTGAATGTACCTTTAAACTTTCAAGTTTTATGATCACGACTTAAGCAAGAATTCAGTACTTTTCAAGTCAAGCACCTTCGCATTATCTAACAAACCTCGCAATGGTGATAGTAACCTCTACTTCAAAGCCTCTGTTAACAGCATTGCAATTTCTGCTTTATCAGTTGTCCATGTATAGCATGGTACCGACCAGTCTATCTTGGTACAGAAACTAGTACTGAAGAGAACGAGGTTTTGACGACAGTTAAATAATTCTAACATCTGGCATAGTGGGTTGTAATGTAATTCATATCTCGTATTTGTTATCTCTGCCTCTGACTTTTCAATTGGTTTTCCCACTTAAACTGCTTACCAACAGCCTTCGCTTGAATGCCACAGATATATTCACCGTGCCATATGCTTTCAGTACTCTTAAACCTTCATTGAACGGTAATCAGCGTGTGAAGATAACTCAGCATTTGACAGTCATTGATTCGTATAACAAAATTAGTCACATTCTCTTGAACTAATTTCTTTTGGTAGACAAGCTCGAATATTGTCCATGGTCAAATATTTTCAAACTTTTAGTCAGTAGATGGTGGTGGAATCCAAATACTGTGTTCCGTCATCAATGCAAATTCCTCGTCAGATGCACATATATGCTTTCCAAAGTAACCTGGAGCCAGCAGCTGTCTATTGAAGTGACATAGCCTTATCCATTAGGCTACAGTTTCAAGATAGTCACATTCTTTTTTTCAATGCATTTGTGTTTAGTTGTATATTTTGGTTTGCATATTTTTGATTCGTATCACTGAGCAAATCAAACTCTTTCAGCATAAGATCTCGTTGTAGGGAGTAATGGATATTCTTGGTGGTCAAATCTTTCTAACATGTCATTCTGTGTGTGGTGCGAGGGTCCAAGTCAAGTGAACTATCATCTATACGACTTCCCCTTCAGCCATAAATATCTACATCCCATCGCGTCTTGTTACTCACAATTCATATGAGAGCCAGCAGCAATGACACTAACCATATTATACTGTTCAAAACCCATCAATATGTGATAGCAACAGCTTATTTGATCGGTGAAGATATGTGGCGGCGGGCACATCTGTCTTTCCCGCATGATGTACTTTGTTACGCAAGCGACAATTTTCATGATGAACAAATCCTAATGAGAAAAGAGTATGAGTGTAGGAGAGGAGAGGAACACAACAAGGGTGCATCATCTTATTTTGGATAACAGATTAGTTAGAAGAAACTGAATGCTAGAAAGTGTCAGTCTCGCTTTAACACTGAGTGTAAGCAACTTGCCTGGAACGGCACAGTAGTAATTACCAGACTACTCAATCCCGAAAGTCGCATCTTCTCCAAAGCTTATTAGTGTGTTATGAAAATTTCGATTGATCTTTTATTGTTTCGCAGCACTGAATCCATCTATTTCTCTTTGAGTAAGAGGACTTTGTGAGGAGGTGAGGATGTTTATGTTGGCCATATCTTCAGAACTTAGTTTGAAGTTGGCAGCAGTTTATTTGAAAATGAGCATTTTCTCGTCTTTGATTAACACGCTCTTCTGTATGAACCTTCATCACAGTTACTTTTAGTAGTCTTAGGAACTTCATGACGGCACCTAGAACTTCTAACGATAGAAAAATATCCATCAGCGTACTCACTTACGATAGCTACAATAAGCTGACATTCATCATGTTTTCGTATCCTGATATCCATAAATAGAAATGAATCTGCATATTGTGTTCATGCTAATGGGGTCATTGGTTTGTTTTCGAAGAGTGATATTGCTTATTTTATTATCCATGATTTGAAAATTTCATGGATGTCTGATTTATGAGTGTGCTTTCTCTGCAGGGAGTTTGGAATTTACTTTAATCGCAAACAGAACTACGTTTCATATTAATGCAGTCCCTGTGGTGTGTAAAAGAGGCGAATAAGTTTAACTGACATGTGATCTGATTTGAATACCTCGCTTAATGAAAAATATTCTTCTCTTTCGAGATATGTATGTCCATTTCTCAGATGTGTTATTCGGTGGATGATTTCTACACTTTGACTTTTCCTATATTCCTACTAATTCTTAGTTCACTGTGGTTTTACAGTAGGAGACATACCAAATGAGATAAAAACAAATCTAAACCATCTTTTTGATGACTGTTAAAGCAAAATGAATATTTCCATTTTTCCGTTTTCTGTGCCTAAAAACAACTATTTAGTGAAGAAAAAATAAATATGATTCACTTTAAAGCTAAAATAATACAATGTAACTGTTAAACGTGAGCAAGGCGGTAGAAGGCAATTGCATATTAGATTTGTTTACTTGAAATGTAGCGCACAGTGATACAGTACTATTTACTTAATTACATTTCGAGCATAAATTATTGCTCATAATCGTACCAATGTAATCACACTTCTTTCGATATCTGATTTTATAGTCCTGTCACCTGATTTTTTTTGTTTTTTTGATTGGTAATAAAGTTTTCCATATCTCTGGTATAGGCGTTGCGTCATTCCTATTACATGTGTTGGGTGTGGATTCGATGAACAAAGATTCAGTAATTAATCTCTCTCTCCACCTAGCTATATTAGACTTAAGTACAGTGGTTTTGTCCCACCCTATTGTGTGGTTGTGTGTTAATGAATGTAATGCAATGGCCGAGTGTTTTTCTAGATTATTGATCTTATTGGGGTATGTCGTTCTATGTTTAGCTAAATTCCTATGTTCTGCTTATCTAACTGACCCCGACCGGCTAGTTTGACCTATGTATTTGACCTCACAGTCATTACATGGAATTTGGTAGATTATATTACTTTGCCTAATTGGTTCTATCGCATCTTTTAACCGACAAAGCTTACCTCTAAGTGAGTTTGTTGGTTTAAATGCTACCCTAATTCCAACCTTGTTGAGAATCCTACGTATGGTTTCTGATGTTCCTTCCTTGTATGGTATCACAATAGAGGTGTTGATTTCCTTTCTACTTATGTTGTCGCCATTATTTGTATTTGTATTACTGTTATTATTTTGCTTCTTATGTGTTTGTGGAATTTTTTAATAAAATGATGGGGATAATTATTAATTATTAACGCTTCTTTTATGTGTTTCAATTCCTTATTTAAGCCTTTACAATGACTAGTGAGTTTCTTAGCTCTGTTATTTAGACATTTGACTAAACCCGCTTTAACTAACACTGGATGAATCCATAGTTATAACAGAAACATCAGACAAAGCAAGATTAGCTACTTTCAAGAAATCTAGAAGTAATCAAATCAAAAAGTTCAATAAACTAATGCAAGAAAAATATGCTTCGGAAAACAATGAAATTATGGAGGAAACATCATCGAACATCGATAGAACAAAGTGGGTAGTCAATCTCTCCTCGAAAGCCTTAAGCTCAGCTGAGATGAAAGTACTTGAAAAAGGACTAAACTTCAACATAACAGTAGATCATCTAAAACCAGAAGATGTCATACCTAGCATAGAAGTAGCATTAAGCTCGGTGGATGTGACAACTGCTGAACAGGTTAGAGCGCAGTGTGCATTAGCACTTAAAAAACAAAAGAAGACACAGCGAAACTTAACGAAACTGGAAAATTCAGCTTTAAACAATCTACGAAAGGATAATAGTATAGTAATTGCTAAATCTGACAAAGGTAACTCAACAGTAGTTATGGACAAATCGGATTATCTTAAAAAAATGGATGAACATATCCAAACAGGGCCATATGAAGAGATTAAGAAACCTATAGATACTGTCATGAATAAAATTAAGAAATCTACAACAGATCTGATACGCCGACTGAAGCCATCTCTAGGTAAGTCCGAATGGTTTACTTTAATGCCAAAAACTAATAATCCTAGCAGAATTTACGGTACTATTAAGGTTCATAAAGCAGGTTATCCCATTAGGCCGATAGTTGACTTCCGAAACACACCAACATATGAGATATCAAAGTATTTAGCATCAGTATTACGTCCTGTTAGAGACCGTTCCAACTCTAGACTAGTAAATTCTTACGAGTTGAAACAAAAACTTAATGACCTGCACATAGAAGAGGATGAAAAAATGGTTAGTTTTGACGTAACAAGTCTTTATACTAAAATACCAATCAATATGGCACTGGAGGCAGTCAGAAATCAACTAGATACTGACTCACAACTTACTCAAAGAACCAAGGCATCGGTTGGTGAAATCATGTTAGGAGTGCAGTTATGCTTAACCTCGACAGTCTTCAAGTTTCAGGGAAAGATATATAGACAAACAGAAGGAGTAGCAATGGGATCACCAATATCCCCTATAGTAGCAGATATATTTATGGATAGTTGGGAAGATATGGCTTTACGAACATATAATCCGACACCTAAGATATGGTGGCGATATGTAGATGACACATTTACAGTGTTGAAATCGGAACATATCGACAGTTTCTTGACACACATAAACTCAGTAGTTAACGCAATCCGAAATAGAAAAAAACAAGGAGAATTACCTATGTTGGATTGCAGAATAAAACGAAGGATAGATGGTGGTTTAGATACTACCGTCTACAGAAAACCAACACATTCTAACAGGTATCTAGACTTCAAGTCATCTCATCCAGTGTCAGTTAAAGCGGGTTTAGTCAAATGTCTAAATAACAGAGCTGAGAAACTCACTAGTCATTGTAAGGACTTAAATAAGGAATTGAAACACATAAAAGAAGCGTTAATAATTAATAATTATCCCCATCATTTTATTAAGAAATTCACACACACATAAGAAGCAAAATAATAACACTAATACAAATACAAATAATAGTGACAACATAAGTAGAAAGGAAATCAACACCTCTATTGTGATACCATACAAGGAAGGAACATCAGAAACCATACGTAGGATTCTCAACAAGGTTGGAATTAGGGTGGCATTTAAACCAACAAACTCACTTAGAGGTAAGCTTTGTCGGCTAAAAGATCCGATAGAACCAATTAAGCAAAATAATATAATCTACCAAATTCCATGTAATGACTGTGAAGTCAAATACATAGGTCAAACTAGCCGGTCGGGGTCAGTTAGATTAACAGAACATAGGAATTTAGCTAAACATAGAACGACAGACCCCAATAAGATCAATAACCTAGAAAAACACTCAGCCATTGCATTACATTCATTAACACACAACCACACAATAGGATGGGACAAAACCACTGTACTTAAGTCTAATATAGCTAGGTGGAGAGAGAGATTAATTACTGAATCTTTGTTCATCGAATCCACACCCAACACATGTAATAGGAATGACGCAACACCTATACCAGAGATATGGAAAACTTTACTACCAATCAAAAAAACAAAAAAAATCAGGTGACAGGACTATAAAATCAGATATCGAAAGAAGTGTGATTACATTGATATGATTATGAGCAATAATTTATGCTCGAAATGTAATTAAGTAAATAGTACTGTATCACTGTGCGCTACATATGAAATAAAGGAATACAAATTTATACATTGACATCTGATGTATTTTGTGATAGTTATGATAAGAAACAAGTAAAGTAGTTTGATCACGTGGAAAACTGATTTATGAAATTGTAATCTCTATTAGATGCGTCTTCCATTAAAACATTTCGTACAAATTGTCCTTGACAAGTGATACCAACAAATATGATGTAATTAAACACTAGAATAAATGACTGGCTCATTGATGATTATTTACCTGATACTCATAACTGATACAAATAAATGGTTACAACACCGAACAAAAAATTTTATCCGTAAATTTAGAGGTTTATTAGTGTTGAATAAAGTACACAAGAACAGACATAAAATAGAATTTTTGTTTTTTGGTTAAATGTTGGAAGAAAGAGTTGAATTATTGAATGATTTACACTTTAATTTCGGCGAATAAATGACTTGTCAATCCTGTGTCCAATGTAATTGAAACAATGTCGAATTAAGTACGCAGAAGAAAGAAAGAAAATAAAACGCATCATACGTATTTGTATATTTCTTTCCATTAGTAATTTGTGGTTTTCAGTCATGCATTAAGCGATTGATGTTTGTAATTTATTACACATTCAGTAGACAAAGGCTTCTGTCTTATTTTGACATTCACGTTTCAGTGATTCCATCATCTATTTTCAGTAAAGTTTATTTCAATTCATACATATTTTCAAGAACAAAATCACAACCAATAATTCCTCCATCCTTCTAATGGGTATTGACTTTCCATCTTTTTTTTCTCTTAACCAAAAACTGTTACAAATTCAGTAAATTACCGAAATAATGTTCGCTTTTAGAAGTTCAGTTCAGTGAATTATTTGACATCTATAACCAAAAGTCCGTATTTAAATGTTTTGTGGATGCATCCTTAAAAGTGCTTAGCTAATATTATTTTTTGCTTTGTAGCATATTTTACCAAAATTCAGATTTTTAAGTGACTACCTATTTGTTAACCGAAGAGATCTCAGACGCCAAATAACATTTTGTGATTGAAACACGTTCATTTTTTCATGACGACAAAGCTAAGAATTAAGTTTGGACATATCCTAACCAACAATGCTCTGAATGCTTTGGTAATAAATAAGTCTTACTGTCTAAAATGACATCTACTAAATTTGCTGTTGCGCAAAATACTTATTACTATTGCAAACCTCTAAAAGGATAAGGATATTTTGAATTCACTCAGCTATGATACCGAAGGAGTTAGGTATCAATATAAACTTAAGAAACCTAAATTATTATTATTATTTTTCTCTTGAGTTCATAGTGGAACATAGGGTTTCAGTAGCACTCCTGCATTGCACTCTGTTCTCTGCAGTCTTCAAAACCTGGCATCACGACTACCCACAAGCTTTCATTTATTCCCACATGATCTCCTCCATGTCACCCTAGGACGCCAAACTTGTCGTTTCCTTTTGGATTTCACTCCACGGCCTGACCTGGCGCGTGATGTCCCCAGTCAACCTTCTCACTGTATGCCCAATCCATCTCCACTTTTTTCTGCATATTTGTTGGATAACAGGTTCTTGGTTGGTTTGTTGCCAGCCAGCCAGAGTTCCTTGTTGCTTATTCTTACTATTCTGGCCCTCTAATCTTCAGTATCGAGTAAGCGTAGGTGGCAGCTGTTAATGAATGTCTGTAGTTTGTTGGAATTGCTTTTCATGACGCACCAAGTTTCTCAACCATATAACAGCACTGACTTGACACTGGTTTTAAAAATCCGGGTCTTGTTCTTTGTGCTGAGTGCAGTTGATCTCCACGCTGATTTCAGATTAATGAAAACCTGTCTTGCTTTTCCGATCCTGGTTTTGACATCCTCGTCTGTGCCACCTGTACTTGAAACGATGCTGCCTAGGAAGGTACGTGAAAGAGACAACTTCTCCCGTTGACGGGGATTGGTGTTTGTTGTTGGTTGGGTATCTTCATCACCTCTGTCTTATCTACGTTCACCTGAAGGAAGTTCCTTCTTCATTCCCCGCCTCTTCTGCCAACTTCTTAGTTTTCGCTTATAGATCTTCGAGTTTAAGCAACATAAGACATTAGACAGATATCATCATCGGTGGCAAAATCCAAATATTCTAGGGTCTTTTCATCGGTCCAGTTAGAGTATGCCCCCCTTCTCGCTCCTCAAGGTTTGCTGCATGATGCAGTCCATCACAATCAGGAAGATTATGGGTGATAGTAGGCAGCCATGTCTTATACCTGTCTTCACCTCAAAGACATCACCGGGCTTTCCATTGTGGATCACTTGGTATGTGACGTTGTCATACAGCTGTTGAATGAGGTTGATGAAGATTTGTCGTAATGAGTTTTGAAGACTTATACCTGGCATCCTAAAAGGTGAAAAATGAAACAAACAATTATTATGATCGGTGAAATATACCAAGAGATGGAAGGTGATTAAAACTTAACACATTCCGAACTCATTTCAAATTATCACTTGTTATTTTGAGTGGATAGTAACTTAATGGTGAGCCTATCCCAGTCCTAAAGTAGGATGTAAAACATATAAACTTAGATTTACTATACGCAACAAAATAATGAAAAATGACGCATTGTTAATGTTATCATGAACATAGCAGACATATAATTACAGCATTAATTTATAGAAATCACTGACGTCGATGAGGGTAAATTTCGCAATCCAATGCGAAGTAAAAGGTAAAAGTAAATGAAAATATGAACTATGTTCCTTGTCTAGTGATGATAAGAAAAACAGATATAAGAAACGCATTAGAAAAATAGAACATCTGAAAACTAAGTGTTAGAAAACCGTGGAAATGGATATTTCACCTAAAAAAGAGATGATCATGTAAATATAAATAAATTGCTGACACAAACATTAACGTTTCAAAACGAAACTTATCAAAAATTTACAAAAAAAATACACAATGAAAAATTACATCAGGATTTTCTGCGTGAGCGATTCAGTAACCAGCCATGACGAAATCGTGTGTGGATAGCAGTTTCTCACATTGATATAATCGATGTCACAGGTTTTACGTTAGCTATTTGTCCTCCCGACTCTAAAATGCCGCAGCTACCTAATATTTCTCTAACTGGCAGATAGTTTGCTGGTTAGTGTGAATACCACGTTTCAAGCAATTCCCCAAAATTCTTTGTTTTTCTTCTGTCCAAGATCCCTACATTCTCAGAATCGAATTCACACCCATTATTGTCCTCAGGCATTGATATAAGGAACAAAATCTCGTCATGCTCAATTGCCAGCTGATGCTCGTTTAGGTCAAGATGAATAGGTCGACCAGTTTGTCCAGTGCCGCACTGATCAGAGTTGTTGCATTTGATTTCGTAAATGATACTTGGTTTGTCATCTTCAGGCTGTTGCATGCTTCGGTCTGAATGATACAGCTTGATGAGAATTTACTGGCTGAAGAGCTAGATCAATTCCGAATGGTGCCAGTAGCCTCATCGTTCTCTCTGATGTGTTCTTTGTGTAGTGTACCATGATTCATTTCCTCATGTTCATAGATGACCTTGTATTTACCATTATTGTTATTTCCGTATTACTACAATAAAAAAAAAATTAAAAGGGATAACAATAATATCCATTATTATTATTGGTATTTTCGGAACACAAACTTGGTACAACATGGTCACCAAGAGAATTACCACATAAAGTAACAAAGTAACATTGTGAAGACACAGAAAGCAGAATCGCGAATGGAAACTAAAGTACAAGTGGGTTACTAAAGAAGCAGTTTGAAAGATACATCCGTAAAAGCACTCACTGCCTTCATCTTACTTTTCATTAAGGTACGGCCTGATCTTTTTTAAGAAGCTTTTTAGACCTCATACTGTCACTTTTTTCGCTTTACTCACATCTTTAGTTCATGAGTTTTCTTTACAATATGATCAATCGTCTTAATTTACTTTGAAGTAATGAATTAAATAAACACATGTTCACTAAATGCATATAATTTTTGTGAAGTCTGGACTGTAACAGGTTTTCCGTTACTTTTTTAGGAGATCGGCTTTTATTTGATAATCTATGTTTGAATCTCCAAGATGAAATTTGCAGAATCTTTACAGATTGGGGGAACACAACCATTTACTCTCTTTACAAGTAGCTGCATACTGTGTTATTTAATCGAAAAAAATTTCTTAATTATCTGGTCAAAATGGTTTCACTCTTATTTTTTTATAAAATCATCTGAAGTCTTTCACTTTATCATCACAATTTATTTTGGCCAAATAATAATTTTTTTCAAACCTTTCGTTACATTGGATATTGAACAAAAAACAAATAAGTTGCACAAAACTTACTACGACTAAGGTCTATACTCAAAAACTGTTTTACATCGTAGTTACAAATGGTGCGTATATCTGTAAACTCCGGCGTGAGGAGAAAAAGCAAACAAACTATCTGATTAGTTTGTCAAGTCATTATTGTTATGCATATTTTATAGATAAAAGGGAACATATTTTAGGTCTTTTCGACTTTAAGTGATTAAAAGATTAAAATGATGAAAGATGAATGAAATTTGAGTTGTCAGTAGATATAAATCCGTAGAGACGAATGTGATTTACTGTTTGCTGTTCTACTGAATTCCTGCAGTCAGATAAGGATACTTCAGTTTACAGTGCAGTACAGCCAAATAAGTCTGTGACACTGATGAATAGCCATGAAAAAGTATGCATTATACATGAATCTTAATGACAATAATGAGATCGGGTTTCAGCCGTTTATTAGCTGACAATTCACTAAAAAAGACTGAGTAAACTGACTTAACTATTACTGTTGTTTAACTAGCATATGTTTCCAACGAAGCTCTTAAGTATAGTTTAGAAGAAAAAGAAAGCCAATTTAGCTTCTTCATCTAATCTAAAAAGTCTGTGGAGTATTGCATAGATCTCTTAGCAATACACTATAGACTCTTCCTTTGTTTCAATAAAATTAACAGACTGTCTCATTGAATCTGGGAATCATTACTAAGAATTATCTTAAGTATACTCTGGATCCCAGAAAGAAAGTAAGGGTTTTTTTAATAAAGCCTAAACTTCAGTTAACAGATATCATCATTATGCAGAAAATACAGAGTTATTCCTTGCAATAAAATACAGCTATTCCAGCTTGTAATTGCCTTGTACAACAACTTTTTTTATTTAATGTGAGTGACATTTATTCAAATACATTTGTAAGACTGAGGATTTCGTATTAAGCATACACTTCGACTTTTTGTAAGATTAAGTCATAAGCGACTGCGAATAAGAAAGAATTGGTAATACAAATAGATTGAAAATAAATTGAAATTTTCGATCAACCAAATGCAGTAATCCTCCTGGCTTGTCCCATCTGATCTACGAAAGTAAATTGGTGACTACCATTTAATTTTCTTTAAGCTGTCAAGTGATTCGTCCATTATCATATGTAAACTAACCTTGATCAAATCACATGCCCACTCCACCTGACCCACTCTGTGCACAATAATTGGTAAGGATAGATGAATAAAATATTATATATAACAAAATCATTCTACAGTAATTTCACTTTTTTTAACCTTCTTGACTAGATAGAAATAACATATTCGAATAAAAACAACACAAAAAATCTCGTTGACATTCGAATTGGTGTCTTCAAACGATTTTATCGGTGAGTATACTGATAGTTAACATTATTGTATACTTTACAAGTAATTTCACCATATTACAAGTATTTTTCACTTGATATAGTTGCTTTTTGTCATTTTCATTCCAGAACTTTTTTCCAGATGTGGAGTTTAATACTAAAATGTAAAGGTTGCTAAGTTCCTATACTGAATATTAGCATCCATTTCAATCGGCAATGTTTACGTAGAAAACAACTTGTGTGTTGACAATAAGAATAGGTATGGAATTGTAAGTATCCTATGGTTTAACTTCATCTCTGTTCATTCGTCTGTCTTATATGACAGAAAAATTCACTAACGGTGCTTAGAATGACCACTAGTTTTTAAAGGTTTGTTTTTCTGTTGTTATCTGCATGTTACGTAATAAACTAGATTTATAACTAAGTCATGATTTGATTGTTAGCTGAGAACCCCTATAGACTTATGATTCTTACATTTCCATAAAACAACTAATACTTTACCAATTTCTAAAAAAATGCATGGTGTCAGCATTTCCTACCATTTGGACTTATTTCCACTACCAGTAAAAATAATATTCTTGCACTATGATTTGAGTATATATAATCCTCAGTATTAATTTCTTAGAATACACACAGTAGTGATTCAGAGAGCAGTTAATTCCCTGTGTAAATAAGAAGAAAAGAAGTGATGGAGGTTTAGTGTTCTCTGACTTCTATTATTTTGCCATGAACGTTTCATCACCATGCTTGGTGATATCTACAGCACTAATTTCATAAAGACTTGAAGTATATTCGAATATAACACTAATGCTTAGCTGTTTTTGCTGACGTTGAGTGCTGTCCACTTGTAAGTTCGGGATAAGATTTTTAACAAACACTGATCTCTAGCCTTCATATCATCCTGTCACACTCGTAGAGTCACAGTAAAATTGTGCTGTTTGTTACTGTCACACCGAGGATCATTATTGATTTATTTGGTCAGTTTTCCTTTGGTTGACGGAAAGCTTTAGTTCTTCCCAAGTAGACTTTAGATTGAGTCTTTACCCCCATATCTGTTGACTGACTTTTCGTAGGAATGCCATGCTTATAGAAGTTCTCTTGCAGCTTCTGTACATGCTGTTTGGAGAATTCCTACATTTTCCTAGTCGAATCTATGATCTTAAATGTCTGTGCGTATTGAAACCAAGAAGGCTGTGCCATGTAGCACTACCACTATTTAGTTTTCATGAATTCTTTGAGCGATTCGATGGCTATACTGGTCAACATAATGTCGCGAACAATCTTTACAGTTGATTTTGCAGATATTTCTCGTATTTTCCCTTGGCAACGGGTCCTTCAGTTTGCACAATATGCTCTGTAGTGATTTCGCTGGTTTGTGCGACACCCCAATTCCGAATGGTCGAGGTAATCGGTTGACCATTTCCGAGACATCTTTGACGTAGAGTAAAAGAATACGCTTGTTTTAAGGTAATTTTGCTCTCCTCTGTTCCGTTGATAAACTTTTTTAAACAAAGTTGTGTGGATAATAATTGGCTTTGAAGACTTTGTTTGTTTTTTTTCTTCGACTTTTCGTAGTAGTTCAGTACTGCAATGTTTTAACTCCTGAGAATAGTGTTTATACATAACATTTCTTATGAACTGTAGGATGATTGCTGTTATAATTGAAAGTTTGATCTGTGTGTTTTCATGCTGTACACTTGAGTTTCTAACGTTTCTGTTCAAAATAAATAGACCGTTAAAGCGGTTTGAAATATTTTTCTACGCCAGTGAAATGCAAAGTAATCCTTAAGTACTCTCTGACCTTATTATTTCATTGTAGTAAGGTTAGCATACAGTCTTATATTCACTGAATAAAGATGGCCTAATACCTGAACTTATCTCTTTATTTCGATTCCTTATTTGAACTGCGTTAACACATTTTCATTCTCAGAGAAAGAATTTTGCGGATGAGCTGATGTCAGCTGTTTTTTGTAGTCACGATTAATAATATGTACGCTGAAAAATGTTAATCATTATCTCAGATATTGTTTTCCCAATACAACCTTCAATGTTTGATACAATTCCACATACCCAATATGTGTTTTCACATCAGAATGCTGAACTTCTCGTTTAATATACACAAAACAGTATAGCTATCATTCTGTCCAGTTAAATAAATTAGACTTTGCACTTACTAAGGTCATCAAGTATAAAGAAAAGTAGCTTTAAATAGCTTTTGATTCTATCAATGAGGTTATTTGTTAGCTTTCGAATCACCAGAGGAAAATTCCATTTTTTTGTCATTCACTTTGTCTTGTCTAAAGAAACAAGGTAGATAAAGTGTATTTTCCACACTTTATCTTGCTATTTCATTTGATGGAAGTTGGAAATTTTTGATTTTGATCAAACAGGGAATAATAATGCAAAACACTTGTTAATTTCAGCAGTTACGGCACAATACTTCTTGATAAATGCAGCATACATTTATCGATATTGTACTCTTCCAGAACTAGAAAGGCATCAGCCATTTGCATAAAACTTCATGTAAATGTCTGAAATGTTGCGAGAAATTTTTCGGTCAATTAACCGTTCTTTATTCGTAGATATATTTCATCGACAAATTCAACTGATATTTTAGCATTTGTGTGCTTTAATAAGTCCCGAGTGTGGGTTATCTGTTAAAATAAAATAGACAGTTCTCTTTTTTAGTTATACCTGAGAGGTATGAAATATAAATATGAAGAATCACAAGGACTTAAAGCTAGGCATACAAAACATCCATATATGAATGCCAAGAAGGTATAGACAAAATACCAATAAAGGTTATTCACTTCGTGATTTAGACAACTAAGGTATTGACTTAAAGTTTAAAGTATGGCAGAAAACTGAACTCGAGAAAGTCGTCTGCAGTTTCCATTATTTTTCTTCAATCTGTATACATCCTCAAGAATATTCTGCAGATATTTTTCACACATAACAATCAGATAGCAGTGAATAAGCAAACTGTCGTAAACAGTTTTATTTGATCAATGTTATGAAGACTAAGAATTCCTAGGCTGATTTATCAGTTTTGGAATCATTTAGTAGGGAAAATAATGCATTACATACATTCCATTGTCCTTGTATCTACTTACACAGTCGCTACTACTAACATGGTTCCAAGTATTTTATGCACAGGATACTTGTAGTGTTGTTTCTGTAGCTTTATGGAAATTGTAATACTTCCTTTTCAAATAATGGGAATAGGTACACACCATATCTTCAGAATTACTTGCGAATTACTACTGTCAGTCGTTTTAGGGTTAACCTGAATGATGTATTAAAAATATTTTTGTTCAAAAGATATATTTTTGCTACCACTTGGTACGACAGAGCATGTATCTAACACAGAATCTCACCGGGAATCACAGAATAATAATTCCGACCAAATTCAGAAAAATTTCACATCCTTAATTACTACGCTTAGACGCTACTGCACTTAAATGATGCTTTCACACGCATTTTACTTGATTCACGATGCTCAATTTAGATCCTGTATTTTGTCGCTAAAAACAAATAAAAGTCATTTAGGTAAAAAAAAAACTCATTTTATTTGATTTCCTTTCATTCTTCAGTTGACTTATATTGTAAAATACTTTTAAAACTTCTACAACTTAGTTCTTTGGGTTCATACATGTAGTCTGCAGACTTAAGTGACCTTAATTTTTTCATTAATTTCATTCATCTACTCCGTTGAGAATATAATTTTCTACCTAATTTAATGAAAGAAATCTTTTGAGTTTGGAACCAGAGCACAAACATTAGTATTATCAAAGAAGCATGAATACATTTTGTTGAATCAGATTAATCACCTATGCATCGCTTAAGATTATAAGGACCATTACAGGAATTCCATAGAATACAACATCCTAATAAAAGGATATAAACTAACAGGATACAATCATAATAAACAATAAGTTCAGTGAAACTACAGAACACATTTTTAAATCACTGCTTACTTGTAAGAAAAATTTCGGAAATGAAGAAAGGCTAAGGTTTGAATCTGACTCACTCAACTTAAACTAGTAAGTAGTCTAACATGAATTGCTAATAAATATATATGAGCTTAAATCCTAACCTGTAAACTATACTTCTGATGGTCGTTCGATTCCTAGAAAAAGGAAGAAGCGGTAGTATAACCGAAGCTGAACCCCTAGGCTAACGTTATGCTCAACTGTATCCTAGTTAATAAACCCAGAATTCTCAATAGGTGAACTAAATCAACAAAAGGCAGAAGTTAAAATTTTTAGAATTCGACTGAACAATCAGTTCTGCATAAACGTGGTCAGAAATAAATAATAATAATAAAAATTTAAATTGTCCAGTCATAAAATAACTGTTTAATATATCCACCCCATATCAAACTTCCTTTCAAATAACTTTTGACACATCAGCAAGCCTTTCAGTTCTCCTTACCAATTCAGCATTGAACTTTTCACTAACATCATTAGTTTGTATCCCAAAATCACTGACAGTTAAGAATGACAGACGAACCACTATAAATATCAGTGAAAATTAACTCATACCTTAATCTCATCCCATCTATACATCTATAGTGAACAGAATGATCCACCAAATCTAGCATTTTTTTACGTGTAGTCCCAATTGACGATCAGTTTTCACTGCTGGATGGTAGTGCATATCTGAGGAAGTCACAGTCATGAAGTTTATTCAGGGAATTCAGGATTTGAAAAGTTCAGCATGAGTTTCGTGACTACTTTTTTTCTGCACTTCTATTCTGAAATAGGAAGTTATCTATACATTTTTTCAGCTTTAGAGTGCCTGAATTATTTGGTGCCGTAGCATTCTTAGCTCACAGATAATTTTACTTGCCAACCCATCTCACTGAATATGATGTTGGGATGTGTAACGACATCAGCAAACAGTATCTCTTAGCCAAAGTTTGAAGTTCCATTGTCAGACATTAACACATAAGGTATTCTTCCGGTTTGCAAATTTCGCTCATTAGTCTCTGCACAAATTTTATCTCAAAAGTGTCAGTAAGAGTCTACAATAACTTCGAACATAATACTAGTTCATAAAAGGACCACAGTCATCTATTTGAATGTACCGAATGTGACATGATACACGCCATGAATTCCATTACATAATATTTCATGTAGACAATCAGAACAGTTGCTTGATGTATTCATAAAATCAGCGTCAGTTTCCGATCACCAACACGTCAATAATGTCAATGATTTCCATTTTTTCCGCTTCCAAGTGTGTAGAATGAAGATAAATCAATACAGCACAACTCAATGACAATAGGATAATTATCATATCACATACACGCAAACATTCTTCAGGATGTAGCGATGTTTCATCTCCTTGTTGATGAAACTCAGAGAATCTATGCCTGCAGTGAGCATCCTAGCCTTTCTTCAGATCATTTATAATATTTTGATAATACTTTCATGTGACCTGCATAAGTTGTACTCTGCAAACAGGTGTTGGTTGAACTAGTGAACAGTAAGTATCACTGAGAAAACTTTCGAGTTATGAATAACTTGATAGGAAGACTGCAAATGGTATTTCTTTAACTTGCTCGTGTTTAGTAGTATATTCGTAGGCACCAGGTTTTAAATTCCATCTTTCAAACAGCAAAAGATGAGCTATTTAGTGACTCAAGTAGATGGTAAACAAATTTCAAATCCTGATAGTCAATCACAATATGAAACCAAATGCCAAGCAGATACGTGTGTAGGGGCCTCAATGTTAAATAAAAACAAATGTCACTTTCCGTGTTTGAAGAAATAATTCTGTTCACTCTTTCCTAAGTATTGTGAAATAGAAATACCAGGTTTTCCATCTTGCAGTAATACTCTAGATGTACTGATTGAAAAAAGTATCTTTAGTCAAAAAAAGGCTTCCTTTTTGTGAGAAATGTCTCATAAAAGCTTGGGGTTTCAATAAGTTTAAATTTTTTGGTAAAATGTCCTCTAGGTATGCGATAGATGTCAACTCAAATTGAAATTCGGACGAAACAACTGAAACATTTGGTTGGTCGAAACAGCAGAAAAGTCTTAAAAGATGTTCATTATGCAATTCGATGTTCTCAGCGTTGACTATAATGTCATTGTGACAAGATTTTTAAATCTAATATGACTCTTAACCGATTCATCATTACTTTCTGAAATACTCCAGATGATACTGTTGCGTCACATGGAAAGAACTTATACATAGTCGTAATCAACTCATTGTGGGCTTAATCAAGAGGAATCTGCGTATATGCACCTTCCATATCTATTTTTAAGAAATTTTTATATCCACTTAATATATACAGGACATCCTCAGTTTCCTGAGTAGTAAAACCTTTCTATAGGAGTAAATTACTAAGTATTTGCAGTTATGATCTCAGATAATTGACGTTACCTCACCTAACCTCAGTTTTGTCACGACAGAAGTCACCCAATGTGAAGACTCATCTGGTATAAGCGGACCTTTTAGACTAAGTGGTTCAACTTGTTTTTAACTGCTGCTCTTAAGCTATATGGAATCAGGTGGTACTTCAGAAAGATAAGAACATCTTTTATAGCTAGGCGTACAAGTGGAATATTTATGCTGCTCATCTGCTGTTAACGAAGTAAGATTGTTTCTTTCAAAAAGGTTGTATCAACAGAATTAGAGTGTAAGAATATATAAACGCAAAAAAACTGAGTAGCCTTTATCACTGGTTTTTTAAACAAAATAAGATACTTTTACAAATTTACAACTTCCTATAGATATGCAAACCAAGTTCACATTTCATTGTTACCACTTTCTGTCTTCAAAGGAATGTCAAATGTACCTGGGTTAGTGACTATTACTTCTAAAACTTCTGTGTTAAGTAATCAAACTAGTTACGGTCCTCAATTTAGCATCGTGGAGAAGTAATAAATATTCTACAGATATTATTTACTCTATCCTTTTACTATCAGTAGTAAATTAGCAAAACTAATCATTGAATGAGGCTACTTATTCCGATTTGCTGAAAGAGATACACTCCATTTTACTCAACAAATAAGATGAATCATGTAGCATCTCAGTAGCCAGAGTATTCGAACTCCATTAGGCAGTTCATGTATGTCCAATCTTATCACATTTATTGCGCTTGTGATTATAAAATTGATAAGTGTTTCTCAAGAGTACTTCTACATATGAATATGATATAATCCCATTGGTTTTTGAGTGTGACTTTCAATCTCATATGTGACTCCCTCTACTGATTCGGCCATATATAGATAGGTTCTAGGACCGTTTCTGGTTGACAACAGCATTAAAAATTCCTCAAGGATATATGTTCAACTATGATTTAGATGAACTAATGTGTTCATCTATCATGTCTTTGTAGATGAAACAAAAATCTGCATCGGTCAGTAAGGTGTTAGTAAGCACTTTTATTACCTCCTTCCATAGCTTTGGAGAATTAATATCAACGATTAGACGGGCAAAACGACAAAATGTACAGTTGGTCACCAAAGTTACATTTAGATGCATATATTTAAATTTGAAGAATCAAATCCTGAGTCCTTTGGTCAAGAGTATTAAGGGTCTTATTTAAATGAATCCTTACAATCATTTCAAAACTGGCCACTTAAATGATATAAGAAATCTTGGAGAAATGCTGACACATTATTAAAAGTGTTGTGATTCTGAAGGAACTAACTGCAGTACATTATTATTCTTATAGTCTTAGTTACATAAAACGTTCGTACAAACTACTTGTTCCATTGCATTCAAAATCCATAGATAAAGAGTAACCACAAAGCTATTTCGTATGAACCATCGAACTTATTAATCACCGTTTTCAGGAAATTAATCAACTTTTAACTGTGCCTAAACCTCCTAGTTTTCATAAAAACTGCTCCCATGTTTATCAAAGTCACCTAAACTCTCAGTAACTTTAATTATCTAGACCTTTTGCTGAACCTCTGGAATCATTATGTCATATGGTGTCAAAAAAGGACACCTGGAAATAATTTATGGCAGTTACCTAACCATATGCTCCCTTTCTGATGGCATCCAAAATTCAAAATAACGTTGTTTTCTCCGAAAACATTTCCTTCACTCAATAAACATATTATTTTATGCCATCAAGACCTAATCTGTGCACACTTTTACACAGTGTAAACTAGGTCTTATATCATAAAAATAGAGTATTATCAAAGTATTACGCTCAAAGATTTCTTTTCCATCTGGCATTTTGCTTTTCAGTGGTACCTTTCATTCCTTACTGCTTACACGGTCGTCCAAAAGTTTTAGTCCTTAAATAACTACATAAGGTTTGTATATGAATGTGTTTATATGGAGCAAATAAATATTACTTTGAAATTACCAGTAAAAAGATCTAGTTTCAGGTTTTCATTCCTTTTTCAATCATCAACCAGTACAAATAATGTCAGTCTTTTAAATGACAGCTCTCAAACACAGCAACTTAAAGATTTCAAAAATTTAACCAGTCAAGAACTAGATTTAATAAGTGTACAACTCAGGCACTGTATTAGGATGTAATTCCATTCCATATTTGTTTATTTGATTTATAACACACAGTGATCTAGTATCATTTACTTGATGATGTTTCGAGCGTAAATTATTACTGCTCATAATCATATTGATGTAATCACACTACTTTCAACATTTGATTTTTATAGTTATGCCACTTTATATGAGTTGTTTTTTATTGGTAGCAAAATTTTCCATATCTCTGGTATACGTGTTGAGTCATTTCTATTACATGTGTTCAGTGTTGATTCAGTAATCAATCTCTCTCTCCACCTAATTATATTGGACTTGAGTACAGTGGCTTTATCCCACCCTATTGTGTGGTTGTGCTAATGCATGCATAGCAATAGCCGAGTTTTTTCTAGACTATTGATCTTATTTAGGTCTGTTATTCTATATTTAGCAAAATTCCTATGTTCGGCTATTCTAACTGACCCCGACTGGCTAGTTTGACCTACATACTTGACTTCATAGTCATTGAATGGAATTTTTCAAATTAGATTATTTTGCTCAGTTAGATCTATCGGGTCCTTAAACCAACAAAGTTTATCTCTGAGTTATTTCGTAGGTTTAAATGCCACCCTAATTCCAGCCTTGTTGAGGATCCTACGTGAAGTTTCTGATGTCCCTTCCTTATATGGCAACACAACACAGGCTTTGTACCTATTTCTGTTATCATTATGTTTCTAATGTGTTTGTACTAATTTGTTGGTAAAATGTACAGAATAATTGATAATTAGTAGCGGTCTTTTCATATGTTTCAATTCCTTATTTAAGTTTTTGCATTTACGGCTGATTTTTTTAACTTGGTTATTTAGACATTTGACTAGACCCGCCTTAGCTGATATTGGAGCCTTCAGTTCAAAATAGCTAATTCTTCTTGATCATTTTTTTACCTCGTAAACGAATTGGATTGCACCTATAAATGACTTTATATGTGTGAAGAAACTACCTGTCATATTCGAATTTCAGCACAGTAAATGGGTCATCCATATATCGCCACTATATCTTAGGTGTAGGATTAAACATTCTCTTCAGTATAGTTTAAACCAAAAAATTGTAGGAAAATGCTATAATCCACATCATATTTGTATTGTCCTACCGATTTTTCTAAATCAGAACCTGACTTTAAAGGATATCTGTGTACGTTATAAACATAAAAATGTAAGCAGTGGCTAGTTAATTATACAACTTTTGCTTTTTATTCTGTTCAAAATGTCTTGAAACTGTATCGCATTCACATTTCCTTGAAATTCTCTTATTACATATAACATCATAAACTGCGTTATCACCACTTTAATTCTATATTGTAAGAGGCAGTGATCATTGCTTAACTTTGAGGTTTAGGTGATTACCATGCAATGAAAATGTTGACAAGCACTTTTTGGTTTGCATAGTAATATACTTATATTCACTAAGTTAGACATAAACTTACAGTTGAAGTTTTAATAAATAACTAAACAAGTGATGGCACCAAATACTAGGGATATATGTATGAAAATAATTTGTATTCTTCACAGTACAGACAAGTAAATTGAACTTGATGAGACAGCCTCATTTTTTTTTTTACTAACACTGATTAATTTGATCTTCATCTGATATTTAAATGTTCAAACGAATTCAAAACTCTCTGTAATAGGATTTGATTTTGAAGGCGATTCAATAACGCATATCTTTATAAGTCATTATACTAATCATGTGAAGTGTTTTAAATGTTTCAGCACTATACTTTGGTGTAAAATAAAAAATTTATGAAGGCTACCATCCTAAAACTGTGTTAATGGCGGAACTCAGAAGTGGAAATAATGAGATTGAAAAATTACACAGGGTATGATTACTTTTTTTGGTCATTTTTGTTATATAATTAAAACATTTGAATACCCTTGTTTTCCATTTCCTTGCACCTAACACAATTCAGTTTTGAGTATTTTGGTCTATACACTCAGTAAGTCAGGAGTTCAAACTCTTCTCCATCTAGTGAGGTCTAGGTAGCCAATTATTATTATTATCCGTCAAACAACAAATATATGGTTTATTACCTATGGCATGTATGAAGTTAGTGCTGAGAGTGTTACCAAGCCTGGTGATGAAACGTCCAAGACAAAATATCAAAGCTATAGGAACACCAAACCACCATCATCCTACTCTATTTACAATACAATCAGCGTATAGTGATGCTTTAGTTAACTAAACATTTGGCATTCAGATAGTTTTATGAATTAGAACAGGCAAGTATCGCTGCACCTACTGAAGACAAAGTATTTCACCCAATATAAATGTAAAAATTGTGTACTTTTTTAGAATGTAATTTCATGTTGTCATATAAAAAACCCAATATGATGCTTCACACCAACCTTAATTAGCTTTTATGTTACTATGTAGTTGGAAGAAACAAGTATCTAGGTTTCATAGATCTAAAGGTATATGATTTCATTTCAGCTAAAATCAGAAAAGTTATTGGATAAACGGCAATAAAATACATTTCTCAATAACAGCAAACTTCAACCTAAATCATTTTAACTATCAGTAGATATACAGGCAAATGCAGGACAAGGAATTATCTCATACTACAAGAAGGAATTCCAAACCTCTTTCACTCACTTCATAATAATTATACCTAGTGTTCACTTTCAGAACCTCATAGGCTTACTTTTCAGCGTCCGAATCACAACAGTTTGATGCACTATGCACAGTAGTCCACGGATGCTTCAGTAAACAACTTTTATTGATCTGTAGAGTTCTTTTTGGTTTTATTTCTTTTTTATCCTGCCCGCATCAAGTCACCCTAGTTATTATCGTTAGGATCAAGATGACAATATTTCAAAGAAATTTAATCAACATCTAACCTTCAAACAATTTTAACCTTGTTTTCAATAGAAGAAAAGTGACAAAATATCATAATTTTGCATTCTATTCAAGTTTAACTTGGAGGCGTAATGAAAAAGATCAATTAAGGCCAATATCTCAAGTTAAATGTGTCTTACACGGGTGGATTAAAACCCCAAGTTATATTTGTAGGGAGCAGATGCGCCCATACGCATCATTGTAGTTATTTAGTGATGCAGAAAGTATTCTGTGAACACATATTTCCCATTGCTTTCCACCATAAAATTATCTTCACAGTGTACATCCCAAGAAAGTAACAAAGTAAAAATATATGGTGAATGTTTATGGTTATAGTTATATTTATATTTGGCTTATCAAGCACACTTAAATCAGTCAAACTTATTGTCGAAAAGAACATTTACACCACTGGTTTGCTTCTCTTTATGACTTAATGAGAATCCTCCTTCGTTCAAGTGCAGATAACAGTAATTAATATAGTGAGTTTGGCCGGCATTCGGTTTTGTCTGTTTTCACTATTTGATGAGTTATATGATCAGACTATCCCTTTCCAACTAAACAGTATAGACTGCATTTCCGAAATAAGTTTTACATTTTTAATTTAACCATGATACTGCCAAGCTTAAATCTTATGCTTTTGCCTCTGCCCATTCGATTAATTGTTCACAGTGGAAATCATGTTCACTGGAAAGCAGCTCAAACGGTGAATACCTTCATTCTGATGTAGAGGAAGAAGAGGAAACGTTCATAAAAGAAGTGGAAAAGTATGATTTCATTCGACTGAGTTTCCCCGATATGAATGGAATACATCTAAGCAAACTGGTATCTACAAGATTTGCCAGAAAAGTTGCCAAGGGACAAAGTGAAGTCTACTCAGGCTCAATAACAACAGGACCTAGAGGTGAAGTAAGTATGATTGTTTTAATCTTCACTTATACAGTTTGGAGCTAATGTAAAAACTAAGAATGCCATCTTAACTTAGAAGCTGGGTTCACGAAAAAACTAAGTATAAATTGTTCGTGCTAGATTTTGAAAGACAATAGCCAGTAAATACTGCAATGCTTGTGTTTCGGGCTTATTGCCACTCACCAGTAAACAGCATCTACAACCATAAGGAAATCGGTGTTGTGTAGACGACTCAAACCTACATTACTGAGTGCTGAGCTACTCAGGTCACTAATAACCCTCTGTAAGACTGGATTATGTATACTTATTTGTGTTACACTGCAAAACATGATCGATAACCTTAGATCAGCTCAAGCACACAGAACTAGACAGTTATTTTGGTTGACTACTGGTGATCACTTCGTATATATTTTGACCATTTGATTCCTTCTAGCCGTCAAACCAGTAAAGTGACTTTATTTGATATTTTGTAATTAAACGTAACAAGAATGTACTTTTACTTGATATACTGCATGACATTTTCAACCAAAAAGATAGCTATTCTAGCAGCAATGATTGGTGGGTTTTAAATGGCATCGACAAAAATACTGTATTTTCAGTCGAAATTTCATCAGTACTATCCCTTCCCCTTTTACAGGTAGAAAGCTTCCGATTTCATTCGCTTAGCATTATCGGTATGTTGTTTACTAAGTGTATGATAAGCAGACCTTTTTACCAACAGCTGTTTAAACTCAGGCAATATTAAGTGAAACTTGTGTGTTAATTAACTTTATTTTATGCTTAAACAACACAGTTGTAGAAGACAGTATTATTCAAATTGCTCTACTCCTTAAAAACAGAATACTTTCAACAGCCGTTTCTTTTTTTTCTCATGCATTGTGTCATCTGGCTTTCTTACGCCATCACACGAGTTTGTATTTATAACAATTGAAAACAAATTGTAACTGAAATACTGATTTGATGCTGACTTTCTGATGGAAAGCATAGCTTAGTGCAGTACAATTCACTTTCGTCTTTCTTTATGAGGTTATTAATACTTAGAATATACCTAGTCTAACATAATTAAGTCGAGAATAGATGAGTGACTTAGTTGAACACATTTCAGGAAGTGTTTGCTGACAATTCGACAAACATAAGGTGCTAGTTTTCGTCAATAATATCAAGAGATAGATTGAAAATCACGTGGATCGCCTAGATCATATCTTGTAAACAATAACTGCTACATTTCTGTTTAAAACAACAAATAGCTGACTTCCTGTGCACGAAAATGCTAGCATGAGTCTTTCAGTTTATTTTAAAAATGATATTTTAGATTATCACGTGTTGTACACATGGCAGATTGTATCTTTTGAATGTTGCTGCTAAAATTAGCTTATCTCTAATTCCGATCGCAGTCTCCTCCTTTCATTGAATCAATTACCAAATTTCATTACTTTATTAATAACTTGATGGTGGCTAGCAGTGGAAAACAGGGAATGTATTTTGTTCTCCTTGGGAATCGCTAGCTGGATATATATGCATCCCAGTAAGTTATGCTGTTCCTAATGAGACCTGAACCCCAAATCCATCACTTCAAAGCCCAAAACCTAATTCATAAGGCCACTGATGCACGAGAGTCACCTACTGTGAAACGACTATTAGTTATTATTCACTGGAGCCAGTAGTTTCTTTTTTTAAACCGGATTTAACAGAACCACCTCCATTAGAACATGGATATTTGTAGCCACAAGGATAGCATTAGAGTCTCAGTGGGAAATCACTCAGTAGGGTGTAGATATAAACCGTTGACGAGTCAAGAGTGAGAAGAATCATCCCTTTGCTACAAGCCACCAACAAATTAATTACAACCCAACTAAGAAATAAATGTGAGTTAAGAAATATTTCTTTCCTTTCAGCTCTTCATCGATGGCTGTACACTAATATTTAGCGTCTTCAAAATATAAAATTACTTACCAGTCTAGAGGTGATGATTATTGAATGATAGGTTATCAATCTCCAAGTATCGACAGGGTGGTAATTGTTCAGGGTAATTAAAACTGTGTTTTCTCTAATTACCGTCAGCAATGTACCGCTTGACGTAATACCTCATTTTCTCTTCTCTTCATGTTAGTTAATATTATACAAACTATCGATTTATAACAGCCTGTTTAAAATTTCACAGATTTTACTATGTAGTTTATCTTTAATTTAGCTACAGTTTTAATTACCCTGAATAATTACCACCCTGTCGATACTTGGAGATTGATAACCTATTATTCAATAATCATCACCTCTAGACTGGTAAGTATTTTTATATTTTGAAGACGCTAAATATTAGTGTAGAGCCATAGATGAAGAGCTGAAAGGAAAGAAATATTTCTTAACTCACACTGTTTGTTTTCTGAATGTCCAATTAGGACTTTTCGCTTTGCAACATAATCATTAATTGGGCAATATCGAGACCCTCGCATTTGCCGCCATATACAGATAGAAGTGGATCGATTTGAACTATTACAACAACGGGAAGCTACTAGTATGAATAAATAATTACCGAACTTCATTTATTAATTGTGGTTTCTTGACCCACTTTGCACCATAGTACTTATGGCGAACAAATCAAATGCAGATCTTCGCAAACTAGAATGTGTATGATAGTTACCTGTAACTACTTCAGAATGTTTTAAAATCATTCAACTTCATTTTTATATGGAACTGCACTGCATGAGGCAAATGGATGAAAAGTAGGCTGCTACTGAGTCAATGTCTTGTATTTTGAAAACTCAGTCAGCCTTCATGCTTGCATGACCATAACCCATTGTCTACGTTAGACATCTCATCTAACTCTTGATTTAGTGCGATACTGATATTGAAGAGTAGATGTGAGGTTTCACGCCTGTATCTTGATACTGCATTTTGAAACTTAGTCTACTGCCATGAACTCCGTATGATATCCTATCACATAATTATTGGTTGCACTCCATCACTTCGTCCAGTGTTAGGGTCAGAACTTATTCAGAACACCAGTTTGTACTTAGATGCCCTCTTACATAAGTAACTAAACCATGCAGGAAACAAGATACAGTCAGTTAGTCTATATATCTAAGTGATACGAGTTCATATCTTCACATGATTACTAGAGTCTTCTTTTCCTGAATAGAAAGTTTTGATTCCTTACCGTATACTATACTACGTCCCACATAGCTCTGTGACAACATTTCTGACTGCAACAATAGGTGACCTGAATCCGAATCTCTATGGATATATCCATCCTCTTCAGGTTACAGATACACTTTACAAAAAGTCCCAACAAGCCCGAAAACTAGACCAGGGGCATTCCATCGATTGTTTTTAACCACCAAACAAGATGAAGTCGTACAAAAGTGTGGCACAAACTTTAAAATTACCAGTCAGCTGTTGACCCGTGTCTTCAGGACACCTGAATGCGTTATCGTAGTCACGAAATTGTACAGTGAATAGATATCCAAGAAGTTACTTATCTGTTTAATCATTTTATCACTAAAGATAAATTCAAGCTGCATAATATAACTCTGTGACATCCAAACCTAACTCCTTTATGTAAACATTTATTTTCTAATAGCTAATTATCTTTATGTAAAAATGTGTGAATTACCATCTTGTAAAATCTCATTTTCTGTTCAATGAAGCTCAGTAATATTGAGATAGGTCAGATTACTTAATAAAATAATATAACTCCAAAAGAACATTTTCTGTTACAATAAGGTAGACATTTAATTAATTGTAAATAAATTTCATTATCTTACCAACAGGTCTTTGAAATGCAAGACATCGTTGACAGGAAGCATGTTAACAGTAAAGTTAAACCAGACTTCTCTACGTTGCATCCATGTCCCTGGGTTTCAAAAGAGAATTCTTCCCATTTAAATGGCAATAGCACAGATAACGGCGATATTAACTCTAAGAATCAAAAATATTCAGTTTGCGCTGTTTTGTGTGATTTAGTCTGGCCAAATAACGAACCATGCAAAGCTCACCAAGAGTTACTGTACAAAAACTAATCAAAGAACTCCAAACTAAGTACAACTTACGTTTATTTTCCGCCTTCGAACCAGAATTCAGAGTATTTGAAAAGGGTACATTTGAGAATTCATGTCTGAAACCATTACAACCAAATGAAGCTGAGTCTTACTCTTTTAACTTGCCAGCGCCGTACACAAAGTTTAGTGATATTTACCGAACAAGTTTGCTATCAGTTTATGAAGACTTATTTGCTGATATTGAATACAATATGCACTTGACCAAAATCGATGTACAAGACTATAGTAATGAAGATGGAGAAGGCCAACTAGAGTGCCCATTAATGCCGACGTGGGGATTATCCGCTGCAGATAATTATTTCATATTTAAACAAGCTGTGAAAGAGATTGGTTCAAAACATGAAATGGAGATTTCATTTATGACCAAGCCTCTATTGAACGCTAGTTCCAGTGGTTGTCATTACAATCATTCACTATGGTATGCTGATAGTAATCGGAATGCATTTTTCGATGAGAAAGGTATGTTGTACTGTTCCTTGGTAGTTGAATACATCTATAACTGTCTGTGAAATATCATAATATGTTGTTTCAGCCCCTTCTTTACTTAATTAAACCAGCACAAAGACAACCACATATTTCTGGGAGCAGTTTAGTTTTATTGTAAAGAATTACTAATTTGCCAAATCAATATGAACTTCCTCATTACCGAAGGACCAATTCTACTTTTTAGGAGGCAGTCTTCGGTTGAAATTAATATATAACTTCATTATATGTGCATGAAGTGATCCGAAGCAAAACTACTCACCACACTACACAGTCATTCATGAAACCGCTTAAAATAATAGGTACTTTATAAAAAATTAAGTCTCTGTTACAAAATATCATAACTTCTTGATAAACAACATAAGTTTGACTTTTTTTAACTTTCCCTCACTTATTTCAGATCCTGATGGTCTGTCCTTACTTGCTCGTCACTGGATCGGTGGTCTTATAGAACATTTACCAGCAATGCTAGCTATTTGTTCGCCAACAGTGAACTGTTACAGAAGGTTAAACAAGTTTTACGCACCAGGTCCAATAAACTGGGACTTTCGTGACAGGTTTGTAGCAGTACGTGTGAAAAACTTTGGTGAAAGCAATACATACATTGAGAACCGTATTCCGTCATCTGCCTCTTGTCCTTATCATGTACTTGCTGCTACTTTAGCCGCTGGTTTGGATGGCTTAGATCGTCAACTGGAGCCGCCAACCCCAGGCCAGAAACCTTTGGTTGGAGAGATAGGTGTTCACGTGAAAATGCTTCCGAGCACTCTACAGGAGGCAGTGAAGAACTTAAAAGAGGATGATATATTTGCGAAGAAGTTGGGAACAGATTTTTGTAAATGGTACATCTGCATGAAGGAATGTGGTGATTTGGGATATCTTGGTCATTTGGATACAAATGATAATAGAGAGGAAACCTTGGCTTTTGAACGGTATGAATACCTTAAATTCAGTTAATGAGTTACATAACAAGAATGACTGTTTTTCTTAAGTTAGCAATTATATAATTCTAGACTATTTGGATTTCTTTTTGGTAATTTATTGATGTATTCAGTGTTAATTTGTACAGTGGTCAGTGGTTGGGCCAATGTTATCCACCTAAAAATGATATATTTGTTCCCAGTCGTACTGTTTAGTAGTTTTATTTCCTCTAGCCATCTTTGTAAAACTATCTGGTTTTCTTTTATTTCTTATACTATTCTAGTGAACACATATTTGTGATATTTTTTTAAATATTTCCAAATAAATACTTTCTTGTTTATCTTCACCTTTTAAAACCGAAGCATTCAATACTAAATAAACGAAATATTTACTCATCAACCTGAGCTAGAGGATAGTAAGGCAAAACGTATTTGAAATAATCGTAGTTGACATCCCGAACAACTTCGGATTATTTACTTGAATAGCGGCGACAAAGAATTGTCATAAATCACTCGTTGATAACCAGTTTTATACCAAAGCTGCTAATGATTTTGTTTCTGGTGATAATAGTTACTGTACTTAGTTAGAACAAGTGTTAGTTTGTTGCTGCTGTGTTTACTGGTTGTGAATACAATAAATTAACTTAATTTGAACAGTCAACACTTCTCTCTGCTTAGTTTTGTTCCTACGCTTTTTCATCTTTACTCATTTAGATATTTGTGCATTAGTCACACAGTGCTTATTAAATGACTGAGATTTTTCCGATATTCACAGTTTCATTTATGCATTCTGACACTAAAATAAGTAAGATTTCGAATGACTAACCTGCAGCCTTGACATCCTGCGTTTTACATCAAGTTCTTCATGAGAATATGTGGGGTTGAGTGAGTCGCTACTAGTGAAACACACAGACCACTTAATTATCATCTTTAAAACCCTATTTTCACTTACTTCCAATGCCTATTGGAACAGTATGATAGTATGCGCATGTGTCATTACTGCAAAATTAATTGAGTTACTTCTCATGCCCAAAGAAATTCATATACATACCCTACCCTTCTGCTTGTGGGCATTATATTTTCCAGATTTTGAAACCGTACTTTATAGGTATTTATGCAGAAAAATAGTCATTTCAGTGATTACTTCCATGACAGCAATACTACTTGGACCACCTACTCATATCTATCCAGCTTTTATGTATGTGTTGACCGGAATATGAAACTCTACAAAATATAAACAAGCTCCATATGCAACATTCGAAGCACTAAGCAACTAGGGAAACTCGTCAGTAACATCCTACTTCTTAGTTTATCTAGTCACCAATTATAATTTCACTGAAATATGCAAAAGGCGTTGTTATCGGAATCAATCATCACACTAAACGTCTGTGATACACCAAGAACATATCATGGTTAGTTTACAATCACTATAGTCAAACAAATTAGTTTTAACTGTTTATCACAGGCTTCGTTTTTTTCAGCTACAATATATATTCATTTCAATGTATTGGGTAGGTTCAATGCCAATAATGTTTTTTTCTTGGCGCTTTTAATCTACGGGGTAATAAATATTTATATAAGTTATTTTCACTTATGACTAGTCATAGAGTACTGGAAATTCCCAATATTAATATATATTGACTCTAAGAGCTTCCATGAATCATTAGTGTTACGGATACACGTATAGCTTGTAGCGTTTTATTTCACTGTATTGTGTTGATATGTGTAACAACTCATTGAACATTTTTTGTTTAGTTGTACTGATAAAGACTTTTTGCTCGCTCGTTGACCAATACAACAACCCGATATATACTTCGCGTTAACTCCTGATATTTACTCTGTCTGACGCAGGTGATCAGCAGTGTCGGGAATTATAAATAGGCGATAGCGTATCTGGACACGTATATAAATTTGGAGTTAGATTTCAGAGCTCGACAAGCTTTCTAAAGCTTACTGTGATCAATAAAACTTACCTTCACAATTCAAGACATCGAAAAAGAAATGATAAATTTAGAAGTAACAACTTTGGGAATACAAAAAGGCACTCATCCAATCAATCTTCACTGGCTAACTGAAAATTTTTAAATCAAGCCAGATTTTTGTAATAGTTACCTAATTCTGTTGGCGGTTATACTTTAGTTAAGAAATTTCTGTTATGCTATTATCGTGTTTTGATTAGATTTACTGACACAGTGGTCAGGCGCTTAGGTTGAC
Organism: Heterobilharzia americana; assembly: GCA_944470555.2. Classification (NCBI taxonomy): domain Eukaryota; kingdom Metazoa; phylum Platyhelminthes; class Trematoda; order Strigeidida; family Schistosomatidae; genus Heterobilharzia; species Heterobilharzia americana. Next base: position 39,346,807 of record OX104134.1, read on the forward strand.
TGACTGTTTTTTGACCTTCATCTTGGCTTACAATCAGGTGCTCGTCAACTGACACAAAACTGACAGTTAGGTTATTTTTGTTACATTTTTTGTACAAATGTGACACGTTTTTTATTAAAAAAACATCCAGATAAGTTGGTGTTACTGCCTGTAATTCCCCGTCAATGATTCGGCCAAAGTGATTCTACACTATTGGTGTGTGGGATCCTGTGCAGATGTCTCAATATCTCGAGCAATTTTAGTCTGATAGTAGTGATGGATAGTGGCTAGCAGTTGAATCCGGGACGCAGGTTTCCTTCTGTTCTGCACTTTTCAGCTGTGTGTACCTGCCTGCAAGCCACGACATCAAAAATATGCTCATCGCACTAGGAATGGCTATTGCTCCTCGATGGTCTATTGCACAACGCTCTGGTTTTTGAAACAATTGGTCCTGAACGTGACTCCTAGCAGGAGAAGCACTAGTCACTGGGAGGCAGGTAATTGCAGCCGATGAGTCCAAAAGCGGACATTGTGTGAGTCAAGGACTCCACTGCTACCACTATCCATCGTCAGTATGCAGTTAAACATCTGGTATTATTGTCTTCCTTTATTGGTTGATTTCGGTTACAGGAACTTCTATGACTTAAGTGGAGTAGGAAAACCGAAATCCACTCATCAACCTTGTGCCCAATGTTGCTGTAGACAATGCGCCACACCTTTTGGGTTTGGGTTAATGATACTACCTTTATGTTCAAACATAAGTTGGTTGAGGTGGGTTAGAACATGTGGCTCACTGGTCGAAAATACAGTGGCTTGACCAATAAGCAGCAGCTTCATAATATCAGTTGGCACTGTTCACTATTACTCAGGTGGATAATACCAACCAGATTATTTCCACTGATATTATCATTATTATTTAAATTATCTGAGTTTGTCAAGTAGCCCATAAGTATTCACCTCAAGGCGGGATGAACTATAGGAAAAAGAAGCATCCTATCACCCTTAAACCGACAATCCTCAATGGGTAGTTTTGTCCGTGAGTCATAGGTGTATAATGGTTATCATACCCCTGATTTTCAGAAGCAACCTGAAACCTACAGAGGTACAGATACAGCGTCATTTGGTTAAATTTTATACAAAAACCTTTCATACATACCTTATTTGTGAAATAGGGCTGCATAAGGGATTATTATTCCCCTCTTCATATGAAAAACAAATCTGACATGTGAAGATTGTGGTTTTTCAAAACAACGTGAACCTTCACACACACCACTATGGTGAATGCTCTTTATAAAACTGCTGATCAGTAGTACACAGCTCAGTATCGACGAACGAAGATTTGGGAGGGAAGAAGACACAACATTGAGTAAAACTATAGAGGGCAATAACACTGCATACTGGGATACTGAAGAAAAAGAATATTTGCGAACATTTCTTTATTTTAAGGTCTACTACTTTTATCACTACCAGCCACGTCTTACCATTATAAATAATCAATGCAAATTCGCTAAACTTTTAATCATTACTAGCAGTTATGAATCAAATTAAGGAGACGATAGGTTAGGATGATAAACAAAGATTGTCCTCCACGACATTAGTATCTAACACCTGTCGAATTTCATACTGAATTGAAAATGTCAATAGATCATGATACAAGACGTCAAATAAATTGAACCTGGTTATCTTTGACAGACAGAAATCATTATGTTGAAAATGCCTTCAAAACTGCCACTGTGACTGTATTTGGCATCAACCAGGTAGAGCTTACTGTTCATCCTCAGTAATCGAAGTCATGAACTATCTATGCCTGTGTTTTTCGGTGTAGTCAGTTGATTTCGTGAATATTTCAGCCTTTATCGAGGGCTTCAGCATCTTCTAAACAACATGTATGTGATCAAAGGTTTACAGGTTCGTCTCTTTGCATCACACTGAGAAGTTAACTATACACTATCCGGTAGGCTGAATCAAAGGAACTGGGAATTGGCAAGCTAGTGCAAACTATTGCACCATTCATACTACTTATAATCACTATCAACTGAAAACAAAATATGGTTTCGGAATAACAGCGATCATACAAATACCGCACTGGACTGGAGAGGAAGGGTTTATATTCATCTTACTTTGCAAAATTTCTGACAACTACAAAAATTTTCATTGTTCCAAGTCTTAGCACTAGGTGTAAGGAAAAATACTTTAACACGTACCGGAGAATAAATTACGTCGAAAATGTGAAGAGTCAGTAGTAGTAAGTTGGACGACGAAAAGTATTTTCGCAAGATCTAAATCATCCATTATGTTTAAATTAGTAAAAATCGTGAAGTTTAACCAGTGAGAAAAGCCTAATAAAAGCGGTGTTTTTACAAACTAAAGACATCATTCAAAGTAGGTTGAATAACTTACATTCTATTGGAAATGTAACCAGAAGACATAACTACTATTTGAATATAAAGTCTATGTATCAAGATACACTCTACCTAACAGTAAAGGGTGAAAATATACTTCAACTAAGGACTAACCTGCAGTTCATGAGTAATAATTAACGTTTCTGTAGCTCAGTCGTAAAATAACTTGAAAAACCCTTATGTTAATGAGACTTTAAGACCAGCATGCAAAAAAGTTCTGAGAACATAAATCACATGTTTTAGAAGCTGTTTGGGGATAACAATCGCTGAGTAATCAAGATGCGTTCCATGTACATCGCCTCTTCGCTCAATGTGATTATACTGGCATGTAAAATTTCGCTTCCGTTCATTTTTGTGTAAGCAGTTATTAAAAGTGTAGAAGCACGTCATCGGTCACATCGGATCGGCATCCTATTCTCTCACTGAGGACGGATATGTGAAGTATTTTTCTTCGCCACAGTGAACCACTTAAAGTTTTTTGGCAACCGTCTCTATCTTGTCGGTGTTGATAGAAAGCAAAAGACAAATGATAAAGACCTTTTTTTCTACAAGGTTGTGGCCACCGAAGTAAGCTTCATGTCTATTTTCATTGCTCTCACTTTAATAAGCAATGAAACACCTGAAGCTTTTGGCAAATTTCTGCAGTCTTTTCATAACGTTACTGGATGCCCTGGAGAGGGTGTTACTATGCAGAGGCGACGGATATGGTCACTTGAAACCTTGAGGCCGGTTGTGTGGATGTGGATAAAGAAGAGGATTATATATATCATTCAGTTTGTGAGGTCTGCTTCTATAACCAAACACTGACCTCGATTCCACATGTCAATACATGGATAGTATGCAGTTGTCATTCTATGTTCCACATTTTCTGCCAATGGAATCCATACTCAAGAAGAGTTACCTTGCGTGCCGTGTATGTGGAAGTAAACCCTGGGACCAATGTAACATTTGCAATTGAGTGAAAAAAAACAAGAACACAACTGATAATTAGGATAATCGCTAAAAGTAGTCATCTGAATCTGAAGTTCCGGTAACTGTGTCCATTTCATTTTACACCCCAGCTGAATGAAGCCAATAGCACCATAGAAGTTCTGTTGTATACCCCATACAGTTTTATTCGAATTTCTTAACAAATACCATATGTAACGATATTAATACTGAAGTTAATTTTCGTTTAAATACATTGGCCAGTGGAAAACTTGATTAACTACATTTTTCGAACCCTGTTGTGTTTGTCCATCAGTTTACTTGTCGTTGAAGTGAGTTAGGTTTTTGCGTGTTGGTTAAAATAACGCCCATAACATTTTAATCAAACAGAGGTGATATCTGTTCGCGTTATCTGATTCACGTTGAAGCGCATTTTGAACTAATACCGTTGCGCACATCCATCACAAAAGTGGTGAGCCTGACGCCTGATTAAACAAACTGAGGATTTGTGTCTCATAATTTTCGTGGATTATACCATCTGTTATCAAGTGTATTACATATTTTGGACTCATTTTACAAACTGTCATTCCAACCAGATTAGCTGTTTTTTTGTTAAGTAATCTCCTTGCATTTACATCTTGCTCAGACAAATATATTCCTCTTGTTTTTACTTTGAATTTCCACGATTCTTATCATGTCTAGCAGCAATGTTAATTTAGAACCAAGACCCGTCAGTGCATTCTCTCTGAATGTCACATTATTCACTCACAGAAATCCTCATATACGGTTCGCCAGATTAGAGAACTACTTCATTACTTCACAGAATGTAAAATTCGGTCTTCTTAGCACCATTCGACCAAAAGATATTTCTGATCAAGTACGCCAGCATACTATACAACAAAGTACTGATTCTTCATATGACAGTCTTAAGCGCGTAATCATTCAGTGTACCTCTTTGTCTGACAGGCAATCATTTGACCATCTGTTGAGCAACATGGGACTAAGAGATAAAACTCCTTCACAACTATTGAGACATTTTCAGTCCTTAGTTGCAGTTTGCAAAATAGATAAGAGACTTTTGTGCCAGATATGCTTACTATTCAACAAGTGCTCACATTTGGCGACGACAATACTGACATCAACAGACTCGCTGGAGTAGTAAATCGAACGCACGAAAGAGCTGCTCCATGCATTGCTGCTTTCACGACACAGGAATATGACTGTCAAACCGAAATACAGGCATTGGAGGAAAAAGTCAACCTCCTAATTGACCAGATATCATCATTAACAACAAGCCACAGGCGTTACCGCAACAAAAGTTTGTCATGTCGATACAAACAGCGTTCACCTGGTTAACCAAAGAATACTGCACATATCTGTTGATATCATAAGAAATATGGTAGCCACGAACGCTGCTGATACACTTCGACAACTTCAGGCATCTTTGAACACCTAGTACAGTCAAATTATTCAGCTCCTCGAGATTCATCCTCTAAGGAAGTTTACAAAGAATATGGAAGTTAAAATTTATACCAAGTTCAAAACTAAAATCTTCAATAAAATATAAATATCACGGACAATTCAACCAAACTTTGATGCACATTTGTTCACTACTAATCTAAGCAAAACAGTAGTTTTCATTTGCTCCTATACGGTAATATTCCTAGCAAACTTTCTATCAATTTGAGGTATAGTGGCATATAAATTACTTTTTAAATGAAACATTTTGATTCTTTTCGTTATAACTAAGGTCTGAGAATTCAAAAAAATATATTTGATAGCACCATTCTGTTCACTTGTTTATATCACAGTCTGTTCAATTTTCAGAGTGGCTAACCTAAAGTAGTCACCGTGCAGAAGAATTTTTTTCGCTTCATTTCAAAAAAGTTCCCACATCTGTATGTCATGTGATCTTAGATAGATGTGAACACTTGTTGTTCACATATTTGCTTCATCTGTATTGGTAGTAGTTATCACTACAATGTCAGTCAGAATATTATGTACATATCTGACTTCAATTCATATACTGGATTTCTTAAATTCCTTCTCTCTTCCCAATACTTAAGTACAGCTGATCAATCTGCACCATGGATTCTGAAAACAAAAAGCAGTGAGAAGTACAAATTCAAGTTTGTTTGCTGGAAAAACCAAGTTTGAAGCAAGTAAGAAAGTAATAGATTGTTCGATAAAGAGACAGTCAAATAAACATTAAACTAAAATGCCAATGTAAAATGTCAACGTATAGAAATGGAACGTCACGTATATTAGTGACTACATTGTCAAACTTGATCTATAGACTTCGACTGGTAGTATGCACGAGGGACCAGGCAGCTCAGTCGGTAACTTACTAGAGACAAATTTATGTTGAATAGTATGCTTCCAATAACAGGAACAGGTTTGTACTCAATCATGTCTAGGAGAGACTTCGGGCTCACTAGGAGAGCTACAGACTTTACCCGTAGTTTGCTCAAGTATGTCTTCAGAAACTCCGGTCATTCCTAGTCTTTTATTCTTTTATGCATACATTTGAATGTTTTCAAGCAAAACAAGTTGCGGCTGAAAGAAAAATCCAATTTCAGGCGCACGATTGTTTTGAAAGATATCCCCCAAGTAGTTCCGAAGTTAAATTATACTCAACTTGCCAATAAATAAAACCGGACTTTTCGCAAAAAAACGAAAATTTCTGACTCATTGCAAAACCTTGAGAAATACCACTTAATGTCACAAAGACTTCAATTCGTAATACAGTTCATACAAATCCCTGTCACGGAATTCAAGTTTGTGAAACATTTCATAGAAGCATTTGAATGAATATCATATTGTGAATATGTTACCATTATCTCACCATATACCTTATCCAACAATGAACAACACGCTGGAAATACATGCACTTCCCGTACTATGCATTTTTTTAAAAACATATCTAACACCCACAGTTGTCACGTGTCATAGAATTTGTATCCAGAAGTATTAAACGGGTGGCGAACCGTCTCAGCTTCAATTGTTAACGCTGCACCTTTTTTATAATAAATAAGCTGCCATACTTGTTTTATACATTGTAACTATAGTGTGAATCGATGTAACTTCATACATTTATCGGATAAATTTTATGCTTTGCAGATAATCTCATGGTACAGACTGCTGTTTCGAGTAGCTCCTTTGGTATGAAACCAGTCAATTCAATGAATATAAATTTAATTTCACTGAACAAGACTGCCAAGCAACTTACAATGTTTCAACAAGAATCCAGCAGCAGAGTTTCATATGAAAGCAATTAAATCCAGCGAAACTTAAAAATAGAACCAATGTCACGAATGGTCAAGTATGCAATTTCGAGATAACTTTATAATTACACGTTTTTCTCATATATAATGTTAGTGAATGAGAAATATTCACTTAAGAATTTATAAGTTCAGTGATATGAAATTTACTAATAATGGAAACTATACTCACCTCAAAAAATATAGAAATTTCAGACTCGAGTCCGATCACTGCAACTCTTAGGCCACCGCAATGCTTAGTACGTTTGTTTACAAGTCACCTTCTCCGGATATGCTCTTCCTTGGAACAATGGCCACTCCGCGCTTAATTTAATTATCCTGTAATTACATTTAACATTTCCCATTAAAAAGACAAACTACCAATGTTTTATCTACCACTTCTCTTATTGGGATGACTCTTAAATACCGGGAATTATTCGGCTATTCACCTTGATTATCTAGTTTCCAACGTTAGCTCAATTCTGCGGATATGCAAAAAACGTCCTTAAGCCTACTAAAAGCTACAATAATCTAGACTTCCTATTTACGAAACACATCTTTCGTTTTGTATACATGTTAGTCTACCCTTCCAGTACATTGGCTATGATATGATGACTTTTAGACTTCGCCGAAGTATGTTGATGAACAAGTAAGGCAGTCGTGTACTTCCAGTCTATTCTAGCCTTGATAAAACTGGTTCCTAAATATATAAAACAGTAAGATCACAAAATAAAACCTTTACACCCGACCAGCAAATAAATTTTCTTGACTCCACTGAAACCCTTCATGGATAGAAACTCAGCAGTAATAAGTATTCTAGATATCCACCTGAAGCTTCACAAAAACAGAAGAACGTTCGCTCACAGAAGAAACCGATAGCATTGATGATAAATCATTCTGTAAGCTTTATTGCAAAGGGTTTAATGTTCATCAATCCCACACAAATTTATCTCAAGAAATTTTTAGGTGACCCTAGAATACTGGGGAGTCCTTAAGTATTTTATTAGTTTATCGCTACTTCGCTGACAACAATAAATATTTTTTTCTGATTATCCCCCTCTAACATTGAACTCGTACAAATATCACCCCATCATATTAGATATCTGGCAGCCTGTTTGAGCCTTGGGCCACCAAAAACTATTCCATCCGATACATTACATCAAATTCTTCCTTTCCAATTTGTTTTATTCTTTAAATGTGCCCTCTTAGCGTATTATTTAACCTCGCGTATTTTTTAAATGTTTTCAAGCAACCATTTTTCAAGGTAGTAATAAAAAGAAGAAAAAATGTCACGTTTGACGGCAATAGACTTTTAAATGCACAAAAGTACAGCATATTTCTATCCCTCAGTTACTTAGCTCAAACTGTAGATTCTTGTACTAGTTGGATGAATCACCACCGCAAAACTTACTCTCGGTCTTCTGTTCATATTCAATTCTCAACCTGAAGCTAATCCAGCAACAGCTGGCCGTTTCACAGTATTCCCTTTAGTACTGTTATTATTAACGTGATTCAGATAGAATAATCATTTCTTTTGGAAATATTTTTCTGGGAGCGAATTTTTTGAAGTATGGCATACTACAAATTCTATACTGTATCAAGCAAATTGTCTGTAGTAAAGTGATTATTATCACTAAGGTAAGCTTTGAATGTTCGAACCAAATCATGCCTCAAAAAATCCCATTACAGAACACTTTTTTGGCACCAAAACACCATCTGGCTAAAATTAAATCAGCAAATACCTAAAATATCTGATTATTGACTGAATAATCTACGAAGGCATCATCAGGTGCTTTTGGTTTCGTAAGGAATTTTCTAATGTGTAGGTGTCCACCAGGAAGAAATCCACCACTTAGCACCTCCTTTGTTTTGATCGACAGCTACATACTCGGAGGTGGCAGTTCAGCCATTTTTAGCCATAATATCCATAACCTTATCCCGAAAACAACTAATAAACATACTCCTATTCTAAGCTCTTCCACCGTATAAAACTTTTTTTTGCTATCATTACTTAAACTTCAGTAAGGTACTGACTATTCAGGTGTTGGTACATATTGATTTATGTAAGATTGGTCACATGTTGGGTAATGGTGACACAACCACCCTATTGAAACTATTCAAGATATTTCCTCCTCTTTTATGCATGTTTCTATCCCTATCAAGTGGAACTTTTACAGAAGCAAGAAAAACCACGAAGATTAACCGTAGATACATGTCAGGTACCGGTTTGAAATGTAGGTGATACGTATCCGAAAATATAACTTCCGTTTTATTGAGAATTGTTACAAACGTATCATAATCGCCACTCTCGGCTTTCTACTCCAGCGTACTATATGAATTTGCTATCGCGTATAACTGGTTGGAAGTGGCTGAAAATGCAAACCAACATCTTTAGTCATCAGCCGTTGGGGCAGAATCGTTTGTTTCAGATTCCGATTTATGTTTGTATGCGGAAAAATAACCTTATTGGACGGTTCTGTGTGCGATGTAGCCAACAAGAATGTGTTATTCTATCTTTTGCCTAGGATATATTTATGTGTGGGAACTGAAAAGGGACGCTAAGAAGTAATAATCCAACTTTTGAGTTCTGCCGGTACTTCGAGCACACTTACTGACCTTGGTGATAGGAACAAGCGGAATTTTTCTATAAATTTAATAAAAATGTTGGGGTTTGTATTAGACCCAAAGAAATACCAAGTAAACCAAAATGTTAAACCACCTATAATTTATGAAACCAGATTCACTAACACAGAAATATGAAACGTTATGCGCTATAACACAAAATAGAAATATCAATGTTATGGATAATAATAGGTTACCGGAATTTTATCTCTCCAGTACTATCCACAAGAATTTAGTAGACTCCAAAGTTAGTTCAGAAGGTAATACTTGTTAGCTCTCCAAAGTCGACGTTGGTTGGCTTGATTGTCTTGAAATTTGAAAGCAGGTTAAGAGGTGCTGTAAAATTCAAGGACAACCAATGACTATTCAGGTCAAACAATAGTCAACGGAGGCAGAAGTCGGAGTGGACAGAACTACATTATATTCCCACGTTTAAAAACGGAAGCAAAGTAAAGTAATACCGCCATAACCAGAATTTCGACTTTTTTAGTTGTACAGGTTAACAATATTCGCTTTTACAAGTATTAGAGAAATGTAAAAACTAGGTAAAAGTGATGAAAAGGAAACAATATTCTTAACCCAAGTGGTTTATATGTAATTCCGTGCAGTTTCCACAAGTAATAAACGGAAATTTAATCGGTCATACCACAGTTTATGTAAAATGCGAGGGAAACTTTTGACGTCAAATGCTGAAACGCTCCCCTCTGCTGGTGTTCCCAGGATGATTTACTGCTCACCTGGCTTATTTATTATAGACTGAGATATAAGATATTGTGTGATTTTCAACTGCACGGTTTATATTGACTCCAAAATCTTCCAAATAAAAAGTTTCTTGGCTTTGTACTGCAAAACTATGGGAGGCCAGATTCGGAAATACTTTTCTGTACGTTATGAACCCGTCCGTTATTTGAATTTCGTTCCCGGACAGTAAGCACTGTTTTCATCAAGAAAATTCTCAAACTGGATAGCATGTAGCTACGACTCACCAAGAGATTAGTTAGTAAAACGTCCAACGTTTGCTACTTAGGTAAAAGCAACACGCTTCATCTCCAACCACCATGGTACAAAAGGCTGAAATCAAAATCAAATTATATTTCAAGATAATAAGTACACTAACTCAATTTTCCCTACTCTATAAAATACAGCCTTGAACACCAAGCATCTACCTTCAAAATGTTCTGTCGCCGTAAAAGATAAGGATGAAACTTTTTATCATAAAATAATAGAAGATAGTTGTTCATGTCCTGCTACAAGCATCACCACACTGAAATGTATCTCATTCTCAACAAAACCCCATTGGAATTAACTTGGAAGTAGTCTATGATGAAAGAAGGAAAGTTTCTAATCGAGTTATGATACTTCAAAATCTCAGCAAATAGAGTTAACTCGTGATCACCTATAAACATTTTTTCATGGTTTACTCAAAGAAGCTATAAGCATTCGCCTTATGACCTAACAAAGACATAGTAGCTTTTGGGAGGAAGGATAATTATTTCTGACCTCAGTGAGGCTCCCCGTTTCACATATCACACATCAAGCGGAAAGGCACAAAAGCAAAGAAATAAAGAATAACCAGCCAAAGTATAAAGGAGAGGAAGGAGGAGTAGGAAAATACCGAATCCAGCATGAAGATTAAGGTGAAGACAACATATGGGTGCATCTGCACAGCCGAGATCGATTCTGAACCATATCACCTAGGCTCTCCAACCACCAGTTTCTCTTGTCATGCGGGTCTAAACCAGGGAGTCTGCGTTCCCCTAAATGACTCGAGGCAACAGATATGGACTTCATCCGAAGATGCTGTGTTTCATTCTGACCGCTACAGGCCTTCTTCAGCTAACATTGTGCGACAAGGCAGACGGTGACTAGGCATGCGTAACGTATGTCCCAGCCACCTAAGTGGATGAAAGATCACAAATTCGTCAAGTGAATTTTCCTTGAAACTCTACACCTGACTTCTGCACTACTGAATTGTGTACATCAGGACACACTACAGATGCTACGAAGGCAACAGTGGTCTACTATGTGGGACCCTCGTATGTCCTCTACCTTTAAAGGCCATGTTTCGCGGCTACATACTAGGATGCAGCGGACCGCAGCATAAAGCACTGGGCCCTTACTGGGATGCCGGATATCAGAGCGGTGCCATATGTGGCGTACGCTGGTGGCGGCCGATCGAGCCTCTAGCATCTGTGCAGTAGGCGCAGCTGATGACCAGTCCGGGAGCCGTGATTTGCTTTCGGATGGCGATAAACGTATCCCAAACACTTAGAAATTATCACTCAAGGTGTCCAGGAGACTCGTCATGTTGTCATCACCTTCGTCTAACAAGACTATGTCATCTGGATACTCAGGACCTGTTAAAGGTGATCCTTTGGCTAGACCAATCCCTGTGCAGTCAGACGATAAAAGAAGGATCTCCATAAGAACATATTTGATAAAAATGAGCGAGAGTTGTGAGGGTGAACATCGTTGACTGATATCACTCAACGTACCCAGCTCACCTAGCAACTCATCGTAGGCCACAGCGCTCCCACGGTTGTTCGAGTAAACATATTAACTCAGCCATCCTTTCAGTGGGAGACACTGTGATAAGATCTCCTGATCGACCGGGCAGAATGTCACCTTTAGGTCAAGAAATAGTCCAGTGTCGTGCGCCCAGTGTGTCTGTTCTTAAAGTGGATGGGGCGTGAGTATTTGGTAGATATACCTACTGCTAGACCTGAAATATGCTTGGTTTCTCAGGGTTTGCTGTTCCCGTGCCCCACTTAAACGACTCATGACTATGTCATTCACAATCTTGGGTACTGTTTTCGCTAGACCCCGTGGCTACCACAATAGGATTTTTCCCTTGTTTGGAGGACTGGGACAATCAGTAGTCCTGACCAGTCAGAGGGGATCGTATTTGACTACCATACATCGGTTAACACTTCAGTTACCTAGACTAACAATTCCCTCTCTTCTTAAGTACCTCTAGAAATAGTCTTTCTGGCCCTGACGCTGTTTCTCTTTTTAGAGTACCTACTTATAGTCTTCTCGATCTCTACGGACGTTGCAAGCCATATCTCGCCGCCCCATTTCGCACCGAGTTGGGTAGCGGGCAAAGATATTTCAGCTGGAGGCCAGTTGAAATGTTCTTCCAGGTGCCTTGCTTACTGTTCCCCCTGCAATCGAGTCGCGTTTTCACCCTTCTCCGCTGCATTCCACCTTATAACTGACCTCCTCGAGCCAGTTTTCTTAATTAATCAAAACGACTGTCTGTTGTTACCTATTAGCACCACTTTTTCTGTCTGCTTAGCATACGACGCCCACCATTGTTGGCAGTCATTGTGTAGACACTTTGTCGGTTTACGTTTGAGTCGCTTCCGCCACTCGTTGTGCTTGGAGCTTTGCAGGACTACCTTCACATACATCCGTTAATTCAGAAGCTGCCAAAATCCACTGGCCTTTTTAATCACTCCCTGAGAGTAGGCTATGGTCTTCAACTTTGTTTTCAGGGTAGATTAGAGATAGCTACGGGCTTCTTCCGGGTGAGCGATGTCGTTCTGTTCTAATGACTTTCTAGCTATTTTGTCGATGAAAGCAGCCTTATTGCTCTCACTGCCAAAGTTGACTCTCGATGGCATTGTTGCTAGTTTTACTACGTCCATCTAGACGCAGAAAAACGCGCTGGAACTGACACGGGGTTGCTGTCCAAACACATGCTGCCGGGGGCAGCGGCAGTTTTCCACCTATCTTCCACATCAATAAACGATGGTTTGTCTGTTTGCATGCACCACCGGTTTGAGGGTGGTGGGCACCACCCGAGGCAATTTCTTTCTCTATATCTGGAGTTCGTGCTAGTCAGAAACAGCCACAGCCATAAAAGGTATACACTTGAATTTAACGGTGTAGGATAGCCAATTATAATGCACAAATACCAGCCTTACTAGCGTACAGCTGCAAAACAGATAATAAGTGAAATGTAACGGGTTTCGCTAAATTTCCAGATGAGATGAATCTACTATTGAATCCATTGTCAAAATATTTTTATCTGAAAATATTAGGTCAAGACATAGTATAACAAGTGGCTTGTGTATCCTAATTCAAGATTCGGATTTGTTCATAGGAGTAAACTAGACTTTACCACAAATGACAATACGGACAAGGATTTAAAAGCCTATCCGGCAATTTTTATGAGAGGAGAATCTTAGTCCAACCCAGAATGGACTAAAACAACTTTTGGGAATGATCTCTCCTGAAAATATTTTGTCCGGACATCGAATTCTGTTAACAAACTTGAGAACTATTATGTTAGATGACCTAGCCATTTCTAATTCGTAAGGACTTCGAGAATTTTAATGTTTATGTCTATTGTTGGCGAGATTGCCAGTAATATGGGGGTAAAACTGCCGACAAATCCATATCAAAATATATATGTTGTTCAGAGTCGCAACGGCCGAACATGGAGACCTCAAAGATATATATGCTGTTTGTTTGATAAGTGTGCATGTAGGATTATAATGAACATGGGCGATGGATTTATTAGAGATGTTTTCTGACCAGCAACGCCTTATAGTTATGCTTGACCACCAACGGAATGCATTACCGTCCAAGGGGTTACAGATGTAGGGACAGTTACATTTCTGACCATGCATCCCCCTTAATGTTTGTGGCATTGTTTTCAAAAACCTTAATGTAGGAAGAGCACTACTGAAAAACGATCCCATTGGGTAAAGCACAGTGACTCGGTTTTTGTATACACGATCACCATACCTTAGAAAGTGAAGTAATGGCTACCTACGGGATTGGGGAGAATGTGTATCTCTTAAACGTAGGGAATTTGATCGGGCGACACTCAAACAGTCCAAAGGAATACCTAAACTGAATCCCTTTTCAAATAAAGTAAACCCAAGGGTTGTCCAACTGGTGCGTACAGGGAGCTTTAGTACTTGCCATAAATGCGGTCACGCCTACCAGTTCTTGGCTTGTGTGAAAGTTACGACAGCCATACTGTTCTAAATTGCTTTTATCTAGCTGAAGGGGGATTCTGGATAAAAACAATAATGCGGAACTGAGGGAATCTCATCACTACAGCACCACACTGCTTCCGTCATTGCTCTCTTGCTTTATCAGTCAAGTTATTTCGCCTATTTGCCATACCTTCTGTCAATCCTTTTATTTCGCCGCTTCCTCATTGAATTCCCTTCATCATGTGCTCTACATTTTATTCGTATTGGTTCATCCCTAGTGTTTCAGTTTCTGCTTTTTACTTCTCTGTGTGGAAAATTCAAAAGGTGACCCCATAGCAGAATAATTCATTTTTTCCTTGGTTTCACTATGCTAGGATGAGTGATACAGCGCCAAAAAATAAACAAACCTTTTGTGTCATCTTTGCGAATGTCGGTTGAAGCAGATGACTGGTTGAAGCCACTGTTGAAGATTCTATCAAAAATGCACAGCATGCCTTCAATGTTATGAAGTGAGCATGAAAAAGCAAGTCATTCGCACTAGTTGTATATTAAGACTGACTGGCGCTAGTAACATGGGCATATTCATCTTTCAAATCCAAAAGCCACCGGCGGGGTCCTTGAAGATATAAAATTTTACTATAACTGATTACAAGTTTTAAAAAAAGTGTCTCTGAAAAAGACGTACAAGGAGAATCGTTTAACTGCATAGTTTTCGTATATTCCAAAATTGAAGGGCAGGTTAAGTATCCAAGGTCGTTCAAGGTCGGTTGACCCAAGTTGATGCCCAGCGAAGGTGATGAGTATTTGCGAAACGGTGGTAAGTGGCGGTTTCTCTTAGGAGTTTTATCAGCCGTCAATAAATTGGAGTGCAAAAGTTTGAATTCTTTCACTGGCAATAGGTTCTTGGTTTATCTTTCAAGCTTTTCAATTTTACTGAAGTCAAGTTTCATTTGGATTTGATGGAAATAACGTCATATACATTTGTCCATACTGTGTAATAATTTTGTATTGCCAATGTTTCGCTCACATATTCAAGACTGGCTGAGAGCTTTGGGGAAATCATGCTCTGCTATAACTTAGCACTTGTTAACTTACATTTCCTTGGGCTAGATCTTTGTGATTTATTTTAAAAGTCATTATGACTCAACATCCTGAGATTAGAATTTTATATTCAACTATCTGACTACGTTGTTAAATTCATGTTCACTGTGATGTTTTGATCAGTAGAATAATTCTTTCTCTGTAATACTTAATAGACTAAACAAATTGTCTGTGGCGTTCTTTTTGATGGCATCAAACCTTTCTCAGGCTCTTAAAAAAAACCCAAGTAGTCAGGGAATTGTCTCTTATTAGTCGTTCTCACTACGACGGAATTTTACAGTTTTCCAGTTGATTTGGCCTCTCAAGATTTTATACCTTAATTCAACAGACTATTTCGAACATTCTCTGTAGTGTGTTGACATAAGAATTAACTGTTTCATTTTACTTATGGTCCCACTGTACTATTCTTTCCTTTATTATGTTAAGCGTAGACAATATTGTATCATTTCGTTACATACGTCAAACTACTATACAAAGGCCAACTAAACATTTTGATGCGACTTTCTAATGCAAATTAATCAGCGGACGTAGTCTGTTAAGTACATACTCAATATCTTGTTTTATTTCAATAATTCTTACATGGCACTAAATCCATTTAGCATAGGCTGTTGTTAATACAATGTATATTGCTGTATTGATTACTTCTCCAATCAGCTTTTCTATATACCATTACCTTTGCCCTATATTAGCCTGTTTTTAATAAAAGGAGCATGATTTCCTGTGTAACCAATACGCTGATGGACAACTCTACCTCACTTACTAATTCCTAAGTACTTAAGTAAGACACTTGTAGCTTTAAAAGTTGTAATTTACTATGCCAACTAATATCCTATCTCAGCGACTATTACTCTCCAAAGCAATCTACAACAGACTTAACATACAAACAAAATCAAAAGAGAACCACTCACAGATGTTCGTCGGTCTAAGTTCTCACACCAATAGCAAACTACAAAGAATAAATGAATGGAAAAATAGTGTTGTCAAAGTAGACAAAAATGTAAGGGAGGAGAAAGAATTAAGAAACGGTTTGATGAAAATGTTCAAAGATATAAAGAAATCATTCCACATTAGATAGTTTATTTGGTTGATACAGCACACAGTAACACAGTATAACTTACTGAATGACGTTTTGAGCAGAATTCATTGTTCATATTCATACCATATGTGTCACTGTGCTATACGAATCAAATAAACAGTCTGATATGGAACTGTACTTTACCACAGTCCCTAAGTTTTCCTCTTACATTTTAAAGAAACTACAGTTAGTCAACACCGTCATAGTGACCGATTTCCGTCCATATTACCGTCTCTCTCTATTGGTTCCTATTATTTTAAGGACCCCATCCAGACTGCCCACACGACTCTGGCAAATGGTCATAGACTAGTATTACGTCTTGGTTTTGCCGTTCTGATCCTTCTTGAACCAAATTCTACTTCAAACATTGCATGTTAATGTAGGAGGTTGATTGACATGTACAACATTCGTCCAAAACACCTCATTTGATAAAGGTTCACAACCTCGTCGACTTACTTCTCTTCTTAGTCCAGTACTCTTTGCCTTATCTCGACGCTGCTCACGCAGGTATTCCGTGACATGTAAGGAACACTGAAGTTTCGTTTAATTGCTCTAGGCACCCGAATTTTAGTCTATGGGTCACGCGTTCAAACCCACTTCGCTTAAGAAGGTATAGGCAGCTAGGTAGTATCATTATCCCTCACACAATAGGCGTGGCTCATTGCCTATTGCATGAATGTGCACCTGGTTGCTCTCCCTCACTTAGTACTGGAGCTAAGATTTCGTCAGCTACCAACCAATTCAGTCTGATGTAACTTCTCAAGTGTATGGCGTCAGGCTATTAAACTACTTCACTCCCTACCCTTAAACTGGAAGTAGCTGCTGACTAGATATGGAGCATCATCTTACATTTGACGGATAATCATCAACATAGGACCAGACATTACTACATAACGGTCCAACTTGTCGCACCTCATATCAGCATTAAGCGAAAAAGCACTAAGATAAAAAGTGAAGAAATAAAAGAGAACTGGTCAAAAGTAGTGGCCAACAGTCAAAAACTTCATGCACTGATGTCATATATTAGTCTAACTGCCCCAAGCCTTTTTCCAGCCTTAACCTACTTCAGCTAATATTGCACGACGAGACAAACTGACTTGGGATGCGTAACACATGTCCTAGCCACTTAAGTCAACGAAGGTTCACAACCGCATCAACTGACTTTCCTCATCTCCTTGAAACCCTACACCTAACTTCTGTGTTACTTTGTGATACCACAACATACGGTCTATGCTAAGAAGGCAACATTGGTCAAACATCTAAAGCATTCTCATGTCCTTTACCTTTAATAGACTTGTTTTGAAGCCATACAGTAATATGGAGCAAGTTGCCGAGTAGTAACCAGCCAAGAAAGACCATATCACTGCCACTGGAAGACTGCAGGACAGGGAAGAGTGTGCTTTTTGTGTCTGACTTTTTCAAATCCGCCCCTTAGCACATGGAAGGTAGCATCAACATTCTGCTGTTAGTCATTCATGGGAAATACCTTACTACTATCACACCGTAGTCCAGCCTACAATACTACTTCCCGCTCGGGTCGTCATCATGACGTAGCTATTTACATTATGACGATAACTCTTTTTCGTCACCACTATCCAGCAAATCCTTCTGGCACAGAAGGGCCTCGAGTTAACAAGCTATGCAGCCAGCGTACTTCGTTGGGTCATAATGATATCCAAGGCTGACTACTGCGTTCAGGTAGCAGCAATCGTTTGGTGACTAAAAACGATGCAATTTTCTTAGCTACCAATATAACAATAATGAGCAGTTGATAAGATAATTTTAAATCTTACTGCCTAGTAAAATTTATGTAATTATAGGGAAGGCAAAATAATAAGATAAAAAGGATTGCTTATTCATGAATTAGGTTTTCTAGGAAATAATGGTTTTTTCCAACAACAAGTCTTGTTGCGTTGTCCAGCGCTTCTTATTTAAAACAAGTTCTCCATGTTAGGTACGATAATCCATCAAACACTGTGGTTGACGATCATGATTCTCTCTGAGGCCTTAGTTTAAACGCTTCTTCGTCTTTTGATTCTAACAATAGACGTTGCTTTTGTAGAAAGATGAGCTTTTATCACAAGTAGATAAATAAAACTAGTTCAATGCTTTTATCCATCGTCGCACAACACCTACTACAAAAAGGTGGGGGTAAGAATGCATTTTTTAAATCATTAGGAAGCCAAAAGAAGCTACTTCTTTCCGTTATCGAACCAGTTTCGTCCTTATGATAAAGTTCATAATAACGCATATATAGCATTTATAGTTTTACGAAGAGATGGGTATTCACCTATGCATAATTCCTTATCGAATTCTATGAATCCAGTCGGTATCCCAGGAACTAATAAGATAGATATAGATAGATTCCAGTCAACAGCCGTCTATGTGCTGTTCGACAGAGTGAATCCGTAAGGAATAAGAAGGATTGTGAGACTAGGCGATGCCTATTCGTAATCTCCGCCTACGCATCCACCGACTGTAGTTTGAGTGATGTAGAGGATGAATTCTATGAGAATCTGTCAACTTTGCTACAGAAATCAAATCGTTCAGATGTAGTTATAACAGTAGGTGACTTTAATGCCCAAGTAGGAAAGCTGAGCGGAGCCAGTCGGAAAGGCATCTTGATGGTATTTACGGAATGCCATGTCAACGATGATCGCCCGTTGCAATTTGGTTCTAACAATCACTGGTCTGGATTCAGCATTAACATCAAGCATTGGGAGACAAACTGTTTCACATGGCCTTCGCCGACATCAAACTAACGATGGACACAGACAGGTCATGTTGCTGTGAACCACTGTTTGATAGGGTCAGGCTCCTGTGTGTCCGCACCTTTCTGGTCGCAGGAAATAGGCGTTAGTTAGGCCTTTCTATGGTTGATTGGTGGATGAGAACATCGAGAACACCCTTGGAGAGGAGTTAGATAAGAATTTATCTGAACGTTACTGTAATACTCATGCTGAGGAAACCTGACGTGACGCCAAGTCGAGTGTAAAAACATTATTTGATTTCCGCGACGTCATCTGAAGTAATTGATGGGAGGAGACTGGTTCCAGCTGACTCTGACCACGACAATGAGCGAAAGCAACCTAAACTCAAACTGAGGAAGAGTCTTCGCTCTCAATGATAGTGAGCAGTGATGGGTGGCGAAAGTGAGATGGAGAATGGATCAGCGTTGGGCAACGCGCAGCGACTATCTGGGGTTATTAAAGATACCAGGAAGAAGAAGGGGATGGTTACTGAAACCATCACCGAAAAGTATGGTGCGCTGATAATCTCCAAGGAAAGGCAGCTAGATCGTTGGGCAGAACAATTTGAAGCACAGTTTAACTGACTCTCAGCAATACTTCAGTTGCCTAACATCCAGCCCGAACCTTAATGGTAGTAGATGTCGGTCTTTCAACTCGCCTTCAAGCTGAGAAAGCTGTATCGAACCTGAAACGATGCAAAGCATCAGGACCTGGCGGTTAGCCAGTTGAAGTTTCGAAGGTTTAAGGTAGGAAATGGGTGATTGGAGTGATGGAGGTCCTAGGTAGTGTATGAAAATCAGAAGTAGTAACACTACATTGGTCTACTTCTTTGATCATTCTAGTATGTAGTAAGCGAGTGAGATCCTCCTGTGACAACTATAGAGAAATTGGTTTGACTACAACTGTGTCCAGGATTCTACGGCTTAAGTTTACATGACGTATAACTGGAGCTGGAGAACATCGGTTAGATTACAGACCTGGAAGAGTGCATCGGTCATATTTCCACTCTCAGACAGGTTCTCGAACACGGGCGTAACCATCGGTCAGTGGCTGACAATTGTCACATATGTTGACCTGAAGGGGGCATTTGACTATCGATAGTGAGGAATTGTGACTGTGTCTGACTGTGAAGGGTGTACCAATTAAGGATATAATGCTAATCAAAACTCTCTACTCGGACTTACACAACCGTGTCAGAGTTGTCATGTGAATTAACGACACCTAGTGGTATCCGTAAAAGAGACCCACTATCACTCCTAACTGCGTGATAGACACACTAATGGATATAACCTTAAGGAAGCATCTGACTTCGCAAGAAATAATACATCTAATTTGTGGAAGTCATATGGTTGACTTGGAGTATGCAGACGATATTGTCCTGCTGGATGAAGACACTGACAAAATGTAGGGTCTTCTAAAGGCCTTGAGCAGAAATCGGTGTGTGTGGCATGCGTTTCACTGACACCTGTCAGGTGGGAAGCGATACTCCAGCACTAGTCTGCTGAAAGTACTCACAGTTTAATGATATGGAGTGAAGTAGTGGAATATGTCGACGGCTTCACTTACTTACTTGAGGAGTAGCATCAGCCCGAACTGGCTAGTCGCCGACGGATTCTCAGGTAGGATAGAGAAGGCTGGTTCTACATTTACCAACTTGCGTCATCTGTGGCGCCGACTGGCGAGATATATGACTACCTGTCGAAGGACGAGTATATACTGTGCTGTAGTTCTTTTTGTATTGTTGTACGGCTGTGAGACATGGCTGTTAGAAGTAGAAGACATGAAGTGATTACAGGGTTTTAACTACACATGTCTTCGTATTTGGTGGAATCGCCGTGTGAGCAATGTTGAGGTCAGGTGAAAAGTACTAGGAAAGCCAGTCAAGTCGTCTTATGAGGCTGTGAACCTTAGTCGACTGAGTTGGCTTACTCATGCTGAGTCACCACCTACCTCGACATGCCGAGCTAAGGGAAGTTGTATTAGGTTGGAAGAGGGTCCAGGGTGACCAAACCAAGTCGTCGCACCAGTCAATGAAATCTCTGACTGTTATTCTGTGCCATATGGCGAGATTTAGACTGTCTGGTTGATTTCCCCGAGACGAAAGGAATCAGTGGTTGAAAACTCTTTGTGGAAATCGGTACAATGGTGCAGATGTATTCACCCCTTTACATCTTCTAAAGAAGCTTGATTATTTGCAGAAATTGTTATCTTCAGATTGTTTATTCTTTCACATAACTTTGTCTACTTTGGTATCACTCCTATTCTATCCACTTGTTCTCTGTATATTACTGTGAAGTGTAGCAACTTGAGCCGATGTACTTGTGTGATAGATTCTGCGTCGATTTTGTCAGTTGTGTTTTTATGCGATTGTGCATCTCAGTATTCTATTGGTTTGTGTAATAATAAGTTGTACAGTGAATATCTCTAACGAAGCCCATCTATGTATCTTAGTCATATTTTTCGTTCATTTCATAGGTTGATAAAGTTGTATACCTCTATCGACTGAAGTAGCTGAGATTTGCGTTGCGTAAACCGAGTCACGGTCTACTACGATTTGCTGTGTTAGTTAAGGTAGGGTTAGTTTGGAAAAAACTAGGGGCAAATAAACCAAAATCTATCAGTTTATTAAGTCTCTGATCACTAGTTTAATTCGTTTTACCTTCTGGTTGAGATACATGTTACAACTAAAACTGACTGGATACTGTAGGTGATATGACTCAGTCGGTCTCTGGTGGAGATGCATCCACGCCTTATCTGTATCTCAATCCCCGTGTCACATTTGTCATTCACTCCAACTTCCTTTGTTTTTTGTTGCTTTGTAAAACTTCACATAATATTGCTTCCCTTTCTTTGTCTTGTGTCTTGTTGCCTTGTATCGTAATGTGCTCCTGCGAAATGCGGAAATTTGAATGATTACTTAATAATATCAGACCCAACTGTTATATTGCCTCACTGATTGGGTCGTTTTAGAATAAGGATTATTTCACTGTACAAGTGATTCTTAGCAAGTGAAAAAGGAGGTAAAACGGGTGCCACGGATATATATATATATATATATATATATATATATATATATATATATATATATATATATATGAAAGGAAATAATAAGCGTAACCTAAAATCATTGCAAGCTCTTATTCTAATCAGAAATCAGTCTTATATCTGAAGAATAAGGATGATGAAAACTGTTAGAGTCCTCAAATAAGAAAGAAGTTTGTGTGTATCTGTAAGAGAGTTTGGTGCAAAATGTCAGTAACATCAAGTTCTTGATATCTACTTACTATTG
This sequence comes from Heterobilharzia americana, assembly GCA_944470555.2. Lineage (NCBI taxonomy): Eukaryota > Metazoa > Platyhelminthes > Trematoda > Strigeidida > Schistosomatidae > Heterobilharzia > Heterobilharzia americana. The sequence goes on from OX104134.1 coordinate 39,369,164, forward strand.
TTTATCTGCCTATTTTATTCTGAGGACTTATCATGGCAATTTAAGTATAACAGTTAACAGAGGTTCAACCTGTGCGCAAATAGTTAATTGGCTTTTAGAATTTGATACCGGTCATTGAATATGATTTAACTGAGACTAATGGATAATGAGGTTCAATGATTTCGATATTTTGTGAAAGGATGTTTAGTTTTGTACTAAGCCCCCAGAATTCTGCGAAGGTCCCATTACTTTGGTCAGTAATCGAAAGGATATTGATCCATTGGTAGGCACGTAATAAACCAATAGTTGAGTGCTTGCTGCGATAGTTCTTGATAGCTAAAAGTACTTTAGGTTGGTTCGGGTAATCATATCAATTTGAGTTATCGAGTTGTCAATAATACGGCATCTATTCACCTTGTGCTTTTTATCAGTTGTGTTTTGGAACAGCTGTCATTTGTAGCTTTCATAACCTGAAATTTAAAGTCCTGATGAGATTGTGCAAATGAAACGATAAAATACCAATTATATAAACAAATAATTTCGTGTTGAACATAAAATGAATACTTGGAAAAAACAAAGTAAAGACTAGTCTCTCGAAATGCATTCAACTACCTTGTGCACATCCGTGCAGTAGGCGATGTGCTATACCTAACGTGTGGGGGCTGATGATACTACTTGGCTGTCCAAACCTCGGTAGGTGGAGCGGAAATTGAAGTCGTGACCTAGTGGTTGATAGTCACCTGCCTAGACCACCAGCCACAGTTTAACTAGTCCCCATCAGTTAACAACCTGTTTATTATATGTTGAATGGGTCAACCGCCGGTAGTATAGGTCATAAACAAAATTCTTGGTTGATGAGTACACACTTTGTAGATTGAAACTCTCAATCAAGTTTTTTGCTCACTGATGTCACCCAAGATCGTATACGTATTCATATGCATATCAGTTTGCTAAGCTACTGTATTTTGCAGTCAGTTCTGCGTAAACTAAGACTGAGCGACTGTTTCTTTAGTTAGTGATCCTCTTAATAAATACTGTCTTCCTCTACGTTTTCAAAAATCTCCTATACTTTGAATAAGGTCAAGCAGATTCTCCATGCCAAGAGTCCCACTGTAGTCTTTTTACTTCTAGAGTAAGCGGCATTTATCCTACAATAAATAAATTTAATCTTTCAAATTTTTAAAGTTACTCAAAGGTGGATACTTATAGCAGTGCACTCCAAGATGAGCGCTTCGTCCTACTCGGAATTCATTGGCGGGATCCAACCGCCTACCAGCAAGTGATAATTTTAACACAATAGAACACACCACCCATTGCTTCAAACCCTGGAACAATATCCACCGTGCTACTGAGTTATGATAGCCGATGCTGTGCAGTGGTGTAACTTGATGTTAGAACTTTTTTCCCGTTGTTTATTGATTTGGACGGAACTGGTCATCCAGTATTGTTAGATGGGCTCCTGTGTGGATGGCTCAATATAACCGATAACTTCATTTTGATATTGAGGATGAATTTTCCATATCCCAACTTAGGCCGCTCGATTCTGTCTAAACTAACCAAATATAACAGTTTCCAATATAAAAGGCACTTGAAAAATATTTTACGAATTTTTTTAATAAGAAAATTACCAGTATCGCCACTTTGTTCTCTTCTAAGGTGGAAAACATATAATTCATGACTCGATTTTCCTTAGTGATACTTCTTTTGTTAAACTAAAGCCATATGGGTGCAGAAAAAGATCGAAGCCAACTGATCAGATAATCCCTCATTACGTAGAGTGCTATAAGTTACAATTAATCATCTTCAGAGATCGAAAGTGTTGAAATGCACTTACCTCTACTGGAGTATTTAGTATAGCGTTTCTATAAGGACTTGTTTCGTTTATGTCTTGCTTTAAAAATCAATAGGCATATCCTTGATTTTGGCCAGTATTTCTGTTTACGTGATCATTAATTTCAATAAATAAAAAACATCGTCTCACTTTTCGTACATGATTTTTCCCAAAATTTCTGCAATTGTAGACCTGCCTTTATGTTATATTCAAATTTGATTTTAAGTCTGACAGTATAATTCTATGCAATCCAATATTTGCACTTTTTCTGCCGTTAGAACGGATAGAATTTTACAGTAGCAACTTATTTTAGGTGTGCAGATATCCCGTGCCAGTCTATGGGAGGGATAAACCTCTTCGAATATTGGTATTATTACCACGAAGCAATTTGAAAACTTTAGCTCAGCATGAATTCAGCTGATATTTTATGAAAAGTCATTTTTTTTACATATGACGGGCAGTAAATTTCATCTATTAGTGCACTGAGTTACAGTGGAACAATTGACATTGAATACAAGTGAATAAATGTGTGGGACAGTGACAAGCTTTCTTTTGTTTGTTACCCTTTTGATTAGTACTCTTCTGAACATCTTATTATTCTATCTGCACAGATGTGCTAAGATAACCAGCTAATAAAGTTCTTTGTATTTGGTTCGGGGTAATTTTTCCTCTATCGACCTGTTGAAACCACGAGGTGAGTTTTCAAAAACCTCCACCAGTTGGATGTTTTTTGAATGATTCGAAGTTCAAAAACCATTTAAATGAAAAGAGAATATTCTTTGTGATAACTTCTTCAAGTTCGACAGTTATATGTACATAGTGAGGAATTATGCGCTAACAATATTGAGATTTTGCTTATAAGTTTTGTTAATGATAGTAAACGGTTGTGAAATCATTCAGAAACAATCGTGTGTGAACGTCTATGATGGAACCAATTGTTACTAAGATTCAATCGAAAATAATTGATTTTCTAAACGTTTAAACGGTGTAGGCAATGCTATAAAGTGGTTGATTAATAAACAATAGGTAGGTGTTCATGACAATTGGATGAAATAAGCTAAGAAGAATCATTTGAAGAGTAGTACCTTGATAGAATGTTACCCATATTAAGGGACAAAATAGGTTGAGAATGTGTTAAATTATTGTAGAGTATAGGAAAGAAGGGGTATCTATAGTACTGAATTAGATTATTTGGGACAGGTCGCTAACGAATTTGTGCATCCCGAATCGGGCCACGGTAGTTGTAGAGGCAACACTTGCTTCTTTTGAACACACAAATCAGGTTGTTTGATCTTAATTGCTACTGGTTCTGCAGTTTAAAGGATTTTAAGCCGGATATCTTTTGGCAAGTAGATGGAAACGCGGTACAGAATGGAAAACAACTCGTTCATATCCATTTTATGGTTCGTTTGAACCAAATGTGCTAATATGGAGCTGGTAATTGTCTTTACCACACCTTTGCATAACCACGCTAAGGCGTTCACCAGCATTGAAAATTAAATTCCTTGGGTAGCAGTCGATGTAACTGGCTTCACAGGAGCAGTCGAAATGATAAACACAACAGGAATTTAATTTCCGGTGCTCGCGAACACCTCAACGTGGTTAAGTAAGGGTGTAGTAAAGACTACTTTTAATGATTCGAAGTTGTGTTTAGAAAGTCAAGAAATGGTGAGATTTTAGTGTTTCGATGTTGAATTATGTTGCTAAATAAGCATTTTGCTTTCGTTTATTGTATTTCAAACAAAGCGGATCCAAGCATTCAGCATGATGATAATTTCAATGTATATATTCAATGACACAACACCGCAGTATATGAAAACGCCTTAGAATTTTCTAGACAGCAAATTACTAATCTTTTTCAATAAGAGCTGGTTAGTTGTTGATTATAGATGCTATTTCCCTTACAAAGCACTTTCATCATATTCATTACATGGACACCAAATTTTTATTTCAGAAAACCGTATATCCAGTCCCGTTTATGAAGAAAAGAAAAGCAAACTACATTGTGAAAGTCCTGACCTAAATGGTCAATCAACAAGAGTCTTAAATGAAGGAGATTCAGATGAAAATCCACCTCCTGTGGTTATACTACCCAAAGAATTGAACAAAATTGCATCGTTTTCAGCTCTTGTTCCATCACTTAAACCATCATGTGTATACAGGCAGTTGGATGATCAAATTTCATCAGAATCGAACGTCCCCAGTGTAGTCAAGCGCTACTTTGATGAGTTCGGCTTTCGAATAGACGATTTAGGTAAGAATTTGTGTAATTTATTTTCCTATAGCCTAATTGTTACACAAGTTTAGTGCAAATAAATTCTTTATCTAATACTTAGGGATTCTTATTGTGGCATTGTGATGTACGTGTGTTGTATTAATAAAACCATATTATTCAATATCACCCGTCTGAACTTTCGTTATTGCGGTTATAAAAACTCCAGTTTGTCCTTGAAAATTTTCTGTGATTTTAGGCTAGGTGTCTCCAAGATAGCTGTTACTGTTATGTTCTGTCAATATCTAAATTTTCATAGTTAAAATAAAGCATTTGACACCGCAGATTAGCTGTTTGAACTCATGAATTGCTGATAGACTTAACTCGTTTCTTTTTAAAAAATCCTCCAAATAACGTGTGAAATGAGATATCTACCCTGAAAGGTTTCTTAAGAAATACGAGAAGAAAAAACTTTAACCAATTCATCTCAGTCATCGATGTATTTCTGTTCTATATGCGATTGGTTGCATTCTAACAAAAAGACAAAAACCATGCTTCATTACATTTGAGGAACCATTTGATATTTAGAAATGAGTTAAAAGTATTCCCTTCACTTGTTACTATTTATTTCATACAAGTCCGGTGCGATAAGGTTACCAAGAGATACACTACATGAAATTATATACCATTACTATAAAGAAAATCAATAGATATAAAGAATATTTAGAAAATTGCCTACTCAAAAATCACACATTTCCTAGTTCTTGCCTCATAATTTTATAAACAATTAAAGTACTGCGTTATCTCCAGTGCTTTAAGTATATTACCATCTCAGTTTACTGAGTTTGATGGTCTCTCGCAATCCACTTAAGCAGTTTCTGTGCTTCTCCAAACCGCGCCGTAACTAAATGCACCACGCTTCACCTTAATTTAAAATGCCATAAGAGAACGTGAGAAGGGCGAAGGTAAGGAAATAGAAACAAGATCATTAACAGTCGTACAAACCCACCAAACGAAGCGAAAAGAAGATGAAGAGAATAAAAACGCATGATATTACAATTTGGATGAGTGTAACACACAGAATGTGTCCACCCTACTGCGATCGGTTTCGGGCTGTAACCAACATCCTCTGGAGTCTCAACAAAACCATCTATCTTCTTTGTTTGTCGGACCCCACCCATTAGGTATTCACTAATCTACATGACTCAAGCGAATACTATCGGATTGATGCTGTTTCTTGATCTAGCAACCCACAACCACTTCAACACTCAGTCCTACTCCAGCTAACATGGTTTGCGCGTTTGGTGGGACGGAGGATCAAATACATACAATAACCATCTCAGTTGATGCAACTCTGTGACCTCATGGTCAGTTTCTAGCTTCTTTATCTAATGTTCTACGCATTGCTCCCACATCGTTCACACAGTGATTCCGCAACTGTCGAATACCTACATGTTGGTAACGATGGTCAGATACCTTGAACATTTTCGAACATTCCACTTTTGACGATTATTATTCATAATGGTTTTGTGCACTGCTGAGTAGCACATTCTGTTCTGGAAAGGTATTTGGATATCCTACCTGCACCACTTGTAGCGTCAGTTGGGACTGGTAGATGGTAACTACTACTGTCCTCCATCTCATGCCACCATATGGTGAGCTGATCATTGATCTTCTTCGTGCAAACAGCCCTAAGCTAGCAAATAGTGAATGAAATACAAGTCATCAGAACGTTCTCAGTCATAATTTCCAATTTCATTTTCGAAAGTAATTTGTACATGCAAGTGGCTTATATTCTCAGATATATTTCTCGCAAAATTGGATATCGGTCTTTGTAAAGATGAAATTACCAAAATACACTTGTACAACCAGCCAAACAGATAGACAGACGGAATCAATGTTGAACCTGGAACACAAGTACATCGGCTCAAGTTGCTACACTTCACAGTAATATACAGAGAACAAGTGGATAGAATAGGAGTGATACCAAAGTAGACAAAGTTATGTGAAAGAATAAACAATCTGAAGATAACAATTTCTGCAAATAATCAAGCTTCTTTAGAAGATGTAAAGGGGTGAATACATCTGCACCATTGTACCGATTTCCACAAAGAGTTTTCAACCACTGATTCCTTTCGTCTCGGGGAAATCAACCAGACAGTCTAAATCTCGCCATATGGCACAGAATAACAGTCAGAGATTTCATTGACTGGTGCGACGACTTGGTTTGGTCACCCTGGACCCTCTTCCAACCTAATACAACTTCCCTTAGCTCGGCATGTCGAGGTAGGTGGTGACTCAGCATGAGTAAGCCAACTCAGTCGACTAAGGTTCACAGCCTCATAAGACGACTTGACTGGCTTTCCTAGTACTTTTCACCTGACCTCAACATTGCTCACACGGCGATTCCACCAAATACGAAGACATGTGTAGTTAAAACCCTGTAATCACTTCATGTCTTCTACTTCTAACAGCCATGTCTCACAGCCGTACAACAATACAAAAAGAACTACAGCACAGTATATACTCGTCCTTCGACAGGTAGTCATATATCTCGCCAGTCGGCGCCACAGATGACGCAAGTTGGTAAATGTAGAACCAGCCTTCTCTATCCTACCTGAGAATCCGTCGGCGACTAGCCAGTTCGGGCTGATGCTACTCCTCAAGTAAGTAAGTGAAGCCGTCGACATATTCCACTACTTCACTCCATATCATTAAACTGTGAGTACTTTCAGCAGACTAGTGCTGGAGTATCGCTTCCCACCTGACAGGTGTCAGTGAAACGCATGCCACACACACCGATTTCTGCTCAAGGCCTTTAGAAGACCCTACATTTTGTCAGTGTCTTCATCCAGCAGGACAATATCGTCTGCATACTCCAAGTCAACCATATGACTTCCACAAATTAGATGTATTATTTCTTGCGAAGTCAGATGCTTCCTTAAGGTTATATCCATTAGTGTGTCTATCACGCAGTTAGGAGTGATAGTGGGTCTCTTTTACGGATACCACTAGGTGTCGTTAATTCACATGACAACTCTGACACGGTTGTGTAAGTCCGAGTAGAGAGTTTTGATTAGCATTATATCCTTAATTGGTACACCCTTCACAGTCAGACACAGTCACAATTCCTCACTATCGATAGTCAAATGCCCCCTTCAGGTCAACATATGTGACAATTGTCAGCCACTGACCGATGGTTACGCCCGTGTTCGAGAACCTGTCTGAGAGTGGAAATATGACCGATGCACTCTTCCAGGTCTGTAATCTAACCGATGTTCTCCAGCTCCAGTTATACGTCATGTAAACTTAAGCCGTAGAATCCTGGACACAGTTGTAGTCAAACCAATTTCTCTATAGTTGTCACAGGAGGATCTCACTCGCTTACTACATACTAGAATGATCAAAGAAGTAGACCAATGTAGTGTTACTACTTCTGATTTTCATACACTACCTAGGACCTCCATCACTCCAATCACCCATTTCCTACCTTAAACCTTCGAAACTTCAACTGGCTAACCGCCAGGTCCTGATGCTTTGCATCGTTTCAGGTTCGATACAGCTTTCTCAGCTTGAAGGCGAGTTGAAAGACCGACATCTACTACCATTAAGGTTCGGGCTGGATGTTAGGCAACTGAAGTATTGCTGAGAGTCAGTTAAACTGTGCTTCAAATTGTTCTGCCCAACGATCTAGCTGCCTTTCCTTGGAGATTATCAGCGCACCATACTTTTCGGTGATGGTTTCAGTAACCATCCCCTTCTTCTTCCTGGTATCTTTAATAACCCCAGATAGTCGCTGCGCGTTGCCCAACGCTGATCCATTCTCCATCTCACTTTCGCCACCCATCACTGCTCACTATCATTGAGAGCGAAGACTCTTCCTCAGTTTGAGTTTAGGTTGCTTTCGCTCATTGTCGTGGTCAGAGTCAGCTGGAACCAGTCTCCTCCCATCAATTACTTCAGATGACGTCGCGGAAATCAAATAATGTTTCTACACTCGACTTGGCGTCACGTCAGGTTTCCTCAGCATGAGTATTACAGTAACGTTCAGATAAATTCTTATCTAACTCCTCTCCAAGGGTGTTCTCGATGTTCTCATCCACCAATCAACCATAGAAAGGCCTAACTAACGCCTATTTCCTGCGACCAGAAAGGTGCGGACACACAGGAGCCTGACCCTATCAAACAGTGGTTCACAGCAACATGACCTGTCTGTGTCCATCGTTAGTTTGATGTCGGCGAAGGCCATGTGAAACAGTTTGTCTCCCAATGCTTGATGTTAATGCTGAATCCAGATCAGTGATTGTTAGAACCAAATTGCAACGGGCGATCATCGTTGACATGGCATTCCATAAATACCATCAAGATGCCTTTCCGACTGGCTCCGCTCAGCTTTCCTACTTGGGCATTAAAGTCACCTACTGTTATAACTACATCTGAACGATTTGATTTCTGTAGCAAAGTTGACAGATTCTCATAGAATTCATCCTCTACATCACTCAAACTACAGTCGGTGGATGCGTAGGCGGAGATTACGAATAGGCATCGCCTAGTCTCACAATCCTTCTTATTCCTTACGGATTCACTCTGTCGAACAGCACATAGACGGCTGTTGACTGGAATTTATTTCAGAAGCTCACTTTCTGCACTACAACTGAATGCTATGCCTACAACAGTTGTGCTAAGTCCACAAGAGCCAGCCATCTGGTCTGCAAATACTCGTAAGGTGAATTTTGAGGAATAATTACCATGACCAGGTGACGTGAAGTGATGGATAACCACACTCGGGTCCTGTATATGTGTTTCAGATACATAGCACATATCCATGGCTAGAGATTCCAGAGTTTTGGCAACCGATGCTTGCTGTCCGATTTGGCATAGAGTTTGGACGTTGAGAGCTCCAGTGTGAAATCGATGGCGAGGTCTTAGGAAACTAGGAGTGAGGTTTCGATGGCTTGGATCGTTGACAGCGATAGCAGAGTGAGAGGTTGGAAAGGCGTAAGAGATTTTACGTTAGTATCGGGAGGTGAAGATGAAGGAGGAGACAGAATTGAGGAAGATATGTTATGTTTGATTGGGTCTTGCGTACCACTGGAAGGGTTCGGGTGATTGACACCTTCCAGTTGCCCACACCATGGAAGGCTAGTTTATGAAGAAGTATCCGAAAAAGAAGTGTTAGTGAGCGACCGCAGAGCCTATGGAAAATACAACACTTTACTGCTGTTACACATCATTCAGCCAGTAGTATGACTTCGCCCTCAGACCCCCATTATAGAATGGCAATTTGCAATATAATGGTAACTGGTTTCAGTTTAACCACTATCCAATAGATCTATCTGACATGATAGGGTCTCGAGTGAACAAGCGTTCAACCAGTATAGCTCGTTGGATCATTGGGATATACGGGCCTGACCACTACGACGAGATAGCGGCTATGGTCGGGTGCAGACTAGAGACAACGCTAGGCTTCAAGATAAGTAACGACAACTACGTCTAAATGTTCGGCTTTCAGTAGGAGGCTAAATATTTTTCGGTAGAACTCATCATTCATTTCATTTGAACTGTAGTCTGTGGATGCGAAAGCAAAGATTACAAAGAGACAAATATTAGTTTTCCATTATTTTTGATCCTGGCTGCGCAACCTAGTTAAACAGCGCGAAGAAGGCTGTAAACTGAAATCCAGTTGAGAAGAGCACTATCTGCCATAGCATTTAATGCTTTACCTACGCCTACAAGGCCGGGAGAACTGGCCATTGAATCTCCAGAAACTCCAAAAGCGAATTTCGCAAACTCTCCATATTGACCGGTTGAAATTAATTGAATAACCGCATTTGGGTCCTATGTGCGTATCTCACAGCACACATCCGTGGTACTAGATACTAAATTTTTGGCTAACTAAGCTTGTTAGGGAATTTGATAGGATGCGTGGAAATTGAAAGGTCTAATGTATAGGTTGCAGCGTGGTTGCAGGAGACCAGTGGTGCTGTCCCATGAACTCATATCGTCATCGAGAACTGAAGAGCTGGAAGAAATTAAAGATGGCTTAGGAATCTTTACCAATAAATGTGAAGAAGGATTAGAAGGCGAAATTTGGAAGTTCGGTAATGATCTGAAATACACTGAATGCTGAGGGCGGTTGATAGGTCCCAAATACCCACGACGTGGAAGGTTATTTCTTATGAAAATGAAATCGGGTAAGTAATAGTAGTGCGTGACCTTAAAGCCCAAGGGACATCTGCTTGATGCCGGGCAGATACTGTCTTTTTAGAAGTGTGAGGTATAAGTTAGTTTGCTTGGAATTCACCTATAAACCCATACGACTGGAACCGAAATACCGCAGAGTAGGGGGTAGTGGGCTGTTTTTGAGGCTAACCTTTCCTAACCTCAGCCCCTTCTAATATGGAAGGCAGCATCAACATAATGCTGCTGGTCATCCAATGGAAACACCTTGATGCTGTCACATCCCATCCAGTCAGCAGTAAGACTTTGCCCTGCGATCCCCCATCATAAAGTAGTAATTTTCACTGCTTTTTGTCTTACCACTATCAAGCAGATGTTTCCCACACAGTAAGACATCTAGGAAACAAGTGTTCCATCAGCATAGTTCACTGGGTTATTGTGATACACAAGGTATCAGTAGCTATAAGACAGAATATGAAGTGGAGGATCATAAAGACTCATGAAAGGTAAGCTACAGTCAAGTCATTCAGTCCGAACCCAATGGACGACATCTTTAAAAACTCGACCAAGTCATTGGAATTGGCGTCTGTCTTTCTAAAGTGTTGCTGAGCATTTAGTATAACACTGATTATTACTGGTCTCCTATGTTTCAGGTTTAAATGAATGCAGAGATAACTAAAAGTATGTTGATTTTTTGACCTGAATTGTTATCATCTTTAACTCTATGGAGATTGAGTTGGCATATATTGACGTATATTTGTTTTTAACGGTAATTAACGTTGGATTTGTTGATTAATCTATCTGTTTCGTACATTTTCCATCATCATCGTAAAAAATAAACTTATTTCTCACTGGAATCTGGAAGAGGAAGTGACACCGGTCGGTGAAAACCATCGGGAAGCCAGTCGACCTATCAGAAGACACATAGGCGAAATGATGAACGCATAAACTATACAATGAGGCTACACAGTGACCGGATCCCATAGGGACCATAAAATCAAATTTCGGTGGCCGAAGATTGTCCTCCTTTTTTACCAGAACAACAGCATTCTGAACTTTTCTATCCGTTCGGCAGTCAAATTTTGTATGCATTAAAACATCAGCAATAAGTAGTAATAACGTAGTTATCTGGTCTTTCTGATGCTCTATTCTCCTTTGTCGATTGGACCGAATTAATCGGCCACTATTGGTATATAGGCTCCCGTGTGGATGCCTTGATATCGCATGTATTTCCAATTTTGATAATAATGATGATGGACAGTGGCTAACAGTTGAGTCCAGAACGCGCGTTTCGTCGTATTTGGGACTTCTCAGCTGGATTTACCCGCCTCCCAGTGAGCGATGTTGTTCAAACTAAGACCTGATGACTTCAAATGCAAGAGTGCTTTTCACTAGACCACTGGGTTATGATAGCCACAAGGTGGGAACAACACCATTCATTGGGATGCGAATACATCCAGCTGACGAATTCTAAACCGGAGGAGACGCGCATTTCGGCGTCCAGTGTTGGCCATTCATTATTCATCATCAAGATCAACGTAGTTATCTGTTCATATTGATTACGACTGATGCACTTTAAAGTCATTTATTTTCGTCTTCATGGTCACTAGTCAAAATAATCAACTCTGCAAACCAACGTGTACAATACTTAAGCAATTTAAGAAAAAAACAGTTTCAGCTAAAATAAAGTATTTCAGGATGTAAAGTTACATAGGCATACTGGTGAATCTGCGTCTGAGTATTGTAAAAACTCAGTGTTATTAATATTCGTTTTTTATTTGCTCTTCAATCTAACAATGTGGATAGATAACTATAGACACTGAGGAGTAAGATACCGTGAAGAAGAATCATTTTTCGGTAGTAGGTTTCAAACTGAAGGTAAAATTTCAGTTACATATACGTTTTGATCGACGTTAGCAGGTGGGAGAAAGCTGGTTATTATGGAAAATAAAAGGCATAAAGAGTATTCATAAAAAGCTTTAGACATTATTCAAGATTGTAAGGGTGTTTAAGATAGACAGCAGCATTCTGTTTGTAAAACTCACTTTTAGAGTTTCTTCATCTCCAATTATGACATTGTTTTCTGTATACCTATCTGTAAAAGATCCATACCTCTTATCTCACCTGTTACTCTTACATTTTCAATTCTTTTCATTCATGCCCTTTTCTTCCACTTCAGTCACATTTCATACAACCTGCTAGTTTTTAGAGTGACTTCTACCACGCTAAATGTACTAATTATCTGTCATCTTTCAAGGCCCTTGTAACTTTTTATATAGGGTGTCAGTTTTTAAGAATACATGTCTTTAGTCTAGTATACGACAAACGCAGCTGACTGTCAGTCTCATGATTTTATTCTCTGTGAATCAATTGACTTGAATCGTCTGAACCCTCAGAATCTCAATCGCTGATTATTCTTGTTTGTTCTTGTAGTTCCGCATCATAACAAACACACCTTAGTAACAACTAATGTTAAGACACTTAGTGGTATGTGTGAAGAAATACAGATACTTGTCCATCTATTAGTATGTGGGGGACTGAATAGATTTAAAGCAGTTTTCGTAATAAATTCAAATCGAAAACGGAGCTATTGAATAACACGGTGTATTCGGTTTCATTGAAATTCAGTAACTGAATGTTGACCCATTGACTAGAAGACAAAAGTTGTAGTTGACTTGATTGCGCATGAACATGGCCTAGATTACCAGTTCACTAGTTGCTAGCCTGTCTAAGCCTGGATAAAGAAGGAAAGTTGGGCGTAGGGCTAGTAACCCTACCCCGGAAAACCATCCAATTGCTAAAGAAACCTCGAAGCACAAAAAGACATAAACAATAAAAACAAACTTATTCCTTGCTGGAATCGGGGAGTCGAAATGACACCGGTTGGCGAGAGCCTTCAGGAAGCCGATTAATCGATGTGTCTTCTCTTCTCTCGATGAAATGGAAAGTAAGCATAGGGACATGGAATGTCCGCACAGTGTTTGAAGCTGGCTGGCTGATAAGGCTACCCAGATTGCAAACGAAATGAGATATGACATAGAAGTGCTAGGAATCTGCGAAAGCAGATATGATGGAAGTGGACTCTCCAAACTGTCAACTGGAGAGTCAATAGTCTACTCCGATATTGTCACCCAGACGACAACCACGAGCACACTGAGTTTTCGAGTGACTATCATGATGTCCCCAACAGCATCGAAGGCTCTCTCTCATGCAGTGGGAACCAATCTCCTCCTGCATGATCAGGATCATGAGAGCAAGGTTCAAATCACAAGGAAGGAAAGTCACAATCATACAGTGCTACGCTACTCACCTACCAATAGTGCAGATTAAAAGAAGTCAGATACTTCATCAATTTATGAAGTCTCTGACTGTTGGTTTGAGCCATGCAGGGCGATGTAGACTAGCCGGTTGGAATCCGCGGGTCACGAGTCACAATAATACAATTCTACGCTACGCTACGCACCTACAAATAATGCAGACCAAGAGAAGAAGGAGGAATTCTATAGACAACTGCAATCAGTAATGGATAAGACCCCAACCCAGATGGCGACATCAAAATCCATTCTAATGGGTGGGGTGATACGAATGCCGAGCTAGGAGTAGACAATCCAGGAAGAGAGTCAATCATGGTCGAGAGGCACTCTGTGAAATGATGAATGAGAATGGAGAACTGTTTGCAGACTTCTGTGCCTTCAACCATTTGGTAATTGGAGGTAGTTTGTACGGACACAAGTAGAACTGTTACTCTCATTTCCCCTTTGTGAAAACTACTTCTAGCTTTCGTGAGGTGAGGATGGTATTGAGAACTTTCAGAGGTGGAATATACATGGTATAATTTTGAAAACTCTTTCGCGCAAATATGTCTGAAGTTGTTGAAACTCTGTGCCAGCTTTGTAGTTTTACTCGATGCGTGCTACTAGGTGTCTTTGTTTTTGTCTAGAAGTTCTTCAACCGGAAGTGGTATTTTTTTTTCCCTTAATGTGTGGTAACTTCCTTAGTTCCGGTAAGTTTCAAGCTGATTTAATTGCTGTTTTGTGTTGAGCAGAGAATCACTTGTCACATTCGATAATCTTATCGAATGATGATGGTTTTCAATCATAGGAATTCATGTGCATTTTTGCCAAGTAATTTAATCATTTGGAGACGACTAATCATTGTATTTCGTTTTGTTGTTGCAGTGGTTCCGTTAGAAATGTATCAGTACGAATTGAGCTAACAAGGTTACTTCAGGATAATGATCCGGATTTATTCCCAACTTTATCCACCATCACTGTAACGATTCGCTGTATATTCAGAAGTGTATTTTTGGAACTGTGGCTCGTTGGTTCAGGTAGTCGACTTTTATCTAGTGGGTCGCGAGTTCAAACACCGCCCCACCTACTAAAGTTTGAGCGAAGAGGTATATCACTAGCCGTCTTACAATAGGACTGGCTCACTGCCTACTGCAAGAACATGCACAGGTTGTTGAGTGCACTTCGTTGGTTTTTCAGAAGAGCTGTGGTTGGTTCATCTATAATATCGTTTCAACAAAACCAGTGAAAAATTCAAAGCAATATCTTTGTAAAGCATGACATACTCGATTCGAATACATTGCTTACATTTTTCTAGCAATATTTTGAACAGGGATGGTGCATCTTAAAAAAGTCCATAAAGGCCTGACACGTAGACCTTATCCTTTATTACTCTCTTTCTTCAGGAAATATCACTATTTCCTAAAAAATATTACCTGAAATGACAAAAATGGTATTTTCAAACAGACAGTTTCCAGAAATTTGAACTTTTACACAGTCCCTAATCTGACCAACTTAGACTCACTCTATCAATGGGTAATGCTCAAAGTTACCTAACCAAACCCTACATTCATGCATAAATTTTCGTCCTGGTTATCATCATTCCGGAGTGAAAATAAACGGAACTCGACTTCTACTGCTTTATCTTGTTCTTATTCACCAATAGCTGTTTGGGATCAGATTGATGTTTCTTAGTGCTTTTTTATATAACTCTTTGAGTGTTCCGTCATATCGCACGCTTAAATCAATCACTTGATTCCAAATGATGCATCATTTCATAAGGATTTCACTGCAAAGTAAATCACAAGGAGTTTGGGTCATGCAAGTTACTAAAGTAGAACTCGATACTTGGCTTGGACCATGATATATCTTTGTTTTTTCATAGTTAGAGAATATCCAAGGTATATCTGAGTACAAATATTGCCTCAGGTTAGGTGATTTCAAGTAGAAGGATATCACTTTATGCTTCGAATACAACCTTCATTAGTGTTTGCTAAGAGGTAAGATAATCGTTTTGATAGACTGCATCATTCAAGTTAATGATGAAACATGGTTAGTTGCTTCAAAAGGTAGTACCATATCCACCAATGTTTGTACTCTGGAAGAATTAACAAATCATTCGATTATTTAGAACCGAAATCCCTGCATATTCTAATATTACAACTAAAATTTTCGAGATTCTACTTGGCTAATTTGCTGTTTTAAAGCATTTTCCATTCTTTTTACTTTTTTTCCAATTATTTCTCACCATAAGGTGAACTTGGTTATGTCAGCTTTAATGTTTATATTGTTTTTCAACTGAAAAGAAATCACTTTTATCGAAGTAAACTCAGCATAAACACAGGCAATAATTCCTACAAATAAACAATTGGCCTAACTAACATCAACAATAAATATTATTACTGAATTAGTCAGAAAAAAACCTTGAAATCTCCAGCTGTTTGTTTTTCAAGCACATCCTTTTCTCTCTCCCTCTCTCTCTCTCGCCCCTTCTCTCTCATTCAAAAAACTTTTTGTTATTGGTTTCTGATGGAAATCAGGTTTAGTGTACAATTATATGGTCATTTGCTAGCTGGAATCGGTGTAGGACTACAGCCCTACGTTACTTCTTATTTTCATTCATAATAATGAAGTTCTGCCAAAAGTAAATATTTTCTGTATGTTAGTTCAGTTCATTAATAAAGAAATAATAGTGTTGTACATATACATAGTTTTCACCTTCATAGTAAGTGACTTCACAAATTGTATAAATCATTTTCCATTATATCCAATGTATTGTATTGTGTTTACGTGTAGGTGTTTTTTGCAGTGGGTTTTTATACTGTGAGGCATCATGAGTTGAGTACTCCCAGTATTAAGACAAGATTTTTTGTTGGTAAATTACTGAAAATATGATCTGTTTACTATGAGATTATACCATCAGTTATTGATGATCAGTATGTTACTCGTTCACAATCGCTTTGAGTAATTCACACTTATCATAGTGTAGTGATATCGGCAAGTGTCATTTGCTACATGATGTTCGTTTGCGTTCATAATTTGTGATTTTCCGCACTAAGTTATCTCTTTAACCCTGTTCATGCGTCTATCTTGTCATCAGTTGCATTCAAAACGTTTGCAGTTGACTTTATTTCCTTTTTTTCATTGGGGTGGCTTTAAAGGCCACCCTAGTAATTGATGAAACAGCCAATCACATTCCTATATTTTACGGAAAAGTACTTTCCCAGACGAAATACTGGAGCCTGATTGGTATATTCAGCAGTTCCTATGGTGGCCACGGTGGTGGATCACGGGTAGTAATTCTACTCAAAATATTATCGAAATTAAAACTGATCATTATGATGTAGCATCTATTACAAATATATTTCTAATAAATCGCTTAAAAGTGGCCTGCCTAAATTTCAGGCTACCAAAAATAATTCATCAAATTGCTCATTTTCTTCTTGTTTCAGCCATTCAAATGTCAACTAATCGTAAACATACTATCACACACTCTTAAAATGTCTTCAACCTATCGTTAGACGAGTTAACAACAAGACTGCGAGGAAATATCACAGTAGACAGCAGTTTGCCCCTGAATACATAACAATGCATCATATAGCTGTTACAGAAACACGTAGCTGGGACAGCAAATTGTCATACTAGACGAATGAACCCCTACCACCCAACTTACGTTTACTTTTCTGTCCGACCCACGAATGTCCACAAGGTGGCTGAGGGCGTTTGGTTCGTTCATATACTACTTTCACCAATATATAGTTTCTACTATGCTTGGGAACACTTATTTTTGAAATTAACTTCAAACATCTAATGTATACAGCAGAAGGATAACTCAATTTTATACGACGTAGACTTTAAGATTTCCAACATTCTGTCATAGTTAAACTTGCGAATTGATTTATGTTTTGCTCTGTCATGTTGCTGTTCGTTGATTCTTTATGCTTGTAATAACTGTAAAAACTTGACGTTAGCACTAATGATAGTGATCTGTCACCGGCAACTAACTAGAATGAACCTTTTTTAAACATACGTGAATAATCTGTAAAAAACCGTGAACAATACCCTTCTTGAAATTACCCGTTAAAGCTCACATCAAGCAGATCTATCTGTTTAGTCTAATCTTTAGATTAATATTGTCTTTATGTCCGAGGGACTGATTGTTTAGCTTGTGCAGGTGTTATCCTTTTATGTGTTGGTATGGCCCATTGACTTAGGCGTTCGACTTTGAAGTAGCCAATCTAGTGGACAACAGGAACGTATTATTAAGCCTTTATACAATTCATGTGGCCTATGGAACGGAATTCACTCAACCACCTTGTGCAGTAGGCAATGACCCACACCTTTGCGTGAGAGCTAATAATACTACCTGGCTACCCGACCTCAGTAAGTGAAGCGGAGGTCGAAGCCATAACCCTCTGGTTGATAGTCATCTCCCTGAACCATTGAGCCAGAGCTCTACATGTAGCTCATAGTATATAGGTTTCTACAGGTTTCACGCACATTGCATGTATTGCGCATTTCTTGCTGCTCATGCTTAAAATATTTGTGTTCCGAACAAATAAAACTATTCTTTTATATATATGAATATACAGATATATTGACAATAGCATTACATTATATGTCTCATCTTCGGGTAGTTTCGTTATTATTGCTTAAAAGCATTGATATATATCATTGAAGCCTACAAGCGCGTAGGTGTCACATAGCCTATGGACTACCCGATATATGAACAGTAAAAATAATTACATATCACAACCATTTGTTATTTTTCGCATTGCCAGCATGTATACTGTCGCACTCTTTTTCTTCTAGAACTCCATAGCTGTTTTTTCACCTCTTTATCGATTTCGTTAATTATTATGATGATATAAATGATAAAAAAATAAAACATAACTACATTATCAAATTTGTCACGAAAGAAGTTTGTTATCATGGTAACAGAAGGCGGAAAGCAATATTAATCTATCCCACTTTTGTTGAATGAACCGAATGTAGATAAGGGTTTACAAGTTATGAAGGAATATTTTGTTGATAATTCCATTAGTGTATACTATCGTCGAACAGTGTGGATGCTATGTTCGATTCACCGTTCTTGAAAGATGTCTTGGTTAAAATCATCATTTCTCGGAATAAGGAAAAGCTATAGTACGTATATATGTCTTGGTGTTTAGAATAACTGTGCCTCGTTTTATCGTCGAACTAAAAGTTTAAAACGCCCTCAGAAATCGAGACCTAAAGATATATTGCATTGAAAGCATCTTAATGATTCAAAATCTAGTAATTGACAATTCTGAACTCCTTCCAGTTAATGATACTCATAACCCGCAAATCTCATTTCAGCGGCGACCCGTTTCTCATCATACCCTCTCGACAGAAAAGCAGAAAGATCAACGTAGAACCTCCCACACAAGTAAATCGACCCAAGTTGCTACGCTTGATAGTAGTAGTATATGAAGAATAGGTGGATAGAACAAGAGTGATATCAAAGTAAATAAAATTGTGTTAGAGAATAAAACAATTTGAAGATAACGGTCAGTGCAAATATTCAAGCCTTCGAAGACCTCAAAGAGTGGATGCATCTACTCCATTGTGACTGATTTTCAGCCATTTCACTAAAAGTCCTCAACTACATATTCATATGGTCTTAAGGACCACAGTCAGGCAGTCTACATATTCCTACACAACTGATACTAACAGTTAGAGACTTCATCGACTGATGCTACGCTTTAGTCTAGCCCTCTGATAACTTTTCCATGATTCTAAAGGAAATCAATAATTGTCACTCATAAGGTGTCGTAAATAATAACGAGATATCTATTTAGCATTATTTTCTTTTGTGCTATTCTTTTTTACTATAGTGGTCCACATGGGTTCGAACTCTGTGATAATACCATAACTGACTATAAGTCATTAGATATCGATAAAGATATGGTTGTAGGACAGACGTCCCTTATAATGCTTAGTAGACACTTATTTTTTTGTCTACATAAAGCAATTAATCTTTCTTTCTGTGTCTCTTAAGTCACCGGCTAATCTATGCATCAGCTGTCCTAAAGTGTATTATTTACCCAATATGCTTTGTTTTGCTGATAGTGTTTGTTGTGAATCGACCAACCTTCAAATTAATGTTTTCCTTTTTTCTCGATTTAGAAGGAAGCCCTCCATGCCCATTCATTGAATCCTCCGCTAATCGACGTGCTTGGCTAACCTGCTTAGAATTCTCACATACCCACACATTGGGTGTGTCAAATCTAGATGAACATGATACCAGATATAGTTCAGTTGGATCGACTGTAGATGAAGACGAAGATCAGTTGTGGTCCAGAGTACATTCACGTTTAGTTCAATCACCGAGATTATCAGAACTTGTTAGAGGACAGGCTTCAGACGTAGAAGCCCTGGCTAAACCTGATGAACAGCTTGGTATCCCACATTCTCTTCGACCTCATATATGGCCTAGACTTACCGGAGCTTTACTAAAATCAAAACAGTCCAAACAACGTGTCCCTTCTGTCACATACACAGAACTAGTTCAACTCAGCTCTACGGATACACTTTTGGCTGGGATTCAAATTGAAAAGGTTAATTGTTTATTATGCCATGTTGACTAATTCATGATTGAAGGTTATTAGTTCTCAAATGCTTATTAATCTGAATTGTAGTAACGTACATAGATAAGAATCTTTGTATGAAAAAGACTATTTTATCGTCGTTGAGTTTCAGTTATGCTACATAATCCGTTTGACGGATCCTAATTGTCACCAAATTGTAAAATTTGAGCCATTCGTAAAGCTCTTCTTAGTAAAATGCAGTCATCAGAATAATTATGATTTCAGGGAATGTGTCTCAAGTCGTATAACTCTTCATTAACCTTCACATTTTGGTTATTGTAGTTTATTGCCAGACGAAACAATTTCAAGCCATCTGTAAAGTCACTTTTGGAAAACCTGTTTAATGGCCGTTTACGTCATTTTCACTCATATCTTTAGAACGAAAAAAGGAAAGCCGAATCTGCATATCCTTTCCGATTTCCGAAAACCTTACAACTATATTTAAGCTAAATAACTAGAAAGCACAATGAAATCTCTGTAGCAAAAATATTTTCTGGGTGTAAATGGATATTCATGGAGGTGGTGTATGCGACATGTGTTCCATCCTTCATGAAGAGAAGGATTAGTAAGGCTGAACGTTGTCATTGGAGGAATGAATGTACAGTCGATATCCTGAAAATAGGACAGTTTAGTACTACTCCACCATATATCATTCAAAAAAGCCAAGAAGTTCTGCTACAACATTACACTAAGTATGAGAAAATTGATTTCCTGGCTTGATGCAGTTTCATTTTGTCTAATATACTGAAAATCCAAAAATTCTCTAGGACTTCACTGAAGTTTATTTACTATAATTAACCTACTCTGTGGTTAGCTGAAATAGTTAGATCTTGTTTTATTCATATGCAAAGGCATGCTAATAAGGCTTTTTAACTATGCCAGTTGAAGAGTAAATCTCAAAACACCATATAAAGTGTTTAGTCTAATAGCTATGATGCAGTCCAAAACCGGTGCTGTGTAAAACAAATAATTCAGCAGCTTCTCATCAAAGGTAAGGAGGACAATAACTTATTTCTGACTGACTGAATCTCAATTGTTTCAGTGGATTCCTTAACTTTAAATATCTTTTGTAAGTGCTAGATAATACATATTCACTTTAAGCCCATATTAGATGGAGTGACTTCTTAACCAAAATCAACCTGCCTTCAAGAAATAACCAGGTGAAGGAAAATGTGCTAATCAGTAACTGTGTTGGTAATGAATGCATCCAAAATTAGAATTACTACTGCCTTTAGATCGAACGCAACTTATTGGGGGAAACTGAAGATTTAACCAAGAAGGTGTTCACTTAATTAACAAGCCGCACTAGTTCCACAGTCAGCATCGTCATATTCTTCTCCATCAACGTCAGTCAGTGAAAATGCCATTTCTAGATGTTTGAGTTCACAGGAGGACCCGTTTTTTTATTTCTGAGACATTAAGCTTAAAACATATCCACTTCGATTTATATCTACACCAGTTAGGTCTTGCATCCATTACATGGTGTAAATTAGTAATTAGATGTATTGTCTTAACATAGTAATGTATTTCTTTATTTCTTCTATGTACAAGGATCTTTTCCGTACAATGCCGAACAACCTGTGTTTTCATTCTTCCAACTCCACTGGTATTTCACGACTGCGTCGAGTTTTACGTGCTTTGGCTTGGCTCTATGTAGATGTTGGTTATTGTCAAGGTATGGGATTGGTAAGTGAAGAAGTACCAATTAAATCTTGTTTCATCGGAAACTGATCATATAATATTCAAGTCTGATGAAAAATGGTGTTTACTTGAGGCATTCTGATTCATTAGTAGGTAATAACTCTGGAACTACCAAGCTCGTCCTATAATAGTGGCGTCAAAATGATAAGCGTAACTTGTGAAAGAGATCAACCTATTTTTGATATACACGAAATCCATTAGTTTACTTCACCTTCAATCAGATGTGTTGCGAATAGTATCTAAGGGAGAATAATAAATTGATAGCAGGAAAATAACGCTCGCCGTCACACCTTGTCGCAATAACAAAACTTTACCATACTGTGAAACACCTATTAAATGAAAAGGAACAGAATAGGGAATACAATTGTCAAAAATGTATGTGAAAATCAGTGTGTCTGAGATCGCCACGCAAAATGACTGAAGATAAAGTGAAAATCGGAGTCGAAGCAGGATTCTAACCAATGGCCTCCTGGTTTCCGGCCTAGCACTCTGCCAACTGAGCCACGTGGCTGTGGGTGCGCACTACTGAAGAACCCCTTACTAGGATAAAACAGCTGTCTAGTGCTCCTACGTTTTCAGTGGTTCTTCATCTAATGCTAGTCGGTTATGAGTACTACCTTGAAATCAAATAATCCCCCAAAACCACCAATTGAAATATAAGATATTCAGCTCAGAGCACAGTGACTCTCATAACGTTTGACTAACCAGTTGACAGGACAATGATCATTCAAATTTATTGGCATACACTCGAAAACTAAAATGCTAGATAATAATCTCGAACAAGAATCATCGTGTTTTGCATGGGGTTGTATATTACATGTGACTGAAACCAACAACCACAAAGTCAGTAGGAATATAGCGGCATTTCATCCCATCAGCTCACTGTGAGTTGATAAAAATTAAGATCACTATTACCGGCTATGTAACAGACGGTTGTCTTTGCATCATGGTGAACGATTTCAAGTTTTTTTTCATATTATGTGTACCCTCACCGGTCGTATCTCACAAGCCTATAGCATTATTGCTTGATAATTAGATTAGCACTTTTTATCTTCACGTATAATGTAAGTTAATGAGTGTTAGTCAACCTTACTATGGTCATGGGATGAAATCTTTTTATCGATCAATTCATCATAATAAATACAATCATCTGATTGAGCAAAAACTCTGGTAAAACTATACTTATAGGAACAGTTGAAAACTGAGCGCCTACCATCGTTTCAATGTTTGAACCCAAAACTTAGAGGGTTGTGTACACGTATACTGCGATTTTCTCAATAAACTTCAAGCTGAAAAGTTTGATGATCACATATCGTATAGTCAGAACCCAGTTATTTTGTCTATACGATCATTCTTTGCTTTCTCTCGTTTAAATTGCCGTGACCTTATTAATTCATGCATAACTGCCACTTTTTTTTATTACTTTAATGGGATTTATAGAAAAAACTGTTAGGTGAGAAATATATATCCGTACATAACTTTTTTAAAATAACCTATTGTCTCCCTCCTCATCTTTATCAGTTTTTCCTGTGAATGAATGAATTTCTCCTCTGTATAGTATATTATAACCTGAACTGTTATCTGATTCTTGACACAAATACGCACAATTCACTTCCTGTGAACTGTTTTTTCGTAGTAAAAAAATTCAATATCCTATATAGTATTATGTGAGTAATTTTCTTAAATTTTCATTGAAGGCTAGCTCTGACAGGGAAAACGATTCTCTCCAAAACAGTAGGGTGGAAAGGATGATGATGATGGAAAATGTACGAAACAGATAGATTAATCAACAAATCCAACGTTAATTACCGTTAAAAACAAATATACGTCAATATATGCCAACTCAATCTCCATAGAGTTAAAGATGATAACAATTCAGGTCAAAAAATCAACATACTTTTAGTTATCTCTGCATTCATTTAAACCTGAAACATAGGAGACCAGTAATAATCAGTGTTATACTAAATGCTCAGCAACACTTTAGAAAGACAGACGCCAATTCCAATGACTTGGTCGAGTTTTTAAAGATGTCGTCCATTGGGTTCGGACTGAATGACTTGACTGTAGCTTACCTTTCATGAGTCTTTATGATCCTCCACTTCATATTCTGTCTTATAGCTACTGATACCTTGTGTATCACAATAACCCAGTGAACTATGCTGATGGAACACTTGTTTCCTAGATGTCTTACTGTGTGGGAAACATCTGCTTGATAGTGGTAAGACAAAAAGCAGTGAAAATTACTACTTTATGATGGGGGATCGCAGGGCAAAGTCTTACTGCTGACTGGATGGGATGTGACAGCATCAAGGTGTTTCCATTGGATGACCAGCAGCATTATGTTGATGCTGCCTTCCATATTAGAAGGGGCTGAGGTTAGGAAAGGTTAGCCTCAAAAACAGCCCACTACCCCCTACTCTGCGGTATTTCGGTTCCAGTCGTATGGGTTTATAGGTGAATTCCAAGCAAACTAACTTATACCTCACACTTCTAAAAAGACAGTATCTGCCCGGCATCAAGCAGATGTCCCTTGGGCTTTAAGGTCACGCACTACTATTACTTACCCGATTTCATTTTCATAAGAAATAACCTTCCACGTCGTGGGTATTTGGGACCTATCAACCGCCCTCAGCATTCAGTGTATTTCAGATCATTACCGAACTTCCAAATTTCGCCTTCTAATCCTTCTTCACATTTATTGGTAAAGATTCCTAAGCCATCTTTAATTTCTTCCAGCTCTTCAGTTCTCGATGACGATATGAGTTCATGGGACAGCACCACTGGTCTCCTGCAACCACGCTGCAACCTATACATTAGACCTTTCAATTTCCACGCATCCTATCAAATTCCCTAACAAGCTTAGTTAGCCAAAAATTTAGTATCTAGTACCACGGATGTGTGCTGTGAGATACGCACATAGGACCCAAATGCGGTTATTCAATTAATTTCAACCGGTCAATATGGAGAGTTTGCGAAATTCGCTTTTGGAGTTTCTGGAGATTCAATGGCCAGTTCTCCCGGCCTTGTAGGCGTAGGTAAAGCATTAAATGCTATGGCAGATAGTGCTCTTCTCAACTGGATTTCAGTTTACAGCCTTCTTCGCGCTGTTTAACTAGGTTGCGCAGCCAGGATCAAAAATAATGGAAAACTAATATTTGTCTCTTTGTAATCTTTGCTTTCGCATCCACAGACTACAGTTCAAATGAAATGAATGATGAGTTCTACCGAAAAATATTTAGCCTCCTACTGAAAGCCGAACATTTAGACGTAGTTGTCGTTACTTATCTTGAAGCCTAGCGTTGTCTCTAGTCTGCACCCGACCATAGCCGCTATCTCGTCGTAGTGGTCAGGCCCGTATATCCCAATGATCCAACGAGCTATACTGGTTGAACGCTTGTTCACTCGAGACCCTATCATGTCAGATAGATCTATTGGATAGTGGTTAAACTGAAACCAGTTACCATTATATTGCAAATTGCCATTCTATAATGGGGGTCTGAGGGCGAAGTCATACTACTGGCTGAATGATGTGTAACAGCAGTAAAGTGTTGTATTTTCCATAGGCTCTGCGGTCGCTCACTAACACTTCTTTTTCGGATACTTCTTCATAAACTAGCCTTCCATGGTGTGGGCAACTGGAAGGTGTCAATCACCCGAACCCTTCCAGTGGTACGCAAGACCCAATCAAACATAACATATCTTCCTCAATTCTGTCTCCTCCTTCATCTTCACCTCCCGATACTAACGTAAAATCTCTTACGCCTTTCCAACCTCTCACTCTGCTATCGCTGTCAACGATCCAAGCCATCGAAACCTCACTCCTAGTTTCCTAAGACCTCGCCATCGATTTCACACTGGAGCTCTCAACGTCCAAACTCTATGCCAAATCGGACAGCAAGCATCGGTTGCCAAAACTCTGGAATCTCTAGCCATGGATATGTGCTATGTATCTGAAACACATATACAGGACCCGAGTGTGGTTATCCATCACTTCACGTCACCTGGTCATGGTAATTATTCCTCAAAATTCACCTTACGAGTATTTGCAGACCAGATGGCTGGCTCTTGTGGACTTAGCACAACTGTTGTAGGCATAGCATTCAGTTGTAGTGCAGAAAGTGAGCTTCTGAAATAAATTCCAGTCAACAGCCGTCTATGTGCTGTTCGACAGAGTGAATCCGTAAGGAATAAGAAGGATTGTGAGACTAGGTGATGCCTATTCGTAATCTCCGCCTACGCATCCACCGACTGTAGTTTGAGTGATGTAGAGGATGAATTCTATGAGAATCTGTCAACTTTGCTACAGAAATCAAATCGTTCAGATGTAGTTATAACAGTAGGTGACTTTAATGCCCAAGTAGGAAAGCTGAGCGGAGCCAGTCGGAAAGGCATCTTGATGGTATTTACGGAATGCCATGTCAACGATGATCGCCCGTTGCAATTTGGTTCTAACAATCACTTGTCTGGATTCAGCATTAACATCAAGCATTGGGAGACAAACTGTTTCACATGGCCTTCGCCGACATCAAACTAACGATGGACACAGACAGGTCATGTTGCTGTGAACCAATGTTTGATAGGGTCAGGCTCCTGTGTCCGCACCTTTCTGGTCGCAGGAAATAGGCGTTAGTTAGGCCTTTCTATGGTTGATTGGTGGATGAGAACATCGAGAACACCCTTGGAGAGGAGTTAGATAAGAATTTATCTGAACGTTACTGTAATACTCATGCTGAGGAAACCTGGCGTGACGTCAAGTCGAGTGTAGAAACAGCGGTAAAGGCTATCAGTAACCTACACATGAGGATTAACAAACATTATTTGATTTCGGCGACGCCATCTGAAGTAATTGATGGGAGGAGACTGATTCCAGCTCACTCTGACCACGACAATGAGCGAAAGCAACCTAAACTTAAATTGAGGAAGAGTCTTCACTCTCAATGATAGTGAGCAGTAGGACCTGACAGTTCGCCACCTGAACTATCCAACGATTGAGGTAGCAAATTGATAGTAGATGGAGGTACTACGCAATTTTAGGGAATCAGAGGTAGTGCCATCAGACTAGTCTGCTTCTCTGATCATCGAAGTCTGTAAGAAGGGAAAGGAGTCTTCCTGTGACGACCGTAGGGTAATTAGTTCAAGCAACATCGTGTCCATGATTTTAGAATCCGCAGTTAAATGACGCCTAAGTGAAGCTCGGGAAGAGAAAATTATGCCGGCTTCGGACCTGGACTAGAATACGTAGATCATATTTCCACTTAGCGACAGGTTCTGGAACACAGGTGTACATACCGGCTAGTGGCCGACACTTGCCATATTTGTAGACCTGAAAGCGGCATTTGACGCTGTCGGCCATGAGGTGTTGTTGCAGTATTTTACTGTGAAGGGGGTATCCGGCAAGTATATAATACTTATCAAAGCTGTCTACTGCCGTGTTAGGGCTCATGGAGAGTTTTCATGTGGATTGACGACATTTAGTGGGATGCCTACTATCACCGTTCCTATTTAACTTCTTACTAAAATTCAGTATTGTCTTATTCCTGCCTGATATCTTTTGGCTTTTTCTTGGTATTCTTTTAATCTTTCATCTTTATACATTCTCACTTGATGTACTGATATGAGGTGACATCATGGAGCGTTAGGCAGTAATGCCAGTTCTCATGTTGATAATTTCTTTCTTTCTGTCTTCACAGCCGTATAATAGAACAGAGTGAACTGCATGGCATTACACTCATCCTTAAGTAAGTATCTGTATATTTTCCGCGCACCAGCGATGATGAAAGTGTTAGTAAGTGCTGAACATACCTTTGGATCTACTAGCAACCAACCCTTTCGGGGGGATGCAACTTCACAAGAAACTAAGGTACTCAATGCGTTCTACTACTTCGTCTCCTATCTTTAAGTTGGTAGTAGTTGCAGACCAGTCCTCAAGCATTATCTTACACCTGACAGGTGGAAAATGCGTGCCGAACTTCGTCAGCATTTACTTTGTATAGAAGGGTAACAAATTTAAGTTGCAGGGATGCTTGTAAAGGATAATTGCCGACCTTTGGTGTTATTAGCTCGTGGGTAAGGTTACCCTGTCCTTTTTTACAGACTGACCCTTATGAATTTTGTTGTCTGATTATTGATTCGCTTGATTGATTACTTCTTGACTGATCCCTTTTTAGTAGTCCGTATATTGGATCAATATCTACGTGTTTGTCGATTGCCATTTGACTTCAGTACCACGCTTCCGGGAACTCTCTTGCAGTTTTTCAGCTTGTTTGTTGCAGTACTTCCATGGTATCCCATTCCAGTTTTTGGTTATGTTCATCTACAGGTATCGATAGCAATCATGCTTGACTGCAAGTTAGTGCTCATAACTTCTTTGGCCCATTCAAAAGTTTTCAGTACTTCGTTCTCCTGTGCTTCTTCAAATTTTACTGCAATGGTAAATGTCTGATGTATGAGAAGTAGTTCACTATTTTGTATGATGGAGGCTGTACTCATTTATCTAACAGCATAAATTGTCTACGGTTATCAGGCTCAACTGCTCAAAGTTTTTCACTAACTTCTGTGGAATAACGATTATTTAATTTAATACTATCAAGCAGTGTTAGTTATACATCAAATATGGTAGCTATTCTTTTTCATTAGTCTATTCATAGTTGTTTCATTAATATAGGTGTAAAACTTGGGGACTGTGGTAGAATTTAATTCCATACTGGATTTGTTTATCTGATTTATAACATAGTGATCTAGTATTATTTACTTGATGACGTTCCGAGCAAAACTTATTGCTCAAAATCTTATTGATTATGAGCGATAATTTATGCTCGAAACGTCATCAAGTAAATAATACTATATCACTGTGTGTTATAAATCAAATAAACAAATCGAATGTGGAATTACTCATCGTTGTCTGAGCACAAGATACCTGTTTCACTCAACTATAGATTGATCCAGCATGTCGATGAAAAGTTTACGTTTTCTCTTTAGGTAATTTTTTACAGATCACCTTAGCTCTCAACATTAAATACGTTCGAATAAACCACTGACTGATTTGGGATCAAATGAATGAAACTCTCACTCATTTTTGTACAAATTTCTGTCTAACTACACAGGTATGATGACCCTATTCACTTCTACCAATTAGCTTATTATTATTATTATTATTATTATTATTATTATTATTATTATTATTATTATTATTATTATTATTATTATTATTATCATGCTAAATCAAATATACCTTCCCAAATCCCAATGGAGTAGAATGATAAATAAATTTCTCACGTTGCGCGACCTCCTGAAAATCGCTTCATCAGAGAGTACAGCCTATACAAGTTATCCTAAGTTTACAATCTAAAAGGTCACCAATCACATCACATTGTCTATACATAATGCTCCTCAAGCTTCCAAAAACATTATCATTATTATTACTATTAATATTAATATTTCTCCCTGGGTTCCTCATGGAACATAGGGCTTCAGTAACACGTCGTCATTTCACTCTCTTCTCTGCAGTCTTCTTTTTTAACCTGACTCCACGACTGCCCATAACCTTTCATTTCTTCCTCACACCATCTCCTCCACGTCACTCTCCGACACCCAACTCGTCGTTTCCCATTTGAGTAACACTCGATGGCCTAGCCTAACCTAACCTAGCCTGACCTGCCACATGATGTCCCCAAACGGTATTCTCAGTGTATGTCCAATCCAATCCAATCCAATCCATCTCCACTTTCCTATGTTTATTTGTTGGGTGATAGGCTCTTGGTTGGTTCGTTGCCAGAGTGAGTTCCTTGTCGCTTATTCTTTCTGGCCATCCATCTCATCTTCAGTATCGAATGAGGGTAGGTGGTAGGAGACAGCTGTTGATGCATGTCTGCACTTTGTTGGATATGCTCTTCGTAATGCGCCAAGTCTCTGAACCAGCACTGACTTGACTGGGATTAGCGGATCTTGTTCACGCTTTATGCTGAGTGCAATGCAGTGGATCTCCACACTGATTTCAGATTAGTGAAGGAAGGCCTGTCCTGCTGTCTTTCCGATCCTGGCTGGCTTTGAAGTTCTCATGTGTGCCGCCGCCGTCGTCGCCACCGCCACCTGTAGTTGAAACGATGCTGCCTAAGTAGCTGGGTGAAAGAGACAACCTCCTTTAGATTTCTCCCGTTGATGGTGATTGGTGCTTGTTGTTGGTGGTGGTGGTAGTGGTGCTGGTGCTGATGGTGGTGCTGATGGTGGTGGTGGTTGGGTATCTTCATCACCTCTGTCTTCTCTACGTTCACCTGAAGGAAGTCCCGTCTTCGCTGCCCTGCCTCTTCTGCCAACTTCTTAGTTTCCGCCTATAGATCTCGAGTTTATGCAACATAAGACATTAGACAGATATCATCATCAGTGGCAAAATCCAAATATTCTAGGGTCTTTTCATCGGTCCAGTCAGCGTATGCCCCTCTTCTAGCTCCTCACACTTTGTTACATGACCCAGTCCAGTTCGGTCGACCACAATCAGGAAGATCATTGGTGATTGTGGGCGGCAACCTTATTCTATGATGATGCGTAGCGTAGCGTTGCAGTTTGATCCACACATGATTTGTTTTTCCCTAAGCCAGCCAGCCACTCTGTTAAAGGTCGTAATTTTGAATCGAGAGCACGTTTAAGTGTCTCCAGGATGATGCTGTTTATTATTTTGCTTACGGTGGACAGTGGTGGAGCACGATTCCTCACTAGTTCTTACAAACACTTAGGTCGCCGTTCTTTGAGAGTTTGACAAGGTAGCCCTTCTCCCAATCGGCAGGTACCTTTCCTTCCTTCCAAACGTGTGTCTTATATATAAAAAGTAAAGATAAGCTGATTGGTTACAAAAAAGTTATTTCCTCATGAATGGAAAAAAACAAGGTTGAACCAAAAATAGTAACAACAACAGTGGAACTAGGTTGACATTGATGTTTCCCTAAACGATAAGTAGTTGAATTTAACCTTCGTGATGCTTAGCATTAATCTGACAGCTAGTCATGTTTTAGTCAGCCTACTTCTACCAGCTGAAAGTGAAATTAGGCAAAGATTTGCTGCTTAACAGACATTTATCGAATGTTATATGACAAAATCGTAATCATAATCAGCGTCAGAATGCCTTAATACCACTATTCTCAGATTAGAACAAGGAACAGTGTCGAGCCAACTTGCATATGATAATCTTTCTCATAGGTATAGCGTTTAGTTCCGTTCTTTGAAAACGATGCACTCTAGCATTAAGCAGTTAGCGAAGCATGTCAAATGGTGATCTGAAAACTCACATCTATGTCTTACGAAAACTGGGTATCAGATTTAAATTAAGAAGAGAAAATATTCAAATGACAGTGTACAATGGTATCTTAAAACAGTGAACCGTCAACTTACATGACGGTGAATAAAAGTATGCTGTCGGGATAAGTGAAAATGAATAGGTGAACTCATGTCAAACAGATGGACACTATCAATATGTAACCTGGTATGAGTTTGTAACAGTCTCAGTTGGTACGATTCGCAACAGCACGCTGAAGTAATATGGCGTTAACAAAGCTAGTTTTTCTTCGCTGTTCATGATAAACTGGTTCAGCAGCATAATAATGAAGCCATTCGTTCACGAGGATGAAAAAACATTAGACATTCAAACAGAAAAGCCACTCAGTGTTCTTGGCAAAAAGGTTGATTTCTGTTGGTGTTATTTCGCTTCAGAGAAGTTTCAAAAACAAAGTACACCTGATCGAGTGAAGTGCTGCTCAGAAACGTGTAGGAGTATGATAAGTATATTACTTTTCATGCTTTTATACAGCAAAAGTCACATTATTTCGGAAACCACGGAGAAGTTAAATACATGAGAACACATTAAGAAAACAATTTAGTCTTTCTTTTTCAACACAACATAGGGTTTAATATTCATACTGTTTCCATTTGCTTCCGCATTGTTCATATCTTCTTCCACTTGGAATTTAATATCGTTCTGTATCAGTTGACCAAGTCCTTCACTATCTTTCATTGGTTTCATCTGCGTTGCTCTCTTCCCCTCCCAGACAGTAGTAACCTGGTTATTTGATATAGTGTTGTCAGGTCTCTCCTACCAGCGGCCCGTTCTGCATCACTTCTCAGTGTGTCGTAGAAGTGTCTTTGTCTTTGCGCGCACTCTTCTTCACTTCTTTGTCCAGTGTAGTGTTTTGTAGGTTGTGTTCAGTTCCTCTTTTCGTTGTTCATCCCTGCATTGCACTGCACTGGCTCATCCTCTGCTTCACCATCTTCCTCTCCCTCCTCTATCAGCTTCCATATGTCCATCGAGATGCATTCCTTGTCTTGCGTCTTTTTCTTCCTTCCTAACACGGTTATGCAGGTTTCTTTCCACATAGCTTTCAAAGAGTCCTGGCGTTCTTCCACACTGTTTTCATCGGGGATGTTGCTTAATGTCTCCCATTCCCTTCTGATGGCTGATTGACGTGAAGATGTCCTTTGTAGTTTCGTCCTTCAGTTTCTGTTCTGCGTGTTGAACTTGAACTGTGGTCATCTATGACCAGCTTCTGTGAAGGCTTTCAACTTGATTTTGAAGCTAGGTTCCTTGCACTAGTCAGTGAATGGTGTGAACCACCTACATCTGCTCCTCTTCTTGATCTGATCTTGTGTCCAGTAGGCTGGCTGTGTCTCCACTTCCTTCACATTCAGATGAAGTCGATCTGATTTTTAGTGTGTCTGGTGAAATCCATGCCGCCGCCTTGTGAATATTCTTGTGATTTTGTACACACTGTCTCCAATCACCAAATGGTTGAAGGCACAGAAGTCTGCAAACAGTTCTCCATTCTCATTCATCATTTCACAGAGTGCCTCTCGACCCATGATTGACTCTCTTCCTGGATTGTCTACTCAGAGCTTGGCATTCATATCACCCCACCCATTAGAATGGATTTTGATGTCGCCATCTGGGTTGGGGTCTTATCCATTACTGATTGCAGTTGTCTATAGAATTCCTCCTTCTTCTCTTGGTCTGCATTATTTGTAGGTGCGTAGCGTAGCGTAGAATTGTATTATTGTGACTCGTGTCCCGCGGATTCCAACCGGCTAGTCTACATCGCCCTGCATGGCTCAAACCAACAGTCAGAGACTTCATAAATTGATGAAGTATCTGACTTCTTTTAATCTGCACTATTGGTAGGTGAGTAGCGTAGCACTGTATGATTGTGACTTTCCTTCCTTGTGATTTGAACCTTGCTCTCATGATCCTGATCATGCAGGAGGAGATTGGTTCCCACTGCATGAGAGAGAGCCTTCGATGTTGTTGGGGACATCATGATAGTCACTCGAAAACTCAGTGTGCTCGTGGTTGTCGTCTGGGTGACAATATCGGAGTAGACTATTGACTCTCCAGTTGACAGTTTGGAGAGTCCACTCCCATCGTATCTGCTTTCGCAGATTCCTAGCACTTCTATGCTATATCTTCTCATCTTTTTGGCAATCTGGACAGCCTTGCTAGGTTCATACATGGTGTGGACATTCAATGTCCTCATCCTTACTTTCGTTTCATCTACAGAAGAGAAGACACATCGGCCAGTTGACTTCCTGCAGATGCTCACTAACCGGTGTCATTTCATCTCCTCGATTCCAACAAGAAATATTTTTATTTTTTATGCATTTTTGTGCGTTGAGGCTTACTTAGCGGTTAGATTAGTTTTACGAGGTTGGGTTGCGACTCCTATGCCCAACCTTCCCTCTTTATCCGGACTAGGACCGGCTAGTAGGTAGTGAACTAGTTAACTAGGCGAGGTTATCATTTAGTTTTAACTTTCCTTAATTCTGTAGTTTGCTCTTATAATTTGGGTTAGAGAAATTGGACCTTAGTCAGTGTGGATGTCCACCGATTATATTGAATAATTGTCACGCTGTATTATGAATTGATAGAAGTAAGAAATTTCGGACCAATGGATGCCAACTCATTGTTTATGAGACATGAAGGTCTTGGACTGAATCCTCTATATGGTTATAAGTGTGCACTAATAAGGAATTCCAGACTAGGTGATGTCACATTGATTAAAGAAAACTACCTTTTAGCTAGTCGGTTTTCCACAATTCAATCAGTAAAACAGTTATCACTGGGTGTGAATAGTTTATTGCAATCGGTTACGACACTTAAAAAAGTATCTTCAACGTACTTTTTACTGAATCGTCAACATCTTACTATTCTGCTCCTCTTTTATTAATTCGCTTCTTTTTGTTCTAATTCTTTACCATAAATAATTCTGTTCTATTATTATCATGTTCAGGATTTTTGATATTCTCTATGTATCGATAACAATGAGATAAAAAGGGTCGAGTATTTTATTTTCTTGATATCATTGTCCACACCATCTGTATGAATATATTCTTGTTATCAAGCTTACTGGTGTAAAATAACCTTGATGTATTAGTTATATGGCATTTTCAGCTTTAAAGAGCTTGCATACTTCGTTCAACATGACTTTGATTGCTAGAAATCAATCAGGTTTTGTCTGGGTTACAGGAAATTCTGGCGAATGCAAGTTACAACATGTCATTGTTCATATGTTTATTGATCGCTTATTACCACTTGATTTTCTCATATATTCCATCTACATTGTATAACTATTAAGTAGTAATTTAATTGAAGTGTTTGGCATACATCGCCCTTGTATGAGTTTTTCGGTAAACATGTTCTTGTAAATATTTTTACAGTTTCATTTACATAACTACTGTGCTGAACACAGACGTCACTTACTTAAGATTTGGTGTTATAAATTCTTCATGATGAATAAAAGTTCTTTAAACACTGCCGTTTTGTACTGCTGAAAATATCTTTCATGCATTACACATATACTTCGATTTATTCAATCCCATTAGGTGCTACTGTAACCACTCAGGAGTTATGTACACACCACGAGACTACTGTCCTAATGAGCGTAAGCTATGTCTAGTTATCATTAGGATTTAAATGCGTAATTGTGTTCATTGGTGTTCTGAACTGACCAAATCATAATAAGTGTCTGCCACTGCAGCTTTCTTAGGGACATCTCATAAAGATAAATCCTAACCGTTGTACTTGTACTAGATAGTTTGCACCAGACTCGATGATAAATATGAGGGTCTCATAGACACACTAGGTGTGCGTATGTTGGAATTTGCTGTAGTATATTTCGAGACATAAGTCAGCAGCTCTTCAGTTATCAACATTTATTTTCTTTTCAATAACAAACCCCCATGGTTAGGTGGAATGTTACTCGATACAATCTAGTTGGATGGTGACTGAATATTAACCTCCACCCCTCAGCTTCATCTGTTTTACATCACAGGGAAAAGCAGTTCTTGGATTGTAAACGTTTACTTCAACTTGAGAAATAAGAAAATGGTATAGTACCATCGCTTATCTACAATTACAATGCTCCTGAAGCAAACAGCATAAGCAGCATATTCAACGCTTAGACGAAACCGATAGCGAAATATTGACCAGTACATGAAAAAAGCTAGAGCAAGCATAAATCTAAAGATTACAAGATGATCTACGGAAAATATATCAAATTATACTTTTATTTTAGGACCATTATCTTCGATCAAGCTGTACTATGCGAAAGTGTTGTCTACATGTTACATGTATGATATGGAGGTTGTAATCGTAGTGTAGTTGCATGTCTCATAAAAGCTAACAGTTATTCATGTTTGTGATAACTACTACAATTCGCATAAGTTTATACCTACGGTTTTCTTGATTTCGTTTCGAAACCCACCTGTAAGTATGTGGTCGTTTAATTTTCAATTACTTCACACTGAAATCTAACTGAATAAAATATATAACTGCTAGGCGAGCAAGACTCATATTAAGTGTGCACTACTGCAACTCCCATTCTTAACTCATGCATTGGTGTGTAAAAGATTTGTAGCAAATGCTTAGGCGAAAATATTACTGAAATGAAGTAAGGTAAAAGTAACTTCAAGTGTCATAGATAACCTCTCCCAGCACTCATATATGAAATAAGCATTGACAAAATGCTATTCTGTAGCGTGTAATCTTTGACCAACAACTAGATTGTTCAATTAGTTGAGGGGTAGTGTGAAGTTTTTAGTGGTTTCTGTTTAAAATATACGGATATGCTCATAGCAGTTCTAGTTTTTATTTTAATAGAGGATTCTGAACTTTTCATAAACTGAGTAATTACCGATTGTAGTATCCATTATAACGTTTGTTTCAACAGGAATGTGGACTAAAATTTAAAAAAACTTGGTCTGCGAGGAGATAGTGTCTTGGTTGTATTGTGTTCTTTGAGCTGGGTTGCTTAATCGGGGATCTTTCATCGTCTTTGTAGAAGAAATCATCAGCACTAACTTCAGTATGAAGTGGGCTGTCAATATCTCTCCGTGAGTGATTTAGTAGCTTGCCCTGATGAAGTTCACTGTAGTGGAAAAAGTGTTCTCCCTCTTCACCTTCGTCTACATGAACATCAATTGGCTATTAAACGCCACGACATTTCATCACTCATTTCAATGCAGGTGGATAATTATGGATATGGATTCACTTTCAACAATACAGAAATTTGAGACAGAGGAAGCACAAAGAATATCAGAGAATTCCTAGAAGCTTGACATTCACGTCAGTCAGCAATCAATAGATGTATAGACATAGACCCAATCTGTCAAACAATGAGGAAAATGATAGACGACAGAAAGGTCAGAGGTCAAGCAGAGGAGCAACCAACAGGAAAATCTATAGTCAATGACACAACAATCAAAGGAAATAACTAATCATAAACAAGTTGGTCAGGGCAAGCTACTAGACCAGTCACGGAGAGATATTGACAGCTCACTTCATACTGAAGTTAGTGCTGATGATGTCGTCTAGAAAGATGATGAAAGCTTCACGATTAAGCAACCCAGCTCAGAGAACACAATGCAACCAAGACCATCCACCTGAGCTACAAATATTCTCCACTATTTCAGGAGATACTGTTTTTGAACCACCCATCAATGAGTTATTCACTCCCCTTTAATTCAGCCCTGCTTACTGATAGATAACACATTTTATCTTCTCTTTCATATCCTATTTGATATCTTCATTTAGCCATCGTTTCTACTTTTTCGCTGTTGCAACTTATTCGGACGTAAATTCAAGAACATTTTTACGAGTTTTTACCTTATTCTGTTCTTTCAAAGTGTAAGCCTCGATTAGTAGAGCATTAGATTGGTAGTCCAAAGGTTACGTAGTTCTAGGCTTCATATTATTCAAGTTTCCTCTCAACTTTAATTATTACCATACCTTGTTCCACCCTGCATAAGTAAGGATTTGTTCTGAAGACTTGAACTTAACTGAACATCTGCTTTAATATTTTGATAACAGTTTCTTTTTGTTGGTGATACAAGTTTGTATGCACTGAGAAGTGGTTATATTCATTGAATAAATGATAATGTCGTATATGAAAACGTACTGTATATTAGAAAATCATTTCATGTTTTTTTAAAAATTTTATCTGTGGGAAAATTTTGGAACGGAATACAATTTATCATACTGTAGTGCTATATTATCAAGTTCTGCAGAATGTAACTACCGAAGTACGTGTGATAATTATTTGTTCCTCTATAACTTCTCACGTACTCACTCAAATCCTTAGTGATCTTATTTCTTCATTGCACATTCCTTTATTTTTTCAAAAACCAGTTATGAATAATTATCTGTATTTAGAAACCTCGCCTAGGTTAAATAGCTACAAGCCGGTCCTAGTCCGGATAAAGAGGGAAGGTTGGGCATAGGAGTCGCAACCCAACCTCGTAAAACTAATCTAACCGCTAAAGGAACTTCAAAGCACAAAGAAAATACTAAAAAATATAAGCAAACGTATTCCTCGCTGGAATCGGGTAGACGCAATGACGCCAGTTGGTGAAAGCCTTCGGGAAGCCAATTGGCCGATGTATCTTCTCTTCTGTAGATGAAACGAAAGTAAGGATGAGGACATTGAATGTCCACACCATGTATGAACCTAGCAAGGCTGTCCAGATTGCCAAAAAGATGAGAAGATATAGCATAGAAGTGCTAGGAATCTGCGAAAGCAGATACGATGGGAGTGGACTCTCCAAACTGTCAACTGGAGAGTCAATAGTCTACTCCGATATTGTCACCCAGACGACAACCACGAGCACACTGAGTTTTCGAGTGACTATCATGATGTCCCCAACAACATCGAAGGCTCTCTCTCATGCAGTGGGAACCAATCTCCTCCTGCATGATCAGGATCATGAGAGCAAGGTTCAAATCACAAGGAAGGAAAGTCACAATCATACAGTGCTACGCTACTCACCTACCAATAGTGCAGATTAAAAGAAGTCAGATACTTCATCAATTTATGAAGTCTCTGACTGTTGGTTTGAGCCATGCAGGGCGATGTAGACTAGCCGGTTGGAATCCGCGGGACACGAGTCACAATAATACAATTCTACGCTACGCTACGCACCTACAAATAATGCAGACCAAGAGAAGAAGGAGGAATTCTATAGACAACTGCAATCAGTAATGGATAAGACCCCAACCCAGATGGCGACATCAAAATCCATTCTAATGGGTGGGGTGATATGAATGCCAAGCTCTGAGTAGACAATCCAGGAAGAGAGTCAATCATGGGTCGAGAGGCACTCTGTGAAATGATGAATGAGAATGGAGAACTGTTTGCAGACTTCTGTGCCTTCAACCATTTGGTGATTGGAGACAGTGTGTACAAAATCACAAGAATATTCACAAGGCGGCGGCATGGATTTCACCAGACACACTAAAAATCAGATCGACTTCATCTGAATGTGAAGGAAGTGGAGACACAGCCAGCCTACTGGACACAAGATCAGATCAAGAAGAGGAGCAGATGTAGGTGGTTCACACCATTCACTGACTAGTGCAAGGAACCTAGCTTCAAAATCAAGTTGAAAGCCTTCACAGAAGCTGGTCATAGATGACCACAGTTCAAGTTCAACACGCAGAACAGAAACTGAAGGACGAAACTACAAAGGACATCTTCACGTCAATCAGCCATCAGAAGGGAATGGGAGACATTAAGCAACATCCCCGATGAAAACAGTGTGGAAGAACGCCAGGACTCTTTGAAAGCTATGTGGAAAGAAACCTGCATAACCGTGTTAGGAAGGAAGAAAAAGACGCAAGACAAGGAATGC
The DNA here is from genome assembly GCA_944470555.2 of Heterobilharzia americana. Lineage (NCBI taxonomy): Eukaryota > Metazoa > Platyhelminthes > Trematoda > Strigeidida > Schistosomatidae > Heterobilharzia > Heterobilharzia americana. The sequence goes on from OX104134.1 coordinate 39,408,125, forward strand.
ATCTCGATGGACATATGGAAGCTGATAGAGGAGGGAGAGGAAGATGGTGAAGCAGAGGATGAGCCAGTGCAGTGCAATGCAGGGATGAACAACGAAAAGAGGAACTGAACACAACCTACAAAACACTACACTGGACAAAGAAGTGAAGAAGAGTGCGCGCAAAGACAAAGACACTTCTACGACACACTGAGAAGTGATGCAGAACGGGCCGCTGGTAGGAGAGACCTGACAACACTATATCAAATAACCAGGTTACTACTGTCTGGGAGGGGAAGAGAGCAACGCAGATGAAACCAATGAAAGATAGTGAAGGACTTGGTCAACTGATACAGAACGATATTAAATTCCAAGTGGAAGAAGATATGAACAATGCGGAAGCAAATGGAAACAGTATGAATATTAAACCCTATGTTGTGTTGAAAAAGAAAGACTAAATTGTTTTCTTAATGTGTTCTCATGTATTTAACTTCTCCGTGGTTTCCGAAATAATGTGACTTTTGCTGTATAAAAGCATGAAAAGTAATATACTTATCATACTCCTACACGTTTCTGAGCAGCACTTCACTCGATCAGGTGTACTTTGTTTTTGAAACTTCTCTGAAGCGAAATAACACCAACAGAAATCAACCTTTTTGCCAAGAACACTGAGTGGCTTTTCTGTTTGAATGTCTAATGTTTTTTCATCCTCGTGAACGAATGGCTTCATTATTATGCTGCTGAACCAGTTTATCATGAACAGCGAAGAAAAACTAGCTTTGTTAACGCCATATTACTTCAGCGTGCTGTTGCGAATCGTACCAACTGAGACTGTTACAAACTCATACCAGGTTACATATTGATAGTGTCCATCTGTTTGACATGAGTTCACCTATTCATTTTCACTTATCCCGACAGCATACTTTTATTCACCGTCATGTAAGTTGACGGTTCACTGTTTTAAGATACCATTGTACACTGTCATTTGAATATTTTCTCTTCTTAATTTAAATCTGATACCCAGTTTTCGTAAGACATAGATGTGAGTTTTCAGATCACCATTTGACATGCTTCGCTAACTGCTTAATGCTAGAGTGCATCGTTTTCAAAGAACGGAACTAAACGCTATACCTATGAGAAAGATTATCATATGCAAGTTGGCTCGACACTGTTCCTTGTTCTAATCTGAGAATAGTGGTATTAAGGCATTCTGACGCTGATTATGATTACGATTTTGTCATATAACATTCGATAAATGTCTGTTAAGCAGCAAATCTTTGCCTAATTTCACTTTCAGCTGGTAGAAGTAGGCTGACTAAAACATGACTAGCTGTCAGATTAATGCTAAGCATCACGAAGGTTAAATTCAACTACTTATCGTTTAGGGAAACATCAATGTCAACCTAGTTCCACTGTTGTTGTTACTATTTTTGGTTCAACCTTGTTTTTTTCCATTCATGAGGAAATAACTTTTTTGTAACCAATCAGCTTATCTTTACTTTTTATATATAAGACACACGTTTGGAAGGAAGGAAAGGTACCTGCCGATTGGGAGAAGGGCTACCTTGTCAAACTCTCAAAGAACGGCGACCTAAGTGTTTGCAAGAACTAGCGAGGAATCGTGCTCCACCACTGTCCACCGTAAGCAAAATAATAAACAGCATCATCCTGGAGACACTTAAACGTGCTCTCGATTCAAAATTACGACCTTTAACAGAGTGGCTGGCTGGCTTAGGGAAAAACAAATCATGTGTGGATCAAACTGCAACGCTACGCTACGCATCATCATAGAATAAGGTTGCCGCCCACAATCACCAATGATCTTCCTGATTGTGGTCGACCGAACTGGACTGGGTCATGTAACAAAGTGTGAGGAGCTAGAAGAGGGGCATACGCTGACTGGACCGATGAAAAGACCCTAGAATATTTGGATTTTGCCACCGATGATGATATCTGTCTAATGTCTTATGTTGCATAAACTCGAGATCTATAGGCGGAAACTAAGAAGTTGGCAGAAGAGGCAGGGCAGCGAAGACGGGACTTCCTTCAGGTGAACGTAGAGAAGACAGAGGTGATGAAGATACCCAACCACCACCACCATCAGCACCACCATCAGCACCAGCACCACTACCACCACCACCAACAACAAGCACCAATCACCATCAACGGGAGAAATCTAAAGGAGGTTGTCTCTTTCACCCAGCTACTTAGGCAGCATCGTTTCAACTACAGGTGGCGGTGGCGACGACGGCGGCGGCACACATGAGAACTTCAAAGCCAGCCAGGATCGGAAAGACAGCAGGACAGGCCTTCCTTCACTAATCTGAAATCAGTGTGGAGATCCACTGCATTGCACTCAGCATAAAGCGTGAACAAGATCCGCTAATCCCAGTCAAGTCAGTGCTGGTTCAGAGACTTGGCGCATTACGAAGAGCATATCCAACAAAGTGCAGACATGCATCAACAGCTGTCTCCTACCACCTACCCTCATTCGATACTGAAGATGAGATGGATGGCCAGAAAGAATAAGCGACAAGGAACTCACTCTGGCAACGAACCAACCAAGAGCCTATCACCCAACAAATAAACATAGGAAAGTGGAGATGGATTGGATTGGATTGGATTGGACATACACTGAGAATACCGTTTGGGGACATCATGTGGCAGGTCAGGCTAGGTTAGGTTAGGCTAGGCCATCGAGTGTTACTCAAATGGGAAACGACGAGTTGGGTGTCGGAGAGTGACGTGGAGGAGATGGTGTGAGGAAGAAATGAAAGGTTATGGGCAGTCGTGGAGTCAGGTTAAAAAAGAAGACTGCAGAGGAGATAGTGAAATGACGACGTGTTACTGAAGCCCTATGTTCCATGAGGAACGCAGGGGACACGGAATTCAATAATATATCTGTATTTCTAAAAGTGAGGAAATTTTACTTTTCGGTAACATTAGTCTTACGTTTTGTGTTATAGAGACAACTTTGTAAACTTCCAGTCAGTGGCTTGTAGTTGTTCTAGAAAGTTGACATTTCTTTGAAGTTTCTTCGTTCATGAACGCTGATGAATTGGTTTTGAATGAGACCTCAGGGTCACTTGGTATTGAAAGAGTTCTGGTGAACTTTTTTTTGGAAAATCATTCTGATGTTAATGGTGGAAAGTTGCATATCATGGTTATTGTGTTCGTCACATAGGCAGAAAGTTAATTTGTTCAAACTTGTGGATACATTTTATTGATGAATGCCAGTTTTCAAAATGCTCAGGTCCACTGGACCTTTTCTGTTGCCGATAGTGTTGTGCACACAACATTTCATGCTCGACCAAATTTGAGTATACCCAACGAACAGAGTGCTGTAGCAATTATCCTCTATTCCAACATATTCTAGTGACCCAATTTCAATATCATTGTCATCGTCTGTTGAAGACTTTTTATATGGGATTTGCAGAAGCACCTGACTGTACTAAGTGCTTAACGACAATGAAAAGGTTAATAACATTTCAAAACAATACCTATATATGAGATTGGGCTGTCTTTTATTACTTGTAGGACCATAGTTGTATACTCACTAATAATTAGTGTTCGTCCTTACCACTATCGATTTCCATCTGCCTAAACAAACCTGCGGGTATATTGTTGAATGATAAGATCTGCTGACCACCTCCATATTATTTAAACCCTATTTCTTTTTTCTAGAGAGTAAAGTATTTTTAGTTTCTCTTACGATTATATTATTCATTCTAATAACATGTACATTTTCGTCGAGATTATGGATTAATATACTTAGTCAATATGTGTACCACCGATAAGATTGTTCTATCAACTCACTCAGTCAATTGAAAATGGGGAATTTTATCCATTAACTGTACCATGTCTTATCTGATACTCTGTTCTATGTTTGTCATTTTCCTTCTTATGTCGTTTTTGTAGGTTATTTACTACTTGTTTACCTGCTTTTTTCTTTTCCTTCTTGTTCCTATTTCCTCGTTATTACTTTTGTTTTTACTAACATTTCTACATCATCTACTAACTGATACTTCTACAACTAAGCGAAGGTAATGGCAGCGATGATTATCTCTGTTCACATGGGTTTTATCCATTCACACGAATCTTTCTTGAGTTCTGGCTTGTCTTCTCTTCCCCCTTTCCTTTTCTGCTTTGTCTGGGATTAGCGTTACCTTAGGTATGTTTATTTATTATCAGTCCTTGATATAGTCATCTCATAATGCTAAACCATTTGTGGTATTGACATATACACACACCCACAATCTGCTAACACTTATTCGCTCAAGGTCAACTTGAATTTTTGTCAAGTCTCGTCTTCACCTCTGAATTTCTTAAATTGTTGCTGCGATTTCATTATCCATCAACCAACTTTTGTTTTACTTTCTTAGAGTCCTATAATCAAGTTGTTTTCTACCCATTCCTAACTCTGCAGGGCAGTTATTTTGATTAGTTTGTATCACCTTTTCAGTTTTCTGCAAAAAGCGGTTCAGTACCATATTTTCGTTGCATATTCAACAACCGAATTCATAACTCCCATTGTGACATCAAAAATAAGATATTCAGCGAAGAGGAGTCTTTTCAACGAATTTATTCTCAAGCTGTACATTCGTATATATTTATAAAGACTTCAAGGTTGGATGATAACAAAAAGGCGTTACATGTAGATCACAAAGAGTTGAAAACACAGTATAACTAATAAATAATCAAAGGATTAGTTAGGATGACTGAGACAAGTTAACCGAGATAAATTGAAAATGTTTTGTCAAAAGTTATTGGGAAGAATAAATGAAGTAACACCGGTAACTATTAAACGCAAAAATAATAATAATGTTAATGAAGACATAAGAGTACAAAGAATGATCTAACAAAGGGAGAAGTCGAAAAAAAATGGACGGAACTAACCAAGGGCAAATTAATTTCAGGCTGAGGTCGAAACAAAGACTCTACGTACTTCTTTTGCACACAAAGGTCAGGCTTCAATTCATGGACAGCCAAGTCCTCCGGTGTTTTTAAAATTTGAAGACGAAGAAAAAATGAAATGTTCGGGTCAGTTGAATGGTTGGAATCGATTAAGCGTTCAAGGACAGGACTTCTAATGTATCTCTTTTCACCCTTATTCAACAACTAGTCATCATATTCACTGACTATGGTCTAAATGTTGTGTATCAAAAGAATGTCTACATTCTCTCTCTTCAATATCTTCGAAATAATTTCAGATGTTGTTTAATCATCAAAGGGAAATAACTATACCATATGATGGGATGTAAATTCATGGCTTTTATCCATTGGTAAACCATAAAGACTGTTTTCTGCCTAACAGTAGTCATGACGCTATTGTGGTACGGAGTGGCATTCTATGAAGAACTGAAATATGATATCTTAGAATGTATTCACTACCGATCGAGCGAATACTAAAGACATTCCAAGTATGACAAAAATAATCCATTGCTTCAAATCAATTATAATTTCTTTCGTTATGGCTTAATGGTTAAAGGTAGTCAATCGCGTTTTATCCTTTACACTGCAGTTCAATAGTGATCTGTATACGCTTTATCAAAAGTACAATGCCTATTTAGAACCAGTTGTATGTGCATCATGTATGTTCATTTCAAACTATTGTTTTTATGCTGACCGCGTTGTTACTAAAACCCTTTGTTGAGCAATGCTAATGCTGGCTAAACTGTTTCGAACTAGAAAATGTCACATTTCTTCGAGAACTTAGAGTGATTTTTCTTTCCCCCCGCTGTAGATTTCTTCCATACCAGGTTATTTTTCTCTTATTCCACACTTAAAAATCTCATCACGCTGACGATAAAACGTATTCGCTTTGACTATTTCTGCAATTGTCTATTAAACTTATAACTAACTTGTGTGTGCTTGTAAAGTGAATAACAGGACACTTTCCCCAGTTTTCCAAGCAGCCTAAAAGAACTACTGCATCTTCCTAGGAGGAGTCAGTAAAATCCTAGTCCCCATCAATACAAGTTCGTTATCGTCACTAGTCTTATGTAGGAGAAAGAGATCTCATTAATAATACAGAGACTAACAGTTGCAGTGTTGGTTAGCGTGATAAATCTGGCCAGTGCTGTGGATACGTTTACGAGGGGGGTACAGATGGTTGTACCCACTCTGTACATTTTATTTGTTTGTAAAAATCGAATATGTCATACCTTTTTGTATCGAAAATCTGCTCCAGATTATGTCACACTCCTTGGGTTATTAAATGAAGCTCTCAGTTTAATTTATCAAGGTAAGCATCTGAAATAAGAGTCTGTTTACAGTCTGGAATTCTATGCATCTATATAACTTACTAGGATAGGAATAAAAGAAAATCGACGAATCATTTTCAACAATATTAATGTTTGTGAGATTTACAATTAATAGGATGTTTGACTCTAAGTAAAACTCATATTCATGATTCTGCTGCTTTCTATTTTGGGTAACTAAACATTTGAGCAAAAAAGTAGGTTGTCCTGCAAATAAATGACTTCCTAAGCAGTATGGACCTTGAAGTTGTATTTGTTTAAGGACTAAAGATCATCTGTTAGAAAAACAAACTCTAGGCAAGAAAGTGGTCATTCGATAGTTTGCATTTACAACGATGCAAGTGATTGGAGCAGTTATTTTTAAAGCTTCAAACGTATCTTAAACGCAAACGTTTGTTCCGGTTATTTCACCCTTTTTTATGTCTTCTCACTTTCTCATACCTACAACCGTTTGCACTATTTTGTTTAACAGATTTCTTGGTCACCATAATGTACATAGTTTGTTCTCAAGATAGAATTGATAATAATAGTTTTGTTGACAACCCCCTTCTGCACTACGTTAAAGTGTAAATGACAAATTTCACTCTTATATCAGTCATCTAGGCAGTTCACACATTTCTTGTTGTATACAAACTCCATATACTTGGTAATTTCGGTTCATTGAAGAATACATAGAAGTTATATATTCAAGGAATACGCACATAAAGACCAGTCATTGATTCATTGAGTTTGCTGAGCATTTTATCTAACTTATGTTTCCTCATTGTAAGTGGTTCATCAATTTTTCACAACTGTGTTATGTAAACTGAAAATTTGTTGGACCAATGATAATCTTTTTATAAGCAGCTTATGAATTTTCATTCATCTGTAAACTAATGTCTTTTTCACTAGAAAGTTACATGAGAACTTTATTCTAACCAAAATTTGAATTTATATTTGCTTTATTTCAGACGTATATATATATATTCCCAAGTGTATATTTATCTGAAAAGTTGTTATATTTGTTTGGTAGATACACCAAACCTGTATGTAAATTGAGTTAATCTACTACTCGAGGATTTATAAATAATTCATGATAAATCAGTTATAGAAAGATAGTCTGATTGTGTTCATGAGGTTTGAGCTGCTTAGCACTATGGTTACTTGTTGACGCCTCTCTTCACCCAGTTTATGATAGGCATATCATTCTTGATTTGCGGTGGACAAATAAAAATGATGGCCAAGAAGCAAATGAATTTCAGACTTGATTAGCGTAGACATTTTGTCTGACATTAATTTGGTTAAAAAGCAAAATAACAACACTAAGAGTAAGATTAGATTATACTTACTTACTTGGGATTGTATATTGAAAAGATCTCGATGGTGTTTATCCCCTTGCTGTAGTAACCGGGTTTACCTGTCGCAACGAATCACCAAAGGTCTTTTGACCGTTTCTTAAAGTTGAGCTAAGGGTAATTAATCATAGATCTGAGAAACAATTCAACTACAAAAATGTCCTCTTTCTTTCACCATCTCAAGTTGAAATCGTACTGTTAACAGTATTGTTATGTTACATCGGTTTAATGTTTTCCACGATATTATATTTCGATTATCAAAGTAAAGGAATCAGAAAAGACCAAGTCCAAAAGTAGTTTACCCCTATACTATAGACAAGCAAACCCAAATAAAGCCTTGCACCGCAGTGCATCAGTTTAGATTGCAAGACTTCAGAATATCAAAGGAATCGGAAGTGAACAAAAACAGAATGACATTAGTATATCTGAAAAAAAGATGTGGTAAAAGAGAATTACATTAAGGTTGCTAAAAAGTGCTATCACTCCACTGATTTCTGATGTCAGCGGTAAGGTCTCTGACGCATGGATCTAACCAAACGAAATCCAAATCGAGTGTCTCCAAAGCCATGTGTGACTGACAAGATGCACATCTCACTTGGGTTTCACATTTACTCACCCACATTAATAAGGCTTCCAATACCACTTCAGATTTTCTTTCAGCTAAGTCTGAAACAACCTTCCATAGGTGTGTACAACTAACTCCTGCTAACATCTAGAAATACTCAGGTATCTGCTGATCACAATAATCCCTTTCATCTCTCTGCCCTAAATTCTCTTCATCTCTTCCTGTTAGTGACTTTTCACTTCTTTCAGTCTCTGGCTGTGTAGTCTATGCTGACTATAGAAGTGTACAAAGGAACATTGTCTATCTCTTGAAACCGCATCCGAAAATTACCTACTGAGGTATTCATTGGTAACACCCTACGTTAGCCTCATACAAATAGCAGGTATTGACATGTATTCGTCATAATGGATGGATTTTTTTTAACTGTACACAGCTTAGGCTAGACAGAAGATCACTTAGGTCGTCCATCCGAAATTGCAACCCAGTGAACAAATAGCAGTTACCGCCTGCTCCATTGGCGATCAAAATATTATCTATTCCTGGTGAGCAAGAATATTAGACATAAAGACAAACATTCTCAAACGTCGTACTGCTGACTTTAATCCAACAGCGGACACAAATAGATCATACTAGTATCAGTTACCGTGCGAGTTAGTTTCTAAAGGATGTTTGGAGAATCTCAATCATATAGATCAACATCAGTCACGGTAGCACCTTTTCTATCTACTTGTCTGCCTTGTTAAAAAATTGGCTTGTTGAAAAAATTACGAGCCAGAATATGCAACATATTGCTTTTCTAATTTTTAAATTAATTACTAATCCATATTAGCAGAAGAAAAACTCGAAATATGAAGAAAATCCCCTGTTTTGATATAAATCAAACCTTTATGTTTATAGCATTGCATACTGAAATGACAGTTGTTTTATTTATTGTCAAGTAAGTACCTGACTATCACTGTTCTTGACTGATGCGAGTACACATCTCTCCCCAAGTAAGTATGTATGAACTTTTCAACCTTCAGCTACTCTTGATAATACACTTTACTACTTACAATGTGTAGCAGTTGATGATGAAGAGACTGAGTGACATTATTTTTGGATTGCATGTTGTGTTGATTATGTTTTTTCAATCAAATTACGTCGAGATATCTTGCTTGCTATTTAACAGTGTCTAGTTTTAAATATAACATTTTTTTAAACTGACCTATTTAAAAAAGATTTCAATTGTTCATTTCATTTCATTGACCGTATGTTTTGCCTTTTACGATGAGATTAGCCCTGTTGTTCGTTGTTTGAAATTTGTAATTTCCCGTTTTTATACAGGGTCGAATTGCTCGATCTCTGTTGGCAGATGGGTTCCTCTACGGATGCTTTGATACTGCCTGGATATTCATGATCGTGTATTCATCTTGGTGACTTGCAGTGAAATCCAGGACGTGAATTTCGTCTTTTCTGGGACTTCTCAGCTGGATATGCCCGCACCCCAGTGAGTGTTGTTCCCACTGAAACTCGAACCCGGTACCTATCACTTCAAACACCAGAGCGATATCTGTCAGGCTGATGGGTCCCAAATAGGACAAAATGCACCTCCTGAATTCCCCTGCTAGTCACCAGGATGATTACAGCTCTGCTGTCTGTTTAACTAACCTTTTCAACGTGTAATTAATGTACCTATGGTTCTTATGGAATCTTGATGTTTCTGATTAATTCGTCATCATGGGTATATCAATAAAACTTCTCACTTTAACGTCAACAGTAAGAAATTTTGAAGTGCACAATAGCGTTAGATTCGCTTCCAGTGTGATATAAACCGCACACGTATGAACCTGTGTTAGCATGAGTAGAATTCGTTTCAAACAGTAGCAGTTGGCTTGTCTTTCAAATGATATGGTGTTTTAGTTATCGTCCATTAAATGATACAATATTGGTCTTGATCTGAACCTCAAATATACTATCTTTACGATCCCTACTGCAAATGCAGACAACACACACACACTGGTATGCTTTAAAATTTAACTTGAGCCGGTACACTACAGCTATGTTATTCATCATCACCGTAGTCGTTTCGATTCCATTAGACGATGATTAAGTTGACGCATTTTCGATGCTTACATGCTAAGTAAGTGGATAGCGTGTGTATAGTTAAGAGATAAGAACATTATATCGTATTCGCTTGATTTTTTATATATAATGATTTGCAGAACGTCAGACCGTGATTTCGAATTTTTGTCAAGCCATTTTGTCGTAAATAAGTGAACTACTATTGAGCCACGAAAAGTCAAATTTAGCATAGTGAGTAGGACTATTCTCCTCTTTTCAGTTTTAATGTTATTCAAACTATAAATACGAAGTCAGTAGGAAGTCTGATGTGTAACTAAGTCTCAATCAGAAACCCATAGATAACTGTATGCCATGTTGTAGTTACTTGGATTACGTCTGGCAGCCAAACTTTAATCTGCTCCTTTCACGCTGTACCCTTCTTTCACCTCATAATTGTAACCGTTGAGAGGGATATTTTCTTACCCTACGTTACCTTATTTAACTACTTTCATTCCTCTTGACTTCAAAATTTTCAGGCAGTTGGATAAATGCTGTATACATCACTACATGCTTGAAATACATGTTTCAATGCTCTTTTCTCCCTTTTTCTGCTTGCTATAGATAGCCGCCAATCTGCTTTTATGCTTAGAAGAAGAAACAGCATTTTGGATGATGTGCAGTATTATTGAAGACCTCTTACCCCCATCATATTTCTCATCTGTCAGTTTATTGGGTGTGCAAGCTGACCAGCTTGTATTGAATCACTTACTTCCATTCTACCTACCAGAATTAGATGCATTATTAAAAGAATATGAAATAAGTGAGTTTTTTTAAACGTGTATACTTTATTTAAGTTTACTATCATTTCTTTTCTGGGATACACTATTTGTTTTAGAAGTGTACCTTTAATACAATAATCGTCATGCAAGAATAAATACATATTAGTGTTCATTAGAAGTAAATGGTCAACAAAATTTTTCAAAGTTGTGATGTCTAAAACTAGATTGTAGATTATATTCAATTGTTGTTCTCTCTTCTGATTAACTGATGGGGCGATTGCTCTTACTATCTAATATCCTCCCAATGCCTTTCATACAAGTGTTTCAACCACCAGATCTATATCAGTCTACGTTCCTAAGTAATATCGGAATGAAAACTAAGACGAATCATTGTGTTGTTGTTGAAAAGCTATGTGATGGGTTGCTGTTTGATATCTTAGCTGCACTCATCAACAACTTAGTGGTTACCAATGTCATATTGTTTAGTGCTGAGTGAATTCGACTGGTTCTACATCATAATGCATTGTGTTTGCTAGTAGGCGGTTGTGAGGAATTCATGCGAATCCCAGAGCCTGGGTTGCTGCATCCTTGTTTGGGGTTCATTCAACTTTCTTTACAACGAGGTTTTTTCCTGGCATTATCAAAAAATGAATCCAATCGGTCCTGTACCCTTTCCGAAGTAGCTAAGCAGATGGAATATCGTAAAATCTTACACGAAAATCAAAATGATACGGTTAGCACACAGCACAGAAAGGACGAGAGACTTGGTCAACTGATACAGAACGATATTAAATTCCAAGTGGAAGAAGATATGAACAATGCGGAAGCAAATGGAAACAGTATGAATATTAAACCCTATGTTGTGTTGAAAAAGAAAGACTAAATTGTTTTCTTAATGTGTTCTCATGTATTTAACTTCTCCTTGGTTTCCGAAATAATGTGACTTTTGCTGTATAAAAGCATGAAAAGTAATATACTTATCATACTCCTACACGTTTCTGAGCAGCACTTCACTCGATCAGGTGTACTTTGTTTTTGAAACTTCTCTGAAGCGAAATAACACCAACAGAAATCAACCTTTTTGCCAAGAACACTGAGTGGCTTTTCTGTTTGAATGTCTAATGTTTTTTCATCCTCGTGAACGAATGGCTTTATTATTATGCTGCTGAACCAGTTTATCAGGAACAGCGAAGAAAAACTAGCTTTGTTAACGCCATATTACTTCAGCGTGCTGTTGCGAATCGTACCAACTGAGACTGTTACAAACTCATACCAGGTTACATATTGATAGTGTCCATCTGTTTGACATGAGTTCACCTATTCATTTTCACTTATCCCGACAGCATACTTTTATTCACCGTCATGTAAGTTGACGGTTCACTGTTTTAAGATACCATTGTACACTGTCATTTGAATATTTTCTCTTCTTAATTTAAATCTGATACCCAGTTTTCGTAAGACATAGATGTGAGTTTTCAGATCACCATTTGACATGCTTCGCTAACTGCTTAATGCTAGAGTGCATCGTTTTCAAAGAACGGAACTAAACGCTAAACCTATGAGAAAGGTTATCATATGCAAGTTGGCTCGACACTGTTCCTTGTTCTAATCTGAGAATAGTGGTATTAAGGCATTCTGACGCTGATTATGATTACGATTTTGTCATATAACATTCGATAAATGTCTGTTAAGCAGCAAATCTTTGCCTAATTTCTCTTTCAGCTGGTAGAAGTAGGCTGACTAAAACATGACTAGCTGTCAGATTAATGCTAAGCATCACGAAGGTTCAATTCAACTACTTATCGTTTAGGGAAACATGAGTGTCAACCTAGTTCCACTGTTGTTGTTACTATTTTTGGTTCAACCTTGTTTTTTTCCATTCATGAGGAAATAACTTTTTTGTAACCAATCAGCTTATCTTTACTTTTTATATATAAGACACACGTTTGGAAGGAAGGAAAGGTACCTGCCGATTGGGAGAAGGGCTACCTTGTCAAACTCTCAAAGAATGGCGACCTAAGTGTTTGCAAGAACTAGCGAGGAATCGTGCTCCACCACTGTCCACCGTAAGCAAAATAATAAACAGCATCATCCTGGAGACACTTAAACGTGCTCTCGATTCAAAATTACGACCTTTAACAGAGTGGCTGGCTGGCTGGCTGGCTGGCTGGCTGGCTGGCTGGCTGGCTGGCTGGCTGGCTGGCTGGCTGGCTGGCTGGCTGGCTGGCTGGCTGGCTGGCTGGCTGGCTGGCTGGCTTAAGGAAAAACAAATCGTGTGTGGATCAAATTGCAACGCTACGCTACGCATCATCATAGAATAAAGTTGCCGCCCACAATCACCAATGATCTTCCTGATTGTGGTCGACTGAACTGAACTGGACTTTACTGGACTGGGTCATGTAACAAAGTGTGAGGAGCTAGAAGAGAGGCATACGCTGACTGGACTGATGAAAAGACCCTAGAATATTTGGATTTCGCCACCGATGATGATATCTGTCTGATGTCTTATGTTGCATAAACTCGAGATCTATAGGCGGAAACTAAGAAGTTGGCAGAAGAGGCAGGGCAGCGAAGACGGGACTTCCTTCAGGTGAACGTAGAGAAGACAGAGGTGATGAAGATACCCAACCACCACCACCACCACCCCTACCCTCACCATCAGCACCAGCACCACTACCACCACCAACAACAACAACAAGCACTAATCACCATCAACGGGAGAAATCTAAAGGAGGTTGTCTCTTTCACCCAGCTACTTAGGCAGCATCGTTTCAACTACAGGTGGCGGTGGCGACGACGGCGGTGGCACACACGAGGACTTCAAAGCCAGCCAGGATCGGAAAGACAGCAGGACAGGCCTTCCTTCACTAATCTGAAATCAGTGTGGAGATCCACTGCATTGCACTCAGCATAAAGCGTGAACAAGATCCGCTAATCCCAGTCAAGTCAGTGCTGGTTCAGAGACTTGGCGCATTACGAAGAGCATATCCAACAAAGTGCAGACATGCATCAACAGCTGTCTCCTACCACCTACCCTCATTCGATACTGAAGATGAGATGGATGGCCAGAAAGAATAAGCGACAAGGAACTCACTCTGGCAACGAACCAACCAAGAGCCTATCACCCAACAAATAAACATAGGAAAGTGGAGATGGATTGGATTGGATTGGATTGGACATACACTGAGAATACCGTTTGGGGACATCATGTGGCAGGTTAGGCTGGGCTAGGCTAGGCTAAGTTAGGCTAGGCCATCGAGTGTTACTCAAATGGGAAACGACGAGTTGGGTGTCGGAGAGTGACGTGGAGGAGATGGTGTGAGGAAGAAATGAAAGGTTATGGGCAGTCGTGGAGTCAGGTTAAAAAAGAAGACTGCAGAGGAGAGAGTGAAATGACGACGTGTTACTGAAGCCTTTTGTTCCACTGGGAACCCAAGTGATAAAGAATATTAATTATATATATATATATATATATATATATATATATATATATATAGCCTCAAGCTGAATTTTTTTTACTAAAAGTATGCAGATATTAAAGAATGAATGAATGTTTCTGACTGTTATTCGACCCTCAGGTTTCAGCGGTCAAAGTATTCACCTGCCTTGATTGGTGGATTTAGATATTCACTGTAATATTTGCGCATAAGAAATTTCTGCATTATTCGTGCTAAACACACTAGTTACATTCTTCGGGATGAATTTTCCCAAGTTTTAATGAGAAACTTTTAGAATCAAGTAATTGGTATGTGATTGTATGGTCATCTTTTACATTGGATAATGTTTGCGGTATATCACAAATTGACAGATGCAAAAAAAATGTTGATCGTTGAATTCCGATCTAGTTTCTCAATGATAACAGGCTGACTGGGAAAACTGAAGGTCTTGGGTCCGATCTGTGGTGGCGTCACAGATACGCGCTGCTGAGGTGTCCCAAACTAGGATAAGTCAGATGTTCAGTACTCCTAGATTTCCAGTGATTTACCCGCTGATGTCAGTTCGTAATATGAATACTACCTTAGAAACTAAATATATTTGTCTTACCCCTATAAATACGCTAACTTGAAGGAATTTCGGAACACAAGCTCAGATGAATACTTCGAATGTAATTGGCTAATCCTTCAACTAGTCTTGTTTGCAGATATATCCATCATGATGATTGAGATGAAATCGTACTTCTCTATTATTTTACACTCGAAAACTTGGATGATCATAGTTTATGCCTTTATAGCCGATATATTTTCGATCAAGTTACATATTTTTCTGATTTAATATCTCGCCTGATGTATCTCTTTATTTCCCCGTCTGAAGTATTTGAAGCCTCCATATGAGTAAAGTGGCAAACCAGTGCTGTGATAGTAGATTTTCGATGTATCATCTAACTGGAGAAACCGTTAACATAGTACATAACCAACTCCACTGTTCACTTTGTGTATAAGTCGCTCTAAAATGTACCCACTGTTTTTAATAAGAGTCGACTATTCTATTCATATAGTTGTTTTGTCTCATGTTTTATTCTACGTTTTCTTTTCTCCTTATTTTTAGGTCTACCTCTTATCACACTCCAATGGTTTCTTACACTTTTTTCAAGTGTATGTCCTACTGCCTTAACATTTCGAATATGGGACTTATTATTTTATGATGGTTCAATTGTTCTATTTCGTATCGCCCTAGCACTTCTAGCCCATAAAGTATGTGATATTATTAATTGCAATCATTTTTTTATCAAGGTTATACTGTTGTTTTCGTTAGTTCTTTGTGACCGAAACACCTCTTCAAGATTGAGGCACTTTTTACTTTTTCACTCACAATGAACTACTCAAATACTTTGAGAGAAATCTCAAAATGTTGATGTTTGTTTGTTAGCAAATGATCACTTTGAGTTAAGGCTTCTGAAGTTAGTATGCGGAGTGAGGTGACTGAAAGCAAGAACGGCTTTTTTTGATTGAGTATCTGTGTAACCCTTGCTTTTCTGAGCAGTTGCTGCGGGTATGTAATAGTCACAAGATAGTTGCAAAGCTTTACGAGTTTCTTATCAACAGATCGAGCGTAGTGTATTTTTTTCTGCCTATGCTTATGTATGTCTGTTGAATGTAGATAATATAAGAAGATCATAGACTTCCTATCATCGATCGGTCCACAAACAATGTTGTTAAGTAAAACACACTTATCTTTCATCCTGCTCTAGTTCTGTTGATCACCTATTTTCTCTAATCTTCTGTTTATTTTGTTTACTTCCCCCACTTCCAGTTTTCATATATAATGCCTTAACGAGTAAATGTGTGATCAGATTGTATAGTACTAATACCTCACTTTTTTCAGATAATCTACGTCTTCTAATTACATTATCCAAATTCATAAAACGGACTAATTATTTCAAATTACTTTTTTTCTCAATATTTACTAAGCTGAAATAAAACATGTTTCAGTTTTGTTCCAGTCATTCAATGAAACACTATCAAATTTCATACCCAAGAATAACTGCCTACAATAATTAAAACGCATCTTATCCTGCGAAATAATGATCTAGCAAATGTTGATGGGTAAAATGTATAAATTCTTGTCCACCTACGTTACTTTAAATGTATGATAGTTGTTTCAGCGTGCTGTTTTAAGTTGCCTTTGGGATAATTGCTAATTTTAAGTGATATTCCTTCACCATTCATTCGTAGCGCATCAATTCAACTGCATTAGTGAAACTAGACAGTAATGTTGATTACGCTAACATACCTAAGCAATCATAATCAGTTATGATCCGTATTTTGTTTATTTGCCTACTGTTGCTATGCATGTTTGTTCATTCGCTTGTTTCTGTACATGTGTGCAGGTGTTTATTTAAACCGTCACTTACATCCTTTTGTCTGATTTATATAAGACTAACCAGGCGCCATGCCTTCGAGTGGAATCCAAAGAGGAAACGAAGAGTTGGGCGTCCGAGGGTGACATAGAGGAGATTATATGAGGAAGAAATGAAAGCTTCTGGGCAGTCGTGGAGCCAGATTCAAAAGATTGCAGACAACAGAGTGCAATGGAGATGTGCTACTGAAGCCCTATGTTCCACTAGGAACTCAAGGGGAAAAAAAATAATAATAGTTGAACTTTTTCTACACAATGAATTGCTCCACAGTTTCGTTGTATACGTAACAAGACATTCATTCTAATGATGTTCTCTTATTTTATCAACAATAGACTGGGTCATATTTTGATGGTAACACCAAAATTATGATATCTAACCCTTCGTTAGCCATATCCCTTCGTTCGTTCAACTGAATTTAGCCAGCTCACAAGGTTGACTAGTCTACAAGATTGCTACTAATATTGTGCAGTTCCTTTGAAAATATAAGAAATCGATGGTTGTTATAAATAAACCACTACAATTGGTGCAAATATTTCTGGTTCACAGCTTACTCTGAATAGTGAGCATATAGTTTTGTATACCTCAGAACCAGTACCACGACAACGTTTTTGTATTTGCCACTTGGCGTTTACTACTGTCATCATTGTTAATTACGACCACCCTACACTTTATTACTGAAAAGTGAGGTGACTTGAAGCGATGCGCTATGGCCACACAAATGATGAGTTTGGTTGATAACAGTAGACAGACAATACTATTTTTGAATACCTTTCGTGATTGTATATAATGCCTTGCAGACAAAGTTTAGTTTTTTTTTTATGCATATCGGATTTCGATTAAACCGACTGCTTTTTATTGTAGCAATTTATCTACGATATAGATTAAGTGAGAACAAGTGATAAGTTGAAGCACACCAACAGATTATCACAACTATCATATCAGTCCATTCCTTTATCCCAGCTGCCGAGTGATATAACTTTAGCTGGCTTGACTTAGTGGTTTGATATGCAGTGCACAGATCACCAGTCCACATACTCATTGTGTTGTATCGTATTATGTACTCGCTTCTAGATTTTTTTTGTCCCATTCGTGATAAATACTCTACTGATCGCTTTCAAAAGTAGGAGACTACGTTTTACAATAAAATACACTTTTCTTGATTGCCTAGAATTCCTTAGTTTCCTATTGTCAGAAAGAAACTGTATTACACAAACAATTGCTTGTTTCTCTCCAATTTGACTTGCTTTGCATTGGAATGATTCCTATCTGGCCAGCTAGTGTAATGACGAAAAGACAGTCGTGTATCTGTAATCCACATGTTGGCTAGACAAAGTTCAGACTTTGAAGTGAGGTGGGACTTTATTGGTGACCAAGCATCATGATTCAACTGGAAGGACTTCAAACCAGTTACCTGAGGACCATTTCAGGAACTGTGGTGGTTCAGGCTTTCTTTCAACATGAGTGGTCACTTGTGTAGGAGTTTTATTTCCTTTTCTTTTATCTTGTTAAATCCCACGTTATGGTGGATATTTTTCGCTACCATAATTAAAGTATGACTGGTACAGGGAACTGATTGAATGAGTAGTAAATATTGTGTCAAGTAAAACTTTCTCGTGGGTAAATATTAGGAGAATGGTGTATCAAAGATTTTGTCTCAAAAAAACTACTTATATTTTTGTTTATTCGTACGTGACATATATTGTTGCGCGGTTCTAAACCATCCGCCTGTCAAATGTCAATACTCTCTTCTAGAATTATCGCACCGTGGGACGTTATTTACCTTATTTAGCTAGTTTTTATACCGTTTTATCACTGAACATACCTCATTCTCTTAATATTTAAAATTGTATGGTATGCACAAAATGTAATCAAACTACGCAAGTTGGTTCAGAGTGAAACCTACAAGGATAGGCTATGTATTATATCATTTAGACTCAACTCGTCTGGTCATCTTCAATTCCTATTCTTATAATGCTATCTTAAAATTGCAATAGTTATGCTAAACTCAGCGTCAGTCGGATCAAACTGGTTTCTTTGGCACTTGTTAGTGGTATTTATATAGGAGTATTATTTCTGTATACTTGGTAATGAATTACATTACTTTGGTGTGTATTAGCATAAACAGCACTGAATTCCATTGTACAAAGAAAAATGTCACCTATCATCAACTCACTAATAAACAACTGCCGTCCCAACAATTCATGTTCATATGGAAATCCTCTATATGCTCTCTATTCCGAAACCTACAAAACTAAAAGTCGTCAGCAATCCCCTGATACCGTTTGAATGCTTTTTTTTGTGGTTAATGAGGTGAATGAAGAAGAAGGGACAGAGTGCCTTAATTTCTTCTGTGTCAGTTGACATTTTTTCTCTTGAGACACAATTTATTCTGTTTAGTGTTACCTTCATTTGATTGGGCTTTTAAGAATAATATAAATTGTCAATTGTTAATTTAGCCGATATCGCTAGAAATTTGCTTGTATTAATGAACTAATCAAATTTATCAGTGTTTTGTTTTATTCATTTATTTATATATTTTCGCAAAGCTTTTAACAAAGCAGAAATACTTCATTACGCAAACAAATTCCAATCATTTATTTACTGGTGGCAATATTTCCTAATTACTATTCAAACTGAATCTATGACTATCCGCTCTAAACTGTTGCATGTAGTAGTGCAAGCTTCAACCGCTCTCTCCATTAATCAGCGATATTGCCTAATATCCAATTAAGAAAGGCACCGAATAATAGATGTACTGATCTGTTGTATAATCTACTCCCTTCGAACTGTGTCATTTATCTTTATCTACCGGGAAGGTATGCATAACGTATCAATCTATCAGAAAACTATACATTTTGTAGATGGAAATCTCTACTACCGATATTTCCAACTTACACTCTTGAAAGCGGAAGAGTTCAAGTGAATATCTTATTCCAATCAAGATCACCAAAACAAAATAATACTAGGTCTTAACAGTTTACAGGAGATTACATCGATGAAATTCTTACAGTTATCTGAAGGTTCTTCTAACCAAGAACAATGCAAATCTGGTTGACCATTAATAACGTGTAAAGTGGTATATTTATGACTCCTTGGCCTGTGTATTTGAAGTTACCGAAGGGACAATAATAAATACGTGGACGATAATAACATGATGAGACATTTGAACTGGATACAAATAGCAACTGTTCTGTCTCAGAACCTTATACTCCACTGAGTCGCAAAACTCAGAAGACAGAGACCGCCCTGTGACTGTATAGAAGACACTTTGTTTGATAAAAATACATCATTTATATACCGTTTTCATAAACACATAAGATCACTAGGTCGAAAGTTGAATATTTATTTTGATTGGCTAACTGTAGGACAAATTGTCCAATAAGGTCTTTCCTGGTCATACAGTAATATGAAACGAAAACTGAAATCCAAAGTCTTATACCTTAGCGGCTGATGATTTCCATTTAGACCGCTTCCTATCAGTATTCAATCCCCAAGTGGAGTTATGTGTTCGAACTCCATTACAATTACCGTAGTTTGGAAGAGTCGTTAATGTCGTAGCCTCTTATATATCAGATATGGTTCATAGTCTGATGTATAGACATGCACTGGGTTTCTGAGTTGCATCGCATTCTTCAGTTATGAAAAGAAGTCATTTGACAGCTCTCTCAGTGAGTAGAGTTGAAACTGATCTTAATCCCTTGCAGTGATTTGAGAGATCCTCAAAGAAAATTATCATGTTAGATGTCACGCCTACAAGACTACCGTTTCGCTACTGCTGAACGAACGAAATTTCAACAATTGATTCCCACTATTGTTCTAATTTGCAGAAAAACATTTTTCTGTGCTTTGAAAAATGGATGCAGAAATACTATTGCACTGAATCTAAACTTTTGAAGTCAGTGGTGGGTTAGGGATATTTTGTTGCTTTGGAAGTAATTCTCTTCACAAACTTTTATGCATACTCGCTGTTTGATCATTATTATTTCAAGCATAATTTATACAGTTTTATTTTCTACACACACTTTGATTTTGCTGAAAACATATTACTTCAGACCCTTTGAAATCCACTTATCTCCCTTGTTTAAACTGAATGATAACTTCAGTGACACATGAATACATAAGTGTAGTTTTAAATTTCCACTGTTTTTCATGCTTAAAATTTGTACAAGCATGTTTTGATAATTTATGGGATATAATGTTATGAATTTCATTTTATTTCTTATAGAATAATGAAATTTTAAGCTTGGATAATTCATCCCAAATCTTCCATTGTCTTTCGAATGCACCAGGATCAGTAACTGATATAAATGAATTGATCAAAGTAAGTACAATTTTTCTTCTGGTTTACTTCTCTTATATTGTCGACATGACTTGTGATATTTCTTTGTCTGAGGCTTTCTTCTGCTAGGTACAATGGTTACAACACATCAGTCAGTATTCAAAGACTAGTTATATGTTTCAGTTTGCAGATGGTAATTCATTCGAACAGTTCCACGCTCTTAGTGCAACTTTAACTGGTTTCGTTTTTTTCCAATGCATATTCCTACCTGATACTAATTCTAGTCACAAGAGATTTTTCATTCTCACATCAATTCAGTTGGTGAAAATATGAAAGTTTAGTTTCATGTCTAAAGTTCATTAGAGGATTACCGTGTGAATAATCATTTGTTTATGTTTTAGAAATCACATTTTTGCTCGTCAATCAGTGTCTATGTTTCCTGACCTGGTAGATATTTACTTTCTTGGTCATGGAATGATATTTCAGATTTCTGTTAAGCTTACTTACTGAGCATTGTTCCCTCTTCAAAGTTTGTACTGATTCAACTTCATTTATTTATAATACTGGTCGTTTTATACATGCCTTTCACCAGTTGTTATCAGTCAGTACCTGAGCAGTCTGTTTGTAGAACCTGAAGACTAGTGCAAGGAGTCTTACAACTGTAATTCTGGTAATTTTAAATATACTCTTCAACTTATCAACGGTAGAATAACTAGTTTTTCATTCGGAAAGTTGTTTATTTTATTTGTTGGCTATTTATTTATTCATCTTCATTACAGTGATATTCATAGTCCACTTTATTCACCTTTTCATAGCCGAGTGTTTTTACTGTCCTATAGTATCTTACTTTCCAACATAGTTATTCAAAGTTGGATAAAAGTTACTCAAACCTATTGATTTACGTAATTTTCTTTCAAAATCAGATCGCTTACAGTTTGGATGAAGAGCACTTGGAGCCATCAAACATAAGTAGTCTCAGGCGTCATTATTTAGCCCAGCTTATGGTTGATGAAGGCACTGTCTTGAAACCAGATTCCCGTCCAAATTTGCCCAAACAGGTGAGAGAAAGTTGTAACTATGCCTTTGCTTTTTTACCTTACTGCTTAACACCATTTGAAGACTCACTCATGTACATGTGTAGCCGATCTTATTCTCATTCGCATCCAGTTTTCACCACAGGTTCACTCAAGCATGTTGCGGTTATCAGTTTTAAAATCTTCACAATTGCTTTTTATGTCTGCAGCTAGTAGTTAAAAATATTTATCTTTCCCATGGAACATTTTAACTTGAATATCTCGACACTGAATTAGAAATACTTTTTGCATGTTGTTTCATATAGAGTTTAATTGTGTCGGGTAGCATATCATACAGCCCGAATCGTATTTAAACATACTACATTCGCGTTGCTAGACAGAGCTGTTTATTTGGTATCATAATGCACCCTTATTCTAGGTTGGTAACATAGCTGACTGCGAAAGCTCCTGTTTATCCCCAAGCACCTATATTTTCTTTCAACGCAGCAACTGTATGTTCCCACCTATATACATATGTTGAACATACTAAAAGCTGGTTCAGTCACATATGTCAGTGGTTTGTTTTGTTTTGTTGTGCATTCAAATGATCAATTCGTGAAATCTATCCTGAGTGACTTCAAAGGGCCACCCTAGCAACTGCAGGGACAACCAATCAGGTTTCATTATTCCTGCCGGCAGGGTATTTTTTAATAAAATAAAAGAAAGTAATTGGTAATTTCAGTAGACTGGTCTTGTTACAAAATTGTCACATGTAAGACATTGTCCAATAGAATTATTTTCATAACTTGTTTCAGTTATAGCTATATCTTACTGGCTCAGACGGTTCACGTACGACTAGTAGTTTACATGAACGAACTCTTCTTTAACTTCGAAAGTCTTAGTAGCTGTGATGCCCCCTGTGACGCTAAAACAATAGTTCGATTCATAGCCTCGTGTGTGAAATTACGTGTCATTTTTAAATTTCATTGAATCATATTATTTTAATATATGCAATCTTATCCCGTGTCAAAGGTGTCTAGTATTATCACCAGTCACCTCAAATACAAACCAATTTTACAAGCACATGATTATGTAGGTGAACATTTCATCCATTGTTGATGGTATGAATTAGAAATCTAAACTACCTTAGTTGATATAAATTTGCAATCTTATCAGCCTTTTTCATTAGCACATTTATTTGTCTAACTCGTATAGTCTCACCCTGCCTCCTCCTCCTAGACCTGAGTTACACATTATCACTTTGAATATAACTCGAAACATAATCTAAACTGTCAACCATGGTCTTGACTCTGGATGTTCTTATCGGTAATAACTGTATTTTTTTAAAATGAAGTTAAGCTTCCATGAGTTTTTTAGCACCACTTTTACTCACTTTGGATCTCCTTGGATTACAACAGGGCGATGACTTCCTTAGTAGTTTTATGTTAACCTTTCTGATCTTGGAATTTATAAGTTGAGGTAGCGTTTTTCAATGTCATTAACTAAGAGATGTCATTAAAACCTCTACTAAAGTAAGTGCCTTCTGAACATAATGGTGTGGGATGACATTGTATTCCGGATCCTTATCAGTGAAACGTATGATAATTACAACCATAATCATAATTAGAAGTCTACTGTCATTATATAATAGTTTTTTTAAAGAGAATGTCCCATTGCAAAAATGCTAGTTTTTTTAAAAAAAATACTTATCAATCACTTATTCCATTTTATTACTAGACGGTAATTTTTTTCGTCTATCTATCTACCTGTTGTCCACTTATAGTATTTAGCTAAGCGACAATTTCAACGACCTAAATCCCTGTTCGCCACATTGTTTGCATCTGTAGCATCGAATGCGCAATTATATCGCCGAATAACTGGTATGGCGGTACCATTTCAATATCCCATTGCTTATCATGAGATATCATCTTCGTCGTCATCATCGGCGCGTTGTAAACCTACTTATGTGAATGTTAGCTTACATGAAGGCAGCTTAGAAGCAGATGATCCGAAACTGAAAAATGTACACCAAACAGAAATACTTGTAGAATTAAAACATTCTATTCAGTTGGTAAGTTAGATGGGTTTTTTCCAGAGACAATTACTTTTACATTGATTACTTACTGACGAATAAACAATTTTATGTTTTCCTGTCCTAATTGCTGACTCAGTTGTATCGGTCATTTTATAGCGTGGTTAATGACTTTCTTTAATATAGGTGTGAAACTTGGGCACTGTGGTCGAATTTAATCCCACATTAGATTTGTTTATTTGATTTATAACACACAGTGATCTAGTATCATTTACTTGATGATGTTTCGAGCGTAAATTATTACTGCTCATAATCATATTAATGTAATCACACTACTTTCAACATTTGATTTTTATAGTTATGCCACTTTATATGAGTTGTTTTTTATTGGTAGCAAAATTTTCCATACCTCTGGTATACGTGTTGAGTCATTTCTATTACATGTGTTCAGTGTTGATTCAGTAATCAATCTCTCTCTCCACCTAATTATATTGGACTTGAGTACAGTGGCTTTATCCCACCCTATTGTGTGGTTGTGCTAATGCATGCATAGCAATAGCCGAGTTTTTTCTAGACTATTGATCTTATTTAGGTCTGTTATTCTATATTTAGCAAAATTCCTATGTTCGGCTATTCTAACTGACCCCGACCGACTAGTTTGACCTATATAATTGACCTCATAGTCATTGAATGGAATTTTTCAAATTAGATTATTTTGCTCAGTTAGATCTATCGGGTCCTTAAACCAACAAAGTTTATCTCTGAGTTATTTCGTAGGTTTAAATGCCACCCTAATTCCAGCCTTGTTGAGGATCCTACGTGAAGTTTCTGATGTCCCTTCCTTATAGGGTAATACAATGGAGGCTGTGAACTCCTTTTTACGCGTGTTGTTGTTATAAGTAGCACTCGTGTGACTGCTATTTTTTTTTGTGTGTCCGTAAGAATTTCTTGATAAATTGCGGAGGATAATTACTAACTATTAGCGCTTCTTTTACGTGTCTCAATTCCTTGTTTAGGTTCTTGCTCTGACTAGTCAGTTTTCTAGCTCTATCATTTAGACATTTGACTAATCCTGCCTTAACTGACATTGGATGAGATGATTTGAAGTCTAGATAGATACCAGTTGGAATGTGTTGGTTTTCGATAGACAGTAGTATCCAAGCCACCGTCTGTTCTTTTTATTCTGCAATCCAACATAGGTAATTCTCCTTGTTCATTTACTACCTCCTAAGGGAATTGGATTGCGTTTACTACTGAGTAGTATCTAGAATGTGAACACTAGGTATAATTATTATGAAGTGAGTGAAAGCGGTTTGGAATTCCTTCTCGTAGTATGAGATAATTCCTTGTCCTGCATTTGCCTGTATATCTACTGATAGTTAAAATGATTTAGGTTGAAGTTTGCTGTCATTGAGAAATGTATTTTATTGCCGTTTATCCAATAACTTTTTGATTTTAGCTGAAATGAAATCATATACCTTTAGATCTATGAAACCTAGATACTTGTTTCTTCCAACTACATAGTAACATAAAAGCTAATTAAGGTTGGTGTGAAGCATCATACTGGGTTTTTTATATGACAACATGAAATTACATTCTAAAAAAGTACACAATTTTTACATTTATATTGGGTGAAATACTTTGTCTTCAGTAGGTGCAGCGATACTTGCCTGTTCTAATTCATAAAACTATCTGAATGCCAAATGTTTAGTTAACTAAAGCATCACTATACGCTGATTGTATTGTAAATAGAGTAGGATGATGGTGGTTTGGTGTTCCTATAGCTTTGATATTTTGTCTTGGACGTTTCATCACCAGGCTTGGTAACACTCTCAGCACTAACTTCATACATGCCATAGGTAATAAACCATATATTTGTTGTTTGACGGATAATAATAATAATTGGCTACCTAGACCTCACTAGATGGAGAAGAGTTTGAACTCCTGACTTACTGAGTGTATAGACCAAAATACTCAAAACTGAATTGTGTTAGGTGCAAGGAAATGGAAAACAAGGGTATTCAAATGTTTTAATTATATAACAAAAATGACCAAAAAAAGTAATCATACCCTGTGTAATTTTTCAATCTCATTATTTCCACTTCTGAGTTCCGCCATTAACACAGTTTTAGGATGGTAGCCTTCATAAATTTTTTATTTTACACCAAAGTATAGTGCTGAAACATTTAAAACACTTCACATGATTAGTATAATGACTTATAAAGATATGCGTTATTGAATCGCCTTCAAAATCAAATCCTATTACAGAGAGTTTTGAATTCGTTTGAACATTTAAATATCAGATGAAGATCAAATTAATCAGTGTTAGTAAAAAAAAAAATGAGGCTGTCTCATCAAGTTCAATTTACTTGTCTGTACTGTGAAGAATACAAATTATTTTCATACATATATCCCTAGTATTTGGTGCCATCACTTGTTTAGTTATTTATTAAAACTTCAACTGTAAGTTTATGTCTAACTTAGTGAATATAAGTATATTACTATGCAAACCAAAAAGTGCTTGTCAACATTTTCATTGCATGGTAATCACCTAAACCTCAAAGTTAAGCATGATCACTGCCTCTTACAACATAGAATTAAAGTGGTGATAACGCAGTTTATGATGTTATATGTAATAAGAGAATTTCAAGGAAATGTGAATGCGATACAGTTTCAAGACATTTTGAACAGAATAAAAAGCAAAAGTTGTATAATTAACTAGCCACTGCTTACATTTTTATGTTTATAACGTACACAGATATCCTTTAAAGTCAGGTTCTGATTTAGAAAAATCGGTAGGACAATACAAATATGATGTGGATTATAGCATTTTCCTACAATTTTTTGGTTTAAACTATACTGAAGAGAATGTTTAATCCTACACCTAAGATATAGTGGCGATATATGGATGACCCATTTACTGTGCTGAAATTCGAATATGACAGGTAGTTTCTTCACACATATAAAGTCATTTATAGGTGCAATCCAATTCGTTTACGAGGTAAAAAATGATCAAGAAGAATTAGCTATTTTGAACTGAAGGCTCCAATATCAGCTAAGGCGGGTCTAGTCAAATGTCTAAATAACCAAGTTAAAAAAATCAGCCGTAAATGCAAAAACTTAAATAAGGAATTGAAACATATGAAAAGACCGCTACTAATTATCAATTATTCTGTACATTTTACCAACAAATTCGTACAAACACATTAGAAACATAATGATAACAGAAATAGGTTCAAAGCCTGTGTTGTGTTGCCATATAAGGAAGGGACATCAGAAACTTCACGTAGGATCCTCAACAAGGCTGGAGTTAGGGTGGCATTTAAACCTACGAAATAACTCAGAGATAAACTTTGTTGGTTTAAGGACCCGATAGATCTAACTGAGCAAAATAATCTAATTTGAAAAATTCCATTCAATGACTATGAGGTCAAGTATGTAGGTCAAACTAGCCAGTCGGGGTCAGTTAGAATAGCCGAACATAGGAATTTTGCTAAATATAGAATAACAGACCTAAATAAGATCAATAGTCTAGAAAAAACTCGGCTATTGCTATGCATGCATTAGCACAACCACACAATAGGGTGGGATAAAGCCACTGTACTCAAGTCCAATATAATTAGGTGGAGAGAGAGATTGATTACTGAATCAACACTGAACACATGTAATAGAAATGACTCAACACGTATACCAGAGGTATGGAAAATTTTGCTACCAATAAAAAACAACTCATATAAAGTGGCATAACTATAAAAATCAAATGTTGAAAGTAGTGTGATTACATCAATATGATTATGAGCAGTAATAATTTACGCTCGAAACATCATCAAGTAAATGATACTAGATCACTGTGTGTTATAAATCAAATAAACAAATCTAATATGGAATTCATGACTTTCTGATGATGGCTCCCAACCATCGAATTTCAATCAAATTTAGCCGTGATGCTTAGTCTTGTAGCTTTGATGACCGAATTAAGGAATTCTGTCTGAACCAGACAACATGTTAGTGTTTCTTCTACAGTAAAGCAACCAAAGCATTCAATCCCTTCCTACCGCAGAGCAATTCAATTGTGGGCTAAATACTTCTGTAGTAACGTATGTCTCTGACTGCAACACTTGGTGATGTACATTCAAACCCCTCAAGGGACATCCGTTAGTTCCCTCTAGATTTCAGATACCCCTTGCTGACGAGTACCAACAAGTATGAAACCTATGTCTAGGATTTCCTGCCAATTTCCTACGACCGTCTGTTAGATATTACTTATGGTCATCTTTTGGATTTGTCCTCTTTTTATCTTCTGAATAGAATATGAAAAAGCTAACATGAAATCTGTTTTGCGTAGATAATAATTGACGAAAGTGTCAGTTGTGGTTAAATAATTATCATCATCTCAGGAGTAACATTTGTTTTCATTATGGTAACCGTTTAGGAGTTCAGCTTACCACTGTTACACTCTTTGAAAAAAACGATTCATTCTCAACTCGTTAAAAATCATACAGTATTTTTTAGTAGGTAGTAAGGATTTGGACGATACACGTTGTCTAACATTTGCATTACGTTAGTTGAAAAAAGAGGAATCATCATGTAACAAATAGTTTTTCAGAGTCAGGACTAATCATCGCATAAACCAAAGTAGTAGATACTCTTCTATGCAATATCCGGTTTTGTAAGAAAGTCTTTCATTTACTTAGATGTCTGACTAAAATAGAAATCAATTCATAAACTGAGGCCAATAAGACGTTAGTCGAAGTTGTCACACTGTAAAACTCATATGTTTTATACTGTGCGACTGGGCTCTTATTTCCAGATCTAGATTGAGGTTAGATGCTAGACTAGAATAAAGAAAACATAAGAGCATATCACTAAGCTACATATACAATATAATGGCATCGTTTGGTTAGTGAAACACAGTATCGGAAACCAGTGTAGGTGAAGTAGTGTAATTAATTTTAAAATGTGTACATCATAAAGATTACTTTTTCGTACGTTGCTAAGTAATTTTAAAGTGAGAATATTATTAAAATGGTATTACAATAAATGCGGACATATTGATGAACTTAGACTGCTCTTCATAACAAGAGACTGAATAAATCACCTATTCACAGAAACCGAAGTTGAGTGAAATATGATTGGTCAGGAATGCTGAGGCTATATGTATGCAAATGGCATATGTTTTCTAGTATTATGCATTATTAAAGTTTTAGTATAATTGTTTTTATATCATACAGTTGTTGATTGGATCGAATTGATCCGTCTCTACTGACATATGGGCTCCTGGATCCCACTACTAGCCACGATCCATCATTAACATTATTAAAGTTTGTTTACTGGGCAAAATACTCAGCTATTCAGTCGGTCAATGCTCCCTCAGAACACATCTGCTGTTTTTCAAAATATTTCAGGTCTTGTCGATACTTCCTGACGAAATCATTCCTCTCATGTGTAAATATTCTTTTTTCTATTTCTTCCCACCATAAATTTATATCATACCACCACCTGTGTTATGTTTATTCCCAGGATAAATAGTTTAAGCCTTAGTCTTTCATCGTCCCAATGCTTTCCTATCCCGTATATACAACAGCAATAAAATTATTTTTCACTGGTCTACTCACTCTATATGCCTTATACATCTCATTTTTTTTTCAAATTAACATAATAGAATAATAATTGCCTTCACTAAAAAGCATTATAAAGGTGTCTCAACTCATGCATAATCTAAACTAATCGTGTGAATTCTATTATACTTCCGATTGCCTGAATCTGTGTCAGCTAAAAGAATCTACTTGCAGTTATTAATAGTAGCGTTTCCACTTCTGCTATAGATAAGTATTCCTTATCTTGATAAGACGGTGGGCGATACTGTACTTAGAATTAATTTACTAACAAGACAACCAATTAAAAAGAAAGCTAGTTGACTGTATAGTCATGGGATTGCCTAGGATCTTTATCGAACGCCCTTGATTCCCGTTCCCTGAGATAAATTAGTGAGTAGAATCTACAAAGCTGAGTAGAATTCATTATCCTCCATCATACACATTATGAAGTAAACGGTGTTAGAAATTTCAGCTCGTGCATTGTTACCCAATATTAATTAAGTTGATCTTACAGCTTGAGCACATAGATTTTTAAGTATACGGGTTACATTCTTACAGCCATACTCAAAAATGACTTCAACCTACCAGTTGAGAAACAGGTTGAACGTTGAGGTATCGTGTCATTTATTGGTGAAAAAGTTTTTCTGAATTTCTCGTATTGTTTTTGCAATCATACCTTTTTCCATAGATTGTACGCCATTTCCGAACAAATGACCCAGAACAACATGGCAACGCTACTGCACATGCTGATTATTCAATGGAAAGTCACAAATTAGACCTCGATTCCTATGTACAGGTAAATAATACGCATTTATGATTTTCTTTTTGGCTTTTCATTTGTCTGATACTTCTAACAGCAGAATCCCACCTAAAAGTTGTATCCATTCAGCTAAATTCTTTGCACATTCCTATATATGCTTCTGTAGTCTTGTTTTCTAGCGCACCTGATTAGTTTTTTTCATGATAACCGAACTTCAGTTAAAGCATCACAATGAATCCAGTAGCATTAAACATGTATTCTTTTGTTGTATCAGACTGCTTAGCTATGGTCACACTCCTTGAGAGAAATGCCGGATTTTCATATCACCTGTTAAGCACGTTACTTTCCAGTTGCTTCACGTAATGTAGTAGTTAAATACGCATTAATTTTATCCCAGTATATGATGCCGGTTATTAGGATTTGTACTCAGTTCCACTAGATATTTAGCAGCATTCTAGGGTTTTCTCAGTGAATGAGTATGTTTTCCTTCATCTGCTCGGATAGAACCAACCAACTACTCGATATACAGTATACCGATCATTGAAATAGGAAGAAAGCTTGGTTAGCATCCTTGGGGTTACTTCAGAAACTAAATTTTTCACTCTATATGATTAGAAAATATATAATTGTTTGTCGTTTATCACACTCATTGTATGGTCTGAATCTAGCTAAATGAAAATGCAACGTAGATTACTTCGGTACAGACAGGTAGCCTAGTTAAATTTCAGTATTTGAGATAGCCTTTTCAGTGGTAAGCTGACTGCCATTTGCAGTGGTAATCAGCTACTGAAAGGAAACTTGTGTATTGATTTTTATGAAAAAGCCATCTAAGTTTGATTCAAGTGATTTTTTCTAATGTGTAACAGTGTTTTGGTATATTTTTAATCACTGAACTTTTCGACACTGTCAGGCATTTTCTTCATCTTTCTTTTTGAATTTTCCCTTCACTCTCGTGTGTTCTAAACTCAGCTTACTTGCTTCTATCATGGTCATCGTCGTCTATTTTTTTATTCTCGTTATGAGGAGGATTGTAGATAGATTCGACCATTTCCCACTTTTGTAAATACCTTAAAAGTCAACTTTAATAGATAATATTTTTTCGTGTTCAAAGTAATATTCGTTCTAATTTTGTTTCTCATTTACTCACTAAACCGATTTTTAGAGTTTCATGAAAATTTAATAAGTTTTCAGTCTGCGACACATGCGTGGGTGTCCGCCTACTTTCTTTTCTCTCACTTTTTCCCATTGATTCATGTTCTCTTTTTTTAAAGTGATAATTAATGACTTCCTTTTCTTATCTATTCATATTATTTCACAACTCCTTTGTCTATTCTGTCTTTTTTCTGCTTGCCTGTTACTCATTTCTTCTTGACTTTTGTTCAGATGCTTGTAATCGAAGACTTGGTTAGTGGAGCTGTTACTCATTGGTTTAGGGAGCTGACTTTCCTAAAATGGGTCGCGGATTCGAACACCGCTCGACTTACCGAGATAGGCGTAGCTTATTGACTAATGCACGAATGTGCACAGGTTTGTTGAATGCATTCTAACTAGACTCGGTTGCTACAGTACTATCCAGCTATTTACAAAGTGATTCAACCGAGTTAATGTGCATGCACGCAATAAACCGATAGTCACATCGGAATAATAGGTTAGAGGCCTGTTGGTCCACTTATCAGCCTTTATAGAAAGCAGAGCAACATATCCAGTTTAGAAAAATAATATTCCTACTAGATTGGTGTCTGTAGAGATTGATCATATCGATTTCTTTTGTTCAACTTCTGTAAGATTGGTATCCTCAACGCAGCATCACAACAATGTACATGCGAATTTATCCGTCTTGACTCGGCCACCTTGCTTCTTCATCACTTTGAATTCATATCCACAAGTGTGCATACATTTATGACGTATGTTGTTTGCAACAGATGTTTTAGACTGCTTTCTAAATGAGTTTCGACTTAATCTAACATCTTTTGGTTTGTTCATCGTAGAGTTTTGAAGGTTTATTAGCGATGGTTGTTTCAAAAGCTCTAGAAATTTAGTTTTCGTGTACTTATTGCGATGGATAAACCTGTAGCCCTTCATCTTTTAGTAAGGACTTATTATATACCTACTAACGTTGATATTATTTATTGACTACCACTTGTGTGTAGGTCAGGTCATAATTACTTTGTCATCGTTATACTTTGAATATAACTGACTGTTACTTGTCATCATTGTTCTTGGTTATGGAATCTTGTTATTGTTGGGATAAATATGTATGTGGATCGGCGTTCATTCTTTTAATCTGGATTCAGTTTGTCCTTAGGATATTCGTTGTTAAAACTATAGAGACTCAGAAGTACTTAATATAACCACCCAGTTTGTTTTGCAGTTACCCAAATATCATTCCACTATTTTCACATACAAGCTGCTACAGTAACAATAATATTGTATGAGTTGCCTTTTTCTGCTTGTTTCCTAAGGATAAGTTAAGTTTCATAAATTTATAATTTCATGGCGCAATCGGATTAGGATGCATGCAAATGATGCTTCTTTTTGGTAGTTGCTTCGTTTCTTTTCATCACGAGATGATGAATGAAACTTACACTGTGTACTGATTTACCAAGTTTTACCACTACTGTAGTATTCACGTTCACTAAAATGTATTGATCAATGATTTTACAATATCAGTGATATATTTGTGTAATGCAAACGAAGACATTACCTAAACATCGTCCCCCCGAAAAAGCACAAGTTGCTAAAGAAACTTATTCAAATCGACATGAATGATATTCTGTTCATGCAATTATCACAAAAGAAGTTATCATATATCGGTATTTGCAGTAAATGATGCTATTGTTTGACATGTTGCATACTAGATTCAACTTTTACTGAGAAGAGCATATGTATCTTATTCGTAAGTTGGAGATTAGACAGAGTTCGTTTCATGTACTTCACTGGTACTCATCCTCAAAACATTATGACGATGTAATAAATATCATTATCGTGATGTTGACAAATGCAGCACATGTATCCTACAGAAACCGATTGGTACATTTTAGAAAATCAACTGTGAATATATGGTAAGTTATACTAACGCTTATTTTTGTTGATATCTTCCGATCATCGTTATGGTTACTTAAACATTTTTATCCTGGTATATACACATTTCTAGGTTGTACAACATCGTCGACGACGTGCTAAGGCGCTGATTGATTTTGAACGTTTTGAGATCGATGAACTGGAGTTTCACAAAAATGATATATTGACCATAATTAATTCAAATGATGAACATTGTTGGATTGGTGAGTTGAATAATCAGCGTGGTTGGTTTCCTGCTAAATTCGTTGAATTGTTAGATGAACGTGGAAAAAATTATTCATCCGCTGGTGATGATGGTGTAGATAAGTCGATTGTTGGTCTTGTACGTGGCAGGTAAATTCTCTATCTCTTTTTGACTTTATTGTTTAGAAATTTTAAAATTATAGTTACTTTCCTTGCCTATAGGGAGTTTTTTTAGTACGATTTTTTTTATGAATTCGTATGAAACATGTGTACTTGAAGATACAGTAAAGGTGTATAGAAAAAGATAAAATAAGAGTATCAGGTGACGAGATGAGAAAATGCCAACTAGGAAAATAATGACATTGAGATGTGGAATACATTCTTGAACTTAAATAAGACTCCAATTATGAACTAATATTATTTCTGGATAAATGTTCGCTGCCGATAATTACACAACTTTTTGTCTTGATTAACATAGTTCTGTTACTCTTCATCTTTTGATTTCCACATCTCTGGGATCAACGTTGAATCACTCTCATATTTGTTAACCGGTAGACTCAATACTGATAAGGGCTTACATTTAGTTCCAAGGTACCAGTAGAATAAATCTCAGAATGAAATATAGAAACACATAAAAGGAGAAGCAGTGAGTTTATAAATATCCTCAAAATGTAGTAGACATACAAATGAACAAGTAGGAACACATTCTTCTAGGAAAGTTTAACCATAGCGAAAGTATGCAGGTAATAAATTTTTGATGTAGCAATCATAACATAGACAAAATGCTTGCAGACACTAGATTGATGTTTGACTGGGTTTAATCTACATTCGATTTAGAAAGTGAACTAGTTGAATTCACTATGTTAGATTGCAAAAGCAAGAAAAGTGAATGTTTAAACACTAGTGTCTACAGAAAGCCTTCCAATTAAGTGTTACTTACGCTTTATATCATCTCATCCCATCGGAATTAATCGAAATAAGGTAAGAAAACTGACTTGAAATCAAAGATTAGTATACATAGAAAGGGTATTGCACAACAAATGTTATCAATAATTATGGTAATAAATCCCCAGAAAGAGATTTTAGACTTCTACAACGAAAGAACAGACATCAGCAACTCCACACAGGCGTCTCACTAAGGGTTTCGTTAGAGTGGAATTCAAACCAACACA
Source organism: Heterobilharzia americana (assembly GCA_944470555.2). Classification (NCBI taxonomy): domain Eukaryota; kingdom Metazoa; phylum Platyhelminthes; class Trematoda; order Strigeidida; family Schistosomatidae; genus Heterobilharzia; species Heterobilharzia americana. The sequence continues at coordinate 39,443,053 of OX104134.1, forward strand.
CCAACCTTAAAGCAAACTTCATCAACTCAATGGTCCTATTTAATCTATTAAACAAAACAAATTTGCTAATCAAATGTCATGTAGTAAATGTTAGGGTCAAATACATAGGCCAAACTGATCGTCTGGGGTTTGTCTTGTGTGAACAGGACATAGAAACTTAGCTAAATGTCGAATGCTAGAACCATGTTAGAAAAAAACTAGAAAAAGTAACCATTGCTATACTTACTGTCATATGCAGATAGGCAGTGGGATGAAACAAAGTGACAGGTATTTAAAAATAAATTAGTTGAAAAGTGGAATTGAAAACCGATAACTGATAAGTCGAATTGGTATCCTGAAATTGCTGTTTGTATTTTTTGCTGTATGCGTTCACAGGTACTAAGCTGATCTGTATGCTTTCATTCTGATCAAATTATTCGATACAGTGCATACTGATAAGGAGTTATTATCCATTATCACGTCTCAGTAATTAATTACAAAACGTTCAGACTATTTTTCCGCAATCTTACTGGTCTTTATTCTTGTATCTGGATTATTTATTGAAACTTTTTAGGCCATCATTGTGATATCAAGCAAATGGGTAAAGGTAGCTTGTTAGGACTAATTGGAACATCAAAATACAAGAATTATCCACCTATATTAAACTTTTTTCAATTTACTTGCTCATGAATTTATGTGGTGGTTTAACACATGTAATATATGTACCAACCACTGCATTCAGTGTAGATTCATAAATGCGTTGACTGGCTGACATTGTCTGACTAACTCTCAAAGCATACAAACCCTTTGCTGTATACAATTAGTTAATGCGAATTTTGAATCACCACAGTTTGTGAGAGAGTATGTATATTCGGCTTATTTATTTTTGACCTGATAAGATTAATTTAGCAGAATTAAGGTCATGAATTATTTTTTTTATTAGAATATTAGAATAATGAACACGAATTTTTTTTTCCTTTAGGGAAGGAAAAACTTTGAGCTAAATTTATCGTATATAGGCAATAGGGCGTAAAACATAATTTTCTATTTATCCTTCTAGCTTTTTGTTCGCCTTTCTAACTCACCTTCATTATTCCAATCACACCCATGAGTGTGTCTATTTGTAACTACGTTGAATGAATGAGATTTTGGCTGTGTGGTTTAAAGGCTCGATTGTTGACCTACGCGTCATTGTCTCGACCCCCCCAAAGTTGAAGCAACTAAGTAGTATCGCTGGAATTCCAACAATAGATATGGTTCATAGTCTACTCCATAAACTCGCCAGTCTGTTTGGTTTCCGTGAACACGCATTACTTCGCCAACTGTTTACATTGCAAGAAAAATTCACTATCCTCTTATCACTATTCCATTTTGTGCATTACGTTGTGCATGGAGAGTTATCATTAGAAATAATAACGTCTATTGATGTTCTGCAGTGATGCTCACTGTCATCGCTCCTGCCTAACTTTGTTATAGACGTATTAATGGACATAACCATACGTAGGTCTGATTTTACAGGGACTAATCTACTACCTGTAGGTCAGTCATCTGGTGGACTTTGAGTATGCAGATGATGTTGCCCTGCTGAGTGAAGGCGCTGACAAAATGCAGCATCTCAACGCGTTGAGCAGAAATATGTGTATGTTTGTCATGCGCTTCGATGGCACGTGTCAGGTGTGAGATGATGCTCCAAGACTGGCCTGCTGCTGCAAGTACTACCAGATTAATGATAGGGAGTGAAGTGGGGGAACATGTCAACCAATCCACTTACTTCGGAAGTTGCTTCAGCCCAAATGAGCTGGTTGCTGACGAAATCTCACCTGCGACAGAGAAGCTTGGTTTGGCATTGGCCAATTCGCATCACCTGTCACTCCGACTGGCGAGATATCCATCTGTCTATCAAACAACGAGTATACCCCCACTGCACTCTGTTTTATCCTGCTATGCGGTTGGGACAAATGGCCGTTAAAATGAGAAGATTTGAAGTCATTTTCAGCTTTTGATCATAGGTGTATTCATAGCATTGCTCGCGATTGCTGGAATCATTGTGTGAGTAATGTTGAGGTCAGGTGAAGGGTACTAGGCAAGATAGGTAAGTCGATTGATGATGAGGTTGTGAACTTCCATTGTCTGAGGTGGCTTGGACATGTACTGAGCATGCCGAGTCACCGCCTACCTCGACGTGTCATGCTGGGAGAAGTTGGATCAGGTTGGAAGAAGGTTCAGGATGGCCAGACCAGAACATAGCACTAGTCGATAAAGTCTCTGACCATTAGTCTGAGTTGTGTGGGGAGATGAAAACTGTCTGGTTGGGGTTCCAATAGTTGAGGACACTTGGTGACATGGTTGAAAATCGGCACAATGTCGCAGATGTATTTATTCACTCCTTGATATCTTCTAAAGAAGTTTGAATATTTGCACTAATTGTTATCTTCAGATTGTTTATTCTTCCACATAGCTTTGTCTACTTTGATATCACTCCTATTCTATCTACCTGTTCTCTGTGTACTAAAGTGAACTGTGGCAACTTGAGGTGATGGATATGTGTGCGAGGTTCTTCGTTGATTCCGTCTCTCTGACTCATTCATGAACTTGGAATCTGCAAGGTTGCATTTCTGTATACTCAATAGTTTAAGAGATGCAGGTGATATTTACTGGCGTTTTCTAGCCACTTTCTGAGAGTTGGCCACGGTCTTCATTGGTTTACTGCATAAAGCAAATGCAACCAAGGTTCCTCTGAATGAGTGACGTCGTTCTGTTCCTGTAACTGTCTAGTCAGTTATTTGCTGAAACCAGCCCTGATATTCTCATCGTCGAACTGCACTCGTAATGATATTTTGCTATAGTTCTTTTACGTGCGTTTAGACGCAAACATAAACACCCTGGGGCCAACGCACGGTCCCTTTCTAAACATGTGCTTCTGAGGGTGCACCAGTCTTCTACCCATCCTCTCCATCGATAACTGATAGAAATGTGGCATATCTGTGTTCACTGCTGAGTTGAGCTCGGTGGACACTACGTCAGGCAATGTTTTTCTTCATGTCTGAAGTTCGCGTTGGTCAGAAATAGATGACTGTTTGAGCACAGATGTAGCAGGCAACCGCCATTATCTGTTAGTTTGACTGGGATTCCGAAAGTGCCTACCCATTTGTGCATTGAAATCACCTGCTACAACAACCATGTCTTAAGGTTGATTTTCAGTAGTAGGCTAGCAAGTGTTCGGTAGAACGTATCCTTTACCTATTCCGAGTTACAGTAAGTGAGTGCGTAGGCAGAGACTACAAAGAGACAACGTCAAGTCTTACCATTCGTTTTAGTTCTCACTGTGCCGTTCAATAGGATAGAGCATAGGTGACTAACTTTTAACCGGGATACAGTCGAGAAGTGAACCTTCTGTGTTACTGCGCACTGCTGTATCTACACCTGCAAGACCACGGGAACTAACTATCGAATCTCCAGAAGCTGGGAGAGAGAATTTCGTGAATTCAATATACTGGCCGGTTGAGGGTAAGTGAATAACCGCACTTGAGTCTTGTGTGGGTGCTTCACAAACGCAGCACATGTCCGTGGCTGAGATGCCAGAGTTTTGGCTAGTGAAGCTTGTTGGCTGGCCTGATGGAGGGTGTGATGATTGAAGGTTCCGATGTGTAATTTAAAGGGCAGTTTCGAGAGATCGGAGATGCTATTCCGTGAGCCCAGATCGTTTTTAAGAGCTGTAGGGCTGGGAGAAGTTAAAGGTGATGTAGGATTATTGACCGAGATACGTGAAGAAAGATTAGAAGGAAAAATTTGGAAGGTTGATAATGATCTGAAGGACATTGAGCGCTGATAGAGTTATGAGAGTGGTTGAAAGTTTCTCAGCCACCCACAATATGGAAGGTCGTTCTTTTTAAGGTACCTGAAAGAGAAGGGTTAGTGCATTACCACAGCGCAAAAGGGTCATCTGCATGATTCCAGTCACACGCGGCTCGTTTACAAGTTTGAAATCTTAGTTTTTCGCTTTAGAATCCAACTATGAACCCATGTCACCGGGATCGGCATGCGGCGGGGTGACGAAAGTGCTGTTTTTGGATCGACGTTTTGTAACCCCATCTCTACCTTCGTATGTGGAAGGCACCATCAGCTTGATACTGCTGATCATTCAAGGGAAACACCTCACTGTTATCATACCGCCTTCCAGCTAGCAGTACGACTCCACCCTTAAACCCCCACTACAGTGTAGCAATCTACACTACAAAGGTAACTTCTTTCCGTCTAACCATCATCCAACAGACCCTTCTGGTATGGCATGGCCTTGAAAGAGAAAACGTTCCATCAGCGTAGCTCGTCGGGTCACTCTTATAAACAAGCCCGACCACCTTGTCAAAGAAGAAGCTATCAGTTGGATTATTTTGGATATTTTGAGTCACTTTTTTGATGATAATCAACGTATTACTAAGTCATTTTAGGTCACACTGATGCTTATCTGGAACACTACTTGCTGATGTGTCATATTCACTGGCTGAAAGAGATACGAAAGTTTTCGATTTTATTACCACTCTTTTCTTTTGCACTTATTAGTTCCCTTGTCATGGGTTTGCTTTTTTGTCCATGGTTATCTTGCGACCCCCCAACACTCCTTCTAAAGTCAAAAGCTCCTATTGCTTATCATCGGAGTTAAATTCCTCTTGGCAAGATGAAAAGTAGTTATTTTTCTGCAGTTTATGAAACTGTGTTTATGGACACTCTTTATCCTATCCCACTTTGTTGTCTTTTTAGATATTTTGTAATCAAACAACAAGATGAATTGGATACAGTTTATGATAATCCTAGAGCTGTTTGTTCGAATTCTACCGTAGCCCATTTTTTCATTTCATTTTTAATAATCACTTCATATCAATAACTCCAGTATGTCAAACAGTGACTATCTCAGATTGTCTCACTAATAATCAATCCGGTGCTTCTTTTAATTCAACTCTACTTGGATTTGTGCGAGAAAACAGCTAGGCAACTGGTGTTATCATGATGAACGAACAGTTACTTTTCGTACATTCACATGACAGTTGGGTAAAAACCCCAGTCATTGTAGTGAAATTAAATCCTCATCAGAAGCCAGTTCTATTAGTTCAGTCTGTGACGTGGGCTTTCATTTCATCTTCAAGCATTGCCCCGTATAATAAGAGTTAAAGTGTTTATAGTCCATAAGTATCTAAGGTGATATTATTTCTCTAACGCATTTTGATAACTCGTTGCTACTGACAACTTAAGACTGTGGTTTTTTAATTCGAAAATGATATGCTCTCTCTCTATTTTGAAACTTGAAAAGGAGAGAATTCAGCGAAGAAAATTTTTTTTTTGACGATATCATTTTCTAAAGCTGTACAATCTTATTTATATATGTCACAAACATATCACAGTATTATTGAACAATAAAGTATAGTTGCATCATTAAGCAAATGCCAAAAACTGAAATCAAGAACGAAAAGTAGTCGCGCAATAATCGTTTAGACAATGAAAATAAGGTAAGGAGTTTGGCAAGGTGAGAATTGTCGGTAGATGTGAAATGCGAAGACTAATTGTTCACTTTATATCGACATAGGGAAGTTGAAGAAACAAATAATGGTCATAGTTAAGGTGATAATAGTAAACTAACTAATTATAATGAAATTGAAAAATTGTGAATGTGTTAAGACTATGGTAAAATGAGATTGAACATATTTCTTCTGCATACAGAGATCAAGCTTGAAATGGTGAATTGCCAGTGCTTCTGCTGTGCACAACTGTCGAAAGCGTACTCCTTGTGGACTATTCTTTTTGGCCCTGTAAATGACACTCAAGAAGGATTCAGGTGAAGCTATGTGTCCAGACTAGACCAAATGTCCAAAAACTGAACTGTTAGTTGATTTTTATTCACTCCTGGACAAACATGCAGGATAATCCTCAAAGATACATTTGGAAAGTAGGTGCTTTGTTCGGTCTGTATGACTAGCTCCATAGAAGCAAGTAAATTTGTAGTCATATATTGAAGTGGCCCAAAGCCACAACTTGTCCGTAACACATCCCGAAACCAATTACTGACTAGAGAAGCTGATATGTAAAGTGCCACTATCACTGACGTCCATCATGCATCCATAGTCTCTCCACTTTTCCCATCACATTTATAAATGTAATTTGAGCAGGGATTCTATATCTCAGGTTTATTAGGTCCTGGCTTTCTGTGCGATGATTCTCTGGCTACCTTAGATAATAAAAAACACTCAGTTGAACTGTCACAGTGTTGACCATTGGAGTCTAAAAAATATTTCTTCTCTGACGTTCCATCGTTCATATCGAAATTAGCTAGAAATACTTTTCCAATGCAACTTATTTTTACTAGACTGATATTTATGGTACAATCCATTTCCATTCTTCATGCTCTCAACTTCATTTTAGTCTTTGTCATTCTCTTGGAGCTGTATTTTCTCATGGATTAAAGCGACCACGTTTGCTTGGAGATGCTGGTTGTCATCCATGGCATTTTATTGAAGAAGCTGCAGCTAAAGAAGTGGAAAGAGACTTTTCTTCTGTGTATTCACGTTTGGTATTGTGTAAAACCTTTCGACTAGATGAAGAAGGGAAAGTACTTAGTCCAGAAGAAGTGTTATACAGAGTAAGTTTTGTTGTTTATATGATTGATTGTATTATTTTTCTTGGCATTTGTGTAATAAGCGTCCACAATAACTTCTCTGGTTAAACTAATTCATTGATAATACTGGTTTGACTGGAGTTCAAAAAACAGTAAATTTTATTTGCATTGCAAAAAATAATGACATTCTTCACTAAATAATCTACGAACCCCTGCTTCTGTTTAATTTCCGATGTTCCAAACTGTTCTATCAACCGGAGACAAGCATGACTTCACCGAATGATTTCCCCAAGTTTTCTTCAGTCTCTATTGTCATTCTCAGATGGATGACTATGTCCTCCTAAAGCCAACTAATTAATTCTGTTACTGAATTTTACCAGACGTCTATCGATACAAAAAAGCTTGGCTTTTATGGTTAGTATGATTTAATACTCACAGTTATGTGACTTTCATTCTAATGCCAATTAGTTAGATGTTAAACATTGCAATCAAAGCACCATTTTCTGAGTAAAATAGCGTTGTTTTATTTAGCCGGTCTTCTCGTAGTCAGTGAAAAGAAAAGTACAAGAAACATATCTTACATATAAGATTTTTATGTTCAGTTTGGCATTGAATATCATAAAAAGGGGAAGAATGACAATCCTACTTTGGTTTGTAGAAGGTAGCACAGTCATAGGAACCCGATTCAGCGTTTGTATGCACGACTAAACGGTCACAAACACAATGCCTTTTTAGTTAGCGTTTTACCTCGACAATTTCTACGTATTTACGAAACTATAGCTCAATTCTGATCTTTTTTTACCTACTGTAAAACATTTGTCAGCATCGGTTATAAAAATAGAGTATTTTATGGTAGTTTCCTTTATGGATTGATATCAGATGAAGAACCGTTGAGAACCAAGAAGCATTCAATAACTGTTTCGTCTGAGTTCAGGACTATTCTGCACTGTCCACCCACTATCCCATGAGGGGTCGAGCCCACTACCACCAAATCTCATAGTTACCACGATACCGTTCAGGCAATAGGTCAAAATATAATGGCTCACACTTTTTTTAATTCAATTTTTTCAATTCACGATGTCGCATGACCCACCATTCAGTATCATCTATGAGTATTTATCTTCATATTCGACTTGGTTGGTCCAACTGCTCGAAGCTTTTTAGTAGAACTTCGGGAAATATATCCTGAATTAAGTCACCAATGAACACCGAAGGGTGATTAACTCGATTGGTGAATTGTGGGGATTCATTCATTTTAGTCTACTTTTAATTATATATTGAGATAAACTGGACAACCAACGGTAGCCTGGAGGAACTGAACAGCTGTTCCGTCCTAGTTTGACACTACTCAACATTTCACGCCACTAACGCTATGTCATATATCTCTTATTTTATTCGATATTCTATGCATCTAGATTTGGTCACTTAAGTGCTAAGTTGAACAGAATAAGATCTTATATATAAAGTATGTTTACTTTACTATTTTTACCGATTGACTACGATTTCCTCAAAAATGTTATATACAGCTGAAGGATAGCCTATGCAATAAAATTACATCTTTTCTTATTTTAAAAGAGGTGTTTAGATTACGTTCAAATTTTTCCAGGGAAAAAATACATCAAGTCATCACGTTTTGCAGCATAGTGGTTTATGTGAGAGATTCGGTTCTTAGAAACTCGATCGTTAACACACATACTCAAAATCTCACTTCACATTTTTACGGGTATTTAATGGAAAAGATTAGCTCATTGAATGAAGTCTGTTGTGCTGTCTTGGGGCAGGTACGTCCCTACCATAGGTTATCATCACTGAATGTGTGAAGTACGTTGGATATTCATCTTGTCATCAGATGCTTCAGTTATGTGATGAATCTTAAAGGCATACCATACTACAGCCTATTAACCTTCATCCCTAAAGAGAATACTTCAAGTTTCATACCTCTGAGTGTAACTTTGAGGACTAACGAACATGGTGTAGAGTCTGACAGTCATCGGTTTGATCACAAGTGAAGATATCGGTCAGTATTACTGAAGGGCGGTAGCAGAATGTGTACACTGTCATTGATTGCTCAATTGATGACCTTTAAATATGACAGAAATTCTCATCAACTTAGCATCAGATGGATGATAACTGTCCTTTGATGTTATTGTCTTTATTTCACACTTTCTATATATATATATGTATATATGATACCCATGATCCAATACAATTGCTTTAGGGAACAACACCTCTACTTACTATACGTTATTACTATTCACAAAGCATCTACAAACTTATGTCATTTGAACAAAACTTATTCATGTGTACTTAAGGGAATAGCTTTTGAATATTTGATAACGCGAGAGATCATTAAAGTTTCTTGTCTCACACGTAGCATCTCTCCCTTGCTATTCTCAACAATATTGTTCATCATATGAAATTGTTTATGATGTACTGCCTCAAAGAGATATAAATCACTTACAGATTACTACTATCACTCTTACGTGTATCATAGGTGAAGCCTTAATGCACACTTGATGCATAGAATAAACAACTTTAACTTCCCAGCTCTATGATTACGTAACTTTGTTTTCGTATCATATGAAATGGGTGTCCGTTATAAACTGGTTGTTTTTAACTACTTCATTTTTTGTTTTTCTTCTACCTTTTCTCCCTTTATATTTTGTCCTGTTTGCTACATTGTCGAAATCACATGCTCCTTGCTCAACCCACCTACTCACTATTTCAACTACGCCTACGAATTTTGATCCGCCCACTCTCTTGCGTTGACTTGTGCAGACTATTCACAGCATAAATATGTCTCACGATCTGGCCAATGCTCATATGGATATCAAATTTCGTTCACTCATTTGTTGTGGCTTAAAGTGAGTTTTTTTGGACTTGCGCTTCATTTCCCTTTTCTCTATAACATGCATTATATGTATAGATATCTTCGTATCCTAGAGGAGGATTTGATTGCTTATTCACGCTTACATATTCCGGAAACAAGAGACCGGCCATGCCGTTCAGCTCTCTTTACTGATGGGGAACTACTTAGGTTCATAATGACAACTGTAAATGCACTTCTTCTTGCTGATTAGAGTAATATTACACCATAAGTTAACTTAGCATTTCGATTGGCTGCTGCCAGTTTCTTGTCTTGCTAAATCTCAATCGTATGCTTCTGCATACCAAATGTTTTGGTGTGATATTTGAAGTTCCATATTCTTTTCTACCATCATCATTCATCACTGGCGCATATTAACTACCATAGGAGTAGAAATCTCAATATGACACTTCAAAGCACCTACCAAGGTTTAAACACTTCCCATTGTTGTCCATGTGTAATTATTAGAAGTGTAATCACTACAGAATATTACCTGTTTCATTTTAGTTATACGCTCACCTCTCAAAACATTTTTGATCTGAACATTTAGTTCTCTTTAGAAATTTGAAAAAAAATTAATTGGTCTGATTTTATGCAATTTGCGTGAAATTATTAAAATGATGGTGAGAGTATTCAGTAAAGTGACGTCCTTTGCTATTAGAAATCGATCGATAATTCGGAATGTATTGTCGATTAGAGAATCCAGAGTATTGTGACAGTGAAAATCGAATATTCCAGTTCATAATGATTCCTTACTGATATTGAAGAAGATAGAAGACAGATACGAAGGAAGGAACGTTTATTGTTAACACGTGGGACACTAGTCGTTAAATATGGTACATCTTGCACTAAAACCGCCATTTGCAAAATGTTCTTCATTTCCTCTTCTGCTTCTCTCTTGATTCCCTGTTCATACGTCTGTGTTGTCTCTTGCGTTTCTCTTGGCAGAATCCTTACCCATTGCTGGTAATTCCCTATGATTTCTGCATCCTCCCAATATATACTTTTTATATCCATTCTTATTAGCAACGCACACTACATTACGACTTAGAGACAAGGTTCAAGAGTTGGATATGATCAAAGTAGAATCTAGAAAAACCAATAACTAATACTGATTAGTAGATTGCGTTACATGAGAAAAGTTATGGTAACAAGAGAGACTGGTCACAATCCATTTGCATAAGTACAGTCGAAAGCAATTCATCGCACTCACCGCTGCTCAATACAGTAATCTTAACATGCTCTACATTACTATCATTTCCTCCTGTATTTATTATAATCCTTATAACGTTTTGGCAATTTTTTATTATTATTATTATTATTATTAGTCCCTTGGGTTCCTAGTGGAACATAGGGCTTCAGTAGCACGCCTCCAGTGACCTCTGTTCTCTGAGATCTTTTGAACCTGGTTCCACGACAGCCCAGAAGCTCTCATTTCCTCCTCGCATGACCTCCTCCATGTCACCCTCGGACGTCCAACTCGTCGCTTCCCATGGGGATTCCACTCGAGGGCCTGACGCGTGATGTCCTCAGTCGGCCTTCTCAGTGCATGGCCAATCCATCTCCACTTCCTCCTGCATATTTGTTGCGTGATAGCTTCTTGGTTGGTTCGTTCCCAGAGTTCCTTGTTGCTTATTTTTTCTGGCCATCTGATCTTCAGCAGCGAGCGTAAGCAGTTGTTGATGAATGTCTGTAGTTTATTGGAAATGCCTTTCGTGACGCGCCAAGTCTCTGAGCCATACAAGAGCACTGACTTGACGTTGGTGTTGAAAATCCGTATCTTGTTCCAGATGCTGAGTGCAGAAGATCTCCACACTGGTTTCAGGCTAATGAACGCCTGTCTTGCTTTTCCGATTCTGACTTTGACGTCCTCGTCCGTCCCGCCTGTAGTTGAAACAATGCTTCCTAGATAAGTGAAGGAGGTTACTTCCTTCAAGTTTCTCCCGTTGACGGTGATTGGAGTTTGTTGTTGTTGTTGTTGATGGTGGTGGTGCGGTATCTTCATCACTTCTGTCTTCTCTATATTCACCTGAAGTCCCGTCTTGGCTGCCTCTTCTGTCAACTTGTTAGTTTTTGCCTGCAGATCTTCAAGTTTATGTGACATTAGGCATAAGTCATCGGCGAAATCCAAGTCTTCTAGGTTCTTTTCCGTCGTCCAGTGTATCCCCCTCTTCTCGCTGCCTACTGTTTGCTGCATGATCCAGTCCACCACAATAAGGAATATCATGGGGGATAGTAGGCAACCTTGTTTCACTCCTGTCTTCACTTCAAAGGCATCACTGAGCTTCCCATTGTGGATTACTTGGCATGTGGCATCTTCATATAGTTGTTGAATGAGGCGGATAAAGGTTTGCGGTACTCCGTAGTATTGAAGCAGTTTCCAAATTACTTCTCGGTCGACGCTGTCAAAGGCCTTCTCAAAGTCGATGAAGTTGAGGTATAGAGCTGATTGCCATTCTACGCTCTGTTCTATGATGATACGAAGTGTTGCAATTTGGTCAGCACATGATTTGTACTTCCTGAAGCCTGCCTGTTCCGGTCGCAGTTTTGAATCCAGTGCGTCTTTAAGCCTCTCCAGGATGATGCGGCTTAATATTTTACTTGGGGTGGACAGGAGAGTGATTCCGCGCCAGTTCTTGCAAGCACTGAGGTCTCCCTTCTTCGGCAGTTTGACAAGGTAACCCTTCTTCCAATCGTCAGGTACCTTCTCTTCCCTCCACACCTTCTGCAATAGTGGTGTGAGCATGTCCGCTGTTGTCTCTGCATCTGTTCTCAGTGCTTCTGGCGGTATTCCATCTGGTCCTGCTGCTTTCCCGCATTTCAGTAGCTTTATGGCGTTCAGGACTTCCATTTTCGTTGGGGGATTTATGTTCACTTGTAATTCAGCGGCTGCAGGTGGTATTTCTGGACGAAGTGCAGGTGGTGGTCGATTCAAGAGCTTCTTGAAGTGGTCGGCCCATCGTTTCCTCTGTTTCTCTTCTTTTGTAATTAAATTTCCTTCTTCATCTTTTATTGGTTTCATCTGTGTTGGTCTCTTCCCTGATAGCAACCTGGTTATTTGATACAATGTCGTCAGGTCTCTCTTACCTGCAGCCTGTTCTGCTTCACTTGCCAGTGTTTCGTAGAAGTGTCTTTTGTCTTTGCGTGCACTCTTCTTCACTTCTTTGTCCAGTGTTTTATACATTGTGCTCAGTTCCTCTTGTCGTTGAGCATCCTTGCACTGGTTTATCTTCTGCTTCACCATCCTCCTCTCCTCTATCAGCTTCCAGGTATCCGTCGAGATCCATTCCTTGTCTTCTTTCTTCTTCCTTCCTAATACTGTTGTGCAGGTTTCTTTCCACATAGCTTTCAAAGACTTCCAATGTTCTTCCACACAGGTTTCTTCAGGGATGTCCCTCGATGTCTCCCATTTTGTCTTGATGGCTGCCTTGAAGATCTCCTTTGTAGTTTCATCCTTCAGTTTCCTAGTGTTGTACTTGAATTGAGGTCTATCACCAGCTTCCTTGAAGGCTTTTAACTTGATTTGGAAGGTTCCTTGCACTAGATAGTGGTCTGAACCTACATCTGCTCCTCTTCTTGACCTTGTGTTAAGTAGACTGCGTCTCCATTTTCTTGAGATTGAGATAAAGTCGATTTGATTTTTAGTGTGTCCATCTGGTGAAGTCCATGTCGCTTTGTGGATATCCTTGTGCCTGAACACACTGCCTCCAATCACCAAATCGTTGAATGCACAGAATTCTGCAAACAATTCTCCATTCTCATTCATTTCACCTAGCGCCTCTCGACCCATGGTTAGTTCTCTTCCGTGTTGTCCCCTCCCAGTTTGGCATTCATGTCGCCCATTAGAATTTTGATATCGCCAACTGACGTCTTGTCCAGTGTTGATTGAAGTTGTCTGTAGAATTCCTCCTTTTTCTCTTGCTCTGCATTATTTGTAGGTGCATAACATTGTATGATTGTGACCTTTCTTCCTTTTGAGTTGAATCTTGCTGTCATGATCCTGGAGGAGATTGGTTCCCACTGCATGAGAGCCTTCGATGCTCTTGAGGACATCATGATAGCCACTCCCTCAGTGTGCTCGTGGTTGGCGTCTGGGTGACCGGAGTAGATTATTGATTCTCCAGTTGACAGTTTGGAGAGTCCACTCCCATTCCATCTGCTTTCGCAAATTCCAAGCACTTCGATGTTATACCTTCTCATCTCCTTTGCAATCTGGGCTGCCTTACTGGGTTCAAACATCGTGCGGACATTCCATGTCCCCACGTTTACTTTCGCTTTCATCGAGAGAAGACACATCGGCCAATTGGCTTCCCGAAGGCTTTCACCAACTGGCGTCATTTCGCCTCTCCGATTCCAGCGGGGAATAAGTTTGTTTTCATTTTTTATATTTTGTTTGTGCTTTGAAGTTTCTTTAGCGGTTAGATTTGTTTTACGGGGTAGGGTTGCTAGCCCTATGCCCAACCTTCCCTCTTTACCCGGGCTTAGGACCGGCTAGTAACTAGTAAACTAGTTAACCAGGCGAGGTTAATTTTTTTTTTTTTTTTTTTATAGTGAGCAACTATTACACTTATGGTTCGAAATTTTATGTTCATCTGTAAAAGTAGTCAGCAAATGGTATCATCCTTGGTCATATTTACGCAGTCCTGGATGGGTACAAATTAAATGCGAACTACGGTAAGTTTTCAAGCGGACAATTTCACAAGTATGTTTACTCTTTTTTATGTCAATTAAGTTCCATAGATTAGGCTATTTTGATTAACTTTCATGTGACAGTGAAGTTTAGATTAACATATTTTCATCATGTGTTACGAAGAAGACGCATCTGTCTTATCGTTTGCTGCAATCTAGAAAACAGAGGTGAGGCCTAATATGATGCTTAAAATTAGATGGGGTCAGTATCAATATATCAGAGAGTTTTATTGTTAGACTGCGATTGACATAAAGTCACGTTTACGTACTGCCTAACATATTAGACTAAGAAAGTTGCTTCTCAAAAATAAGTTTGAAAAAGTTTGCTACTGCGTTATAATTCATACTTCCACTTTCAGCTGATTCCTCAGATATTATATATTGTGATCTCCTGTTGCTATGTTCTGAACTGATGCATACTCGTGAACACATTCCTACAGACTCCGATCATAATAAGGGCTGGAAGCAGCTCAAATGTAGATTGACAAGAATTCTACACAATGACTGCGATAGGTGATGGGAAAGGCAACGGAGATAAGGGAAAGTAGTCGAATACTTAAACTTATCAAGGAAACTGGAGCAAAACGTCCAATGGTTAGTGAGATCGTAACACAGAAGGATAGGTCTGCGATTCACTCACGGTGGACGACTGGAGCAATGGGTGGGACACTTCGAGAAACAGTTCATCTGGCTTCCACCTACTACTCCGTTACCCTCTATCTAATAATATTCTGAATTTAGATGTGAGATACGGCCTGCAACATTTCAGAAGTCAAGAAACCTTGAACGAGATTGGGTAGTTGGTCGAGGTGAGTTGGTACCGGAGGTGTTTTAAAACGATGGTCATGGATTATCGGTCAGGTTAACTGAAGTGCTATTTAGCGTATGGGAATCAGATATGATTCACTCCAACTAGTCTTAGTCATAACTGTCTGACTCTTCGAGAAAGCTGAGAGATCCTCTTTTGAAACCTCAGGGGAGTCACCCTCATAAACACAGTTTCTAAGACTCTGTAATTATAGGCTTTCAGAGATCTGAAACGATTTGCTTATAGACGCAGGAGAATTACTTCAGATTCTGCCATTGTGTTGTACCATCATGTTGCTTCTAGTCTAGACAAAGGCCCCAAGTACGTTTGCTGTGCCTTCTTATTTTACACGTATGTTTTTGATTCTGTTCTCAGACCACTCTTGTTAAATAAGCTTACTATGGCTCTTGTTTTGCGGCTAAATTCTTTATACAGCTTCTTGAAATCGTCGTTCGACTATGTATGTATTTGTTGTGTCCTACTCGGAATGGTTATTCATCGCATTACCCTTCTTAGTGATATCCTGCAATTAGATTAGAAAATCAACACATGAGATGCATGAGGATTAATGATATTTGCTACAAAAAATTAGTTGCATAGACCAAATGGCCTTCAGTGAAAAAAACCAACAGTTTCAGGTATGCAGGGTACTTGCTTTTTCAGTTAGTTTACTAATCGGTTACCATTACATTGACAACACAATAGCCGTTATTTTTGAACGAATACTTCCTGTGCTAGTTGGATGGAGGCAATCGGCAGGATACCGTGGACATAGGTTTCATGCTTTTTCGCATTCGTCAGGAAGGCTCATCTGCAACCTCTACGGAACCGATGCCCCATCTTAGATTCAAACTTGCGTCACCCAATGCTGTAGTCAGAGACGTTATCATCGAGCTACTTGGGCTGCGATTGGCCTCCTGTAGGACTAGATTAGATACATTGGTTGGTCACTGGCGGGCAGGCGGGACATCAGTTCCATAGAAGTTGTAGATACACCTTGCTGACGAGTGTCAACAAGCACGAAACCTAGGTCAAGCAGGGCTTCCTTCCGATTGCCTCCATCAAAGTACATCGCGATGCCGGTCTGCCTAGCCTGGTGGCCATATTGCAAAACAACAGATGGAATTCGATCAGCACTTGGGACTAAGCAATGTGATGTTGGTTACCCTCCAGCGACTAGTCAATGTATCTCCTGCATGTGATGAAGTCACAGAATCACCTAAGACTTTGACATTCTGTCATAGGATTCATGAGAGTATCCTGAAATGTATTTTTATGATTACGTCATATCTGGATAGATACAAACAGGAAGATGCTCTGTACTTGAACTATCATATTGTACTTATACTGTAGCGTGAAATCATGTAGTCTTCTCTGTAGCTGATGACTACTAACTGGTTGATTTACTCACCAGTGCACTATAAAAGGTCACCAAAAGTATGAGTATACATTCTCATAGCGTTCTGTGAAAATAACTCGGAACTTATTGTATTACATTATGATTATTATGTCCGTATTTCGGAAATTGTACAAAAAAGCTTCCCAACCGTTTATACACTTACGTTTTTTTTCCCCCAAAGTATATAGAAAGTATGCTATTCCGTCACAGTTTTCACTGTCAGATATTTACCTGCACATCATCTACAACTTGGACACCACTTATCTTCGAACCAGTTCTTATCATACTTCATGAATGCTGTAATTCATTCGGACCTACTGAAAAGAATATTTCCAAGTATTGTATCATTCCTTTTCCACAAACTGAACATGTTGATGTCAACACTGCTATCCGCTTGCAAGATAAATTATACTTGTACTAGCACAATTCGTACGACTATTCCGTCTGTTTATTATGTTGAGGAGTATGTGTTTTCTTTTCACAGCACTTACAAAACAGGTATCGAGTAGGGCACATAGAGAATGAAAGCTATCCTAATCATCGTGATGTAGACAGATAGACAGAAAAAATTAACGTAGAACCTCGCACACATATCCATCACCTCAAGTTGCCACAGTTCACTTTAGTACACAGAGAACAGGTAGATAGAATAGGAGTGATATCAAAGTAGACAAAGCTATGTGGAAGAATAAACAATCTGAAGATAACAATTAGTGCAAATATTCAAACTTCTTTAGAAGATATCAAGGAGTGAATAAATACATCTGCGACATTGTGCCGATTTTCAACCATGTCACCAAGTGTCCTCAACCATTGGAACCCCAACCAGACAGTTTTCATCTCCCCACACAACTCAGACTAATGGTCAGAGACTTTATCGACTAGTGCTATGTTCTGGTCTGGCCATCCTGAACCTTCTTCCAACCTGATCCAACTTCTCCCAGCATGACACGTCGAGGTAGGCGGTGACTCGGCATGCTCAGTACATGTCCAAGCCACCTCAGACAATGGAAGTTCACAACCTCATCATCAATCGACTTACCTATCTTGCCTAGTACCCTTCACCTGACCTCAACATTACTCACACAATGATTCCAGCAATCGCGAGCAATGCTATGAATACACCTATGATCAAAAGCTGAAAATGACTTCAAATCTTCTCATTTTAACGGCCATTTGTCCCAACCGCATAGCAGGATAAAACAGAGTGCAGTGGGGGTATACTCGTTGTTTGATAGACAGATGGATATCTCGCCAGTCGGAGTGACAGGTGATGCGAATTGGCCAATGCCAAACCAAGCTTCTCTGTCGCAGGTGAGATTTCGTCAGCAATCAGCTCATTTGGGCTGAAGCAACTTCCGAAGTAAGTGGATTGGTTGACATGTTCCCCCACTTCACTCCCTATCATTAATCTGGTAGTACTTGCAGCAGCAGGCCAGTCTTGGAGCATCATCTCACACCTGACAAGTGCCATCGATCACTTGCTCTGCATTTCAGTTTTTCAAATCTGTTTTTTTAGTGTGAATAAAACACTTTTCAACTGGTTATGTGAAGCTACTTAGTATCAGTTGCCCAGTATATTGATCTATTTGTTGCTGACAGAGAATAGGTTCTGTAATTAGTTATAGTTATTTTAGATGCGCTATTATTTTTATTATTGGCATCAGAAAAGGAAACTTATAGTTTGACATGTGTAGCATTATGTAGATTTTTTTTCTGGAAGCCTTTGCAGCCTGTAAATACACACACCATTAGCTTGAATAAATGTCAGACAGTTCACCTTAATGAATATATTACTACGTTCCAAAATGTATAATCTTACCGAAATTTATCCAGTCAGTCAAAGAGAGACCTTTTGTATTAAACTGTTATTAGTACAATTACTCTCGGTTTTTCTTATTGATTTGCATCCCTTTGACGAAAACATCGATTATACTGCTGTCATCTTTCTGTACAATGTTTGTGTAGCTATTAACTTCGCTTCCATTAGTAATAATCTTTGTCATATCGTTTCTCAATTTTTTTCAATAGCGTACTTAGCCAGTTTGCTTTCCACTTATCACCAACATACGAACTAAACAATCGACAAAATATGCTTAATATTCAACAAAATGGCATTACTGGGCCTAATTCATTTGTCTCATCTTCAGACATCCTAACTCGTCGGATAAATAAGTCTAGCTCAAAGTTATTATCTATAATGGGTAATCTGTCAGAATTACACAAGGTGAAACCCTTACAACGGTTAATGACCGCCTCGTCCGTAGTTGATCCAATGAATGACCCACCTAGTTTATCACTGTCGTCAACTCTCATAGCGAATGATGAAAACTCAAATGAAACAACAGCAATGGACAATAACGTGGCCAGTGCTACTGGAACAGGAGCTACTGGAGATATGTTAGTCAAGTATCATCTGTTCAGCTGGGAAATGTAACAGTAGGCTGTAATAAACTGACCTTGTGATTGTTTCTATTGTTTCACTGTATCATTTTGAACCAATGCAAATCAAACTGGTTTTCCTGTGATCTTGCCTAGTGTACTTTCCTCCTTCAGCCTCCCTCCGTGTTTTTTTGTTTAGAACATTGACTTTTATTTTGCTCTACTATTTAATATCAATATAAATGAATCAATGATTCATGAATATTGTCTTTTTGCTTTCAGTGTCTTTCGTTTTCCAGACTTAGTTATTTGATAATATTTTGAAGGGTTATTTTTCTCTTTTCTTCTGTAAACCTATTCGTTCGTAAATTGTCGTATCATGGACTTATCCGTCCTCTTTGTTGGTCATAAACACACATACATACACCTCTGTCATGTTGTTGTCATCCTCGTGATGGTGATTGTGATTGTATCTGAGACTGGTTTTATTCTCAGTCGCGTTGTCCACTATACTGTTGTTATTGTAGTTTTTTTGTCTAGCTTCAGGTGAACCTTTCATATCATATGAGCAATTCATCTTTATTTATAAGTAGTAATTTGAATTACCCTTTGATGGTGAGGAGTGGTTAGCAAGTTTTGTCACAGATCCACTTGTGTTGTATTTGTTTTGATGCATTCAGTTTTCTTGTTTGTATTTTAAGACTTTTTTTAAAACAAAAACTCATCCTTTTCCTTGTGTGCATATTGTATTTTCTTGACAGGTTTCGTTTGTCTTGTTCACTCCTCGCATGCGTGTACAAGAATAGTACTTTTTTGACTTGATATCTGATACTACTAGTATTTTTATGAGTAGTATATATACACTTACATATGTACGTTGGTCAACAACCGTGCTTATCGAAGAAACTATCCTCTGTACCTACATAAATGTGATTAATGGATCTGTTTCCTTTTTATAACTCTTATTTTTTTGTCTATTTTGTAAATTTGGATTTGTTTACATTTTGTTTTCTCTTGTTTATTTGTGTATGTATGTGTACCTGAGCATATATTACCCATGAATATTTGTAGGTTTTTTGTTCTTGACTGCGGTTTTGTTTTCTTCCTGTTTTTTGGTGTATTTGTTTGTTCGCTTCCTCTTCTTTTGATTACTTTGTTGTTGTTATTAGTATGCACTTATATCGGTGTTCAGTTTCTATCTCTCGCTCTCTTTCCCTTTTCACCCACCTACCATCATTTTGATCCACTCTCCAGTTTGTCACCATTCTATCTGTGATCTAACAGATTCAGAATTGTTCGTCGTTTTTGAACGTGTTCATGTATATTGTGAGGTTGTTGAGAAAAAGAACCGTCTATGAAAATAGTTAATATTTTTCGACCCAATTTATTCAATCCATAAGGAGAACCTAACAGTTAGATGCCATATATGAATTCGTTTTACTTTGCACATGGAGGCCATTATGCTTGGTGATGGCTAGCAGTGGAATCCAGGATGCACATTTCATCCTATTTAAGACTCGTCAACTGAATGTATATACACCCAAGTGAGTGATTGTTATCCCAACACCCACTGCTTCAAACGCCAAAGCGTTATCCACTAGCCCATTGAGGCACGACAGCTCTCTCTCGTACAACGAGTATTAGTTGTTATTTATTGATACTTGTAGTTTCCGTTGTTATGCTGGATTGAATCGATCCACCTTTGTTGGAATTAGGCGTTTGAGGTGACAGGTGTGGAGATCAAGCTACACTGTAAACACCACCACTCTACCAAATACCGTATTATCTGTGTCCAAATTTGTCTTTATTGACACAAACAGTTCAGTGAAATTAAATCAAATCTTCATCGCACCTATATTTAGTTTTACTCCTTTGATCTCCAAGAACTGTGCCACTGGAGTAAGTGAGCTCTTAATACTGTCGAACTGATGCTTTATTTTATATGGACGATAACTCGAAATGTCTGTAGAACTGCTATGCAACACAATGGCTGACTTCAACAAAATATTCACTTTGTCAATTTGTATATCGAAAGAATTTTGGAAATAGTGTTTGGTTATGTTTCGTTCTTCAGGGGAGGGACTAATTATTTCTGCCACAATTCTAAGTTACAATATTAGTTCCTGAAATATCTACACACTTTTCTTAAGATTGAATATCTAAAATGTTGGAAGTCAGTAACAAAGATCATAATTGCTGTTGCATCTAGGAGGGCTGTGCAGAACCTGACTGCAACATTGAGAGATTGGTTTTATCAACAGCTATACAAATCTTGAGAGTAGTATGTAGAACGCGCTGAACATGGAGGTGAATTGTGGAATAGCTTCAGGGTTTCATCGCTCCAGTTCATCCC
This sequence comes from Heterobilharzia americana, assembly GCA_944470555.2. Lineage (NCBI taxonomy): Eukaryota > Metazoa > Platyhelminthes > Trematoda > Strigeidida > Schistosomatidae > Heterobilharzia > Heterobilharzia americana. The sequence continues at coordinate 39,464,133 of OX104134.1, forward strand.
CTTCTTTAA
>OX104134.1:39464641-39548786 GCA_944470555.2 Heterobilharzia americana
GCGAATCAAACAAAAAAACTGACAATCTAATGAAAAGCTAGAACGTGAAAATGAGTGTTTAACAAGGGAATCACCCTCACTAACAGTCGATTAATCCTTAAAGTAACTGAATGCTCTGATTAGATAATCAAGAAGCTTAAAATGCTTCATTTCCCTATGAAGTAATTCCATATGGAGTCACATAACCTGGTGATAAAAAGTTTGAGATTAAATTTTAAAGTTAGAAGAACAGTAACCTAATCCTCATACTTTGATGAGACCAGTTTTGAAAGAGGAGGAATTTTGGCGACCTGCTTAAACTTTGGCCTACTGAAAATATTCCACTTAATATATTTTATTGAATTTTTCCCTTTTAATTTGCTTTTATCTTTCAAATGTCTTTTAAACGCGTCTCGTACTCTCACAGACTTCTAAAATGGTTTCAAATCGTTTTTCGAGCTAGCAACAAAACAAAGAAAAAACTATACCCGGTGGGCTTATAACTACACAGAAATGCAGTACCTTACTTTTCCTTGGATAAGTATGTCGCATCGCAGATTTTGGTACTGGCTGAATTAACTGCCGCCACCAAAATTATGCTGGATTTTCCATTCATTCACCAGTCCAAACTAGACGCTAATGTAATACCAGTTGCTTGCTTAACATTATGGCTTTATTACTGTTATTAACATTATTCTAATACAATGATTATTCCGCTTTAAGATAATATACAGGGAATGAATTTGTTGAACTATTACATGCTGAAGATTCCTTACTGCATCACAAGTGTTGTTTAGAACAAAGCAGTTATTATTATCACTATTATTGTTATTTAATGTGGTTTTGAAAGTCGTAACTCTCGAAGACTACTGGTTTGAATCGCAGGTTTTCACTCAGCTTCTGTTGTCACCCCCTTAAATAACTGCGAGTTACTTTTAGTTGTGCAAAAAGATAAATTATCGTGTTGATGAAAATGCAAAGCAATAAATCAGGAGCTAAGCTACGGTAGGAATCAGTTTCTCCTAGGGGATAAGTAACTGGAGTTAGGAAAATTTGATGACAGTTATGTCAAAAACAAAAAAAATGCAAACCAAGTTATCAACCAGTGGTTTTGTGAGTTTGATTAGTTTGATAGCAGTTTCTTATGTGTAGTGAGTCAGAGTCGAACCCGTTCCCGACGTAAAACTAAGCGACACTTCAGTCGTATTTCAGGTTTAAATATTCTCATATAATGGATTCTTTTCATAGAAAAAGATTTAAATACTGGTGCTATTTTAAAGGATCCTACGAACTCATTTAAGATTTCTGGTTCACTGTATCTATGAGGAAACTGTAACTACCTTTTTAAGTTAGAGACTGTCAGCTTCTCAGGAATATGCTACAGCTTTTAAACAGCATTTTTATCTACACAATTCAAAGAAGAAATTTCGTTGTGGTTAATTTAGTTAAATTGTTCGGTTATACAACTAGCTTGTTGACTGGCGTTTTCATAGTTTTACCACGTTTTTTTTAGCACCCGGTTTTTTGTCATCTAGTTAATTACTTGCCAGTTAGTAGAAGACATATTCTTCATGCATGGGAGAAAATCAACTTCTCATTCAAATACTGGTGGAAAACCATTTATAGTGATATTAAGTTACGCCATATTTATTGTTAGGACTAAATGATCTTCTGATAGAATGCTAATCCTTTTTTATCTAGAGCTAGACAATAATTGCTGAAATAGGTTGGGGTATTGATAATAGTAATCACTACAATCACATAACTTATGGGTATGTCAATTCATTTGGAGGTTTGGGAGGATTTATTCATTTCAAGGTGACATTCAACACGGATTGACATCAGTTAGAGAACCGTTGAAAATCTGGGAGCACTGGATAACTGGTTCGTTTTAGTATGAGACTCAGTGTTGCGCACTCTTGGCCCTATCAGGGATCGAACTGGGGATTCCGATCCAGTGGCTTAATGGTAACCTGCTTGCCAAGAGACCTGACCACTGGTGGAATCATAAGTCTTTACAGCTTAGGAGTCCCATACTAGGACGAAACAGCTGTCCACTGCTCTTTTAGTGGTTCTCCAACTGATCTCAGTCGAAACCGAAACCTAACTTATATGTATGTTAACCTTGATAGCTATTTCATGAACGAAAGCGAACTGCGACTTGTTTCTATAATTTTATCAAGACTTCTTTAAGGTTAAGTAAATTTCAGTAATAGCTGCCCCGTGTTTATTGTTCCATTGAACTGTTTTGTAGCTACTGACAACTAGAAAAAAATACACTGTTTCACGCACCCATTCTTCATGTGAGCATACCTTTTGAGTGCCAATAGAGACAGTATTTGAATTTTTAATCTGCTTGAGAAAGACTATAAGTTAAAAAGTGCACTGCATTTTATAACTTAGGGCACTTACTATCTTGTAAGTATTGTAATCACTTACAAGCCCATCAGCATAGCAGTAATCTAACTTAAGGGAAAGGTGTGATCCTAGACGAGAATAAAAAAAGCGTTTCTCTGCTCCATTTTTATACCCATCTTGCCGATATAATTGTCAAAAAACAACCATCAGAAATGTTCGATATCCTCCTTCCAGCTTGACAATAAAATAGATTATCAGTGTAATTGTGAGATAATGACTGCTCTGTGATCGTCAGTGTTAATACATGACCCGAATGAATACAAAACAGTAGCTAATATCTATCAACTTGTGAATAATATGCTAAACATCGGTTATGCGAAGTAATGAATTCTTTCCGTGACTTTTTACCCGGATTGTGTATATGGGTTGATACAATTTGTTATCCACATAATTAAAGGTCGATCCTAAAGGTGATTTAAGTTATCTTAACGGAAAAAAGCATACACACAAGCATGAGAAAATCGTTTAGGACTTTTCGAGGCTTTATAATTCAGTAATAGAATCACAAATTTAAACATTTCTAAGGCAGTTAAGTTAATTCACATAACTGGAAAACGATTGGAGGCAATATATGTAGATGTAGACTGAATAAATTAATATACCATTCATTTTAAACTAAACTATGAACACCGTGTCATAAATCTGAATAGATGGGGAAGCTAAATTTAAGCATGGTGCCTGAGTTCTTTCAGAGATTTTAGATGAGATGATCTAATTCTGTTTTCGTTCCCGAGACTGGTTTGAATGGAATGGAATGAATAACACTCACTTATGTGGTTTGGCAGGATACCCTTCATTTCCAGATATCAAACGACGGTGGTATAAAACAGAAATAATGGAGAATATTTAGCTTTCATTTCCTCTGTTTTTAAGTAGAATATTTTCCATTCCTAATAAATATCACATCCCAAATCAGGGAGGTCAGTTCAGAACATTAGAAACAGTTAACTTAAAAGGTAACCAACAAAGCCAATACAATTAATGCAATCTGAGTGGCTTGATAAGAACAAATTTTGCAGTTAACATTCTTTTCTTTGAATTCTATAAATCTGTTAACAAGCTATTCGTAGTAAATTACTAAAAGCTGAAAACAAGTAGCATATTCCGGGGATTAAAACATTTAAATTTCAAGCTTTGTTACTGTACACAAGTGTATCATAGACATCGAATTCTGAAGCATTAAAGTTTTCATGCGTTTCATTAATTTAACGCCAACAACCTGTAAGCAACTGACGGAGATGTAAAGAAGTACAATATATACTTTGAAATTTTTTCTGATTGCTCTCTTCAAATCTGTAAGGAGAAACAAATGTATGCAGGATTAGAAAATGCACTTTCTCAAAAATGAACGTCAATAAATTCTGTGATATCAAGAAACCAATCAGTAAACTGAGCATGGAATAGATGACTTAACAATCTCAACAAAGATGGTGTAAAATAATCTTCAAATAACCAAAACGTAGCTATCTGACTTTCCACCAAAATAAGGGGAGATTTCAATCAAATGTGTGAGTTAGATACAGTGATATTCATCATAAATCCACCATTCAACTACTATGAATATCTTTATCTTCAAACTCAACTATTCTATCCGAAAAATAATAACTTAGCGTAAGTAACTTTATTTATGCGAAAAGAGAACAAAATTTTTTCACGCGACACTATTCTGCAGATGCACCTATGCCAAAGTACAGAGTTCAGCAACATGTAGTTTCATGACATGGTCATTTATTAACACTTGCTTGGAATTCATAACTAAACATTCAACTTGTTGTTTATTGATACATGTAATTTCTTGTTGTAAAGCAAAATATGCGCAGTTAAGAGCTACTCTTTTCAATGATCTCATTCTCAGGCGGTACAAAAAGAAGTGTTTCATAAAACAGTTTTCCATTTCGGTATAAGTTGAAAAAGAAAAAGTTGTGAAAAAAAGAATTACATGATGTCAAAAAATATAAACTAGAAGAATACTTACTTAGGCCGAAATAAATGAAGGATGTAATATAGTCAAAGTAATTGAGGTTATAACGAGGAGTCGGAATTTTAAGGATTGAAAAATATGATGTGTATTAAGGCTTAAAGTGTTAGTAGTGGGGATAAAGGAAAATAATTAAACGGGGAAGTGTTTCTACAGAACACGTCAGTAGCAAATCAAGTGACTGGGAAATTTTCTCTCAGAAGTAAAGCTCAGTCTTCAAGATATGAATTCCCATAGTTTCCGCAGTTTGAAGAGGTTTTAGGTAGACACACCTTACTAGGTTCGTACAAACCTCATAGATGACACTAGAGTTGTTTTCTGTATTTTCCAAGCGATCAGAACCAAATCGAGCGTTATAAGACAGAGCTGTGTAATGCTCTTCTTCCTCATGTATAAAACTTGGCTGGCAACAAAAATACGTTCGGAAAGGGATTGCTAAACATAACCAACATATCTTGACCCATCGGAGCAAGTGGACCGACAAACATACCCCAAGGGAGCTGGTTTATCCTTCACATATAACCCAAACTAAGGTCAAGTAGGGAACGTCAGAGTGGTGGTATAGAGAATCTTTCTCAGTGAGTATACCAGACAGTTTCCTAATATTATTGCTAACCAGTCACTGTTGGACTGTCAACTCATTAGAAAGGTTTTTTCAGAATTGTTGAAGTATCATGATAGTTGGTTTCAGTTTTATCGGCTTTACAATGAAACTATCACGATATTGGTTTTCAACCAAACCATCAAAAGACAATATGTATTTCATTTTCCAAAATATCAGAGCTACAGATAACGAGGATTCTATGACATAAAGAATCAGCCAGTTTTCAATTTGTGTCAACGACAACCGATGGTAAATTTTGTAAGCTGTCCATTCCACATGAGTTTCCTGTACATAGACCTTTTGACTCTTTCATCGTTCAGTCTTCTTGGCTACGCATCTAAAAAGGAAATCTTAGAATCATATTCCCTCTGTAATGTGAACTTAGTTGCAAGGCGTCAGTGACATAGGACATCTTCGAAATTATTTTCATTCTTGGGGTTAATGAAGGTGACATCTACATGCTTGTCACAAAGTTCGAATTGGTGGGCCATCCCACTCAAGTGTGTGTCCAACGGTGAACTCATAGATATACCTATTTTTGCCTGAATATTTCATTATCAAAAGAAAAGTGGACGTTCAAGATGCATTTCAACTACGCCTGCTTTAGATAGTGCGTGGATATATTAACTTTTAATTTATTAAAATCAGTATTATTATTATTTATTATTATTAGTCCCTTGGGTTCCTAGTGGAACATAGGGCTTCAGTAGCACGCCTCCAGTGACCTCTGTTCTCTGAGATCTTTTGAACCTGGTTCCACGACAGCCCAGAAGCTCTCATTTCCTCCTCGCACGACCTCCTCCATGTCACCCTCGGACGTCCAACTCGTCGCTTCCCATGGGGATTCCACTCGAGGGCCTGACGCGTGATGTCCTCAGTCGGCCTTCTCAGTGTATGCCCAATCCATCTCCACTTCTTCCTGCATATTTGTTGCGTGATAGGTTCTTGGTTGGTTCGTTCCCAGAGTTCCTTGTTGCTTATTTTTTCTGGCCATCTGATCTTCAGCAGCGAGCGTAAGCAGTTGTTGATGAATGTCTGTAGTTTATTGGAAATGCCTTTCGTGACGCGCCAAGTCTCTGAGCCATACAAGAGCACTGACTTGACGTTGGTGTTGAAAATCCGTATCTTGTTCCGCATGCTGAGTGCAGAAGATCTCCACACTGGTTTCAGGCTAATGAATGCCTGTCTTGCTTTTCCGATTCTGACTTTGACGTCCTCGTCCGTCCCGCCTGTAGTTGAAACAGTGCTTCCTAGATAAGTGAAGGAGGTTACTTCCTTCAAGTTTCTCCCGTTGACGGTGATTGGAGTTTGTTGTTGTTGTTGATGGTGGTGGTGCGGTATCTTCATCACTTCTGTCTTCTCTATATTCACCTGAAGTCCCGTCTTAGCTGCCTCCTCTGTCAACTTGTTAGTTTTTGCCTGCAGATCTTCAAGTTTATGTGACATTAGGCATAAGTCATCGGCGAAATCCAAGTCTTCTAGGTTCTTTTCCGTCGTCCAGTGTATCCCCCTCTTCTCGCTGCCTACTGTTTGCTGCATGATCCAGTCCACCACAATAGGAATATCATGGGGGATAGTAGGCAACCTTGTTTCACTCCTGTCTTCACTTCAAAGGCATCACTGAGCTTCCCATTGTGGATTACTTGGCATGTGGCATCTTCATATAGTTGTTGAATGAGGCGGATAAAGGTTTGCGGTACTCCGTAGTATTGAAGCAGTTTCCAAATTACTTCTCGGTCGACGCTGTCAAAGGCCTTCTCAAAGTCGATGAAGTTGAGGTATAGAGCTGATTGCCATTCTACGCTCTGTTCTATGATGATACGAAGCGTTGCAATTTGGTCAGCACATGATTTGTACTTCCTGAAGCCTGCCTGTTCCGGTCGCAGTTTTGAATCCAGTGCGTCTTTAAGCCTCTCCAGGATGATGCGGCTTAATATTTTACTTGGGGTGGATAGGAGAGTGATTCCTCGCCAGTTCTTGCAAGCACTGAGGTCTCCCTTCTTCGGCAGTTTGACAAGGTAACCCTTCTTCCAATCGTCAGGTACCTTCTCTTCCCTCCACACCTTCTGCAATAGTGGTGTGAGCATGTCCGCTGTTGTCTCTGCATCTGTTCTCAGTGCTTCTGGCGGTATTCCATCTGGTCCTGCTGCTTTCCCGCATTTCAGTAGCTTTATGGCGTTCAGGACTTCCATTTTCGTTGGGGGATTTATGTTCACTTGTAATTCAGCGGCTGCAGGTGGTATTTCTGGACGAAGTGCAGGTGGTGGTCGATTCAAGAGCTTCTTGAAGTGGTCGGCCCATCGTTTCCTCTGTTTCTCTTCTTTTGTAATTAAATTTCCTTCTTCATCTTTTATTGGTTTCATCTGTGTTGGTCTCTTCCCTGATAGCAACCTGGTTATTTGATACAATGTCGTCAGGTCTCTCTTACCTGCAGCCTGTTCTGCTTCACTTGCCAGTGTGTCGTAGAAGTGTCGTTTGTCTTTGCGTGCACTCTTCTTCACTTCTTTATCCAGTGTTTTATACATTGTGCTCAGTTCCTCTTGTCGTTGAGCATCCTTGCACTGGTTTATCTTCTGCTTCACCATCCTCCTCTCCTCTATCAGCTTCCAGGTATCCGTCGAGATCCATTCCTTGTCTTCTTTCTTCTTCCTTCCTAATACTGTTGTGCAGGTTTCTTTCCACATAGCTTTCAAAGACTTCCAGTGTTCTTCTACACAGGTTTCTTCAGGGATGTCCCTCGACGTCTCCCATTTTGTCTTGATGGCTGCTTTGAAGATCTCCTTTGTAGTTTCATCCTTCAGTTTCCGAGTGTTGTACTTGAATTGAGGTCTATCACCAGCTTCCTTGAAGGCTTTTAACTTGATTTCGAAGGTTCCTTGCACTAGATAGTGGTCTGAACCTACATCTGCTCCTCTTCTTGACCTTGTGTTAAGTAGACTGCGTCTCCATTTTCTTGAGATTGAGATAAAGTCGATTTGGTTTTTAGTGTGTCCATCTGGTGAAATCCATGTCGCTTTGTGGATATCCTTGTGCCTGAACACACTGCCTCCAATCACCAAATCGTTGAATGCACAGAATTCTGCAAACAATTCTCCATTCTCATTCATTTCACCTAGCGCCTCTCGACCCATGGTTAGTTCTCTTCCCGTGTTGTCCCCTCCCAGTTTGGCATTCATGTCGCCCATTAGAATTTTGATATCGCCAACTGACGTCTTGTCCAGTGTTGACTGAAGTTGTCTGTAGAATTCCTCCTTTTTCTCTTGCTCTGCATTATTTGTAGGTGCATAACATTGTATGATTGTGACCTTTCTTCCTTTTGAGTTGAATCTTGCTGACATGATCCTGGAGGAGATTGGTTCCCACTGCATGAGAGCCTTCGATGCTCTTGAGGACATCATGATAGCCACTCCCTCAGTGTGCTCGTGGTTGGCGTCTGGGTGACCGGAGTAGATTATTGATTCTCCAGTTGACAGTTTGGAGAGTCCACTCCCATTCCATCTGCTTTCGCAAATCCCAAGCACTTCGATGTTATACCTTCTCATCTCCTTTGCAATCTGGGCTGCCTTACTGGGTTCAAACATCGTGCGGACATTCCATGTCCCCACGTTTACTTTCGCTTTCATCGAGAGAAGACACATCGGCCAATTGGCTTCCCGAAGGCTTTCACCAACTGGCGTCATTTCGCCTCTCCGATTCCAGCGGGGAATAAGTTTGTTTTCATTTTTTATATTTTGTTTGTGCTTTGAAGTTTCTTTAGCGGTTAGATTTGTTTTACGGGGTAGGGTTGCTAGCCCTATGCCCAACCTTCCCTCTTTACCCGGGCTTAGGACCGGCTAGTAACTAGTAAACTAGTTAACCAGGCGAGGTTAAAATCAGTATGGTAACATATATAACATATTTTCACAGTCAGTGGGATGCTTGTAAATAATGAGACCATATATGAAGAGAATATAATCTGGCCAGAGCAATAAAATTATAAATAAATTGACAAAATCAAAAGAATCGTGGAATGAATCAAGTGAGTCTTACCTTCTGAAGAGCTCCAAGAGTTTAACTATCCAGTTGTAAGGTGATCCTATCATGTTAAAAATAGGAGAATGGATTCACTTCTGACAGTCTAAACAATTTAAGGATATTCTACTCGGATAAGCTCAAGGATTTGAATTCCTCACAATCTGCAAAAGAATTGGTCATTGGTTTTTGAAAAATATCTATCGATTACTTTTTCATTTACTTCATCTTATGGGTTTTATAAACTTGATCTGATCAGAAGAGATGGATGATGTTTTATTTATTCATTCATAGCGGTTAATCAGTATGACACCTATCAGGATACCATCAAAATCAGCTTTTTCTTTTAAGTTCTCTGTGCTCTTTCTTGTTGTCGTATTCAACCAATTTGTTTGTTCTCTGCTAGCATGTGAGCTCTTATGTGGATGCCTTGGTATTGCGTGAAGATTTATTATGTTGTGACTTACTTAACTGTCTAATCTTGTTCAGTAATTACCTCAAAGAACGAGTCAAAAGTAACTCATTATATCTAGTCGACACTATATCGTCATCAGCTGGGGCGTCTATGGACTACTATTACTGGAGTCCACTAACACACCTCATTCTTGTATTTGTGTGGAAACTGAACATGCATGTTCTTCCTACAGCAACATTTATGTCATTAGGCTACAAAAATATTCTTAGATTGTATCTCCACAGTTTCTCATGTCCTAACTTTGAAATAAACATGAAAATGTAATTTTAGAGATACCTATATCCCTTGTATTTTATACTTATCATTCGTATTCTATGAATTGTTTTGTTCACACCCTTTTTCCAGTACATGGGTAAAATTTTGTTGAACCCGCTAGTGCTCTGATTGGTCCCTGCCTCCCTTAATGTACGAACTACTGTTATCTTATATGTATAGTGTCCATTATTACTAGTAAACATTTTTCATTTTGAGAAACTATAAACTTAATTGAATACCAGTCTTTTGATTCCCCTTCTTAAATTACTCCGGTTGAGTCGTGTCAACCTTTAAACTTTCAATCTTCAATTACTATCGTTCGTTCTCACAACTCTGCTTCGTAACAGTAGTCCTTCTTAGGGTAAACAGAATATACTTCAAAACTTCTCTTTCAAAGTGTCAGTGAAGAAAGAACGCTCCACTTCATACTTACATTTTACTATAACACCAATATTTTAACCGGGAGAGCCATTTGATTATGCATAACCTATTGGCTTACAGAGAAAGACAAGAAAAATTCAAAACTCATTCAACCGGACTTAGTTTCAGTGTGTTGATTCCGATTCAACAGAAGTCTACCCGTCAAAATACCTAGGTTACTAGTTAAGAAACTGACAAGAATTGATGGGTCTTAAGATGTCACAAAATAACTGTTCACACTTTTATGGTTTTCAATGATTGAGTTAATAGTGGTAGTCTATTACGCAAGTTAGCTTCAAATACTGACTGGAGTTGTGATCATTTGAATGAATAAACTTTAGTTTGCTTTTATACATCCAGTTATTTACTCTGCATTTGCAACACATATTCATATACACCTACAATAATAATCACCACTTTTGGAATAAGCTCTGATTGTAAGACAAAGCATATATGCATGTATATAAAACAGTGTCTCCTAAATATACGATGCAAATGCGGTGCAGTGATTGTCATCGATGAACGGGTATCGAGTCTTATTCATGTTTACTCACGTTTGCTGTTAATCTTTAGAAGAGATTCAGTTGAATATATATATAAAGTATCAAGTGAGTACTGAGATAAAACCAGTGAATAAACAATTCTCTATGGTGTAGTTAGCATCTATTATCTTACCTGCTTTTCAGACTTGTAATCGACATCACCTGGCCGAAAGTTGATTGATAAAGGGGGTGTAGAGTAATGTGCTTATCAATTAGTATGTGTTACTATAGTGAGATAAAAGCACAGATTATTTCACCCGGAAAAACAATACAATTGCTAGTTAAACACTAAATGACCCAAAGCGCTTTCCACTTCGCTGAGCTTACTTAATAATGATTCATACAGGAGATGATTTGTTTGTTTGTTTTAAGAGACCATTACAGGGGTAGTTATTTCAAAATTACTAGACCTACTATTATCGCATAAAAAATTCAACTTGAGGAAATTCTATATCATTTTAAAAAACATCGATGGCCTACCAATGTAGCCAACTAGGTAATTTAACACGGAAATTACCATTCTCTCACATCCAATAACTAGATAGATTTTACCATAAACAGTGAAAGAGTACTAAATTCACATATCCATTGGCCAAAGCTTTGTAAAAATGAAACTATATCGTAAAACCTTTGGTCATTTGGTGATAATTATGTGTTTTAACTTTACATTTAATTCTTTGATTGCTGGAGTTTGAAGCGGTGATTGATGTGTTATGTACTAATTAAATCTTACTTGCTAGATAGCGTTCCTTATAAATGCTCATTTGAATTTCTTCCCATCAAATGGTAAATGATACAGATTGAATCCTACCGATCAAGTTTGAATTACTTATAACGTGGAATGCTTAAAGTAGATTCAGTAGTATTCTGTAAACCATAAATCCATAAATTATGACTTACATCAAAGCTTATTTTTCTTGTCACTGTGTAAATGCGAATCCCTTTAATAGCAGGAAAATTTCTGATCATCCAGTTTCGAAATTTAGCGGACAAATGGCATTCACTTTCACCTAAGTATGCACAAGCAGTAAATTTAACTCCTAATTTATCTAAGTTTATAAAAGTTTGATACTCTTTCCTTATCTCCTATGCAAAGTAAACGTCCTCGGTAGAGCCTGACTTCTATCAAATTCAGTTTCCTCAGGACAGCAGTTTGAAATGAAATACACACACTATTTTACTGACAAACATAGTGTTAATTAATACAGGTCAGTAGTCTTTCATCAGCCTATTCCATGCAGAAGAAAAAGACACCGAATACTGTACATGAATTGGTTAATACAGGGTGACCATTTGCAACGTGGCCACCAGGCTCGTTGACTCACCATTGAGATGCACTCTGATAGCTGGATAGAAGCAATCGGCAGGAAGCCCTGAACCTAGGTTTCGAGTTTTTGGCACTGGTCAGTAAGACGTGTCTGAAAAATCGATGGAACTGATTTCCCGTCTGAGATTCAAACCTAGGTTACTCAAAGCTTCAATCAGATACATTACCACCAAGGTGAATGAAATAAATAGGAAACAAAGAGTTTGTATTAGTTATAACATCACAGGTCTTGTTTGATCAGCTTATAGTGATGAAGGTAAGCGTTGATTTAGGCACCTTTGTTCAACGATTAGCTAACTATGACAGTAAAAATATCACTGAGTGAAAAACAAGCGTTTGTGATTCTTTCATCAAGTCACTGAAAACTTTATGTAAAGTATAAAAACTGACATTCCTACTAAGTTTAACTATCTTTGCTATACAATTTTAATCCACTTTATTCTACCATTTGTTAGTACTACTCTAAATTTGATTCTGGCAACAGCAGTCACGCATATGCCCATGGTGGAAAGTGTTGTCTAACCTGATATATTTCCTAACTTTCATGCACTTCATGATCATTTTCACATGTTAAGTTGCCAAAAATAAAAAATGGCCACCAAAATATCAACTAATTTTGTTGGAAAACTCTTGGTCTGTTTTCTAAAGGTTGCGCAGAGTAGTGTTTGGATACTTTTTAATGAACTGGCTAAATGACGGGGGTGATTCGACTGTTGACTTCCGATCAGTATCACGTGAAGTTTCTGAAACGTTTTTTGAAGTAAGCTACTAGTTGCTTATAGCAGTCTACAATATATTTGAAACTTGTTACATTGCGACAGCAGTCATGTGAAAGCCGATTAGATAAAACCATCCTTCTCATCTGTCTACTCAGCTTTCTTTCTCATCAAATGAAATGGTTCAGGTTCTGTGAGAAACCTAAGTCGATAGTATGTTTCTTAAAGTGTTAAAACAAATTACACTACTTCAGAACAATGAAGTGACCACCAATAAATAAAGAAAATCATGTTATAAGTTTTAGCTACTTGACCAGCTTACAAGTAGGCAGTTGTGACTAATCAAAATCAGAAGAAACATTAGCGGACAATATTGTTTTCAGTATCTCTCACCTCATATATATACATAGATATACATATGTATATATGTATATACATAAATATACATAGATTTTCCCCCATATAAAACATTAAACCAGTCATGGTGGATTCTTTAGACTGCGGTATGAAGAAAATAAAGAATGCAAATAACAGACATCTACCTACCGTCACGGGTAGGGAAGGGACAAGTGTAGTCAATACGAAGTTCAATTCTATTGCATTTGGTCGATGGTGGTCATGTAATAGAGAGGACCAATGCGTTCAAAATCATCTGTCGTATTCCACAAAATCTTTCTGTTGGAATTCGCACTCACATGTTAACTAAAGCTGAAGGTATTGGAACTAGAGAAACTAACCCTAGTCTTTGTGCGCAGAAAAAGTTTGTATAACCTTTATCTCTGCTTTGGCCAGAGAAAACTTAATAAACGAATTCAAAGATAAATTCAATTTCCATCCTCTTCCCTTCTCTAACAGCTAAAATCCTCAAATGTTATAGTGTAAAGCGAAATTATTCCTTTCAAACAATAGAGGAAAGATTAGTAGTGAACTAATTTACACTTTTCCCCCATATAAATCTACATCGGCCCAACACAGTATCCACGGTATAGTGATTAATATGCAAGTTACCTTTGCCGTATACAGCTTCATTACCACCTTAAAAAAATCAAACGTAAAAGTGGAAAGTATACATCCACTGAAATCTGACACAGTAGTAGCGACCTTCTGGTAATTGTAATAGGTGAAAGAGAAGTTTTATACAAAGAGAAGAGAAATATCAATACTACTCGCTTAAGACTGTTCATACGCTTTTCTGTAGCCCTTTCTCCCGTTCTGAAACTACCCTTGAAGCTTATGAAGTTTCACTTTTCATTCTTTTAGTGTCCTGTATATCTTGTACATACGCTACATTATATAAACAGGCAACAATCACCTCTCTAATAAAACCTGTATGATAAATGGAGGTTGTTGGGCATTATTATTTGATCCCTAAGTGAAACATAAGCTGAACCCTGTCCTGTAAACACAGCCTGAAAGGAAAGATTAAAATGGAAGGTATGATGACCAACTGCGAGAAATACAAACTGCAAATATTACTGAGAAGAACAGTGTTCAGAACTAAAACTATTCAACAACGGTTGATCGAATGGACAAGAGAGAAGTGTAGTACATAGGCTGCACCAGCAAGACACTGTTAAAACGTATTTATTAACATTCACAGACAAGCTTATCGAAAACAGAATCCAAATCGACAAACATTCCCATTTTCGAATATCAGCAGCATCTGCGTATATCTCATTCAATGTGATGTGTAAGGTGAGACCAAGCCGTCCAAAAGGATTTCGATTCCATCCTCCTTATATATCAGAAGCTCTGGCTATTCACGAAAATAATCCTGAACCCTGTGTACATAAGCAATTGTTTAACCCCATTTGGCTACTATGGCCTTAATTTCGTAACTCTCTGACTTTTACAGAATAATTTCTTTCCAATCTACTTCCATTCCCTGTGTTATAGCCTGACTTTATTCATTAAAATCCTTCTTGTTCTTTTGTGTATGATATTCTTGTCCCCCTACCCCATTTTCTGAAAAAAGACAAACACTTGTGAACACTGTTCATTATTTGATGTCTGCATATTTTTGTAACTTAAGATTAACTTGCTGTCTGCAACATTATACTGCTTTTATCTTCTGATCCATATTTCCATACGTTTTGCTGCTTAATAACATTAACCTTTGACCCTTGTTGGCGTTATCCACGGTGTCTTTAAACTAGCATATAACTGTATAACCATGGTGATAAGTTATGAAAAGAGTCTTCCTTGCTGATCAATGTCTTTTTAATTCAAGTGTACAAGAGTGAGAATTAAAAAATCTTAAGTCTATTTAGAGCATACGGTGTTTAAACAAAAAAAAACTTATCTATCAAAGTCAACTTCACTCACGAAATGCACTCTGCAACCTTGTGCACATTCGTGCAGTAGGCAATGATCCACGCCTAGTGTATGAGGGTTGGTGTACTACCTGGCTCCCTAAACAGCAGTAGGTGGAGCAGTGACGCACCAGTCGTTAGTCGTCTCCCTAAATCCTTGAGTCACAGCTCCTCTCACTTGATGACAGGTCTCTGAGATGACCTCTAAAGTGTATTGAACTACCTACCAAAAGTTAGTAGGTTCAAAAAACAGGGTTATGTCTTCCCCTTATCTTCATTTCAGAAACATGTCAAGGAATCAAGAGTTGATTTTCATGTAGGATATGAGGAAAAACCATATACTAATGAAATCTATCCAGTTCTTATTCGAGTGATTTAGTTTAAAAGAATTCCAAGAAACTTTCTTTTTTTTCCTCCAAAGAAATATTTAGATAACAACAAAATATGACCAAAAATCCAAAATAAACAGTACAAGTAACGTGAAAGAGTTTTTACTCGGAGGTAGATGATTACAACAAGATCTGTTTGGCAAGGGCTTGTTTCTAGGTTCGTTTTCAACCTAAACAGTATTATTTCACCCTTAATATTATACAACCCATCACAGATAGTGGAACTTACAAGTTATATACAAAGTATGAATACTGGTCGAAAACGGTTCTGCTTCAAGGATATAAGCTTTTTCAAAAAAATGTCATAAAAAATCCAATATTGCAATGCACTAATATTACTTCTACGACTGCACTTACGGTTTTACTTCGGATTTAAAAAGGAGTATCGATTAGTCATATGAAATTTTAGTGTCACTAATTACTTTCTTTTGAAGATTATTCTCTGTTTACTTTTTCATCAAACTACTTGACATAACAGCTAACAAATGATGTGAATAATTGTTTGTCATGTAGGAAACACAACCGTTGATTCTTCTAGACGTTTACTGTTTGAGTTGCGAATTCAACGACCTCTAGCTTCGAATTATTTGGGTATAAAATACATTGTTCATCTGTTTCATTCATGCTATATTCACACCTTTAGCTCTAGACTTACTTTCCTCTTGTATTTATAGTCTAGTGTATGACTGGCTGTTATCCACTCTTGAGATTTGAGTTTCAATGATTTGAAGAATTTATGTGTAAGCAGAGAGGACACACGTTACAAGTCCTGACAGATTTTTAATCTGTCGATTAGTCTGTTTGTTCATGTTACTAATTCGCATACTTTCTTCAACACTTCAAGCTTTTTTTCTCGACGTATTTACGCTTGCTTTCTTTCATAAATGAATATTAAGTGATAACGCAGTATTTAATTCTCCAACTTTCACTGCCAAATGAACAACATTAACTTAAAATTTTGAGTTTAGCTTGAGGTGACAAAGTTCTGTTTTGTTTTCTAACTAAGGAGGTCAAATGTTTTGGATGCGTTTTGTGTACAAAGTCTAGCTTGGAAAAGTCTCCTTGCAGGTTCACTACTAGAGTAAACATCACCTGTCTTGCCTTCACATGCCATAATATATCCTTCATATTTTAATTGGATATAGATAATCCATTTGAACTACTGACCAAAAATATACCACTAATTCCATTTTACATACGAAAGATAATAATATCTCCACCTCCAAATTGGTAACAAATATATCTATAGTAGTATCATAAGATTTTTCTCAGTTGTTTCGGAAAGCCTACAAAAGATGTGAGTCCATTCGCCGATAGATCATTTTAAACTATCTTCAGATGACAGTTAAAGGTAAGTTTCAAGTTAGAAGAAACATCTATGAATAATGATCAACGTAGCAAACACTTCTATGCTTCACGTACATTAACAAGAAATTTTACGCTTCTGACAATGTGAATGGTAATGAAACCCAGCAAACCGCATTTATTGCGTGATAGCTTACGATATCGGTCAGCTGTCTAAAGCAAAGTTCGAACCTGAAACAGTCTGTATAAAATTCCAGTGCTTAATGCAATGAAATGTACCTTCACGCTGATAATATTTCTGATCATATTTCTAAGTCTGTTTCTAAGCATATATTCTCTCAGTTGAGATTTGCTCTGGTTCTCGGCTTTTATCGACTCAGCTGAGTTGTTTTTACCTTCATATTTGTTGATTGGGGTTAACTGGTGTTTTATTACGCACTGAAGTAAACTACAAAAATACTGGAAACTGGTGAGCACCAGACAACTGTTTCATAACCAATTTGGGATGCCTCAGTAATGAGCATCCTAGACCCTTTGTAGGGTTGAAATTAAGGCTATCATCAAAGAATAGGTCGAGATCTAGTGCTTCATGCTTTCAATTTCTCTCACTTCCTTACACCGAGTAAATATCGTTTGTATAATCAATCAGTAGCTTCCTTCGCACCGCACTTGAATGTGTATGTTATACTTGATGTTCTCTGGGTTTTATGTCTTATGCAGTCAATCACTGACCATTTTTCCATTTTTTATTATGTAACTTCTGGTATTTTATCATCAGTTCTACTGTATCTCATTCCCTTTCACCACATACAATCTTACTTCGTTAGAAAAATGTCTGCATCTCATGAGGTGATTCATGTCACCTTATTGTGCAAAAAGGCTTGGCTAGCCATTTGTAAAAGATACCATCCAGTCAAGGTCATCACTGTAGAGAAGATAGAGCTTACGCTACAACATAAATCAAAGTAACACAAACAATTGTATTTCATCTCACTGAGTTTATCAATCTTATTTCCAATCAACTATAAATTCACAGTGTTTTTCCACTGCTATTTTCAAAAAACATCTTGTGTTCTGTATACTACTCGTATTAAGACAAGTTTGGTATGTTGCCGTTTTTATTCCATACAAATTCTCCATATATTGTGGGTTATCTGTAGCTGAAGAGAAATCACCAAATAAGATGACTTTATCTCATTCGACAAATCCAGTTATTTTTGCCTGTATCAAATTTAAACTCAATGATGATTGCAGGTGAAATGGAAATTTGGACTGCAACCGAATTTGAACCAGTGACCCACGGGTTTCCGGCCCGATGCTCTAGAAACTGAGCTACGAGGTCTGGCTGCGGTCCAAATTTTCATTTCACCCTCATTATCACCCAGCACAAATACCGGTCCGAAAAACCACGGCTATTTCAGATAGTCAAAATGTGTCAAATTTATGAATCGAAAATGGAGCGTGATTTTTCAGCTGTTTATCGTAAACTCTACAGTGTAATTATGATTAAAACCATATATTTTAAGCTGTTTCTTAAATTTGGCTTTGTTAAACCCATTTACAACGTGAGTGCTGTTTGACTAACTTCAGTATGTCAAATAAGTTTTCATTCCATTTCAATATGACAGAGGTGATTGATAACATAGATGTCAACTGGAATATTTCGAAAACTTAAAGGTTTACGTTTTTTTGTTTTATTCCCACAAACACTCGCAACTCAACTGATTATAAAGGAGAATAAATGATTTAGGGTGAGGCTAAAAGTCATTCCAATCCGTGTTCTCTATGATAACTGCAACCTGAAATCCCTTTTGATGCAATTTAAGGTGTCAGTTAATTCATTTTGAATTTTGGGCATCATTCTTCATAAACAGCCGTAATTATTAATTATTATCCACCTAAGAAGTAGAAGTGCAGTCAATATTTGAAAACGAATAAACAGTATGAAACACAGTTCAATGGCAGACAGCATTTTAAAAGTATACAAATGTGTAAGATGTGCAGGATGCTCAGCACATCATCTTGGCAAAATGGATATGTTACATAGAAGGGAACTAATGTTATTAATCATTTAAATGGTATATTTTTATAATTAATCTCCGCAAATATATACATGGAATAGAAAACACGTACTGTCAAAGTTCCTTCTATATCATCTTGCGTCCATTTCAAAACCAGGATTTAATTCCTCATAGAAGACGCATAATACTGAACAGTTAGAATGCCAGCGTTTTGGAGTGCAAAATAGAGTTTAAACATAAAGAATATGTAATTCACTTGTTGGTTGCCGGGACTGATTGATTCCTAATGAGTATTGGTCACTGACTGAAATCATGTGGAAGACCGTTAAGAGCCTGGGAGCACTTGATAACTTTTTTTCATTCTAGTATAGGACTTTTCAGCGGAGGATATGCCTTTAAATGATGACAAAGAGTACTCGATACTCGTCTAAACGATACTTGCATTTAATTCTGCAGCTGAAATAAGTAAAAATCTGACTGGAATCCAAAGAGAATGAGCGGGATATAAATTCAAGGTCAACAAATATGTGACAGAAGATGGAGAAATGAAATCGAACTTATCTGGAAATTACTGTATGGAATGCCCACGAGATGAAGCTGAGTCACCTTGGTTGTGCTGCGCTCCCTAAGCTGGATGGTTCAAACGTGAAGCTTTTCTTGTCTTTCTAAACATCAGCACTTCATAGTGAAGTTAGCTCTGAAGATGTTTTTCTAGAAAGACAAGAAAGGACTCATGTTTAAACCATCCAGCTCATAGAACGTAACCTAATCAAGACCATCCACCGGAACGACAAATAATCTCCACCATTTCAGAAGTTAAAACATAAATGAAGATATTTTATTTATACCTTAAATTATTTATTACTAACAGATTTCATTAGCTACACGCTCTTAGTTCGGTATATCGTAAGTCTCTCAGTTCATCGAATCGACATTCTAAGACCGATAAGGTTGTTTAAATAATGTAAGAGTAAAAACTGGGCACTACTATATAGTATTAATCCATATTACATTGTTTATTTGATATAGTATACAATGATACAGTATAACTTACTGTTTTGGATAGTTAAAACTTCGCGAACACCACCTTAGCATATGCAGGTATCAACCAAAAATATGTTGTATTTGTTCAAAACTTTCTGGTGTAAGAACACGAGAGAACATCAACTTAATTGTTCGAGGAAGAAGTTATATTTTACTATTCATGACAATGAATAGAGATGTTTGAGGTTATTAGCTTGTGAGATTCCAGTACGAGCAGCGCAACATAATTTCATAAAGTGAGGAATAGAATGGGCATTTAACTGCGTACCTTCAACTAAATATTACGTTGAAACTATGTAGGTCACTATTTCATTTCAACACCATCCCCTAATTGTGGGATACTTATTTTGGAAGTTTATCTACCGCTAAAATAGTAATCTCTCTAAACAGACAGCTACGCCATTCTATTCCAGTGAAATCATAATCCTTTCTATATAAGTTTTTAATCATACTTAAACACGTGGCGATAAGTGAACTCACTAACGTGTCACTGAAAGATTTTCATTATTTTTTACATACACTAAACACGTCATTTGATGTTAATCATTTTGACACAATATTTCTCAACTTAGCGACTAAAGAAAGATTACATCGATTTTCTGTGCATCTGTTACAGCTTCTTTCTGATAATAATAATAATAATTTTCTAGCAGGTAATTTGTTGGCTTCGGTTTATAAACTCACCATATATCGATTATAAACTAAGCCAACAGTAGACATGGTACTTGTTTTCTTTATAATATTACATCAGCAGTGACTTTACTTACACACCCAACTGCCAGTTACTATTTGTCTGCAAAGTTAGTTTTTCTTGTGAAATTCGTTAATGGACATCTATGACTGCCTTTCAAATTCTTCACAACCACTTCACCTAAATCTCTTCTGTATACATTATTTTCCACAATAACAACCTAAAGTGAAATAAGCTCATTTGTTACAGATAACATTCTAATAACTTCTGTCAGAAGTATATTGACCATAGTTCAAATTAACTAATCATGAGCAGTGAGTTATGATTTCAGGTTGAGTTTTGAAGAGATTACAGTGGATTATAAAGTTGGCTTGTTACCTCAAAGTCCGCATTGAGAATACTTTTATATCATAACAGTTATCCAACCTTCTAGTAGAAAATCCTAACACTTAACCTCATAGAAATCAAACTAGAAATTATCAGATGGCAAGAAAGAAATATATTCTGCCTTAAGCTGAGTTGGCTAAAGTTATATGACATGTTAATAGTGCACTTGTTTGGACCAATCATCACTACGGTGTCACTTCGACTGACCATTAGCCTCACCACTTATAGTTTCCTATATTTTGATTCAACCTCGCCTGGTTAACTAGTTTACTAGTTACTAGCCGGTCCTAAGCCAGGGTAAAGAGGGAAGGTTGGCTATACGGCTAGCAAGCCTACCCCGTAAAACAAATCTAACCGCTAAAGAAACTTCAAAGCACAAACAAAATATAAAAAATGAAAACAAACTTATTCCCCGCTGGAATCGGAGAGGCGAAATGATTCCAGTTGGTGAAAGCCCTCGGGAAGCCAATTGGCCGATGTGTCTTCACCTCTCTCGATGAAAGCGAAAGTAAACGTGGGGACATGGAATGTCCGCACGATGTTTGAACCCAGTAAGGCAGCCCAGATTGCAAACGAGATGAGAAGGTATAACATCGAAGTGCTTGGGATTTGCGAAAGCAGATGGAATGGGAGTGGACTCTCCAAACTGTCAACTGGAGAATCAATAATCTACTCCGGTCACCCAGACGCCAACCACGAGCACACTGAGTTGTGGAGTGGCTATCATGATGTCCTCTAGAGCATCGAAGGCTCTCATGCAGTGGGAACCAATCTCCACCAGGATCATGACAGCAAGGTTCAACTCAAAATGAAGGAAGGTCACAATCATACAATGTTATGCATCTACAAATAATGCAGAGCAAGAGAAAAATGAGGATTTCTACAGACAACTTCAATCAACACTGGACAAGACGTCAGTTGGCGATATCAAAATTCTAATGGGCGACATGAATGCCAAAATGGGAGGGGACAACACGGGAAGAGAATTAACCATGGGTCGAGAGGCGCTAGGTGAAATGAATGAGAATGGAGAATTGTTTGCAGAATTCTGTGCATTCAACGATTTGGTGATTGGAGGCAGTGTGTTCAGGCACAAAGATATCCACAAAGCGACATGGATTTCACCAGATGGACACACTAAAAATCAAATCGACTTTATCTCAATCTCGAGAAAATGGAGACGCAGTCTACTTAACACAAGGTGAAGAAGAGGAGCAGATGTAGGTTCAGACCACTATCTAGTGCAAGGAACCTTCCAAATCAAGTTGAAAGCCTTCAAGGAAGCTTGTGATAGACCGCAGTTCAAGTACAACACTCGGAAACTGAAGGATGAAACTACAAAGGAGATCTTCAAGGCAGCCATCAAGACAAAATGGGAGAAAATGAGGAACATCTGTGAAGAAACCTGTGTGGAAGAACACTGGAAGTCTTTGAAAGAGATGTGGAAAGAAACCTGCACAACAGTATTAGGAAGGAAGAAGAAGGAAGACAAGGAATGGATCTCGACGGATACCTGGAAGCTGATAGAGGAGAGGAGGATGGTGAAGCAGAAGATAAACCAGTGCAAGGATGCTCAACGACAAGAGGAACTGAGCACAATGTATAAAACACTGGACAAAGAAGTGAAGAAGAGTGCACGCAAAGACAAAAGACACTTCTACAAGACACTGGCAAGTGAAGCAGAACAGGCTGCAGGTAAGAGAGACCTGACGACATTGTATCAAGTAACCAGGTTGCTATCAGGGAAGAGACCAACGCAGATGAAACCAATAAAAGATGAAGAAGGAAATTTAATTATGAAAGAAGAGAAACAGAGGAAACGATGGGCCGACCACTTCAAGAAGCTCTTGAATCGACCACCACCTACACTTCGTTCAGAAATACCACCTGCAGCCGCTGAACTACAAGTGAACATAAATCCTCCAACGAAAATGGAAGTCCTGAACGCCATAAAGCTACTGAAATGTGGGAAAGCAGCAGGACCAGATGGGATCCCGCCAGAAGCACTGAGAACAGACGCAGAGACAACAGCTGACATGCTCACACCACTATTGCAGAAGGTGTGGAAGGAAGAGAAGGTACCTGGACCGGGAGAATGGAAGAAGGGTTACCTTGTCAAACTGCCGAAGAAAGGAGACCTCAGTGTTTGCAAGAACTGGCGCGGAATCACTCTCCTGTCCACCCACACCAAGCAAAATATTAAGCCGCATCATCCTGGAGAGGCTTAAAGATGCACTGGATTCAAAACTACGACCGAAACAGGCTGGCTGGCTTCAGGAAGTACAAATCATATGCTGACCAAATTGCAACGCTGCACCACGCATCATCATAGAACAGAGCATAGAATGGCAATCAGCTCTCTACCTCAACTTCATCGACTTTGAGAAGGCCTTTGACAGCGTCGACCGAGAAGTAATTTGGAAACTGCTTCAATACTACGGAGTACCGCAAACCTTTATCAGTCTAATTCAACAACTATATGAAGATGCCACATGCCGAGTAATTCAAAATGGGAAGCTCAGTGATGCTTTTGAAGTGAAGACAGGAGTGAAACAAGGTTGCCTACTATCACCCATGATATTCCTTATTGTGGTGGACTGGATCATGCAGCAAACAGTGGGGAGCGAGAAGAGGGGGATACGCTGGACTGCGGAAAAGAACCTCGAAGATTTGGATTTCGCCAGTGATGACTTGTGCCTGATGTCACATAAACTTGAAGATCTGCAGGCAAAAACTAACAAGTTGATAGAAGAGGCAGCTAAGACGGGACTTCAGGTGAATATAGAGAAGATAGAGGTGATGAAGATACCTCACCACCAACAACAACGACAAACTCCAATCACCATGAACGAGAGAAACTTAAAGGATGTAACCTCCTTCACCTATCTAGGAAGCACTGTTTCAACTACAGGCGGCACAGACGAGGATGTCAAAGTCAGAATCGGAAAAGCAAGACAGGTGTTCATTAGCCTGAAACCAGTGTGGAGATCTGCACTGCACTCAGCATGTGGAACAAGATGCGGATTTTCAACACCAACGTCAAGTCAGTGCTTCTGTATGGTTCAGAGACTTGGCGCGTCACGAAAGGGATTTCTAATAAACTACAGATATTCATCAACAACTGCTTACGCCGGCTCACTACTGAAGATCAGATGACCAGAATAATAAGAATAAGCAACGAGGAGCTCTGGGAACGAACCAACCAAGAATCTATCACCCAAGAAATATGCAGAAGGAAGTGGAGATGGATTGGCCATGCACTGAGAAGGCCGACCGAGGACATCACGCGTCAGGCCAGTTGCTCGAGTGGAATCCCCATGGGAAGCGACGAGTTGTGCGTCCGAGGTGAGGGTGACATGGAGGAGATGGTGCGAGGAGGAAATGAGAGGTTGTGGGCTGTCGTGGAGCCAGGTTCAAAAGATCTCAGAGAACAGAGGTCACTGGAGACGTGCTACTGAGGCCCTATGTTCCACTAGGAACCCAAAGGACTAATAAATAAAATAAATAATACTTCAACAATCAAACCTTGACACGCTTCCACCACATGCCACCTCAGATTATATCTACTAATTCACATCTACATGTCAGACCACGTACATTCGAAGGATAGAAAGGAGGTCTGAGATTAGATTTAGTGAACACATTCCACGGAATTAAGCTTACAGGCATCTAAGTGTCTTAAAAGTTGTATTCCTAAACATCTGATGGACGCGGGACACGATGTCCAGATCTTCAGTTCATTTCAAATCAATAGCAAACAAAACAATTTGAAGACATCCTGACCAACAATGGACTGAATGGTTTGAAAAACCTTCGGTACACAATAATGATTCGCATCGACAGTTAGAAATGATTTCTGAAGAGAAGGTAGAACACAACTTCATTTCACAATATTACACATGATTTATTCCCAATTTATTCATGTTTAAATAGTTTCCGGTGTTATTTCGCTTGGTCGTCTTAACCATGTCAAAAAATATTGGTCTCATTTTAACAATCTGTCTAATTTTATGACATAATACTTTATTGGTCTACTATCTACATCAATTTACGCGCCTTTCTGAGTTCTATATACTACATATTGTCATCTGTGATACTTCACACACTTTATTGAGTGTTCAAATATTCATCTCTCCAAAATGGTAATTTATTCCTCCTTCTCACCACCTCCGATGACTCATAATCCCATTGTACTTTTCATAGTCAAACTAAATTGCCCCACTCTATTATTTTTGTTCAAAACTTACTTGCACATCTGCAAAAGGTCTATCTGACCGATTTGTTTATTCACTCACCTACATTATATATTGATTGATCTTTGTTCCATATCATCATGTGGTTGGATGATCGTGAAGGTCACCATCTTTACCAAAACTTGAATACTAACCTGAAAACAAACTTATCTTCCCAAGACGATCGAAATGTTGGGGAATAATACAAAATATTTTTTACTAGGTGACTGGACTGAAGGTGAAGTGAAAATTTGGACTGTCAATGAATTCGAACCAGCGACCACCGTGTTTCTAGCCCGATGTTCTACCAACTGACTTACGAGGTTCGACTGCTGACCAGATTTTTATTTTGTTATTTGTTCGAATATACTACACCGGGATTATACAAGTAACAATACAGCTTATACAGTGAAACAAAATAGTGTCAATTTACTAAGAATCTGAGAAGTAATCAATATCGGAATAATTAAAGCAAACTTGTGCATCCGAAATGAGGCAACTGTTAACCTGCAACTTCTATGATATCCATTGATTAGTTTTGTTATTTATGTATGAGCTCTTCAGAGGAAAACTATTTGCACACTTTTGTGCTTAACATATCTTCTACAACCGATCTCACAATCAATTTTTTGGTGACTGAAGTGAAAATTAGGCCTAATTATCAACTGGGTCTCGTGTCTCACTTGGTAGAGCACTAGGCCGGTAACCTGGAGGTCGTTGCCGCGGCCCAGATTTTCATCCCACGTTTAATCGTCGCCCAATATCAATAAATAATACAATTCCGCCAACACCACTGCTATCTCAGATAGTCAGACTGATAATTCCTATTTTCATGTGACAAACACCAACTTCACTTTAACCCGTGGAAAGATTTTCACCTTAAATTCACATGATTAACTTACTGCATACACTTACGTAATCCTTTCTGTACCATTTTTCGAATGGTCATATGTAGCCAAACGACAATCTGACTATATAGACATATGATAACTATAATCTTAGTGATAGCGATTTATTTCATTTGGACTTCCTTAGTCTGTCAATTCTTGCATTATCTCTTCAATGCACCATCATCCTCTTGATGAGCGGATTGTGTGAGTCACATTTCTCTCCCACCCCCTCTCTCTCTCTCTCTCTCTCTCTCTCTCTATATATATATATATATATATATATATATATATATATATATATATATATATCCGAAGGGTTTATAGCTTGTACGTATTTGAAAAAAAGTTGACGAAATACAATGATTTCATTGTATTCCGCGAAATTTGTTGTCCTATCTTTGCTAAATATTTTGAAAAAAACCAATTACATGAAACCTGTACAGTGATCTGAAGTCGAACTAAACCAATGACTTTGTATGATTCCAAACGACTGGATTGATTTCTAAGTAAATAGTCATGCTAACCATGTTCTCTATATAACTCAGAACTTTATTTCATTTCTGAAACAGATTGATGGCTGAAGGTGAAACGAAAATCTGGGTTGTAATAGGATTTGAATTCAGAAACCATTCATTCTTTTTTGAGCTGTTATTTGAGTGGGAGGTGTTGTGCCAGTAGTTCGGTTCCCGTGATCAGTCGTCAGTCGACCAGTTCTCCCATAAGTACAACTTTATAGTATTTCATTGAAATCTTTCCCTTTATTGAGTGACGCTAAAGATCACTCTAGCAACAACTGAATCAACCAATTAGGCTCCTTCATTTCACGAAAACTTACCATCCCACGCGATCGATTATTTTAGCAGTCGCTAGGGTGGCAGTTTCAATGCACTTAGAGTAATTTGAATAAAAGGTGTACCGCCATAGCATTTCAGAGGATACGAGTGAGGTGATAAAAGTCTCACAACCATTTAATCTTGGTGTGTACATCCCTATGTCTGCTGTTCATATATAAGTTGCTCATTGTTTTATAACAGTGAACCAGTTCTGCAGCCAAGCCAACTATATGTTCGCCGACAAACTACTACTTTCAATCACTAGGACTATATTTCTTACATCTGTTCCTGAGTTCCCGCGGGCTTGTCACTAAGACTGATGTTTCGACCACTGGAAATCAAAAACACAGAAACTACATCGGAAACACTTGGAGGGCAGTTTCAGTAGAAGAATTGATCAGCACACATGTAGGCGGTAGAGCCCAGGTATACTGATTAGGTAAGCGTAATGAAATCACTGAAATACTTTACCATTATACGTTTGCCATACACTAACTAATTTCGAATTCTTATCATTTTACGAACAAATGCTAGTAAGACCAAACTTACAAATGCACGCATTCTCTATTTAGCAAAAATGTATATGTCAGGTGACTGTCCATTTAGTATTTACGTAAACCTTAATCAGCATAAAATAACCAAGTTTTTTCCTACTTTAAAATTCAGTGGTATTCAATTCTATCTAGCCAAATTGCAGACTGTCTTGACAATAATCTTATGTAGGCTTTACACTGGTTATTGTACGATAGCATGTATGGATTTGTGACTGCACAGTTTGAGGAAGCTATTGAAAATGTTTGTTAGCTGTTATATTTCGATTTCTAAAATCTATTCACCCAATCAGTCAATATCAGCAGATGATCTGAAATTACTACACAATGGCCCAAGTTGCTAGACCTCACATTAACACATCGAGAAACAAGGGAGTGAGAGGGAAAACAGAGAAGTAAAAGAAATATGTAATAGGAAGAGCTATTAAATGTTATCGGATGAAAAGAAAAGGTATAGCAGAAAAAGAGATCCGATATATGCAGATGCGCTACCGAGATCAGTTTTATGCCATATCGACTAGGTTCTGCAAACAATGATTTCAGTTGTTACAGACTGAAGCACTATTCGGTTATGATACTATCTTCGATGAACCTTAAGTGGCTTTCTTTCCCGGACGCCACGAATAATGACAGAAAGTGGATGAATGAAGAAACTTATTAGCCCCGAAGGCAATCAACTACAATGAACCAAAATACATTATATTTTTAGTGTATTTTATAGTATTCATGAAAATGTAAGTAGCATGATTCTAAATATCCCCTCCTCAGTATTTCTTGTGCGAATTCCCCTCCATAAATTAAACAACAATCAGAGCAGAATTCAATGGATTCGCTTTAATTCGGGAGGATCCCGTCAATTGCTAACAGCCTAGAATATTAAAATACGTTGTTTTATTGGAAATTTAGAAAATATTAATTCACTCAGCGAAAACAGAATATCGGTGATTAATTGAGACGGATAGAAATAATCTTTTCGACGATTTTATTTCTCAAAGCTGTACAAGGATGCAACAAGCAAAGAAGACAAACCGAATATCATTTACAAAATCAACTGCAATAACCGTAGTCAACACTATGTTGGACAAAGTGGCCGCCTTCTTCGCCTTCGTCTACATGAGCACCAATTGGCCATTAAACGCCACGACATTTCGTCACTCATTTCAATGCACGTGGATAATTATGGACATGAATTCAATTTCGACAATGTAGAAATTTTGGACAGAGGAAACAAAGAATGTCAGAATTTCTAGAAGCTTGGCATTCAGGTCAGTCAGTCAGCAATCAACAGTTGTATAGACATAGACCCGATCTATCAATCAATAAGAAGAATGATAAACGACAGAAAGGTCAGAGGTGAAGCAGAGGAACAGCCAACAGGAAAGTCTATACAATCAATGACACAACAATCGAAGGAAACAACCAATCACAGACCACATCGTCAGAGCAAGCCGCTAAATCACCCACAGAGAGATATTGACAGTTCACTTCATACTGAAGTTAGTGCTGATGATGTCGTCTAGCAAGGCGATGAAAAGCTTCACGATTAAACAACCCAGCTCAGAGAACACAATACAACCAAGACCATCCATCTGAGCTACAAATATTCTCCATCACTGTGGTAGAGTATAATTGTATATTAGATTGTTTATTTGATATTGCACAAGTTACATAGTACAAGAATTTATTCCTCATACTCATATCTAAGTTATTTACATGACTTTAAGGTTTCCTTCATATAGTTCTTTATTGGTTTTAATGGTAGTAAAATCTTCGAGATACTGCAGTATGTGATGAGTCATTCCTGTTACATGTGTTGATTCAATGCATAACGATTCTGTGATCAACTTCTCCCTCTACCTATCTACATTGGATTCTAGAATTACCATTGTAGCGTCACACTTCCCCAAAATCAATAGCCTAGGGTTTGACGACTTTCGACATTGATGCTGACCTTGATAGTTTAACTGGATTCGCTAGGCTGAAAGCACCCGGTCAAGCATCCTAGCCATTTGGCACGCTGTCGTATTACGTTGCACTGCTCGTATTCGACTC
Source organism: Heterobilharzia americana (assembly GCA_944470555.2). NCBI lineage: Eukaryota > Metazoa > Platyhelminthes > Trematoda > Strigeidida > Schistosomatidae > Heterobilharzia > Heterobilharzia americana. Next base: position 39,494,074 of record OX104134.1, read on the forward strand.
TGTAGCCAGTTAGTTGGAACGCATCGGTATCTTGGCACAACCATCCAAATATACTATTTCATCCGACTACGCTATCGTGTTCTTTCTTGGTCTCGTACTCGTGGGTATATAACAAGTCCGAATAATTAGTGATTGGTGTTTGCGTCTGTCAAGTTCGCACCAGGACAAATCCTAAACCATCTTATCCCACTCACGTTATAGTGATTAAGGTGCAGTGCACGCACAGTGATAGACAAGTTTTTCTCTAGACCCTTCTAAGATAAATAATTCAGACGAAAACTAGGGTGTGATTTAAAGGTCACCCTAGCAACTGCCGAAACAACCAATCTGATTTCCGTACTTCAGCTGGGCTATCTCAGCAGTTACTAGGGTGGCCTTTAAAGTCGCCCGAATCAACACCTAACACGTAACAAAATGACTCATCACATACTGCAGATACCTGGAAAATTTTAATACCATTAAAATTAACGAATGAAAAACTGTTTTGAATACACAAAGGGAGTTTGAACTTTCGTATGGCTAAGGCTTCAATGAACCTAAATGTACGGTCTTGACGGCTTCTATACAATGGTCCAAAGGCTGTTCTGGGGTCAATCCTATGACCTATTGGACTAAATGAAGGAAACCTCTAAGTCATTCGATAACTTTGATATGAGTATGAGGAATAAATTCTTCTCGAAAAGTCAACCAGCAACTTGTATTATGTCAATGTGTGCCATATGAAATAAACAATCTAATATGGAATTGCTCAAGTTTTTCTAACATTTACTGTTTATCATATCTTCAATCGACTGTCATAAAGCACCCACCTTCATCTCTTCCAGACGGCTCATGTAGTTGTCATTAAAATCAATAAAATAGGGTTATATGTACAGAAAATGCTTTTTCGAACATATACTTCTCCTAGGCCTTGTAATAGCTGTATTCCGAGGTATTTACCTGGACTTGATTTATTTACATGTATGCATAATAATGCAGCTTTGTTTGTTTTATTTTCTGTTAGTTAACTGCTCAAAACATTTTGTTAGTCTTACAAAAGTTATTTACTGTTTTACATTTAATTTCTGCATCACAAGGACTATCTAGTCATCCATTCAGTTGCTGATCGCAACATCAACTCCACCCTGAAGAGTCGCTGTTTGTAAATCTACTATTCAGCTACGAGAAACTGCAGGTGTACCGTATTTCCAACTTTTCCGGTAATGATTCACAGCACCGAGCTGATCAGTCTAATTTGGTATACAAAATATCATCTAGCATGAAATATATACACGTTTTATTGAAGTATACTTTCAAATACAAACTCAGCAACTCTGAGTTTTGTTCTATTTTCTCAAGTTCGCTTTAACTAAACGATTGAATCTAGAAACAGCGGTGTCGAAATAAAGTGGAACACGACCGACCATTACTTCGGTAATTTAAACGATAAAACAGATTGAACTTCAACTACGTTTAGTTCCATGTTACATTTTTAGCCTCTTTTTTCAATATGCCTGACGCATTGCAATCTATACTATTTTTAGGTGAAAGATGTAACCAATCAGCCCATCTTTTGAAGCCCGAGTAACATGATGAAGTGATTGAGACTGACTCTACAACTTCCCTGCAACCATAACATACCGACAAATATTTAACTCTAAAAAACTTATTTCACTTGTATTCCGTCACGCCAATAAACCTCAAATTCAAACTTTTAAACGGTATCATAAACATTCAGGTAACAGTTGTTACGAATCTCCTGAAAGAAGTTGATCTTTGAGTCATGCTTAATCCTTAATGTAATCCCATTGTATTTAGACTATCGAAAACAAGATTTTCTGAACGTTTCTCTCTGCATCCCACAGCCTCCTCAGCAGAATATTCGGATTTTTATTCAACACCAAAATATATACTGTCAAATAGTACATGTAGGAATTCTTGTCTTTACGCCATTGGTTAACTGACTTGTTGTTCAGACTGATTATTTCTAAACAGTCATCGTAAATTCTCGCAGTATTTGTCATCCAAAACAATTCAATAATCTGTGTATGTAAATGCCATGGAAAATGTATGTGTCGTTCGTTGTTTATGATATGAAAATATGAGGAACATATTTATTTATGGACAATGATTAATTGATATTGTTTTTTAAAAGTCATATTTGAAATGGTGGCCTTTTTGCTGAATTAGTCTTCCAGATAGGTGATAAATCTATCCCTTCTTTTCTGTTTGAAGCATTTGTTGACACTAAAATATGCAGTTTTTGTGGTCAATCTTTCTTTATGTGAATGAAAACCCTTCTCTAATATGTCATGATTGTCAAAATCAATCGTGTACCCACTTCAATAGTATGCATCGCTATTGCTGATCTCTTTACCAAACTTTTCAATCCTACTTCATTCTTTGGTGAATGTTTGCTACATAACCTATGTTTGTTCACTCTAATTTTCAGCTGTCTACAACTTTCACCAATATAATTGGCCCCACAGTCCGAACATTTTATCTTATACACACAGTTATTTTGTGTTATCATTGGGATTAAATCTGTCACTCTGACTAAGGCTTTCTCTAAAGAATTTGGAGGTTTGAAATATAGTCTGATATCATGCTTAGCATAAACTCTTTGCATTATTCCGAAGTACCTTTTCTATATTGAATCGTCATTGTTGATATTCATGAATTCTTCCCAGTCTTACGTGTCTTAACCGTTCGCTTCTTGTGATTCTTCTTGAGAATATTGTTCAGAAAAAGCTTTGGATAGTGATTTTCTATGAACACTTGTCTTACTTTGGAAATTTTACTTTTCACTTCCTCCAGACCCGTCACAATATTCTTAGCCGTATTAAATAGGATCAAAGTTACTGTCGTTTTTGTGTTAATTGCTTGGTCGGATTGAAAATTTAGATATTTTCCAGAATGGGTAAGTTTTCTGTAAGTTCTAATTTTATATTCCTCTTCAGATGTTCTCTGGATAAAACAGTCTAGGAAAATAAGAGTTCCCGCATTCGATTCGGTTTCATTCGTGAATTTTTTGAATCTTGATAACGAGCTTAAAATCTTGCGTAGAACTTTCATGTTTCGTTTTTTAATGATGACAGAGAAACCACCTACATGTCTATACCAAAGTTTAGGTTTACAATGAAAACTACTTAATGCCCTTCCTTTCAGTACCATTTATGGATATGTATGTGATTCTCCGTTGTTTCACTGGTCGAACTGTCCGACCTATATTGGTATATGGGCTCCCAAGTGGATGCCTCGATATTGCCTGATTGTAAAGTACGGTAATTTACTTGGTTGTGGCTGACAGAAGAATCCAGGATGCGCGTTTCGTCCCATTTGGGATTCGTCAGCTGGGTGTGCCTGCACCCCAGTGAGTGATGTTGTCCCCACCGAGACTAGGACCTCGTACCCATCGCTTCAAACTCCAAGGCGTTACTCACAAGACCACGACCGAACAATTTGAACCAGTAAAACAAAGAATTACAAGCATATCAATAAATAGTAATAACTAATACCCGTTATACAAGAGGTTATTGTGTGTATTTATTTCACAGTATTTTGTTGATATATAACATATATAACACAATTGAACATTCGCTCAATTGTCGTAACATTTTTGTAAACTCGTTGGTCAATACAATATCCTGCTTTATACTTCACGTTATCTCCTGATATTTACACTGTCTAGTGCAGGTGGATCAGCAGTGTCGGGATAGTGTATCGGGATGAGTACATAGATTTGGAGTCATATATCAGAGCTCGACAAATGTGCCTCCGTGGAATAGTGGATGACGCCTTGAAGTTTAAAGCGATGGGTACGAGGTCCGGGTCCCGATGGGAACAACATCACTCACTTGGGTGCAGGCACACTCCGCTGACGAATCCCAAATGGGACGAGATGCGAGTCCTGAATTCTTCTGTCAGCTACAACCAAGTGAATCGCCTTCACTTTAATGTTTTCATATATGAACTGGTTACAGTCGGAGATGCTGATGAGCCCATCGCAACCCCATTAGTTTGACGGTATAACTTGCATCTAAACGTAAACTATGTTGATTCTAAAGACAATCTGAGAAAGACATTATGACCAGATTATTCGAAATGTTTTGCGCAAATACATTACACGATCCATGCAAACAATATCTACTTATTGCTTTATCAAAATTAAAAAGGCCACCATTTCAAATATGACTTTTAAAAAACAATATCAATTAATCATTGTCCATAAATAAATATGTTCCTCATATTTTCATATCATAAAACAACGAACGACACATACATTTTCCATGGCATTTACATACACAGATTATTGAATTGTTTTGGATGACAAATACTGCGAGAATTTACGATGACTGTTTAGAAATAATCAGTCTGAACAACAAGTCAGTTAACCAATGGCGTAAAGACAAGAATTCCTACATGTACTATTTTGACAGTATATATTTTGGTGTTGAATAAAAATCCGAATATTCTGCTGAGGAGGCTGTGGGATGCAGAGAGAAACGTTCAGAAAATCTTGTTTTCGATAGTCTAAATACAATGGGATTACATTAAAATTTTACCAAGTGTTTGGCTCTGGGCCTGTAACGCCCAAGTTTCTTAATTCTGATAACACAAAGTATTTCATAACCAAGCCTATAAGAAACTTTTCTCGCCGATGATCAATACGCACAAGAACAGAGTGAATTCACATTCTTACGTTTATTTCATCGAGTGCAGTCAACGAATGGTGATAGGAACTATTGTTAAGCATAGGCGGCACAACGAGACATAAAGCATCTATGATATGTTAGCTCAGTGAGTGAGAGAGTGAATCACTCAGTTGGAAAACTGGAACATCTTGGATTTCCACAAATATCCAATAACGCTTTTGAAATAAGCGACGTACAACCAGGGTCAGACTGTAAATATTTACATTATTTCCTCAAGTTGTTGGGTTTATATGCACTACAGTGAATCAATCATTGCATTTTTTGAATGATTATGCCTAGATTTAACCGACTAATCTACCTCATCAAACGCCGACTCACTGATACATATCCTAACTAATGTATGCTGATTGAACGAGACGAAGTATTTTGCCATGTAACTGGCATCATTCAAGTTTTGGGGAAATTGAGTTTGCTTCTTTTGAACGTTTTCTACTTCATTAGTAAATCACCTTCTGCCTTGGCCTTGGGGCACCAATGTCTACATTTCGCAAACCGATTGCACACACACTTTCTGAGATATAAAGCGTAACAGTGGTAGTATGGAAAGTGAAAAGAAAAATATTCAAATTCTAAGATTCAATCTTGTCACAAAACTTCATACAAACAAAATTAAAAAAGATATCATGGTATAGCATTCAAAAAATATATAAACAGTCTCTTAAGGTTGTTACGTGATCTTTAAAAACAAAGCATTATGATTGTCTATTTTGTGAATGTGTTATTTATTTGTAGATGTGACTGCTGGCCACCGTCCCATAACCTAAAAGTAGAATATAAGAAAAATGTGTACGTAATTTCCGAAGATTAATTTGTTAGAATATCTCTATTTTTATCAATACTATAACAATTTAAAGTCCATTTGCTACAGTTAAACAATCTTTGAAAATCTTGTTAGATTATTTAAACCAATATGGAAGTAAGTCCTTTAGTGTTTGAAGCATACTGGATGAAAATTGTATAAGTGGTGTTCCCCACCTCAACACTATAGCGTTAGGATGACACTGTTTCCAGCCGACAGCACTAGTTCCAGATGCTAGTAATCTCGAATGACTATAATGACATCGGCGAATTGATTACTAGTTAATATATAGTGTAACTGTTGAGCAACAGTCTGTTTCGTTGATGCATAGAGTATCCATTCTCACTCCATTCAATACGTACAATAGATTTTTGGAAAGTCAATACACAGGAATAAACTGTGATGACAACTGGGTGATAAACGAATGAACTTGAAATGATGAAGCATGCTATTTGAAGGTAAATGCCGACATGCTGTACAGCAGCATATTAACTATCCATAACATTTAATTCCCGTTAGTTGACTAGAAATCTGAAGTCGATAACATACAATTTCCGCTTTCATGATATTTATACTGAGTATTTCTTTACTAAACCTTGTTATAATGGTTTCTTAAGATGACAATTCTTGTCAGGCTTGCAAATCGCCCAGCGAACTTGATGCAAAGAAAATTGCTGATGAATTCGCGAAGTTCCAATGTGCAATGAAGAAACTGAAAAAACGGTTGACTACTTTTTAAAGATTAAACTCGTGGTTGGTGGGGATCAATTGATCTCCAAGTAGTACTCATCATGGAGTGATATTAGTTGGAGAATCATTGAAAACCCAGGAGCACTGGTTCTTCCCATTAAGGGGCTCCTCAGTAGCAAGGACCTAAAACCTTGCGGCTCAGTTGGTAGAGCTCTAGACCGGCAAACCCGAGGCAGTTGGCTCGAATTATTTTACTAAAGCTTTGAAAATGTGAGGGGTCTCTTTCTGTACAATGATAGGGAGCTGTATCCGAATCCCAATGTCGAACAAACCGAATAGCGTGTTGAAAGATTACTGGTAACTACATGAAATTATTTGAAGCTAGGTAGCTTCTTTACCAATCCAGGCTGTTTAGTTTCACATTTATCAAATGCCTAGACTTCAATGTAAGAAAAGGTGAAGCTTTAAGATCAAAGCAGTTACTAACCTTTTGGACCAAATAAAACCTTGTAACAGGGATTCTGACAATAAGGTTTGCCTTGATGCTGAAATATAAAATAAAACTTATGTTAATAGTACGAACACATATCTAAGGATGTTGTCTTCCGTATTGTAAGCAGTACTACTATGCTGTGCGTCTGGTTGAGTTGTAACGAAAACTACACCTAATTTAACTGAAAAATGGTTAGTTCCCATTCGTTTACAAATATACAGTCATAAACGCATAAATTCACTCGAGTCGGTTACAGATAATAAGTAAAGCTGGTTCGCGTAAAATATGTCAAATCTTAAAAGGTCTCAAGTGTTTGTCTTGGTTTTTCTGTGTTAAACTATTCTGCATATGGTGAATCGCATATCAACTGAGTTTTTTAAATACTTGCATATCACGCTTCACAGATTAGTGACAAATATAAAAGTAAGAACATTTTTAGTAAATTAATCAACTTTAATTGTGACAAATTATCCTTTTAAGTCAAGTGAGAAATTCAGCGCAACAGTCACTGTAAAAGTTTGTGCGCTTCTCTAAAAACTGAAGTAGAGTAACGCAAAAAATAACATGGTATTATCAGAAGAATAAAAAGAAAAAGGGATACGAAACTGGGCAAAGTCCCAAAAGAAATGGATATGTAAGATAACCTTTTGCACCAATGTTGAGAACAGAAGACAAAAAGTACACTATGACCGCCACCGGTTTCCAGTTTGAGCCACATGCCAAGGCTACAAATGCCCTTCTTCCTATGGCTTCATCTCTTAGATTAATCATCTCGTCGCGTCTTCCAATCAATTCTGTCACCAATGAACAATGATTGAATATATATAATTTACCGGAACGACATGCGTAGAAAATATTATAGTTGCTGCAGTAGGAATTTGGTGACTTTACTATATCATGCAAAAGCATAGGTCATCGCACCTCAAAATTATTAGCACAACATTGAAACTACTTTTAATTAGTCCCAATGCGAAAATGGTAATCGCAGACAGGGTCATCACATTTATTTAGCTCAGAAAGGTCTGATTCCTCAGACACGCGTAAAATGTGTTGAACTATCTTACACTCAACTTTTTACGAACAGCCTTACGTCTTAATGATGTCCAAACAGCCTAGCACAACTATAAAAATGACAGAACTACCTATACTAATGTGATATTTGACAACCAAATGACAGTACCAACGAATGAGAAATGTACGACCCTAGGTTTCAGATTTCGTGCAAATACAGTAGGTCAATCTATCAACTATGATCTTATAGCACACATCGAACATGCTACATCAGTCTTTACAGCTTTCGGAGGGAACTGGTAAACCACCAGGGTGCGATTTGTATATGCACTGCTGAAACAGATGTTCACTACTCTTTAGTTTTCAAAAGTTCTCTAACAGATACAAACCTGTGATGAAAACTACTCCAAACTTTAACAACATGAGAAATTCAATTCATACAAACGACCAAGTAACGGCATCATTCTAAGAATATGGATGCATACTTAAAGCTAATACTGAATTCATCTAAAGGCTGCTTAATGCAACATAAAGGGTCTTTCAAAAATCGAATACATTCCCCTAAATATCGAATGGTCAACGTAAACACGATCAAAAGAGCAGAAAAGTATGAACGAAATAATCCTAGTGACAATCAACAATATGTTCCTAAACACTATGAAATACAGAAACCATGGTTGCAAACGTTCAAATACTTTTCAAGCAAAATTAAACGGAAACCATTTAACGTGTTTGAACAAATAAAGACACACGAGTGTGTTTACTTCGAAGGACAGTCCTGTAAGTTGAACAACAAATTTCTTTCTAGATGTAGGTGAAAAATCTAGTCGTTAATCTCATCCGTTTACTAATGGTTAGTTAAAAACTGATAGTCTGCTTTTTATCATTCCCGTGGTTGTAGTAATCATAACCTACTCACCACTCTACAATATAATGAAAGAAGGAAGAAACCGGTCAGTTGTAGTAGTGGTTTTGTTCCCAGTGTTGGTAAAATGTGGTCACCAGTACGGTTGCCCATCGCTATCCTGTCACTGTTCGAAGCCTGCACTCAGCGATAAGCCATCCATACCAATGTAAAGAGATACGTAAGAAACAAGTATACAGGTTCTGGTCACTGGGAAACAGTGAGTGCCATCACATTACATACTCCGATGTAACTGGTATTATGGCTAAAATGCAGTCATAATTGCACTTTGATTAAATGTCACAGTGAAACAGTATTATTTACTGGAAAACGTTCCGGATGTCAGTTATTGCCTATATCCAAATCAACTAACCCACGAATTTGTCTGTGATACCCAATAAACAAACTAAAGTGGAATTACAATATACCACAGTGGCCAAGTTAATGAAATGCAGGTGGTAGTCTCACCCGGGAGATAATAAAGTAGTATATATGTTATAAAAACCTGATGAGGAAGAATTACTCAAATAAAACTATCCTCACTACAATGTAACTGTTTACAAGGAAATGATAAAAGTATATTCGCTTACTTCACAGTGAGAACCTGGAGTTAGTGTTTTCTTGCACTTCTCACATTTCAAACATTGCCGATGCCAATCTTGACCAAGTGAGCAGACTCGTTCAGCTATTCAATAACAATCATTTAATTGCACTTACCAAAGTAGACTTCTTTAAGACAAGCAGGACACTTCATACTAGAGACAATGAGATAAGCAATGAATGACCTTAAAATGAAAGCTGTAGTAGCACTATGTACAACTCATGTTTTGTGATTTTATTGCTGATCAGACTCAATGTTTTCAACAGCCAGTCACATGAGTCAACATCAGACGGTCTCAAGGTCACTAAAGACCAATTGAAATCTTATTTTGAAACATTTTTAGTCCAATGGCTGTGGTATATTGAGAAGGGGGTGAGTGACCAATTTAGCTCAGGCCTTTTAGTTCAGAAGAATCAATACAGTTTCTCTACCCACATATCTGTCACTTTCCAATCACCGTTACCATAGCTGCTGAAGGACGTTAAAAGTAACACAAGCATAAGCATGGAAAAAATACAAGCCAAATAATTGTACGGCGCTATACTCTCTTACACATTACGAGCGATTCAAGTGTTTAAAAAACGACTCTACAAGCAACTTTCAGTAAATTGCCTGAAATTTGAGCATACTTGAAGATTAATAGGGACTATAACTCAATGGTCGGAAGAGGAAGACATTCATAATTGCAAAGTGGTCGGTGAGATCAAGTGAAGTTCATCCGAAGGTTCTCGACATCATATGGATAGTTGTCTATCAATTTCAAACCCTAACAGTCTTCGAAAATGAGACTCGTATAATAATTACTTTCAATGCTGAATTATGGATACTGTCTGATTTTGATGCGTGAATCCATCTTGAGTTTTTTATTTGGCCAATTTTAGAGGCTATATTCATCTAATGATTTTCACACATTTTTATTGATCAACTTTAAAGGATAACGAACAGACATTGTAACCTTGTCAAACTGCCGAAGAAGGGAGACCTCAGTGTTTGCAAGAACTGGCGCGGAATCACTCTCCTGTCCACCCACACCAAGCAAAATATTAAGCCGCATCATCCTGGAGAGGCTTAAAGATGCACTGGATTCAAAACTACGACCGAAACAGGCTGGCTGGCTGGCTTCAGGAAGTACAAATCATATGCTGACCAAATTGCAACGCTGCACCACGCATCATCATAGAACAGAGCATAGAATGGCAATCAGCTCTCTACCTCAACTTCATCGACTTTGAGAAGGCCTTTGACAGCGTCGACCGAGAAGTAATTTGGAAACTGCTTCAATACTACGGAATACCGCAAACCTTTATCAGCCTAATTCAACAACTATATGAAGATGCCACATGCCAAGTAATTCACAATGGGAAGCTGAGTGATGCTTTTGAAGTGAAGACAGGAGTGAAACAAGGTTGCCTACTATCCCCTATGATATTCCTGATTGTGGTCGACTGGACTGGATCATGCAGCAAACAGTGGTGAGCTGTGAGAAGAGGGGATACGTTGGCTGGACTGCGGAAAAGAACCCAGAAGATCTGGTTTCGCCGATGTCACACAAACTTGAAGATCTACATCATCATTATCAACATAGGACCAGGCATTACTGTGTAACGGTTCGAGTTGCTACACCTCACGTCAGTTCATCAAGTAGAAAGGTAGTGAGGTGAAGGATGAAGATAAGTGAATGCAGTCAAAAGAAATATAAAGTACGAGAAGAAAGGAAAGAGGAGTAACAAAATAGTGAGATTCGGTATGGCGTTGTTAAGATGAGGATAATGTGTGTATACATCTGCGCCACTGACATCAGTTCTCAGCCATATCTGCTAGAGTCTCCAACCACTGATTCCTCTTGTCCCGCGGACCCCAACCACCTAGTCTGCATCGTCCTACATGGCTTAAACCAACAGTCAGAGACTTCATACATTGGTGCCATGTTTTAGTGTGGCCACCTCAAGCCTTTTCCCAGCCTGGACCCACCTCAGCCAACATTGTGTGACAGGGCAACCGGTGACTAGGCATACGTAGTACGTGTCCTAACCAGCCATCTCAGTTGATGAAGGTTCATGACCTCGTCAACTGACTTACCTCTTCTCCCTAAAACTCTGCACCTGACTTCTGCATTACTCACGTGGCGACACCACAGAATACTTCCTATACTACGAAGGCAACAGTGATCAAACACCTGAGGCCCTTTTATATCTTCCAATTTCAATGGCCATGTTTCACAGCCATACAGTAGAACAGAGCGGACTGCTGTGCAGTACACGCGACCCTTAATAGACAATCGGATATCACGGAGGCGCCATAGGTGACGCAAATTGGCAAAAGCCAATCGAGCCTTTTGTATTCGTGCAGAGATCTCATCGGCTACTGAGCCAGCCACCAGGGTTGATCCTACTTCCCAGGTAAGTGAAGTGGTCAACACACTCAACCACTTCACTCTCTATTGTTAGCTGCGGTGGGGTACCGCTGAAGACCAGTCCTGGAGCAAAAAATTGCATTCGGGTGGTGAAAATCGCATCCCAAACATTCTCAAATTGCTACTTAAAGTGTTCAGAAGACTCTGCATCTTGTCAGCGTCTTCACCTAACACGACTATGTCATCTGCATATTCTAGATCTAAAGAAAATTCACCCGTGATTGGGTCAATGTTTGTGTAATTATGTGACGAGAGGGAAACCTCCATAAGAATATCTATGATAAAATTAAACAAGAATGGAGACAGTGGGCATCCTTGACGGACACCACTTGATGAGTATAGCTCCCTGTACAACTCGCCATAGGCTCTAACATGCCCACAGGTGTTCGAGTAGAGAGCTTTCAATAAGGTGATGTACTTACTCGGCACGCCTTTCAGTGACAGACATTGCCATAAGACTTCTCGGCCTACAGGCGAAAACTAACAAGTTGACAGAAGAGACAGCGAAGACGGGACTTCAAGTGAATATATATATAGAGGTGATGAAGATACCACACCAACGCTGCCAACAACAAACTCCAATCACCATGAACGAGAGAAACTTAAAGGGTGTAACCTCCTTCACCTATCTAGGAAGCACTGTTTCAACTACAGGCGACACAGGCACAGACGAGGATGTCAAAGTCAGAATCGGAAAGACAGCAAGACAGGTGTTCATTAGCCTGAAACCAGTGTGGAGATCTGCACTGCACTCAGCATGTGGAACAAGATGCGGATTTTCAACACCAACGTCAAGTCAGTGCTTCTGTATGGTTCAGAGACTTGGCGCGTCACGAAAGGGATTTCCAATAAACTACAGACATTCATCAACAACTGCTTACGCCGACTCGCTACTGAAGATCAGATGACCAGAATAATAAGAATAAGCAACGAGGAGCTCTGGGAACGAACCAACCAAGAATCTATCACCCAAGAAATATGCAGAAGGAAGTGGAGATGGTTTGGGCATACACTGAGAAGGCCGACTGGGGATATCACGCGACAGGCCCTCGAGTGGAACCCCAATGGGAAGCGACGAGTTGTGCGTCCGAGGTGAGGGTGACATGGAGGAGATGGTGCGAGGAGGAAATGAGAGGTTGTGGGCTGTCGTGGAGCCAGGTTCAAAAGATTTCAGAGAAGAGAGTGGAATGGAGACGTGCTAGTGAAGCCCTATGTTCCATTAGGAACCCAAGGGACTAATAATAATAATAATAATAAGTGAAAAGTACAATGGGGTCGTGAGTCATCGGAGGTGGTGAGAAGGAGGAATAAATTACCATTTTGGAGAGATGAATATTTGAACACTCAATAAAGTGTGTGAAGTATCACAGATGACAATATGTAGTATATAGAACTCAGAAAGGCGCGTAAATTGATGTAGATAGTAGACCAATAAAGTATTATGTCATAAAATTAGACAGATTGTTAAAATGAGACCAATATTTTTTGACATGGTTAAGACGACCAAGCGAAATAACACCGGAAACTATTTAAACATGAATAAATTGGAAATAAATCATGTGTAATATTGTGAAATGAAGTTGTGTTCTACCTTCTCTTCAGAAATCATTTCTAACTGTCGATGCGAATCATTATTGTGTACCGAAGGTTTTTCAAACCATTCAGTCCATTGTTGGTCAGGATGTCTTCAAATTGTTTTGTTTGCTATTGATTTGAAATGAACTGAAGATCTGGACATCGTGTCCCGCGTCCATCAGATGTTTAGGAATACAACTTTTAAGACACTTAGATGCCTGTAAGCTTAATTCCGTGGAATGTGTTCACTAAATCTAATCTCAGACCTCCTTTCTATCCTTCGAATGTACGTGGTCTGACATGTAGATGTGAATTAGTAGATATAATCTGAGGTGGCATGTGGTGGAAGCGTGTCAAGGTTTGATTGTTGAAGTGAACACTTTGTTTAGCCTACCGAGAATTCCTTAGATGTTGTGGATGTGATTTTCAGTGCAGTTCTTGTTTTTCTATCAACTGTGTTCATGAGTTCATCTAAGTTGGAAGCCAGATGGAGAAACAAGTGATTTCTTCAAGGAATTCTCCAGTTTATTTGTTTTCGCTCTTCTCATTTTGACTTTATCTATGTTTCTTAGTGTAGGCGTTTTCTCTCAGACACTTCTCGATAACCTTAACTTCCTCAATCAGTTTATCCGATCAACGAAACTGCCTAGTTCCATGAAATGCCGTTTTTAACTACCCCATGCCTACAAAGTATGGGACGGGAATAGTTAAAATGTAAGTACTATCCACTCTATGTTTCTTTTGTGAAGAGAGATTTCTGAGGCGACCGATAAATACTTCGGTGAAGTCTAATGCTCAAAAAATGAAATACATGGTTTGTCTAGTATTTCGAGGTAAACTTGATAGGTATATGATATATATATATATATATATATATATATATATATATATATATATATATATATATATATATATATATATATATATATATCAATAACCTAACATCATTTTATTTCCTTGCTACTATTTATCACGCTTTGTCTTGGAAATTATTTTTGCATATCATGTAACTTTGTATTGTGTTATGTAACTTGATTGGTGACTATCAGGGGAATCCAGGACGCACGTTTCGTCCTATTTGGGACTTATCGGCTGGATGTACCTGGACCCCGGTGAGTGAGACTCGAATCTGATACCCATCGCTCCAAACGCCAAGACGTTACTCAGTAGGCCATTGGTGTACAAAACTGTCTCTTCTGCAATGGGTGTTAGGTACTGTTTGATACTTGAAATTTCCTATTGACTTACTTGGTCAAACTGCTTGACCTCTGTTGGTAGATCAGATCCTATGTGGATGCCTCGATGCTGTCTGACTCCTCATTATGTTGTAATCTGCTTGATGGCTGGCAGTGGAATCCAAGACGCTTATTTCTTCCTATTCGACCCAGTACAGAAACGGGAGATTAAAGTATTAAGCAGTATCTGGTACCCGTTGAGCAAGAGGTGGCTCTCGTGCCCTAGTAACACAGTGGATGACGCTTGATCTTCGAAACGTTGAGCAACAGGTTCGAGTCCCTTTGGGAGCAACATAACTCATCAAGTACATCAAGCTGACAAATCTCAACGACGAAAAAACGCACGTCCTGGATTCCTCTACTAACCAACCGGCAGATTACATATTAATGAGTAATGGTGCAGTATCTAGGCTTCCGCATAGGAGCTCGTCTGCCAACAGAGGATGAGCAATTCGGCTCAATATAGTAATATGAGATTACAAGTATTAGACGGTACTGGTAACAGAAACGTAGAAACTGCCAATGTTCAACTCTAGAGAATGAAGTCACCTTCTCTGAACTTCTAGTCTTTTCTAAAGAATACTCTGATGTTGCAGCTAGTCAGGAAACGTCTAACTGTTTCTGATGTGCTCATTCAACAGCACCTGTTTAATCACCATGATTTTGTTTTTGTATGAATTCCTTCCTATTCCCTCTTGTAACTTTGCAGGATAGATGTTTTGATTTAGAATATCACAAACACTTTTTTGATCTCCTTTCTGAAGTTTTACTTCAAAAAAATCTCTTTTCAATAGATTTTTTGAGGCATACAACTTAGTGTATAGTGAGTAGGCTGACCAGAAGTCAAGTAATTCATTGGAACGTGTGCAATTGCGGTTGTAGTAAATCTTCATCTATTGATTGATTTGTATCAATAATATCCATATTTTCAATTCCCACACTTCCATGCACACAAATTATCAATCAGCATGTAATTGTCAGTCAATTTATTCCTCGAAAAATGTCATATACTTGAGAGCTTATTCGCTTCAAATATTCCTGTGTTAAACAAAGAACAGCTTTCATGTAAAAATGCATCATTTTGATAGAGTAGTATCGACTTGAAATATACTTGTCAGAAGCTTGATCACAAAAATGATTACGAACGTGTTTTCTTGCACACGTCAACAACAGTGACTCCAAGCAACAAGCCATTTATACTGGGTGTTGATTGAAGGTGAAATGAAAATTTGGACTGCGGCTGGATTTGAACCAGCGACCACCGGGTTTCCGGCCCGATGTCCTACCAACTGAGCTATGAGGTCCGACTGCTGACCAGATTTCTATTTCATTTCAACCACTAAGGGTTTTGCCTGACTACCATATGAATTCATGAAGTGTTACTACCGCTTGATCGCATTCACACTGGCTGCCTAGTCAAGACTTCTCATCCCAATCTAAATGTAACTGAATTAGAGGGGGGGAGCATCATACTGATTATCATTTTGAACCTTGGTGACTGAAGCGGAATAAAAATCTGGTCAGCAGTCGAACCTCGTAGCTCAGTTGGTAGAGCATCGGGCTGGAAACCCTGTGGCCGCTGGTTCGAATCCGGCCACGGTCAAGATCTCCATCTCACTTTCAATCATCACCCAGTATAAACACTGCAATTCTGCCAACCACGGCTATTTCACATAGTCAAAATGATAATAAATCATTTATTCATATTTCAATACCAATGTAACAACATGAACTGAGAATTCGTTTCAATCAATGTAGATATTTACAAGTTAATTCCACAAAAAGCTTTGACAATATCACAAGTTTATGCATTATTTGACATGTATAAGACCGGTCTGCTGCTTCACTCGACTTTACATATATTTCAGTACTCATAACATATCATTGTAAAGTGCCTAACCAAACTTCCGAATCCTATAAAAGGACTATTTTGGATTTTTTTTCTCTTCTCAACACCTCAGAACTCATTAAATGAAAAAAAAGAGAAATGAACCCCAGAAACTTGTGATATCACTTAATATCAAGTCATATTTCACGAATTCTCCGCTGCTGCAAAACAATTACCGTTGAACAAACTCATAGTAGGTAGCAACTTGAACATTATAACGACTCCCAGTCTCATGATATTGTCACTAAAATGCATACATTCTGTCCAACCTTCACTCAAGGATATGATACATAGAAAACAGAATAGGAGAACGATGAAGTGCCCAGTAGGTTCAATGATGCCAAATAGACATAATGCTTACGTACAAGGATTTTTCAGCAAAATTTGTAGGAGAAAAATAATTATCCTCAAAAAGAGAGAAGAAAACTGGGTGAAGGAAATTTTCATCTCCAACGAGTTATTTTCCCAATGCTGTAAATTCGTATTTATATACACCATAAGCACATGACAGTCTACAGAGCAACCAATCTCATATTATCTAGTCCTGAGTGCAGACGGAATTCTAACGATCACATTTACAATGTGATCACCAAAGTAGGAGACTCATCATCGTGGTGTACTTTGATGGATACATGTTAGTTGGTTGGAGGCTATAGGCAGGAAGCCCTGAACCTAGGTTTCATGCTCGTTGGCACTCGTGAGCAAGGTGTATCTGCAACCTTGAAGGAATTGATGTCTCCAGTAGGATTAGAACCCGCGTCACCCAATGTCATAGCGACTGACTGGGATTTGAGTTGCATTCAAACTTAAATACTCTTATACACATGCTTTGTAGTTTAAAGATCCTACTTATCCATTTGTGTAAAATAATTTAGTTTACCAGTTCCTTTGCAGTGATTAAGAGGTTAAATACATAGGTCAAAATAGTTACTTAACCTGTCTTGCATAAAAGCTTAGATAAATTAAGTTTACTAGATAAGAGATCTAGAGAAAAGTTCTGCTGTAGCTATATATACGATTACACACAATCACACAATAGAGTGGGACAGAGCAACACCATTGAAAGCTAACTTAAATGGGTGCAGGGAGAAACTGATAACCAAACCTTTGCTTATCAAATCACCACCACATACATGTGATAAGAATGATTCACCACATGTTCCAAACATGTGGAAAATTCTACTACTCTTATCATAAAGGTGGAGAGAAAATTAGAACTGTTGAAGCCAAGTCTCAAAGTCATGGAGTCACCTAATATGAATGAATATGGACAACAAATTAGGTTCAAAACGCTATCCAGTAAACAATACTTTTCCACTGTATGGTACATTAAATAGACAAACTAAAGTAGAAGTCTACATTTACTTAAATGGCTCATTCCAACAGTCGATACTTCTTGCATTGATACCATGTTTTGTCTGATCGTCTTGTGAAACATTCCAGCCTAAACCTACTTCACGTAATATTATTCAATGAGTTAGCGGGTGAATAGGTACGTGGAGGAAGTGTCCGAGATATTTGAGTCAATGGAAGTTCACAACTTCACCAACTGCCTAACCTCTTTTACCTAAAACAGCTTGATGTCTACATGACTTATTTGGTGGTGCCTATACTAGAAAGGCATCTTGGTGGGACATGTGAAGCCTTCTCATGTCCTACACTATCAACTGTCATGGTTCAGATTCATGCAACAAAATAGAGTGAACTGTAGCGTAGCACACTTGACCCTTGAAACAGACAGTCGGTTTTCATGGCAGTATTAGGAATGACGTAAGCTGAAAAACGCTAAGCTAGTATTTTGCATGTGTACAGAGATGCTATCTGTCACTGATGCACCAGTTTCTGTCCGACTTCTCATTTAAACTAAGTGGTCAACACACCTTACCACTTGACTCCTTATTGTTAGAAGGGTTGCCAACGCAGATGAATCCTGGAGAAAACATTTGCCTTCTGATGGTGAGAAACACATCCCAAACATTTTTATAAATTTCTAGTCAAGGTGACACGAAGATTGCATCTTGACATCTTGTCGCAACAGGACTACATGATTTGCGTAGTCCAGGTCTACTACGGAGTCTCATATGGCAAGATCAATCTCTGCAAAGTCAGAAGACAAGACAAAGGACTCCATAAATCCATCTGTGATAAAGTTGAATAAAATAGAGAGAGAGAGAGAGAGAGTGAACATCCTTGACCGACACCGCTAGACGTACGGAACTCACCTGACGTTACAGCCTAAGTTCTTAATAACCAACGGGTGTTGTAACATACTGACTTAGACAGAGAGATGTAATCACAAAGCACCATCTTCAGTAAGAGACACTGCTGTTAGAGAACTCGATCAACAGAGTCGAATGTTATCTTCAGGTTTAAAAATACAGCCAGTGTCAGCCGTCTGTAAGTGTTCGTTTTTCCACAACCCGGTGGAAAGGGAGTATCTGGTTTTCTTGGGTTTGCTGTTACCCATCTCCACTTAAATGCCTGATAGCCACAGAACCCATAATCTCAGACATTATGTTCGTCAGACTGATTCCCTTGTTACTACTGGAGGATTTTTCCCCTTTCTTGAAGACTAGAACAGTCAGTCAGTGACTGAGACCAGTTAGAACATACCATATGTCATCTCCAAATACGAGCCACGACACCAATAAAATTCAACAACTGTCCTTGAATAACTGCAGTAATAAATAATCTAGCGCTGTTGCTATTATTGGTTTCAGGCTACTAGCTAGTGTCGCCTCTGCCTTTTTCGTTTCTTTGATCATCACTACCAACACTGCTCACGGTCACTGCGTAAGCCTTTTGCCAGTCTACTTTTGAGTTGTTTCCGTTCCTCATTGTACTCATAGCATGCAGAAATGCCTAAACGTGTACTAGCTAATCCAGAAGAAGTAGCTGACATCCACTGTTACATTCGAAACTGTTTCAGAGGGTTAATTCCAGTCTTTAACACTGTTTGAAAAATAAATTGGAGATATAGTCAGGCTACTACAGGAAGAATGACGTTATCCCATTGCGATGGTTCTCTAGCCAGTTCCTCTTTGAAAACAGCCCTAGTTCCCCATAAATGAATTCATCAATGAAAGGTTTTGAAGCTCCATCTTAAACTAGTCGAGTGAAAGTGGCTGACACAATAATACTAAAAAAGAGAAACACCACTAACGCAAAGAGACACCTGGACTGGAGACTAATAGTGACTCTTCCCCCAACAACTGTTGCTTCACAGAGCCAAAAAAATCACAGATCTAAACAAAGAGTTTACTGAACCGTGTGGTGAGGCGTGAGCTCTCGACTAGGGTCTTCGAAGTGTTAGTAATTAGTGGTTGGAGACAGTGATACAACTGGATATCGGCCATAATTACCTTAATGTATACACCATTTATCATCTCTCAAGTCTTGAATATTTTCATTACCCTTTCTAATATTTATTATCTCTTCCCTCATATGTTTTTGTCTACTTTAATATTACTCTTTTTATATTCATTCTTTTCCACGTTGCCGTGAAAAGTAGCTACTCGAACTTCTGCATCAGAAAGTCTACAAATACTAGATATGAATTTCACTTGGGTCTTGTATATCTACACCTCAACCAGCCAACTATCACTGAAATAACTATTGTAGACTGGCACTTTATGAGAACGAAAATGCAGACGTCATCACGAAAACATTTGAGAAAGGATGTTAGTGACTTAAATTCAATTTGAATGGAGTAAAATATATGACAAGTAAAACCAAATCATAAGACAATATAATCTGAATAAGATGCAGCCTAAAAGTATGGCAAAAGTCAAATACGAAATATAGTATCGCTTTCTATTACTTTGGTGGTGATATGAAATGCATGACCACTTGATTGAGATTAAATGAGCCTAGTTTAGTTGACATGGCATCAGCACAATTAAATAAACAGAGAGTCATAACCACATACTGAACATCTTCACTTGTAGCACTTAATGTTTGGGTTACTCTTTTGTATTTCGATCTGAGATCTCACTATCAGGTTATCAAAGCGTCACATCATTTCAAATTTCTGTCTTATTTTATTATTATCATTATTATTTTTTTATGTACTGCTATTATGCATCATCATTGTGCGGAGTAAAGATTCAGGTTTGAACTGTGATCAAATATACAACAGTATATCAGCTTTTTGACATAAAATGGCGTTCAGTTCAATTATAAATCAATCAGTTAGTGATGATTGTTGAATTGGTAGGCATTTCATCTCTTAAACGTAATCAGTAGTACTTGCGGATTTCATTTTCATCATGATACTGGTTCACTACTATTCATGTCTCAAAAAACGATCAAGGTTTCATTCAGTATATGCTTGATTTTCGCTAGTGACAGGTGGAGGGATTGCAAAAACTGGAGAAAGGACTGTGAAAACAGTACGGAGGTACTCATCAGGATAGGAACAAATAATTTTCTACTGTAAAAACTTTGAATATTTGTATCACATCGTATCATATATTAACAAAATTAAAATCACAAATATTTGTCTATATTCATAACTTGAGATTTTGCACACGGACTACACAATCATATTGCCTAAACAGACTTAGACGTATACAGCAAATCATGCACCAGAAATAAAACAGATCTCCAAAAGTTCTGCAGCAACCGTTCGCAAATGAACGTTCGTTAGATTCAAAACACTAGAAAAAGCGAATTTATTGAAACATAATGAATAATTCTAGTTATCTTTCAGCATTACAATCGAAAACAATCAGAGACAAAACAATTAATAAGAGAACATAGTGGGAAAATAACTAAAATAACTCCGTGACACAAAACCAAATTTATGCAGGTCTGTAGAATGGAAATATGCTCAAAAGAGCTGGAACCAAATCAGAAGGCAGACAATTGTAATGTCCTCCCAAGACTCCGCAAAAGTGCTCATTAATCATCATTCTTGAATAAAATAAATCAGTCATCACAATCATTCGATCATCAAACAGTGTTAAACTTCATATCAAGCAAATTCTTCGAATTGATCAACAGAGTGAGAAGTAACTCCATCCAGGCAACACGTCCTTGTGTCCTCCGTATCCCTCAAACACACGGCGAGTACAAAGAATACCAATTTCAACATCCTAATCTTCATCATGTCAAAACACCCTCTCTTGACCCTATTTCCCCTATCCACATCCTATGAAGTATCAACACTTCCCTTCTCTCTCTCCCCCTCATCCCCTCCCCCCCCCCCCCCGATAGAAACAACTCTCTCTTCTGATATTTTGTCATGTTCACGGTAAAGAAGGTGTGTCGTCCTCTCAAATGTCCACTCATCTACATGGTAAACTTGTCGGAGCGCATTTCACAAGTGTATTTGTTAATTTGTCGTTTACCTTCTTCTTCACGCCCACATGGAAAGCCCAAGTCCGATTGAATAATTTCCTACCCCCATACATATGTCTCTGACTGAGAGACTAGCTCTGATGAGTTGAAGACGAAACACCCAACATCTGACAATTGGTTTTATTATGAAAATACGAAAACCATAAAACCGAGAAAAAGAATAATACTTAAGAAGTCTACTACAGGCATCTTGCAGGTAGTGTTCACAGTAGTTTCAGAGTCTTTATCATGAGAACGACAATTGATCGGGTGGACAGCAGATTTATGATTTATCAGAAGTCAGGAACGTTGGGAACCGCTGCATAACCTGAAATGGAAGTAAAACAAAATAATGTGTATGGAAATCAGGTGTGTTCCTTAGATTTCAGTCATAAACACATTGAAAGCTCGGCAGTGACTGACCAAGGTTCAATCGCGTACTGTCGTATTTCCAATGCCACTTGTTCAGAAGCCACAATAACACTTGCGAGCAAGCAGTCGGAATCCAGCTATTAATGATAATTGACTTTATACTGCGTAACATAATCGGTTCCATTCATAAACATCGCGACGAAAACAAGAACAACCAACGCTTGGACAACGCAGTTGGTTCTCTGTCTTCCATCTCCTTCTCGTCAACGTTGTACGCGCTAGAGCACTCGTGTGATATTTGTCCATGCAAATGCATGAGAATGCTCTACATATTAGACATTGACAGAGAAGGGAATGGTTCTTGTGTAAAAGTGAGGGGGACCATGTCGACCAAAAGCAGTGGTTTATTCAGGTCATGGTTACCCAATGTTAACACTGACAGATGACTGTAGTGGCAGGCTGAGACATTTGAGGGAGATGCGTTAGCAGCATGTCTAAAAGCTTAGATTTCGGTGAGTGCAAGTAGAAAAGGTTTAGCAATAGGGATTCTTAGCATGGTGATCAGTCATTTACTACCATTCTAACTGAGGAGTGCAAAGCGATTGAACATAAAAATAGTATGGTTCGCACAAACAAACAGAACCAATCCACACAGAGTGAGTTGAAGGTTAATTACTACTTTGCTCTGAATCCACAAATTCGAACCAGGCATCCTGGCATCTGCCGACCCAGTGAATCCAAGTAGACAATATCCATCATGTTTAACAATGATCACAACCAGCCAAAATTTGGCAGCTACTCATGTATCCACCAAGTATTTGTCCATCGGCCACTTAAGGCCATCCTGTCCTCTAACACACATTCCCTTCACATAATTATGCAAACTCTAGCACCAACCAACCGTTCGATCATCCCCGTACATGTGCTCTGCTGATTACACGTCGATTGGTGAATGCAAGCAGATTCGAGATAAAGTATATACCTGTCAAATCTCAGTAGTAAACGTTTCCCTACAAAGGAAAACTAGTTATACTGTTGACAAAGTGATATTCAGAGGAGCACATATCCTCCATCTCCATTGAATCATCACATAACCTGTCGTCAGAATGAGATAGAGCAACGCATACATTCTTTCAATAGTTCTTGATTCGACTGTTCCCATCGCCTACGGAACCAGTTCAAATGTAAGCGTCAGAGAATAACCATTTCATCCCGAACACTTCTCAATGACATCGATTCCCCACATCAGTCTATCTAATCGGACAGGTTATCGGGTGATGAGGAATAGCATCTAGACCGCTCTCATTCCTTCTATCTGGCGTAACAGAAGCAATTAACATTTGGATGTTCTGTATGCAACGCACCCTTTATACAGATAAATCAATAACTTCTCCGTCGAAAGTTCAAATCAAGGAAGCAAAAACAGTTGATAATCTCACCTACCACGAGTCTCTTTCAGTATATTCGAAAATAGGATCTCTTCTAGAAATGAAACCACATGTTTTCAAAACGCAGTAGAAGTCTCCTCGTGAGATCCGATCCAAAGACAGAACCTTAGTAGTCGGATGAATAGGAAGCAATGAAATATACTCAATTCATAGTATTCTTCAAAACCGCTCATTCCTACCTTACCGAGAGCTCACATCGACAAAAGCTGAACCAGCAGCACAACACTTGATTGCATCCAACTATCCATCGTTAACCTCCACCTCATTTTCTTCGAAATACCACCTCCATGCCAAAACAAATCAACTAGCTAAACACAAGAGTTGAGTCTGCCATGTTCGACACGGAAAACACTCATGGGTATGCAGATCCACTGACAAGTTTACTAGACATTCGCAGACAGTCTTCTCGAGACTACTCTATACAGGTAATTAGAAGTCAGCATATCAGAGTGCATGTATTGGGGCACTGGACAGTGGAGAAAGACACTATGAGTAGCTGAAAAATTGCGTACTGTTTCACCAATATAAAGACAATGAAAACCACTGTCACATCAGTGTGTAGGAACACACATTCCATCAGTTGACGTTCTGTAAATTGTGAACATCTACAGCTGAGACCAAAATATAGAGCATCAATCACATCCAAACTATTGTGTACATGGAGTTCCACATCGAAAAACTCAGGTAGATGTGTCAAACCATCACTACGTGATAATATCCCAAGATATATGCGGCACCAGGGATATACCTTCATATCTAGTGGAGCAAATCAGTCTCCCCAAAACCTTACTTGCTACTGTAATATTGGATATTACGGTACAACAAGTCCACTTTCCACGTATAACTCTCACATCCATGTTGATAAATCACTGGATATTACAAGTGGAAAGTTAGGTGACGGACATTGAGATGAGAAAGTCGACGATTACTAATCCCCACATAGCTTGACTCAAAATCAGAAGTTAAATGCTGAGATGGGATCGCACTATGCAACAAAAGCTACCAATTTACTAACCACTCACCTCTTGGTCCATATAACAGCTTGTAACAAGGTTCATTGCAATAAATTCTGCCATCGCGCTAAAATATGAAAACGATGAAATCAGGATTAGTGTTTCATGCTGTGTTCTTAATCAAACCCACTTCAACAAAACTCTTGTCTCCAATTAATTGAAAACCAAATCTGTTCTCATCAGAATACAGACAAATAAGCTCAGTGAAGTGAGACGGATTGGTCAAAGATAGTAAATATTTCGAGCAGCTTACAATGAAAACTGTAGTGATGAACTTCTGGATCACTGTTACAAATTCTCTCATGACTCTAATAACATGTACGCTTTTGTATGCTATGAACAAGTAGGCTACGGAGACTGAAAGATGTTTTTGATCATAGACGGTAAACGGTGTTTATATCAATGCACGGAAACATTTCGACAAGATATTGGTTCACGATGGTGATTTTGAAGATTGATTTACTTATGTGATATGCTTTTTGTACCTATGAGTAAGGTTTTTGAAGTAACTGCACATCGGGTGTATCGACAATCTACTTCACACATTCCTCGGAAATGGGAAAGTACTGACTGAAGTGGTCGCATCGACACGTATTACGACCAAGGAATTGACTTGTTAAGCATAAAGAAGAACATTGCGTTGGTTGATTCAGCTAGCTAAGGTATATAGGAATATGGATATCGTTAATCTGCACCGTTTCAAAATAAAAAAGGAGTGGATGTGAAGAATCAGATTGTGGAATTTGTGACCGCAGAAAAGTTGAAGAACGAATATGTTCGCAGATAACTTATTGGGTGGAACATTAAACCATAGATTATATGTGCAATATGCAGAAACGAAGAGACAGCATAAACAAAAGAGAGACAAGTAATATCCCAAGAACAACATACTCCGTCTTATGTCAAGCTATGAAACTGAGTGGAAGTGTCACAAATGACAGCCCTTAGCTTTATCTGTAAGCATCCCAATTCGGAGCATTGTCATCGCCTAACGAACTCACACTTCCAGTCGAAATACTTCCATACAGATTCTGCAAACGGACACGCATTTTGCAAATATTTATATTGACCCAGTCAAACTTTCCACCCACATAACCATCCATCCTACTCACAACTGAGTTAATATGGTGCAATACGCCAGATTAAACTTGTAGATATACAGTAAGCACTTAGTACTAATCAATGAAGATTCATAACCTGGACGATACTCTTTCGTCCATCAGTATCACTACTCGAGTAGAAATATCAAATGAAAAGCACAATTTAAGGAAACTAGTGAGAAAAAACAGCATTATTTCAATATTCAGACATGCGAAATGTTGGTTTCAGTCGATCTACTGACTATGTGAGACTGTGCATAACCACACTGTCTATCAGTATACATATCATGTTCCTAAGCATTCAGCACAATCGAACTAAAAATATTTGGAATGTCTATTCACGCAATCTGTCCCACTAGATGCATCAATGTAAGAAGTGTAGATTTGTGAAAATTAGTGCCATGATGCTATATGGAATACAACAAAGTCGTATGATGAGCAATTTCTTACAGAAGAATAGATAGGCAATACTCATCATACCTGACGACCTTGAAACCGGGTGGATGAAGAACCTAGTCGTTAATCCCGTCGGTTCACTACTGATTAGCTAAAAACTGACAGTATGCCTTTTATCATTCCCGTGGTTGTAGTAATCATAACTGTATAACTGTACAATACACTAAGAGGAAGGTTAACTATCCATCTTGTTAAAAAGGAAGAAACTCTGGTCAGTTGTGGTAGTGGTTTTGTTCCCAGTGTCGATAAGATGTGGTCACCAGTACGGTTCCCCTCGACTATCCTGTCACTGTACGAAGGTAATATTCAGTGATAAACTATTCATATCAATCTAAAAGGATAGATAATAAATGAAACTGTCTCAATCATACATTGATCTTTGCTCCATATCACTATGTGATTGGATGGTTGTAAAGGTCACCACTTTCTGTACCAAAACTTGAATATTAACCTGAAAACTTAGTGTCAGATTCATACTCTTGAAAAGGATCTTCCTAGTAAGATCGAAACGTTGAGGAATAATACAAAATATTTGTTTATTTTGTTACTTGTTCTAATATACTACGCCGGGATTACACAAGTAAAAATACATCCTATACAATGAAACAATTTCTTGTTTAAAGGGAAATTGTAAAGAGGTTCGCTTACTGAAAAGTGAGAACCTGGAGTTAGTGTTTTGTTGCACCTGCCACACTTCAAACATTGTCGATGCCAATCTAAACCAAGTGAACTGACTCGTTCAACTATTCAATAAAAAGCATGTAATCATACTCACCAAAGTAGACTTCTCTATCGCACATTGGACATCTCATTGCTCTGGAAGGTAAATAACCCAGAAATGGAACAAGAAAAGCAACAGACTAATGCCAACTTAGCACAATCTTCAACTCACACGTTACTTTCTGTCTAGTGGTTTTATTACCTATCCAAACAGCTTTTTCAGCTACTTTCCATCATATGATGCATCATCCGCTGTTCTCAAGGTCAATAAACACCAATGAATGTCATACCTGGTGGAGGTAATAATCCAATAACATGAAATGGTTACCGAGAAGGAGGGGAATAATTAAGTATCTCTCAGGTGGTCTAATTAGGTGATGAGATGATCACATCACTCTTCATTCCATATGTGAATCTGCCACACATGCTACAAATAACTGACATGAGAAGTAAGATAAACTTCACTATAAGCCGGAAGCATGTGATAATACTCACAAGATTAGGATCTGATTGTTCGTTTCCACTGGTTTATTTATCACAGATGAATAAAAATGTTCTAAATGAAGACTTCGATGGTGATCTCTATGACTACCACGATGATTATCACCCACCCATCCCCCACCCGACACCCGAATATCGGAATACCTAAGCTGTTGCTGAATACGGTGACTGTTTAATTAACTATACTTGAAACTATCCGTCAAACAATATCTACTTGGTTAGTATAATTCTATAATTCAGCAACAGCTTAGGTATTCCGATATTCGGGTGTCGGGTGGGGGATGGGTGGGTGATAATCATCGTGGTAGTCATAGAGATCACCATCGAAGTCTTCATTTAGAACATTTTTATTCATCTGTGATAAATAAACCAGTGGAAACGAACAATCAGATCCTAATCTTGTGAGTATTATCACATGCTTCCGGCTTATAGTGAAGTTTATCTTACTTCTCATGTCAGTTATTTGTAGCATGTGTGGCAGATTCACATATGGAATGAAGAGTGATGTGATCATCTCATCACCTAATTAGACCACCTGAGAGATACTTAATTATTCCCCTCCTTCTCGGTAACCATTTCATGTTATTGGATTATTACCTCCACCAGGTATGACATTCATTGGTGTTTATTGACCTTGAGAACAGCGGATGATGCATCATATGATGGAAAGTAGCTGAAAAAGCTGTTTGGATAGGTAATAAAACCACTAGACAGAAAGTAACGTGTGAGTTGAAGATTGTGCTAAGTTGGCATTAGTCTGTTGCTTTTCTTGTTCCATTTCTGGGTTATTTACCTTCCAGAGCAATGAGATGTCCAATGTGCGATAGAGAAGTCTACTTTGGTGAGTATGATTACATGCTTTTTATTGAATAGTTGAACGAGTCAGTTCACTTGGTTTAGATTGGCATCGACAATGTTTGAAGTGTGGCAGGTGCAACAAAACACTAACTCCAGGTTCTCACTTTTCAGTAAGCGAACCTCTTTACAATTTCCCTTTAAACAAGAAATTGTTTCATTGTATAGGATGTATTTTTACTTGTGTAATCCCGGCGTAGTATATTAGAACAAGTAACAAAATAAACAAATATTTTGTATTATTCCTCAACGTTTCGATCTTACTAGGAAGATCCTTTTCAAGAGTATGAATCTGACACTAAGTTTTCAGGTTAATATTCAAGTTTTGGTACAGAAAGTGGTGACCTTTACAACCATCCAATCACATAGTGATATGGAGCAAAGATCAATGTATGATTGAGACAGTTTCATTTATTATCTATCCTTTTAGATTGATATGAATAGTTTATCACTGAATATTACCTTCGTACAGTGACAGGATAGTCGAGGGGAACCGTACTGGTGACCACATCTTATCGACACTGGGAACAAAACCACTACCACAACTGACCAGAGTTTCTTCCTTTTTAACAAGATGGATAGTTAACCTTCCTCTTAGTGTATTGTACAGTTATACAGTTATGATTACTACAACCACGGGAATGATAAAAGGCATACTGTCAGTTTTTAGCTAATCAGTAGTGAACCGACGGGATTAACGACTAGGTTCTTCATCCACCCGGTTTCAAGGTCGTCAGGTATGATGAGTATTGCCTATCTATTCTTCTGTAAGAAATTGGCTCATCATACGACTTTGTTGTATTCCATATAGCATCATGGCACTAATTTTCACAAATCTACACTTCTTACATGATGCATCTAGTGGGACAGATTGCGTGAATAGACATTCCAAATATTTTTAGTTCGATTGTGCTGAATGCTTAGGAACATGATATGTATACTGATAGACAGTGTGGTTATGCACAGTCTCACATAGTCAGTAGATCGACTGAAACCAACATTTCGCATGTCTGAATATTGAAATAATGCTGTTTTTTCTCACTAGTTTCCTTAAATTGTGCTTTTCATTTGATATTTCTACTCGAGTAGTGATACTGATGGACGAAAGAGTATCGTCCAGGTTATGAATCTTCATTGATTAGTACTAAGTGCTTACTGTATATCTACAAGTTTAATCTGGCGTATTGCACCATATTAACTCAGTTGTGAGTAGGATGGATGGTTATGTGGGTGGAAAGTTTGACTGGGTCAATATAAATATTTGCAAAATGCGTGTCCGTTTGCAGAATCTGTATGGAAGTATTTCGACTGGAAGTGTGAGTTCGTTAGGCGATGACAATGCTCCGAATTGGGATGCTTACAGATAAAGCTAAGGGCTGTCATTTGTGACACTTCCACTCAGTTTCATAGCTTGACATAAGACGGAGTATGTTGTTCTTGGGATATTACTTGTCTCTCTTTTGTTTATGCTGTCTCTTCGTTTCTGCATATTGCACATATAATCTATGGTTTAATGTTCCACCCAATAAGTTATCTGCGAACATATTCGTTCTTCAACTTTTCTGCGGTCACAAATTCCACAATCTGATTCTTCACATCCACTCCTTTTTTTATTTTGAAACGGTGCAGATTAACGATATCCATATTCCTATATACCTTAGCTAGCTGAATCAACCAACGCAATGTTCTTCTTTATGCTTAACAAGTCAATTCCTTGGTCGTAATACGTGTCGATGCGACCACTTCAGTCAGTACTTTCCCATTTCCGAGGAATGTGTGAAGTAGATTGTCGATACACCCGATGTGCAGTTACTTCAAAAACCTTACTCATAGGTACAAAAAGCATATCACATAAGTAAATCAATCTTCAAAATCACCATCGTGAACCAATATCTTGTCGAAATGTTTCCGTGCATTGATATAAACACCGTTTACCGTCTATGATCAAAAACATCTTTCAGTCTCCGTAGCCTACTTGTTCATAGCATACAAAAGCGTACATGTTATTAGAGTCATGAGAGAATTTGTAACAGTGATCCAGAAGTTCATCACTACAGTTTTCATTGTAAGCTGCTCGAAATATTTACTATCTTTGACCAATCCGTCTCACTTCACTGAGCTTATTTGTCTGTATTCTGATGAGAACAGATTTGGTTTTCAATTAATTGGAGACAAGAGTTTTGTTGAAGTGGGTTTGATTAAGAACACAGCATGAAACACTAATCCTGATTTCATCGTTTTCATATTTTAGCGCGATGGCAGAATTTATTGCAATGAACCTTGTTACAAGCTGTTATATGGACCAAGAGGTGAGTGGTTAGTAAATTGGTAGCTTTTGTTGCATAGTGCGATCCCATCTCAGCATTTAACTTCTGATTTTGAGTCAAGCTATGTGGGGATTAGTAATCGTCGACTTTCTCATCTCAATGTCCGTCACCTAACTTTCCACTTGTAATATCCAGTGATTTATCAACATGGATGTGAGAGTTATACGTGGAAAGTGGACTTGTTGTACCGTAATATCCAATATTACAGTAGCAAGTAAGGTTTTGGGGAGACTGATTTGCTCCACTAGATATGAAGGTATATCCCTGGTGCCGCATATATCTTGGGATATTATCACGTAGTGATGGTTTGACACATCTACCTGAGTTTTTCGATGTGGAACTCCATGTACACAATAGTTTGGATGTGATTGATGCTCTATATTTTGGTCTCAGCTGTAGATGTTCACAATTTACAGAACGTCAACTGATGGAATGTGTGTTCCTACACACTGATGTGACAGTGGTTTTCATTGTCTTTATATTGGTGAAACAGTACGCAATTTTTCAGCTACTCATAGTGTCTTTCTCCACTGTCCAGTGCCCCAATACATGCACTCTGATATGCTGACTTCTAATTACCTGTATAGAGTAGTCTCGAGAAGACTGTCTGCGAATGTCTAGTAAACTTGTCAGTGGATCTGCATACCCATGAGTGTTTTCCGTGTCGAACATGGCAGACTCAACTCTTGTGTTTAGCTAGTTGATTTGTTTTGGCATGGAGGTGGTATTTCGAAGAAAATGAGGTGGAGGTTAACGATGGATAGTTGGATGCAATCAAGTGTTGTGCTGCTGGTTCAGCTTTTGTCGATGTGAGCTCTCGGTAAGGTAGGAATGAGCGGTTTTGAAGAATACTATGAATTGAGTATATTTCATTGCTTCCTATTCATCCGACTACTAAGGTTCTGTCTTTGGATCGGATCTCACGAGGAGACTTCTACTGCGTTTTGAAAACATGTGGTTTCATTTCTAGAAGAGATCCTATTTTCGAATATACTGAAAGAGACTCGTGGTAGGTGAGATTATCAACTGTTTTTGCTTCCTTGATTTGAACTTTCGACGGAGAAGTTATTGATTTATCTGTATAAAGGGTGCGTTGCATACAGAACATCCAAATGTTAATTGCTTCTGTTACGCCAGATAGAAGGAATGAGAGCGGTCTAGATGCTATTCCTCATCACCCGATAACCTGTCCGATTAGATAGACTGATGTGGGGAATCGATGTCATTGAGAAGTGTTCGGGATGAAATGGTTATTCTCTGACGCTTACATTTGAACTGGTTCCGTAGGCGATGGGAACAGTCGAATCAAGAACTATTGAAAGAATGTATGCGTTGCTCTATCTCATTCTGACGACAGGTTATGTGATGATTCAATGGAGATGGAGGATATGTGCTCCTCTGAATATCACTTTGTCAACAGTATAACTAGTTTTCCTTTGTAGGGAAACGTTTACTACTGAGATTTGACAGGTATATACTTTATCTCGAATCTGCTTGCATTCACCAATCGACGTGTAATCAGCAGAGCACATGTACGGGGATGATCGAACGGTTGGTTGGTGCTAGAGTTTGCATAATTATGTGAAGGGGAATGTGTGTTAGAGGACAGGATGGCCTTAAGTGGCCGATGGACAAATACTTGGTGGATACATGAGTAGCTGCCAAATTTTGGCTGGTTGTGATCATTGTTAAACATGATGGATATTGTCTACTTGGATTCACTGGGTCGGCAGATGCCAGGATGCCTGGTTCGAATTTGTGGATTCAGAGCAAAGTAGTAATTAACCTTCAACTCACTCTGTGTGGATTGGTTCTGTTTGTTTGTGCGAACCATACTATTTTTATGTTCAATCGCTTTGCACTCCTCAGTTAGAATGGTAGTAAATGACTGATCACCATGCTAAGAATCCCTATTGCTAAACCTTTTCTACTTGCACTCACCGAAATCTAAGCTTTTAGACATGCTGCTAACGCATCTCCCTCAAATGTCTCAGCCTGCCACTACAGTCATCTGTCAGTGTTAACATTGGGTAACCATGACCTGAATAAACCACTGCTTTTGGTCGACATGGTCCCCCTCACTTTTACACAAGAACCATTCCCTTCTCTGTCAATGTCTAATATGTAGAGCATTCTCATGCATTTGCATGGACAAATATCACACGAGTGCTCTAGCGCGTACAACGTTGACGAGAAGGAGATGGAAGACAGAGAACCAACTGCGTTGTCCAAGCGTTGGTTGTTCTTGTTTTCGTCGCGATGTTTATGAATGGAACCGATTATGTTACGCAGTATAAAGTCAATTATCATTAATAGCTGGATTCCGACTGCTTGCTCGCAAGTGTTATTGTGGCTTCTGAACAAGTGGCATTGGAAATACGACAGTACGCGATTGAACCTTGGTCAGTCACTGCCGAGCTTTCAATGTGTTTATGACTGAAATCTAAGGAACACACCTGATTTCCATACACATTATTTTGTTTTACTTCCATTTCAGGTTATGCAGCGGTTCCCAACGTTCCTGACTTCTGATAAATCATAAATCTGCTGTCCACCCGATCAATTGTCGTTCTCATGATAAAGACTCTGAAACTACTGTGAACACTACCTGCAAGATGCCTGTAGTAGACTTCTTAAGTATTATTCTTTTTCTCGGTTTTATGGTTTTCGTATTTTCATAATAAAACCAATTGTCAGATGTTGGGTGTTTCGTCTTCAACTCATCAGAGCTAGTCTCTCAGTCAGAGACATATGTATGGGGGTAGGAAATTATTCAATCGGACTTGGGCTTTCCATGTGGGCGTGAAGAAGAAGGTAAACGACAAATTAACAAATACACTTGTGAAATGCGCTCCGACAAGTTTACCATGTAGATGAGTGGACATTTGAGAGGACGACACACCTTCTTTACCGTGAACATGACAAAATATCAGAAGAGAGAGTTGTTTCTATCGGGGGGGGGGGGGGAGGGGATGAGGGGGAGAGAGAGAAGGGAAGTGTTGATACTTCATAGGATGTGGATAGGGGAAATAGGGTCAAGAGAGGGTGTTTTGACATGATGAAGATTAGGATGTTGAAATTGGTATTCTTTGTACTCGCCGTGTGTTTGAGGGATACGGAGGACACAAGGACGTGTTGCCTGGATGGAGTTACTTCTCACTCTGTTGATCAATTCGAAGAATTTGCTTGATATGAAGTTTAACACTGTTTGATGATCGAATGATTGTGATGACTGATTTATTTTATTCAAGAATGATGATTAATGAGCACTTTTGCGGAGTCTTGGGAGGACATTACAATTGTCTGCCTTCTGATTTGGTTCCAGCTCTTTTGAGCATATTTCCATTCTACAGACCTGCATAAATTTGGTTTTGTGTCACGGAGTTATTTTAGTTATTTTCCCACTATGTTCTCTTATTAATTGTTTTGTCTCTGATTGTTTTCGATTGTAATGCTGAAAGATAACTAGAATTATTCATTATGTTTCAATAAATTCGCTTTTTCTAGTGTTTTGAATCTAACGAACGTTCATTTGCGAACGGTTGCTGCAGAACTTTTGGAGATCTGTTTTATTTCTGGTGCATGATTTGCTGTATACGTCTAAGTCTGTTTAGGCAATATGATTGTGTAGTCCGTGTGCAAAATCTCAAGTTATGAATATAGACAAATATTTGTGATTTTAATTTTGTTAATATATGATACGATGTGATACAAATATTCAAAGTTTTTACAGTAGAAAATTATTTGTTCCTATCCTGATGAGTACCTCCGTACTGTTTTCACAGTCCTTTCTCCAGTTTTTGCAATCCCTCCACCTGTCACTAGCGAAAATCAAGCATATACTGAATGAAACCTTGATCGTTTTTTGAGACATGAATAGTAGTGAACCAGTATCATGATGAAAATGAAATCCGCAAGTACTACTGATTACGTTTAAGAGATGAAATGCCTACCAATTCAACAATCATCACTAACTGATTGATTTATAATTGAACTGAACGCCATTTTATGTCAAAAAGCTGATATACTGTTGTATATTTGATCACAGTTCAAACCTGAATCTTTACTCCGCACAATGATGATGCATAATAGCAGTACATAAAAAAATAATAATGATAATAATAAAATAAGACAGAAATTTGAAATGATGTGACGCTTTGATAACCTGATAGTGAGATCTCAGATCGAAATACAAAAGAGTAACCCAAACATTAAGTGCTACAAGTGAAGATGTTCAGTATGTGGTTATGACTCTCTGTTTATTTAATTGTGCTGATGCCATGTCAACTAAACTAGGCTCATTTAATCTCAATCAAGTGGTCATGCATTTCATATCACCACCAAAGTAATAGAAAGCGATACTACATTTCGTATTTGACTTTTGCCATACTTTTAGGCTGCATCTTATTCAGATTATATTGTCTTATGATTTGGTTTTGCTTGTCATATATTTTACTCCATTCAAATTGAATTTAAGTCACTAA
Source organism: Heterobilharzia americana (assembly GCA_944470555.2). Taxonomy (NCBI): domain Eukaryota; kingdom Metazoa; phylum Platyhelminthes; class Trematoda; order Strigeidida; family Schistosomatidae; genus Heterobilharzia; species Heterobilharzia americana. The sequence continues at coordinate 39,528,993 of OX104134.1, forward strand.
CATCCTTTCTCAAATGTTTTCGTGATGACGTCTGCATTTTCGTTCTCATAAAGTGCCAGTCTACAATAGTTATTTCAGTGATAGTTGGCTGGTTGAGGTGTAGATATACAAGACCCAAGTGAAATTCATATCTAGTATTTGTAGACTTTCTGATGCAGAAGTTCGAGTAGCTACTTTTCACGGCAACGTGGAAAAGAATGAATATAAAAAGAGTAATATTAAAGTAGACAAAAACATATGAGGGAAGAGATAATAAATATTAGAAAGGGTAATGAAAATATTCAAGACTTGAGAGATGATAAATGGTGTATACATTAAGGTAATTATGGCCGATATCCAGTTGTATCACTGTCTCCAACCACTAATTACTAACACTTCGAAGACCCTAGTCGAGAGCTCACGCCTCACCACACGGTTCAGTAAACTCTTTATTTAGGTCTCACTATGATCTATGTACTGTTTCGAATTCCATATTTCTGCTTGTTTTGAGTGGTCTGTTTATCACCTTAATCCATTTCTGACTTCCTTATTTACGAAAACTTAATTAGAGTATTGGAGCTGTGTGTGTCTATAACGCAGTATTATTTCTTTTCAGATTTATTTATGTGTATGTACAGTAAATTTTTGCGCATGACTGTGACGTGCTTCCAATGAAAAATTCAATGTTGTAGTTTTCAGTTGCTGAAGCTGTACTGTGGGAAGGAAGAACATCTTTTGATTTAAATACTACTCACTTTTGGACCTTACGACGTCTTATGAAAAGCTTTATTACAACAGAATTTTGGCACCGTTCTAAGGTATAAGAACTTTAAAAGTAAGTTTGTTAATAAAAAGCGGATATCATTTATTTGAATGCTGCAGCGACTTGGGTTTTCATTTCACCTTCAACCATTGCGCAGTGCACGATATCCCTTTTGATAAAGGATTTTACTGGCATGTTTTAGCACACCGTATTTATATACCATCAACTTTCACAGCTAAACACACTGGCAATCTCAGTTTTGTTTATAGATCAGTATTTTGATTGTTATATGTCCTTTGGGTTCCTAGTGGAACATAGGGCTTCAGTTGCACGTCTGCATTCCACTCTGTTCTCTTCAGTCTTTTGAATCTGCTCCACGACTGCCCAGATGCTTTTAGTTCTTCCTCACACGATCTTCCCCATGTCACCCTCAGCTGGGACGCCCAACTCATCTTTTCCCCTTTGGATTCCACTTGAGGACCTGTAGCGTGATGTCCCCAGTCGGCCTTCTCAGTGTATGCCCAATCCATCTTCACTTTTTTCTGCATATGTATAGGGATATCTGGTAATGATCCTTCCTCAGGTTCACCTACGGAAACCTTGTTATGACTTTTACCTCTTTTTCATAGTCAAATCAGATCGTCTTCTCGGTGTTAGTCAAGCAGGAAGTCACTTCAATGACACCACTCCAACGCCTTCACTAAACTATTCAATCGGACGTAGAGACGGGAGGTGTGGAGACATTTTAGTGTGCATCTTTTCACTAGATACTATATGCAACGACGAACACTTCACAGTCATGCTGTACACACAAGATTCGTAGGTTCCGTAGATTATGTGGACTGATAAATAACTGAAAAACACTTGTAATGAAATCGTCTAGTATCAATACAGATCGATAGTGACAGTTTTTCTACCACCTTTCTGTCATGGAAGCATATTTATGAAACTGTGTAAAGTGTAATTAAAATGGAAAATTGTGAATAGTCTGGTCACCAATTCAGCACAAGGAAAATGTGTAGAAGACAGTTTCAGCCGCATGTTTTACTGATATTAGATAACCTATAGTTTAAAACGGTCTCATAAACAGATTCACTCACCTCACAAAGAAATCGTGGAACTAGTGGTCTGTTTCATGCTTCAGACAACGAAGACTCTAGTATTTACTCAGTGAACCAACGCACTAAGCCATTCATTCATAAATCGTGCTACTATGATTGACAAGGTAAACTTCCCCTGTTGCACAAACTATACTTCACCACATTAGAAGTTGCTAAGCTGACGCTGAAATGGGACGGTTTACAATCTACACCCTGATTTATGTCTAAATATGTTACTGCCTATTTCAAAGGGTTTGCGTATATATTCAGCCATGTGATTCTGTGACGGGGAACAAACATTAATGACAGTCATATCTTCAAACTATTGCATGAAACGAACATAAATAGAGTAAACTCAAAGTCTTTAGGTAGGATATTCTACGCTGCAAGCCTCCCTATCGTGCTATCCTGTCAACAGCTGATTCATTAGTACGTGAACGATAAATTGGGTGACTGGGTCTCATCATTATGTACTTACAAGTTCCCTTGCTCCTATGGAGCTGAGTACGTCAACCGTAGTATACACTTGTTTAAGAAGCGCACACGTGAACAATACTCAGCCTGGTTGCCAAAGGGTGAGTAAAAAAGCATGGCCATCTCCACTGCTGAACACCTCGTAGACGCTGGACATCTAGCTTCTCTGAAAACCTGATCCAAAGTCCTGTACACAGTTCAAAAGGAATGAGGACTAGACATTTATGTTCAGCCGAAGCTTTGGCAGTTTTAAATCTCAATTGTGTATTCAAAAGAAACATGTACAAACACTCTCTTCACCGTGGTCTTAATCAGGTACTCTGAACCTCTGTTTATTTTTATATTATTTTTTTAAACGTTTATTCATTTATTTTTAACAGATTCCAAACATTTTATGAAAACTATTCATATTATATCTTTTGTTAGGCGATATCATTTCATTCCCTATGTGCATCTTTCGATTAAGTTTGATCTCTAATCGGAAACTTGTCTACAACATTCTATCTTTTTACCCATATATTTGCGAATGCACAGTTACGAAAGTAAACCATCGAAAAGATAATCATCTGTGTTGTAGCCGGTTGTTTTTTTTTAAATGACCAAATGAAGATTTTTCGTTGTATTTCAGGTATATATGTGTCATGGAATGCACCTCTTTCAAGTTCACATTTGTGACTAGCATATCCTTACCAGATTAATTTGATGAATGTTGAAGAATAATTAGTGACTTCAATATTCTTCGTGATAGGTTACCTGGATTATCTATCTATAGAAAGCCCTAATATGTGACATGGAAAATGTCACGCATTAGAGTGAATTTAGCAGATAAGCAACTGGCTTGGAGCACGATTAGTTTAAAGCTAAGATTTATTCACTTTTAACTCAGTGGCAACAGTTAAGTTTTGTTTCTGGAGGGAGTTAACAATGACCACTAATTAGGATCGTACTCAGAAAGAAATGGCAAATCAATTACTCTAGTTCTTAGCATTTCTCTAATTGATATAAGTTCGTCATAAAAGGCATTTGCAGATTTATCGACCATCCTTAAATGAAAGTGAAATTTTCTGAAGAAAAGGGATACTTATGTGGATGGAGTGACTTGATGCAGTCAAGTAGAATTTGCTCTAGGGATTAACTTGTCACTTCTATGAATGTGGAAAACCTTTATAAAATTTTGTGTTAGTTTGAAAACTGGTACTGATGTTTTATCATAGATGCTAGTCTACTGTAGTGATCGAAATAGTCCATTACAACGACTCACTGCAGCTTTATTGGCTAGAACTCCTTTTGCTTGAGGTCGTATCATGCCGCTGGGGATGGCAGGACAGCTGTAGGTCTAGCGGAACTTAAGCTCAGACCCAAGAGTTTATCTAAGTCATTTGTTTTAAGGAAGTCTTGTTAATAGTCTCAAGTAGGTGTAACTTATCTTTAAAACTGAAGATCGTTGGTTAATGAGACCACTAAAACAGAATCATCTTATTCAGACCTCAAGAGTAACTTTTCAAGGTATAGAAAACCAGGAAGGGTTAACAAACTACAAATTTTTAGTAACATTTAAGTCTCTTCTGAACATCAACAACCTTCTTGGGATTATAGGATCATATCTCTGGTTATTCTGGACAGTCTGCTGAAGAAGCTACGGGATACACAGCGAAATGTTTAGAAATATCTTGTTGCGATTTTCTAAACACGATGGGATAATATTAAAACTCAATCATATAAGGATTAATTCTGACTCAGCGCTTAACTTGTTTCAGGACATTCGTAACAGCTATGGCCTAGATGCTTATAATCTTTTAACTTCTCCCTAAATGGCTAGACTTAACGCCTGTATCAGTGTCTTTAACTGCGTGCTCCATTAAGCAGTCCAAAGAAGCAAGTTTCTGAATCTCTTTAGCTGTGACTATGTCTATCAGTTCATATGCAGAAGTATGTAGATTAGAAGGACATAAAGGTGGATGTCTACTAGGTTCTCAGAGCGTGTTGCAAAAACTCTACTTTTCATGGGTTTAGAGCTGAGAAATCAGATAGAAATAGTTAAAGATTTTCAAACCTCAAATAGGGAAAATTGTCGTTCTTTCTTTCGTCTGCTAAAACCATTGTGATCCGAAGTTTCTGACTCCATTTTATATGTTCGAAAAAGGGACGATCATCAGTCTTCTACAGCCACGGTAGTCTTTAAAAAAACTGTTCGTATCTCTCTTTTAATTGTGGTTTTTCTCGATATAGTCATCATTCTTTTAAAATTCACTCTCTCCCTCATGCTGAACTTGAAGGTTTTGTTTTGTTGAGAAGTCATTTCACTTTTCTAATATTTTCCTACCTGCGGCAAACCATTTGTCAATTTTAGTTATGAAAAACAGAGTAACTTCAGTTATGACTGAATGTCATATATTCCTTATTTCTTCCATCGTTCGATGCTCAGATTCCTGTGTTGAAATGAACACACTGAGACTTAATATGTAGAATAGGTTTATTGTATTTCTTTATTCAGTTATTACTTTTTTACTACGAAGTTGTATGCAGCTGAGTAGAAACTATGAAATAAAATTGCACCATCTTATTTGACAGATGGCGTTTTCATTACCTTGGTCAAATGTATCAAGGGGAGAAGGTGCTTGTAAAAAAGCTAGCACCCATCCCTCCCTTGTTACTTCTACGTAATTTAGATGAATTCCACTTTATCAGATCACTTTAATGAAATGGAGTACACTGACTTATTTGTTTCCAAGATTTAAGCGACCTATTATCAATAATATTATTTTCTAAACACTGAGTTTTGAGTGCACTCATAAGAATTGACACATTTTTTCTGCTTCTACTAAAATAAGCAGTGCTATAGACTGATAAAGATCAACAAATTACTCCATTAAATATCTTAATAATAAAAACTGTAAGACATACGAGATCAAACTGATTCTTTTTTTATTTCACATCAGTTTATCTGAAAATAACAGCCAAATACTGTTAGTGTTTTGGCAGATCTTTGTGGATATCTGAGTATGTCGCTCAGTCCCTGACACAGAATTTCACTGTCTATTTCTCTGAAATATAAACAAATATTTATCATTCTGTGTTAATAAACTTTACTTACCAGGTTGATTTACTCAAAGTTTGAGAAAGAAAAGGTCAAGATAGCTATATGGCTTTAAGTTATACCATATGTTTGCAGTAACACGTCTTGGTAAATAGCTCCTACTAAAATGAATTCAGTGCACTAATGGAATGTGTTAGATAGATGGCTGTTAGATTGACCCAACGCAGTATGTGAAATGATCCTATGGTGATTTTAATGTCACATAATTTAAGAAATCTGCATTTCATATCACGTTTTCTGCAGTTTATAAATTTTTCTAGCATTTGAAAATTCTGGCAACATTTAGCGTTGTATTTATAAGAGACCATAATTTCACCTAAAAACATTTTAACTAAAGCATATACTTTGCCAAACTCAAAGTAAAAAAAATATGTATACTGAACTTCAGTTTACTAGTGGGTTACGAGGCAAGCCTATGTTGGGTGGGCGTCATTAAAAATAATTATTATGTAGGGAGATGGTGAATGAAGTTGAAAGATAACTTTGTTGCAGCAGAATCCATACCGTCGGTAGCTAGGTACAAGCCTGGAATCCTACCCACTATACCATAAGGTTCGACCACCAGCTAGGTTTCATTCAAGACCAACTGGTGTGACTCCCGTTAGTTCTTCAAAACACTAACACCCTACGAGGTTTCACACCCCGGTTCAAATACAGTTGGGACAGGAAGGGGTGACTTTAAAGGCCACCTTAGCAACAACTGAAACGACCAATTATTATTATTTTTATTATTAGTCCCTTGGGTTCCTAGTGGAACATAGGGCCTCAGTAGCACGCCTCCAGTGACCTCTGTTCTCTGAGATCTTTTGAACCTGGCTCCACGACAGCCCACAACCTCTCATTTCCTCCTCGCACGATCTCCTCCATGTCACCCTCACCTCGGACGCACAACTCGTCGCTTCCCATGGGGATTCCACTCGAGCAACTGGCCTGACGCGTGATGTCCTCGGTCGGCCTTCTCAGTGCATGGCCAATTCATCTCCACTTCCTCCTGCATATTTGTTGCGTGATAGATTCTTGGTTGGTTCGTTCCCAGAGCTCCTCGTTGCTTATTCTTTTATTCTGGTCATCTGATCTTCAGTAGCGAGTCGGCGTAAGCAGTTGTTGATGAATGTCTGTAGTTTATTGGAAATCCCTTTCGTGACGCGCCAAGTCTCTGAACCATACAGAAGCACTGACTTGACGTTGGTGTTGAAAATCCGCATCTTGTTCCACATGCTGAGTGCAGTGCAGAAGATCTCCACACTGGTTTCAGGCTAATGAACACCTGTCTTGCTTTTCCGATTCTGACTTTGACGTCCTCGTCCGTCCCGCCTGTAGTTGAAACAGTGCTTCCTAGATAAGTGAAGGAGGTTACTTCCTTCAAGTTTCTCCCGTTGACGGTGATTGGAGTTTGTTGTTGTTGTTGATGGTGGTGGTGCGGTATCTTCATCACTTCTGTCTTCTCTATATTCACCTGAAGTCCCGTCTTAGCTGCCTCTTCTATCAACTTGTTAGTTTTTGCCTGCAGATCTTCAAGTTTATGTGACATTAGGCACAAGTCATCGGCGAAATCCAAGTCTTCTAGGTTCTTTTCCGCAGTCCAGCGTATCCCCCTCTTCTCACGATCCCCACTGTTTGCTGCATGATCCAGTCTACCACAATAAGGAATATCATGGGTGATAGTAGGCAACCTTGTTTCACTCCTGTCTTCACTTCAAAAGCATCACTGAGCTTCCCATTGTGAATTACTTGGCATGTGGCATCTTCATATAGTTGTTGAATGAGGCGGATAAAGGTTTGCGGTACTCCGTAGTATTGAAGCAGTTTCCAAATTACTTCTCGGTCGACGCTGTCAAAGGCCTTCTCAAAGTCGATGAAGTTGAGGTAGAGAGCTGATTGCCATTCTATGCTCTGTTCTATGATGATGCGCAGCGTTGCAATTTGGTCAGCATATGATTTGTACTTCCTGAAGCCAGCCTGTTCCGGTCGTAGTTTTGAATCCAGTGCATCTTTAAGCCTCTCCAGGATGATGCGGCTTAATATTTTGCTTGGTGTGGGTGGACAGGAGAGTGATTTCGCGCCAGTTCTTGCGAGCACTGAGGTCTCCCTTCTTCGGCAGTTTGACAAGGTAACCCTTCTTCCAATCGTCAGGTACCTTCTCTTCCCTCCACACCTTCTGCAATAGTGGTGTGAGCATGTCAGCTGTTGTCTCTGCGTCTGTTCTCAGTGCTTCTGGCGGGATCCCATCTGGTCCTGCTGCTTTCCCACATTTCAGTAGCTTTATGGCGTTCAGGACTTCCATTTTCGTTGGAGGATTTATGTTCACTTGTAATTCAGCGGCTGCAGGTGGTATTTCTGGACGAAGCGCAGGTGGTGGTCGATTCAAGAGCTTCTTGAAGTGGTCGGCACATCGTTTCCTCTGTTTCTCTTCTTTCGTAATTAAATTTCCTTCTTCATCTTTTATTGGTTTCATCTGCGTTGGTCTCTTCCCTGATAGCAACCTGGTTACTTGATACAATGTCGTCAGGTCTCTCTTACCTGCAGCCTGTTCTGCTTCACTTGCCAGTGTCTTGTAGAAGTGTCTTTTGTCTTTGCGTGCACTCTTCTTCACTTCTTTGTCCAGTGTTTTATACATTGTGCTCAGTTCCTCTTGTCGTTGAGCGTCCTTGCACTGGTTTATCTTCTGCTTCACCATCCTCCTCTCCTCTATCAGCTTCCAGGTATCCGTCGAGATCCATTCCTTGTCTTCTTTCTTTTTCCTTCCTAATACTGTTGTGCAGGTTTCTTTCCACATCTCTTTCAAAGACTTCCAGTGTTCTTCCACACAGGTTTCTTCACAGATGTTCCTCATTTTCTCCCATTTTGTCTTGATGGCTGCCTTGAAGATCTCCTTTGTAGTTTCATCCTTCAGTTTCCGAGTGTTGTACTTGAATTGAGGTCTATCACCAGCTTCCTTGAAGGCTTTTAACTTGATTTGGAAGGTTCCTTGCACTAGATAGTGGTCTGAACCTACATCTGCTCCTCTTCTTCACCTTGTGTTAAGTAGACTGCGTCTCCATTTTCTCGAGATTGAGATGAAGTCGATTTGATTTTTAGTGTGTCCATCTGGTGAAATCCATGTCGCTTTGTGGATATCTTTGTGCCTGAACACATTGCCTCCAATCACCAAATCGTTGAATGCACAGAATTCTGCAAACAATTCTCCATTCTCATTCATTTCACCTAGCGCCTCTCGACCCATGGTTAGTTCTCTTCCTGTGTTGTCCCCTCCCAGTTTGGCATTCATGTCGCCCATCAGAATTTTGATATCGCCAACTGACGTCTTGTCCAGTGTTGATTGAAGTTGTCTGTAGAAATCCTCATTTTTCTCTTGCTCTGCATTATTTGTAGATGCATAACATTGTATGATTGTGACCTTCCTTCATTTTGAGTTGAACCTTGCTGTCATGATCCTGGAGGAGATTGGTTCCCACTGCATGAGAGCCTTCGATGCTCTAGAGGACATCATGATAGCCACTCCACAACTCAGTGTGCTCGTGGTTGGCGTCTGGGTGACAATATCGGAGTAGATTATTGATTCTCCAGTTGACAGTTTGGAGAGTCCACTCCCATTCCATCTGCTTTCGCAAATCCCAAGCACTTCGATGTTATACCTTCTCATCTCGTTTGCAATCTGGGCTGCCTTACTGGGTTCAAACATCGTGCGGACATTCCATGTCCCCACGTTTACTTTCGCTTTCATCGAGAGAGGTGAAGACACATCGGCCAATTGGCTTCTTGAAGGCTTTCACCAACTGGCGTCATTTCGCCTCTCCGATTCCAGCGGGGAATAAGTTTGTTTTCATTTTTTATATTTTGTTTGTGCTGTGAAGTTTCTTTAGCGGTTAGATTTGTTTTACGGGGTAGGCTTGCTAGCCGTATAGCCAACCTTCCCTCTTTACCCGGGCTTAGGACCGGCTAGTAACTAGTAAACTAGTTAACCAGGCGAGGTTGAAACGACCAATTAGGTTTCTGTATTTCGGCTTGAATGCAAATTTTTATAGAATACAGACATCTGATTGGTTAAATTAGCTGTTCTAGGGTGGCCTTTAAAATAACTCCTAGAAAGGAAGAAAGGACAACTTACTGAGCCACGACAATGAACCGCTTTTTACGATGTCGTTGATTTGATTTCGGCGTTTGTGTGGGACTTTTTTTCGCCAGTCATTATCACTTCATATGGGAATCAATCTGCCAGCCTAGTTCATCTTAGACCTATACACTGACTTAAAGTTCAATTTTGTGATAGAGCTAATTGATAGAAAGGGGAGTTAACAGTAGTGCGAGTGAAATATACAAATCCAATATTTGAAAGACTAAATACGAAAATAAAACAAAGTGAGTAAATCAATAAAGCATATTTTTTCTCGAAGTATTTAAATGAATGCCACGTAAATGAGAAGCGTGGCTTGGTATCAGAAAGAAGCTAAAAAGACATAACGAACAACTTGCTATATACGTTAGCTCATATAGGTTCAAAAATACACTCAGAAAATCGTTGTGGTACACTAACAGAGAGATCATTATACAGCCTTGCAACGAAGAGAATCGGTTAAAGTTGTGACATTTCACAGTAGCGTGGGCCATATATCTTTAGACGCAGTTATTGTGAAGAATCTTGGTCGATCCCCCTTTATAAACTGCTTTCATCCCTGATTATTCTCACCATTAGCTTGAACGAGAACTGTTGCATCAAAAGTCTCGGATGAGATTGCAGAAATCAACTGACTTTTGTTAACGTTTGAAAGCAGGTTACTAACTGTCTTTACCTCTGTTTCTACAGCAGAGAGGATATCACGCGAGGGTTTACCAAACAGAGAAATGCTCAGATAAACGCTTCACTAAATCTCTTCTAAATACACGCTTGACATCCTCATCGTTCAGTGAGGACACAGAGGAATCACTGCTGGTTGTCTTCTGCGACCAGTAAGGTGAGAACATACACGTGTCCGTACTAACACATCATTGGGGTCTATACAGATACTGCAGAAAGAGTGGCAACTCACAGGTCCTCTCCAACGATGGCTTATAGTAATATGATCTGTGTCCACCGTTAATTTGATGTCGGCAGACGCGTAATGAGACAGTGTGTCTCCTTATGCTTGAAGTTGATACTGGCTAGAAACAAGTGATTGTCAGAACGAAATGGCAAGAGATGACCACTGTTGTCAGTTCATTGGCATGACATACCATTGAGACGCCTCTCTTATTAGTTCAGCCTCCTTACTTCAGCATTCAAGTTGCCTTCCACTATGTTGATATGTGAACTATTTTGCTTTATGCCACAAAAGTAACAACTTTTGGTAGAATTCATCCTTTTCATGTTCCGAACTGCAGTTGATTGGGTGTGGGTGAAGACCACAAATATGCATCGATGAGTATCAAGTCTTTTTTCCACTTCTAACAGATTCATTCAACAGTTCAAGGCATAAATATCCATTGACTGGTATTCACTCAAGTTGTGCTCTTCCTTAATGCTATACCTAGACCAGAAAGTACATGGGAGCTAACCAGTAAGTCTCTAGAAACCCTCAAGGTGAATTTCATAAATAACTGCACTGTTTAGGTGAGGTCAATTAAATAACCACAGGAGTCATATTTGCGCGTCTCATAAATACAGCATATATCCATAGCTCAAGATTCCAGAGTTTCGGCAAACGAAACTTGTTGTCCGCTTTGTGATAGGGTTCGGATGTTGAAAGTTCCAGTGTGAAACCGGCAGCATGGCTTATCTCAGAGGGAGATACCGGCCAGTCATGGATAAGGATTTTCTGCTGTTTGGCCTAAATACAATGCAGTCATGTAGGCAGTATAAACTTGCACTTCTTGACCCCGAAGTTCAATGTTGAATATCAAGAAGCTTCTTCAACTGTTTAGAAAATATTTATTCAAGTTTGGAAATAGATACAAAAAGCAGTGAACTTTGTTTAGCTGTCTGACTGATTCAATGTTTGAACAGTCTTTCTTTTAACTCGACGACGATACCTAGTCCGCTCCCATCGTTTAGTTGCTTCTTGTAATTTTGATAGTTCATTTACACGGTTCAAAAACTCCACTGGTGCTCCAACGATGGGATCCATATAACCTTTAGTATTGGTTACTAAAAAAAGATATGCGGAATACAAGCATTAGTAATAAATGAGAAAGTAGAAAGCAGAAGTAGCATGTTCACAACTGTCGGTTAGAAATAATCACTCATCTGTTTTGTACTAAAAAGATGGGCACACTTTACACTATTACCATAAAAAGTGCTTTCCAAGTTGGGTATCATTACGATCGGGTTAACCATACACAGAAATGACAATGTTTTGTCAATACCGCCCAGTTTTACACAGAAACCATTAACTATCGATAGTCAAAAAGTGTCTTTCATTTTATTCATTATTATATGCTCCCTGTTTGTGAACTTTTATGAAATGTGGCAAATCAAATCGGTTCACTTTTATGGCAGTTTGTACTTTTTATGCTTGTCTATCTACGTTAAACCGTTGCAACTATAAGCACGAGACGCTTCAGAAACCATAAAGGAACAAAAATATGAAAGTTCTCACTTATAGCTTAAATTCAACTTAATTTCTACTAACTGTGAAAAGTTAGTTTAACAGGGATTGAAAAAATTACTAAACCTAAGAGTATGCGAAATACGTTTACTAGAGTATTGTCTGTAATTATGAAAGCCAAGATGGTTAGCTTAATTTTACCTAATGGATGTTAAACCAATGAATTCAATTTGCTCACCCTAACACCTGTTAAGACAATGATGCTGTGAAGGTAACCCAGTAACACTAAAGACGACACAGTGGCTCTTAGACCATATTTCAAGGGACTGTTGTGGTACGCAACAAAAAGTGTGAAACACAGCACCGTTGGCACCAGCCAGGGTAAAATCATTTCCTAATTTATGTGGTCACTAATTGGTAGACGTTGAGATATCGATTGGTATCATGAAGTTTCTGGTCTATATGGCATCCATGCTATAATTGTTTAATCAAGACAACTCAATAACTCCTAGTGACTCTGTGACTAGATTCTGGTAGATAACAAACAATCATCGGTGTGAGTTGGTTTCCAAACTTATAGCACAGCTATACGAAGCAGTGATCATATAGGTTTTGTTTAGAATTCAAAGGAAAAGTGCAAGGCCTAGAAGTACCTAAGTTTACTTACGAAGTAACAAGTGGATTTTTGAACATCACAAGCCGCGTTGACTAAAGTTACAAGATCAAGGTTCTGAGCTCGACAGAATAAAGTACTTGTAAGCTAACAAATTTTTAAAGATCAGTGGGCTGAAAATGGGTATGAAAAGGAGTGGAAAAGATTATCTTAAAGTTTTTATGCCCAACGAATATGCAGAAGAAAGTGGAGATGGATCAGGCATACACTGAGAAAACCATTTGGAGGCATCACGCGCCAGGCCAGGCCGTCGAGTAAAACCCGCATAGGAAACGACGAGTTGGGCGTCCCAGCTGAGGGTGACATGGGGAAGATCGTGTGAGGAAGAACTAAAGCATCTGGGCAGTCGTTGAGCGAGGTCCAAAAGACTGCACAGAACAGAGTGCAATGGAGACGTGCTACTGAAGCCCTATGTTTCACCAGGAACCCAAGAGACAAATAATAAATATAATATAAATAAAGTTTTTACGCTGCTTGTGTGGTGAATTAAGTATGTTGAACAAACAACACCAATAAAGGCTGCTTCTTATATGAATGAGACAAAGAAGAAGCTAATCATATACAACAAGTTTAGAACCATTCCTTTTATCATTGATCTTTAAACATCTTTTAGAAAACTTTGACACTGATGAAATAACATAATGAGGTAAGGTGGATTGTATATTTTTAGGAAAGATCAATATTAACTTCTCTCCTTAAAGATGCGAAGTTACATTGCTGTAAATGGTTACAATTCACAGGAAACACTATCGCATACATTTACAGATAACTAGATGACTTCTTGTCTAAATGGACGGTAACTGAGATGCTTGGCAGTATATCCCCAGCTCTCATGAATTTTAAAGCCTTCTAGTCTATCTTTCGGAAAAGATAATTTCTCATAAATTGAATTCTTTAGAAAAAGTAGTAGAACTGAGTTGAAGGAATAGGTAAGTTCGAATTCGACCAATAAGGCGCAGACATATTCCTCTTCTGTCCAGAAGTGCTGATAAACTTAGTGCTTACATTACAGTTTTAAAGTTGTACAAATCGGAGTCCCGCTTCCCTAAGAGATGGTATTTATTGTGATAAACCAATTTACTTAAACATGTTTGTGAATGTAACACGTTCAAAAAATTCATATGTTGTGATTCCAGAGCATAGTAGGTAGGTGAAGAAATTTACAGTTATAAAAAAATCTTATATTTCTTTTAAAACATTGTTATATTCATTTAAATGAATATTTCACTGTATGCATATTTATTTTCTAAACTAACTGAAAATCTGTTTGTTATGGCAATATGCAAAATAACAATAGCCATTAAATTCATATATATATATATATATATATATATATATATATATATATATATATATAGACTCACGTTTCTTAAAAATTGTCAAAACTAGTAAATTCAGATGACCACAAACAGGAGGACAACATGCCTGTTCAACTTATGATACAAATTATTACATTTTTTATAACGAAAATAATAACTAATAAATGAACACATGTTGGTGCACAAAAAGGATTTTTAGGAAAGCTACTGAATTCATATGCTTATCAAGTAAAATCACATGTATTCTTCAATCTGTAGGATATCATATTACTTTAGTTCACCTAGAGATAATTGATTCTAACTAAGGTGGATAGTCGATAAATACTATGTGCTTACATACCTTTCACTTTTATCGGGATAAAGAAATTAGAATTCAAGTTGCAATCACCTAAACTCAGGATTTCGTATCGATTGCCTTCAGCTGCCTAGCATTAACTAAAGTACACATAGACAGTGGGGTTGCCTATGTTTTGTGATGATTAAGGAAGCTCTGATGATCACTTTTCAAGACAACAAAATGCAACAGTTGAATGAAGTGATAATAACTCAGAAACCTCTCCGAGGATTTTTTGGCATCATGAATCCGATGTAGGAAAGTTATATAGTACAAACTAAATTATTAAAAACCAAATTCTGCATATCATAAATATTAAGTTAGTTGGACCATAATCTCAGTAGTATATAAGCGTATCTGTTAGTAAGGCAAACTAACGTTTACCTTATTTACCCTACTATTTGTTATCATCTAAACGAAGGAAGTATGAAAATACAATCGAAGCACAACGGAGTGAAATCTTTCTTATTTGAACATAACCCAATCCTGGTAGGCTGCATAGCTTTGCTAGAAATCTACTAACAGAAACAGTTAGAATCCTTGTAATCAGCATCTGGGAGACCATAATCTTCCATCTGTCAGTAGTAGTTGGTTGCAGAATCCAAGATGTTGACCAATAACATAATCTCTCAACAAGAATGTTCCGTGTCCAGGACGCTGCAACAGTGATATGCATAGGGAAGTAAGAGATGCAGATGAAACCCTCCAAGTGCTTTACTGATATCGTCAAAATATCTGTGTAAACTATGGAATGAGTAATACTGATAGTGTAGTCTTTGCTGAGACAAAACTCCTTGTAGTCTTTTATTTGCAAGTGGTTATTTCAAAACATATATACTGAGAATGTTTACAATGAGTTTAAAGAATGCAGTGGCTACACTGCATCTCCAATAATTTAATTGTAAGGAAAGGGAATCCACCTGCAATTAAAAGTTCAATTTAGAGGAAAATTTCCATCGGCATAATTTTTTATTAGCATAATTAACAGTGGAGAAAACTTGTTGTTTGAACGACATACTTTCGGACAAAATATACAGTTTACCATTAATTTGATTTAGCGAGCGAGTACACTGTCTGCATAACCTTAGATTTACAAAGTACGATTTAGCGCCCATACTTTAATAGTTTTGATTATCACTTTGAAAAAGTGCGCACACAGAAAAGATAACAGGGATAAAACTGAGATATATGATTCAGGTGGATAAATTTGCAACGGAAATAAGTATCCAATTACAAGTACGAGCCACTCTAGGATTTCGAAGATGTCTGCATCCTTAAAAACAACTCCAACCAATATTTTACATACTTTTTCACCCCACTTCTATTCAGGCTAAAATAAAAGCTCAGAGAGTTGGAATCTGTTAGAATCACACACACCTATCAGTCTTGGTCTTAAATATTTAAAGGTAGTCTTTTAGAAGCTCCTTCCTGACCTAAGTTTTATGATTGCTGATAAACAATAACATGGTATGTCTGCAACGCTATAAAACTGATTCCCATGCGATCTAAATGCATGTCATTCAATGTCACTGATGGAGACATTGATAATGAGCAACCAGTGCCATGCTAACTAGTGATCATGGTTTTGCCCTTAACAGTGAGCGATTAGGATCCTCATCTCCAAATTAACATTACTATTTCAGTTTTGGATACCTGATATCAAGAATGCAAATTAGGTGTCCAGCTATTTCTCCAACTGCCTCCACTCATCTTAAATCACACTGGATTTGATATTTCTCACTTTAGTGGCCACATCATAAATATGATCGATAAAATTCGTCCCATGTTGTAAACTAAATATAATGACATTAATTACTGTTGGATGACTATTAATTATTGCGATTAGTTTTCACTCAATTGTCTCGTCGTCGGAAAGCAAATTTAACGTAGAATAGGTCATGATATTGTGTCGTCTGTAAAATTTCTACTGGGAAATTGCATGCTTCATCATAACTGCAAAAAGGATGATTCTATTGGGAATTGTAGAAGATAAATGATGGCTGTCACCCAGATAAATGAAACAGTCAATGTGTTCAAATTAATCACACCTGAAATTTAAATTAAGCCTTATGAGGATAGAAGTCTGAAGCACTGGCTGGCGTGTAATATGGAAAAAAATGATTTAGTATGCATCAGACTCACAGAATGTTTCAATGTGTTTCTTCTCAATCGCACACATTCTTCAGCATCTGCTGAGTTTAATCTGTGTACCCAATCTTTATGAGCGTATGTCAGTTATTTAGGACTTTCAACTTCCAATGATTGAATGATGGACTGAAAATATCATTTTTTCGATACAAGTATCTGGGTAATATTGTCACTCAGTAAACACGTTTTACGATCTCGTAAAAAGACCTGTGTTCAGAGCAATGTTTTAGCAGCCAATGTTTTGACTGAAAAACCCTCAAGGTCATACTAGTGGCCGTCATCAGTATAACTGGGGATTCTAAGTGAGCAAAAATAGATTAGTTAGTCGGTAAGTATGTTGGTGCATTTATATTTGGCAACCAAAACTTCGGTTCAGAAACATTCATATCCCGAGCTACAAGTATTTACTACTACACGAACGATATATAGTTACTGAATTGTATTTATCTTTTACACGGTATGTATGTACCAGGGTAGCTGAAATCAACTATGGTTTATCGTGAAGCAAAGTGGAATCAAATTTTACTGATTATTTAAGCATGTAAAACAATCGTTTAAGTCATCCAGTATTCCTGAAGGTGAAATAGGATTTAAAAAATAAAACGTCAGAAAGCAAACCACAAGTGTAACGAAATGGGAGCAAAAGTCTGAAGGTTATATATATTTTGCTAAAAGGTTATAGGGTACGCACGCATCTAACAAACTCAAAACTGGTAATTTCAATAAATCCACCAAAGAATAAGATCAGGAAAGATGAAGTTTCATATGAACTACACTTCTGTTATCTTTCAAACCGGAGAAGGAGTTTTACATTTTTGCTGACTGGTGTAACATTGGATACAGAATACTTCTGATGAGTTCGCTCACTTTGGAAACCATTTTTTATCTTAGATTATGCTTGCATTTTTCTTGAATGAATTGTTTTTCTGACGTTATATCTCAGTTACTTTAACAGCCAACATTAGTTTAAACTTAGTAAATTTTCTTTGTATAAGTTTTGTACACCAAAAGCAAAAACTAACTGAACAATTGTTTGTAAAGCTGAATTTACAAAAAATAAACAGGAGTAAGAAATGTGTGCCATTATCACGCACAAATTAATGTTCTCACTAATTAAACGGATAGTGAAATGAAATAGCCCGATCCTCGCAAACACTTGCATGTTGATTGTCATAAGTAACCAACATTGTATACAACAGCAGAGATCAGCATGCGAAATGAATATGGTTACCTAAAATCTTGTAGGCGTACAACTTATTGCTGAAATGAAGTAGTATGCTCATCAACTCATTTGTTATGCAAAAATTTGCATACAAGTTAGTTACTTAACAGTTACATTTATAGAGGAAATTACTTAACATTCACAAAATTCAAAGAATTCGGAGATAACTAAAAGTAAGAAAAACAAGTGTATTCATCATTTAGTGTATCAAAAAGTGTAACATAGCATGCTTAGCCATGAATGTTGCTTGTATTTAGGTACCTAGCTTAAAACTTCAGTTACTACCACCAATATGCATCAATACATGACGATATTCCTACTACTGTTTAAATCGATATTAATAGTTAAATAAATTTTACTGACTGGTCTTTAATGAAGTATATCTCCTGCGAAAATGCCTTTGAAGGATAAATAACGCAAATGCTTTTCAGTTTATCACGTTATGACTACTACATTTAACCGACTAGTTATCATCTAAGAAGTATAATCAACTTCTATCCCCTTAAACTTTTCATCTAATCGACTTTTTGAGATCTGAATTATCCAGAAATTAAGGTGAATTTTAAAATGTGTGTTTAGAAAAACCATCTCTCTTTTTGGTCACAGTGTCGACAAAAAAAATCAGTGTAAATGCTTGCTCGGTGACTACTGATATAAGTTAAATCACAATACAATTAATGATGAAGAATCCAATTTGCAGCAAAATTAAGGCTTATTTAGAGTAGGTAATTAACAGTTTCAATAAATTTATTCTGTCGAGTTTTTTTTTGGAATTCAGATTGAGTATATAGATTGCATTTTTGGCTATTGTTGATTGCATATTCAATGTCAATCACGTTAGGAATGTGGCTGTCATATGCCTTACATCAGTGTTAATGAGATCACTAAAATGTAATAAGTGATTAATATTAGAATTGATAGTAAGTTAATGAAAGTTTTAACATCTTTTTTTTCCGAATGTTTTAAAAGTATCTTTAAACGAACTGCTGAACTTAGCAGTAGTAATAACAATCACTTTTAAGACTTTTGACAGTGTTCAGCGCTCAACTTAAAAAAGCCTTTAAATAATCACAAATGTTAACCGGTAACGGTCTGTCTGATTACGGAGTTGATTCTGACATGGTCAATGTAAATATAAAGTGTTTCTAGTCTGAAATAATGAACTACTGAAAAGTGATGTATGACTTTAAGATTTTCAAAAGGTAGCTACCACTTGATTACCCATTGGCCAACAAATATGCAGAAGAAAGTGGAGATGGATTAGGCATACACTGAGAAAACCATTTGGAGGCATCACGCGCCAGGCCAGGCCGTCGAGTAAAACCCGCATAGGAAACGACGAGTTGGGCGTCCCAGCTGAGGGTGACATGGGGAAGATCGTGTGAGGAAGAACTAAAAGCATCTGGGCAGTCGTTGAGCGAGGTCCAAAAGACTGCACAGAACAGAGTGCAATGAAGATGTGCTACTGAAGCCCTATGTTTCACTAGGAACCCAAGAGACAAATAATAGTATGATAATATTATGTGTTTGTTAAAACTAGTATCTATTGTTCAATTTCTATCAGGAAAAATGTTTTATCTAAATCATTTGCTTGATATATATCATCAGTAGGCATCCAAATAACACTCCAGAAAAGAAGCTGAAGAATATTTTACAGTTTAATATTACAGTATGTCAATCTGATACGTACAGATTATTTATGAACTGCGAATATAATACCCTATGCGTCTATACCCCTCTAATTTTCAGTATAGCTTAAGAAAACTCAATTTCATTATGGTTATAAAAAGTATATTGGAAAAAGTCGACTTGTGAATCAACATCACGATGGATATTCCTAAAATATTCTAAGATTCAATTATCAACACCAGGAAAAAAACAAACATAAAAATGATATTAAAACTTTATATAAACTAAGAGAATTATTTGGAATACGGTCAATCAGTGAATAGCTGTTGGGATGAACAAATGCATTTCATTGAAACGATAGGATATTTAATTTATTGAGCTTTGAATATATACACTTTGAATGAAGCCAACTGTAGTCGCTTACGTAGTTTATGAGATAAAGCTCGGTTTAGTATATCGTATCGTATTTTGTTTCGGTTGATTTTCCTCAAAGGATATATAGGAGCTGTATTTAGTGACTCAAAAGTACTCATGA
>OX104134.1:39549286-39581564 GCA_944470555.2 Heterobilharzia americana
GAACTGTTACTACGGCAATCCTCGTGGTAGCCCAGGGTGGGCCGACCACCGGGGCAAAATCCCATATGCGTTTACACTTCTTTCTCCCGGCCACAGGGACGCACTGACTGCCGAGATTCCTACTGCTCCTTCTGTTGACAGGTTCAAGAAGAGGTTGGACGGCTACGCAGTGACTCACCGTCTACGCTCACCCGGCTGGGAGACGGACGAGGTTGATACAACCTACTAACTCCACACAACCAAGCACAGCCAAACCATTACCGAGCCTTTTGTGCCGTCACCATAGTCGCAGACCTGACTCTAACTTTCATTTCCCTAAAGCATCCGCCCTCCCCTGTCCTACAGATAGTACTGCTATCTCCATTCTCATAACCCTTCCTACAACCTTACTTGCTCTCTCTCCTGTTTCTGACTTTATGTTCCGACGTTGTTTTTTAAAAGTTCTCCGCATCACTTATCTACCATGAATCTACCTAGGTTTCCCCACCTTCGTTCCGATTTCTATCACCCTATCTTTTTTGTTTCTTTTCCATAACACTTCCTCTCCCCTAAATTCTCTGGGGGTCTTTTCTATCATCTCTCCATGACCAGTCCGACCATATGTTTTGCGGCACGACACCTGAGTAGCCCACTCACACCACAGTCCTTGGAAAAACCACACCATCCCCACAAAGTCAAAATGATTCAAATGGTTGTTGACGGAATAGAAGAAGCTTTCGCCTAACTGGCTTCTGCGTCTAAAATCCGTGGATCACTACTCCTTGTGGTTGTTAACCTGTGTACAAGCAAAGAAAGAGGAAAAAGTGGCGGTTGGAACGTGAAAATTCAGTTAGTCCTGGGCAGATCCCAGACGCACGCCAAGTGGGTATCCAGTCAGCCTTTAAAGGATTCGGACAAAGTAGCCTGGGTCACATCTCCAGGAAGAGCGTTCCAGGGTTCAACAACTCTCAGGGAATAGATGTTATGCCAGGCACCTACCCTGCCATGTTCCGGGCTTATTTTATGTGCGTGTCCTCTAAGATTAGTGCCACGGCTAAGATTTAATCAGTGGCGGAGTGGGTGGCCAGGCGTGCTGAGAATGCTCTGAGTCATTATCAAGTCTCCTCTTGGCCTCCTGTACTCCAGGGAATACAGATCCGGCGAAACCGGCCGTTCTTCGTGTTTTTTCGACCTGAGTCCCCAAACAAATCCTGCCAAGCGCCTCTCGATGCTTTCTAAGCTTGGTTTATCTAGAGAGAAGGGGGAAGACGATGGTCTCGAACTCCAGGCAGAGCCATACAAAGACGCCGAGAGTTTGGTGGAAGCATCTACGATCGGACTGTTCGAAAGTTGGTCTGAGAGTTACTAACGCCAAGTTTCCACGAAATACGTTTCTGTCACAGTTGGCACAAGATTTTAAGTCTTGAGGGACTAAGGCGTCCAGATCCCCCCTCTCAGTGATGCTTCAACCTCCCTGCCATTGAGGCTATATCAGATTCAGATTTGTTGTTTGAGGATAGGAGGCTGGGAGCTTATATTAATCCTTTTTCAGTAGGGTTATGTGCTCGACCAATCCCCTTTTAAACTAGTCAATTGGTGATGCGGACACCACTTCTTCCAGGAGTCGGCCCCAGGCGTTGATTAATCGACGCGAGAACCAGTACTCTGTGGAGACTGTGTTAGTTCTTTGCTTTTGTAGTCTCCTACTATGTACTCTGAGGTGTTCCGACCTGGTGGGAAGGAAAAGAGAAGACAGATCAGGTCCAAAGTCATTTTCTAGAATCCCGTATAGCATGATTAGCTTTCTCCTCTGTCTGCGGCAGGACAAAGTGAAGAGGTTCAGCTCCTTAAGTCTGTCTTCTTAGGTGAGGCCAGTTATCGCAGGGATCATACGAGTGAGATGCATCGTGTTTTACGTGTGTCACCTTGCATTTCTCAGGATTAAATGCCGGCCCGTTGTTGACTGCCCAGTTGTGAAGTTGAGTCAAGCCTTCCTGCAGAGAAACACTGTCTTCTTCACTTTCGATTCCTCTCCAGAGTTTCACATCGTCTGCAAAAAGAAGGATTTCTTGAGTAGTCTGTTGAGGCAAGTCGTTAATACACGCTAGAAAGAGGGAAGGCCCCAGTACTGAACCTTGGGACATTCTGCTCCTCCAGAAATAGCGACTCACTGGAACTCAAAAGGAACGGCCTCGTAGATATGAAGACAATCAGTCAATGAGCGGAGGTAAAATCACTATTGATTCCAATTTATCTACAAGGTGGTTGTGATTCACACGGTCAAACGCCTTAGCAACGCTTAAGATAACATCAGTTCGTCCTCGACAGTAAACAGTGCCAGCCCACCTGTCTACTGCAGTGAGCAGTTTGGTGATGCGGGAGTATCCTTTCCAAAATCTACGTCGTTGAGGCGCAAATAAATTTGAATAAAACGTTAAAACGGACAATAGGGTTTTCAGTTAGATCCTCTTCAGGCTTAACTCTAACACAAATAACAAAGAAATTTATCTTTCTGAGGTAACCCCTCAGTCCACCGTATACTAACGATTCCATTACTTTGGAGGGAATGGAAAGAAGTGCCACCTGTCTGCATTTCTTTGGATTGCTTCTTTGACCCCCTCTGAAGGTTGGCGTTATGTGGCCTAGCCTCCAAGAGTCGGGTACTATACCCTGACTTAGGTAATTCTCAAACAACATGCGTAGAGTTTCGGACGAGATTGAAGCTCCTTCCCGCAGTCTTGCTGGATGGATTTTGTCAGGCCCCAGAAAAGTGCCTTTGGCGAGCCGTGGCAGTTTGCACTGTATTGGCACAACGCTTAGGTCGACTAATGAGAGTCCTACCACGTTAGTGGGATATTCGTAAGCCCCTGAGTAGGTGGACGATGACGAAAAGATTAGCTGTTACTGGTCGGCAAGGGCTCGGCTGCTTCATTGTCACCATAAGTCGAGAGAACCCCGTTTTAGCCTGTCGGAACTAAGCAGCGCAGCGGAAGAGACTTCTCAGGTTAGAAACAAACATGTTTGTGACCCTGACTTGATGCCACTGTCGATCGACTCTCATTGCCTTCGTATGTATGTTTCTTGTCTGAATCTCCAGTGGGTGTTCATATCTTGCCATACATAGTAAACTTTCCAATGTGTCTGCTCCGGTTTAGTTGTAAGAGCCGGAGTGTTAAGTCGTCTGAAGTTCCGATGACGTTCATTGAAAGGTCTGGCCAGATTGTTTTCGGAGACAAACTAGAAGCCGATAGCAACGTGATCACTTCTGCCCTAAGAAGGAAGGATTGCTAAGTCGTCTATCAGTAATTCCTCATTCGTGAGGATGCAGTCTAAGCGAGATGGGGTCTGAGTCTACCTCACTCACGTTACCGTCCTCACATTTTCCGTAAGCCCCAGCTCTCCAATCAGGTGGAAGAATCTGGCTTCATTTGAATCCTAACCCCAGCTAAACCTGTGATGTGTAATTCTGACCTTCAGTAGGCTGAATTAACCTAAAATTGGCATGTGTGTGTGCCCCAGCTTGAGACAGCAACTGATTGCCTCTAGCATCTGGTAGTCATACTGCAAGTCTACAGTCAACACTCAACCACCCACCAGGCTAACCAGGGTGACAGCAGGCGAGTGAGAAGACCTACTGCATCGAAACCCACCGAAGACCTGGAACCGCTGAGCAAGACCTAGGAGCAAGCGTGAAGAAATCGATTATTTTGCACTGTCTAGTTAAAAGATATTGGATATTGAATGTTTGATGTGGTTATTTCGAGGACTGTACGCACACTGGAGTACACGTATAGTTTCCACGATTACTGTACGTAGTTGATCGAAATTCTCAGGGTCGGTGAAAAGCCAGTGGTAATGCACTTGCTTTCATAATTATCGTTATTGTTACTTCTCAGATTGAATTTTTGGCACAGGATATCACTGGCTGTAGTAATCAATCATCTATTCATCGATATCAATTCGAATTCATACGGCTTTCTAACTGTTTCTAGCGGTTATATACGCTGCACTAAAAATGCCTGGAAATGATTTATCTGAAATGTTCAACAGCATTCCTCTTGTCACACGTTACTGGTTTTCGGGCACAATATTGTTTTCACTCCTCGGAAAACTTAACATCATTGACCCCATGCGAATGATTTTATTGTGGGATAGAATATATTCCAACTTCGAGGTTTTCATCAGTTTTTATCACAAACTTGTTTTTCAGATATGGAGACCTGTCACAGGCTTGCTGTTCTATCCAGTGTCTCCATCCACTGGATTTCACTTTTTAATCAATCTCTACTTTTTGTACTCGTACTCTTCCCGACTTGAAAATGGTTCGTCCCTCTATTATTATTTTTCTAAATTCTTAGGCATGTTCCTCGGACGTACTGCGGACTATGTGTTTATGTTTCTGTTTACGTGGATTGCACTTGTGGTATCCTTTGCAATATTTACTATTGTTTTAACTACATTATCGATGATTCTAGAAGAATTAGTGCTTCCAGTTTTGTGACCACAATATGTGAGGCAACCAGATTTAGTTTTCAACTAACTGCTTTTGTAAGTCTGATTGGAGACTATTTCAGAATGCCGAAGTTTACTTTAAGGTTAAGAAAACATATCTTCAACACAATTCAGAGTATCTTTCAAGCAAAATGACCTGAGGTATAGAACCATGTAATTTTGCCAAATCTGTGTAGACTGCTTGTGACCAGCCCACTTATGTTGATTGTAGATGTGAATTGCATATGAATACAAGCAGGTTAACACGACGTAGAAGTCAGCCTTATAAATTTGCCACACTTCGTAACCGTACAGAGAACAAATCAAGAAAATATTAGGTAGACAAAAGGATTTAGATGTACAACAGATAGCGAATATTCTTAGGATGTTTAGAATTTCGATACAAATGGACACATCACTGCAGCTGACTAAGTTACATCACAAGTTCTGCAACAGGTTTTTGGTCATATCCCAAGAGTCGTAACTAGGTACCTCATGTATTCCGAATTAACAGTTTATGAGTTGGATTGGTGGTACGTCTTCTATGATTAGTTAGTTAATTATGCTTCTTACAATTGACCTGGACTGTGACTGACTATACGAGTAAACACCGACTTAGGGTGCATAACACTTGTACATTTCACCCTGTGCGTTTGCTTAACCTCACTGAATAACTTATATTTTCTACTTAGAGATCCAGTATTAAGTCCAGTGCTGCTCTGTGGTTTGACAATGGACTAGCGAAACCTCAAAAACATTTGTTTTCGTCCGTTTGAGGATTAATGGAACTGACTTAGCTTACTCCATCTTGTATTCGGTAACCAACTCACTACGCACCTTACCACTTGTTGGGTCGTTGTACTAAAAATAAATCTGAAACTGTAATTGGATCTTGAAAAGTGCAACCATCTATGAAATCATCAGTTCAAGAAAACTGTAATAGAGTAGTTCTGTAGATACTAAGTACTTGGGTAACTCCAGACTGAAATATACATGCATACAGATTTGTACGAGCAGGTCTATGAAAACCTGATCAGACAAAAATTTATTGGTGTCACTATATATTGATTCAATTTTTAAGTAATTATTCGAAAGTTATCAAAAAACCTAGCAATAATATGAACGAATTATAGATTATTGACCAATTGGAAAGCATTTAGTTTGCAAAATCCTGATAACTGATTCAGTATGCTTTGGAATCCTTTGGGTTGTGCACTTTAGAAAAGACTACTTTTTCTTTTGTTAGTGGTTGCTAAAACCGATGCGGTCGTCAACGTAATCTCAGTAACTTTTCGCACGAAAAGTAAGTAAAAAATGTGTACATTTTGTTCATTCTAAAAACAAGCATATATAAATAGGATAACAACGTATGTTTGGAAATTGAATGACGGCGTTCCACTCATGAAAGGTGCATTTGTCTTGAGGATATCATGAGGTTGCTTGAGCATTGTGCCCAATTAATGAGATTTATGTGCAATAATTGTATAGTTTTGTCGGAACTGTGTGTTCACTTGGCTGATAGTTTTCTACTGAAAGTTTGCTTATTGTTAACAAGTAGAAACTTCTGAAGGATGGTACGGATTGGGCTTCGGATACGGTTTCACTGCACAACTTCTATTAAGTATGTAACCAGTAACTGGTTTTTTCAGTTCTACACCAGCTGTATGGAATAGATAGGTGTTCCCATTTAATATTCATCGTTTTTACTTCGGTTGTACATATCACCTGTATACAACTGTGTAAATTTGCTTTGCTGTTAATGATATGCATTGCTTTAATGTAGTCATCCAAGTTGGTAAAATTGGAGTCACTTTACTGTAATGACCTAGATGTTAAGTGAAAGAAAGCATAGACTCCTTATGGTGTACAGTTATCCGACAAATCACTGTGGTTCACGTATTACCCAAGTTGCTACAGATATCCTTCTGGCATTTCTTTCCAGTAAACAGATTAATAAAGATCATATTCGCTAGCGTAGATATATATCATCTGCATACTTCGACCATGATCTTAACGAGGGTACTAAAGTTGTGTATGTCTACTTCCTTCCTATAAACCGCCGATCTAATTAATATGCACCACTCACTACTGATATGCTTTAAGATGGATTTCCCGAAGTTCTAATGAGAAGCCGTTATCATTAGTATCATGTGCAGCTGTGGCTCATTGGGCTAGACACAACTTCCAACTAGTGGATCATGGGTCTAAACCCTACTCTACCTACCAAGGTTTGGGCAACCAGACACCACCATAAGCCCTCACAGTGTGTGGTTCATTGTCTATTGCACAGACGTACGCGTGCCTACTAAGTACATTTTGACTTTTTATTATTAGCTCAACCAAACTGGGTATGACGGCAAATACTCGCTAGTGAAATCGGATGTTGGTCACTATTGACAAGAGTTGCAAAATGTTGACAAAAAGATTCCAACCCAGCGGCTAAATGGCAACAAGCTTGCCACGAGACCAGGAGGTCACGGGCTCCACCTCTCGTGGAGTCATGGGTGTACATTTCTCGGAAGAAACAATTGTCATTGCTCCCAAGTTTACAGTAGTCCTCCAAATTATTTCAGTCCATGATGAATGCTACTTTGAAAGCTGTATCCGTCAAACTATGTAATAACTGACCTATTTCATAATGTGCTAGTTGATCAGGCTATATTTTTTTGTAGATGTTATTGATATAGAAGTACAGAATCACTTTGGCATGTAAGCTGATAAGTTTCATGTATCCTTGAATCCTGTTAAGGTGAATTCCTGCAGCTGCTAAAGTAGATTCAAACGGTTACTGGAGACTTGATTTATTGTATTCCCTTTTCACAATTTCTATTCACTAAACTGGAATTATTTAAAAATTATAGACAACTATCTATGATGTATTTCCTTAACTCTATAATAGATTGTGAGTTTCCTGGCTTCGTTTTACGTAAGTTTAATACAACTGATAACTTGACGATTTCTTTTTATGATTTGCAAATTAAATATCATCTGTTATTCGTTAGGAGCAAAAAACAGACTACACGTCATGTATAGAATTTTATTCGCATGTAGTTGGAAAAAGTAACTTGCTTAGAAAAAGTGCGTGCGTACTAGCTATAAGATGCAGGTTCGTGCAACGGGTGGCGAGCTACAACTATCCTGTGTGCTTATTTAACTAATCAGGTTCGCAAACATCAACAGGTGGTGTTCAAACATTCAACTTAATGGTTGAAGGTCACTTGACTCTACTAGTAAGCTGCATCTCCGCTACTTTCTAATATGAACCACACTCACTTTATTTTTGTGCAGACGCAAAATAAAAGTGAGTCAAACTGCCTCTAACCACAACTTTGATTAATGTATTTAAGTAGCCAAAGACACGATATTAACTTCCTTAAATCCTACTTGAGAATCAATTCAGCTATCCTATGCTCAGCCTGACAAAACTAACCGCTCAGTTGATAAGGAAATGTTCTTGGTGCTTTATGGTTATTATTCAAAGTGTATATTATCCTATCTAAAAGTCCTTCGAAGTACCTATATTGCTCAACATCGTGCTGCTGGAAGTCTTAAAGCTGTGCTGAAACGTAGGGTTATCAAGACTATTAACACAAAGGATCATATCGTGCAGTCACCGAAAGAACTACAAAAGTTGGTGAGTGGTGCCTCATCTTATTCAGCCGCAGGTAGAGGAAGCAGTAACCTGACAACATTGTGTCCAAAGTTTAGTTTAGTTACTAACATATCTACTTCAGATAAAAGAGAGAGCCTCTGGAAAATATCGCGAAAGGCGTTAAATAATGTCATCAAGAGGATGCAAAATAGATTCTATATCTAAATGCTAAGAATCACTCGTTTTAATGGTAACCTTAGAGAATAATAGTTAAAGTGGTATCCATGCATTCCTAGTTAAGTTCTTAAAATTCCAGGTTTTTATATTTCTTCAGACCGATATTTCTAATATTAGTAACAGTGAAAAAACTAACACACCCCGGTTCCACCTTGTGCAATTCTCATACGCGTATGTGACGCGTTGGCGCCCTAATTTCAAATATTCCACTTATAACCTTATCGCGTTTACAATTGTGCTTATACACAAATAAAGTGAGGATCATATTCGAATCCATACATGATTTCAATTTCGCGTAAAATCCACTCACCATTTAGAAAAGTGGTTATGATCGGTTCGAAAGCATTGTGAACGAATGGTACCATTCTAGACAATTACAAAATGACCAAACTGGTCTTTCACGATGTACCAAGCAAGCTGTAAACTTCTGTAGAACATATGACCAGTATTGGAAACTTTTAAAGTTGATGGTTCGCATGAGCACCTAAAACCAATGTGAAAAATGCCCTGTCTGATAATCTGGAAAATTTTCACATATTAACCGCTATTGTCTTTTACTTTTTACCAGTTAACTAGAGCTGAATTCCCCAAAAATTCAGTAACTGGTTTGTCTTTAGCGGCTGATTTGTTTCCTTTACTCAAATTAAAGTCGTTATTTTCAGGAACAAGCAGTTGTTTGAGCATTCGTGAGCGGTAGGTTGCAAAATATCCTTACCTTTTAGTTTCATATGAGACTGAAGCTTCAGAGAATTGAAATCTATTCAGATGGAGATAAGCACATGATTACATTCAATCTAGTTATCAAAATTAAATGAAAAATCCCAGATTTGTGTGGCAAACTGTTACTACGGATTTTTAAAAACTGCAAATCCTGTTTCTTTTGCTAAATTCTTATACGCAGAAAATCAATGTAGTGTAATTGAATTAAAAGTGTGATTTCACTACAAGTTATTCAAACTCATATCCTTCATGGAATGTTCATGATGATTTAAAGTTTAAATTCCTGTTCTTTTTTGGGGTTATAAACAGCAACAAAGAGGTAGTGTTGGCGCGTATATTTATGGTTACTAATTTTCTGCTAAACCCTGATAAATAGCTCTCTAGATGCTGCCACAGGCCATGCCAGTCAATGTCTACTAGAAATCCCTATTTTATTCGTCAGCTAGATGAATTTGAATCAGGGTTTGTTACGATATTTGGGCTGTTATGGGCACTTAAATACGTTTTGTCAGTTTGGCACTTGAAATCGCCGTCTTATGTACATCAATAGCTTTTTACCGACCACTTTATAATTTTCTCTTCCATTGAAATAGGTGCTTTTGGAACCAATGGTACTCACAGTGTTATATATATGGAGTCAGCTGAATCGTGATGTTCTCGTTCAATTTTGGTTTGGTATGCAGTTTAAAGCAATGTATTTTCCATGGGTTTTGGTTATATTTAACCTTATTGTGCGCGGAAGGTTAGTTTTACTCGTTTAACAACTTACCCAAAACTTCAGTGCAATTATGGAACTCGTTGGAATAATTGTTGGACATCTTTATTACTTCTTCGTTTTTCAATATCCGCAAGAATATGGCGGTCGAGCAATACTGAAGACTCCTGAATTTCTGTAAGTACAGCTGTGTAGTTGCTAAACGCAAGTTTTCTGCTTTACTGTCCAAGTTTATCACTAACGTTCATCCCTAAAATACTTAGTCAGATGTTAACCTGTGCGCAATATGTCGACCAATAGCTGGTCCTTGACGTGGTGGTTGGGCTTGTGTATCACCATAATCCAACGAGCTATGTTTGTGGAACGCTTATTCCCTTGAGTGTCCTACCTTACCAGAAAGATCTGTTGGATAGTGGTTAGTCAAAAAGCAGTTACCGACATAGCGTTAATTGGCACGCTACGATGGGGGTTCGAGGGCGCAGTCGTACTGCTGACTGGTTGAAAGTCTGACAACAGTGAGACATTTGCTCTGGATGACCAGAAATACCACTCTGATTCTGCTTTACTTATGTGAAGGTGGGGGGGGGGGGGGCTTAGAAAAGGTCCACCCCGAAAAACAGCACACCGCTACCCCTCGTGACATGCCGATCGACGCCTGCAACAGAAAATCGTAGTCGGACTCAAAAGTAAAATGCCGAAGCCACAAACCTCCCAAAAGGCCGTGTGTCCCTTGGTTTTTATGGTCACATGCTGTTCCTTTTTTTCATTTACCGCAAGAATTAACCTTTCACGCTAAGGGCAACCGCTTCCAAGATTACACAAGACCCATTCAAACCTAACTTATCCTCCTCAACTGTCTCCACCTTGGCATTTACCTCCTGATACTAGTGTGAAGTCCCTTACATCTCCCCCAACCTCTCCCTCTGCGACTATCTTCAACGTTCAAAGCCATATAAACTTCATTCTTAGTCTAAGACTCTGGGATCGATTTCATGTGGGAGCTCTTAACTTTTGGACTGACAAGTCGAACAGCAGGTATCGCTCGCCAAAACTGGAATCTTGAATCATAGACGTATGCTGTTTTCGAGACACGTATACAGGATCCGAGTGTGTTTATTCATCACTTGGCATTGCAGTGAATCTTCAAAATTCACTCTACGCGTATCCAAAGACCCTGATAGCTAGCTCTCGTGGGCTCAATGATGTATGCGTAGCATTGAGTTGTAGGGCGCTTCTTAACTGGGTACCAGTCGACAGCTGTCTATGTGCTGTTAGACTAAATAGGTCTGCAAAGACCGTGAGACTAGGCAATGCCTATTCGTAATCACCACCTACACACCCACCAAATGCATTTCGGATGATGCAAAGGATGGATCCTATGAAAAACTGTCAACCTTGCTACGAAAAGCAAAACGTTCAGATGTAGTCATAATGGCAAGTGACTTTAATGCCGATGTAGGGAAGCTGAGCCGATCGGAAAGACATCTTGTTGGTATTTACGAAATCCCATGCCAACGAACCACCAACGTCTGTTGCAGTTTTCTTATGACTATCGCTTGTTCCTCGCCAGAACTACCTTCACATAGTGTCCTCCAACTTCCAACCCAACGATAGGCACGGATACATTTTATTGTTATAAGCTATCGTTGAATTGTGGCCTTCTCTGAAATAACTTTGTAGACTCGTTACGCTTCATTATGTGCATGTATACGTTTGGGTTTTTCTGGCCGCAGGAAGCAGTTGACAGTAAAGTCTGGGGGTACTCGAAATGATGAATTCAGGTGATGATTTAGGGACATAGCTAAGCATCTATCTTAACAGTGACAGCAGTACTCATCCGGAGGAAACCTAGCATGATATTAAGTTTGCCGTAAAAACGGTGAAGATATTTGGCTGTTTTAACTCCTGAGGTTAGTGAATTTTTGCGACATTCTTACTAATTGGCTTGAGAAGGCTCATTCCAGCTGGCTCTAACCTCAATGAAGAGCGAAAGCATCTCAAACATGAATGGACTACAACTCTTCGAAATGATTGCTAGCAGTGGTGGTTAGTTAAAGGGAGAAAGGTGGGGAAGGCAGCAACAATAGGTAACATGATAATTATTTAGGTTTATGAAGAATACTGGCAAGAAAAGGACGACGGTTAGTGAGACCTTCACCAAAAGGATGGGAGCCTAATAATAACCTTTCCGGATAGATGGCTACAACGTTAGCTGGAACACTTTAAAGCACAGTTCGAATAACCCATAGGAATGTTTCAATTGGCCAGCATCCAACCTGAATATGAACTAGATGACAATCTTCCAACTCTCCTTGAAGTTCAGAAGGCTGTTTGAAAACTGGACGATGCAAAGCAACAGAACCAGCAGGTTACGAAACAAAGGCGTACTTGCCGATGGCTGACAGTTGCCATATTTATTGACCTGAAGTCGGCATTCGACTCTGTTGGCCGTAAGGTATTGTGACTGTCTGATTGTCAAGGCAGTACCGAGCAAGTATGTAACGCTAGTTATAGCTCTCTACTGGAACTCACGCAGCCGTGTAAGGGTTTATTGGGAGGTTTCATCTGTATTGAGAACAACTAGTAGGGTCCTTTATCACCATTCCTATCCAACCTCGCCACCGATGTACTAATGGAGATAAAGTTAGGTTCCTCTGACATCACAGGGATTGTCCTTACTCTTAGTAGGCTTGGAGTACACAAATGGCAGTCCTATCAGGTGGGAACGACAAAACATAATCTTCTTGAAGACTTGAACAGAAACCTGCGCGTGTTCGGCATGCGTTTCGCTTCAGGACTGGTTTTCGGGTAATTAGTTTAAGGATAGGGAGTGAGACACCAAATGTGTTGAGCATTGCAGTTCCTTGGGGTGTTGGAACTGCCTAAACGAGATGATGGGAACTCAGCTCAAATATGTAGGACTTGTTAAGCAATTGCTAAATCGCGTCATTTCAAAGCGTAGTTCCAATGTTTAATACATCTAACAAATCAACTGATAAAGTGGAGTTGCATTTAAGCGCAGTGCACAAGTTTTAGTCCAGCTTCCTCTAGCTTGGCACCTCGAGGTAAGGGGTAGGTCGGCATGCGCAACACATGTCCAAGCCATCTCAGCCGATGAAGGTTCACAATCTCATAAATCGACTTGCCTGTCTTTCCCAGTACCCTTCGTCTTCACTGACATTGCTCACAAAGTGGTTTCATCAAATGCCAGCAGTCCTACAGAGGCATCTATGATCAAAGCCTTGTAACCGCTTCATGTCTTCTACTTTCAGCAGCCATGACTCACAGCCGTATAACAGGACAGAACGGAATGCAGCAGTCTACTCGTCTTTCGCTAGATGCATAGTCGGCTATTTTTCCAGTCGGTACCATATATGAAACAAGCTGGAAAATCCCAAGCAGGCCTTCTCTATCTCCCTTATAAACTGAAATGTTCAATGAAGTAGACCAGACTGACTCCCTACACTACCTAGTACCCCAGTCACTTTAGTAAGCGATTTCCTACCTCCACCCTTGAAAACGTCGGGCCACATACTGTCAGGTTTGTTGCTTTGCATCGTTTCAGGTTCGATACAGCGACACCCACATGTCACTCACATTGGATGTTGTGCAACTGAAACGTTGCTGAGGGTAAGTTAAACTGTGCTTCAAAGCGTTCCTCCCAATGATCTAGCCGCCTGTCCTTAGAGGTTATCAGCGTCCCATCCTTTCCGGTGACGGTTTTACTAACCATCCTTAATAAGCCTAAATAGTTACCAAATGTTACCCAACGCTGATGCCATATCCATCTCTCTCGCTTCCATCACCGACCACAGCTTGCGGTAGATGCGAAGACCCCTAGCCAACTAACATTAAGGTTGTTTTCACTCTTCACTGTCTTCTCCCGTCAACCAGTCCCGATGACGTTTGCTAACCTTCATGTGTAAGTTACCAACTCTCTTCCGTTTTTTCTACAGCAAACATAACATCATGCTAGGTTTCCTCAGGATGAGCGTTACTATCGCGTTCACGTAAATGCCTAACTCCTCCCCAAATGCACACTTGACTTCCTCACCTTCCAATCGACCATAGACAGGGTTTACTATTCCATTTTTCCTGCGACCAGTTGAGTGCAGACACACACGAGCCCGTACCAGCGTGTGAATGGAGTCCAAACCAGTACTCCAGAAAGAGCGGCAATCCACCCTTGGTCCTTGAGGGTCTTAGTCACATTACGGACCGGTGTGTGTGTATGGAGTCAGTGTTTTCAGCTTTGCCCTCTTCTCACTTTTCAAAGGTGTCAATGCCTCCTAACGTGTTTTTTTCACCGCTTTATCTCAAAAAAAAATTCTCAAGTGTGTATGTGACCCTTAAGAAATCATAGACCGAAGTCCATAGGATGTTGAATTGTAATGTCTTGAAGTACAATCTTTGCAGCTAACAGCTCGTTACGCTAATGCTTCAAGCCTGATCACCACTTAAGATGATAACAAGTTCGATGTGATGAGAACTAAAGAAACTCATACATACACTGAGTTGCACATTTTGTCATCATAAATCATCCCTGCACTAACTTAGCAGCCCTGAACGACTTATACGATAATTCCATCTTATTTCAGATACAGGCTGTTTCCGAATCAAAGAGGTGTTGTAACTGGCTTTGGAGAAGCACCTCGTGCAAGACAGCCAGCTGCTGCTACAGGGGGAGATTTCCAGGACGTGGACAAGCTCTGGGGAGTAATGACTAGGAACATTTTTTCTTCTTTTTGTACACATTTAAAAATTTTTGTCCACAATAACCCAAAAGAGTAATAAGTTACAAGTATTTCCGCGTTTTGTAGTTGTGGTAAACTTCCTACCAAACTATTATTGTCTAAACGGTGTATATTTTTGTATATATTTTGTTACCGTTTTCCTGATCAAACGTGCATTTGTTTTTGCGATTTCAACTTCAAAACCAACTTCCTAGAGGCACCCAGCCCAGAGTGATCATACACCTATCGGTTAACCGTATTCCCAAACATCAAGTTGGATTAAATATTACTCAAAAGACCGAATATGTTTGTTAGTCTTATACAGTTTGCGAGGCTGTAATATACTACGATTGTCACTAATGCTTGAAACTGCGGATGACTGAGTTTGTGAAGGTACATACGAAGAAAGTGGACAGATTGCGTCATACAGTGGTGGATCATAAGGACTAATCTCAATTGTTGTCCAGAAAATCTTACTAAGACGTACATAATAACTGCTCACAAGATCACTATGTCTCATCTCCAAAGCAATACTTCTGTTTGGTAAGTCGGGTACCATTCACTCGAAATCGTAACATTTATGATGGAGAATGTTGCGAATATCCTCCTAGACCCAATAGTCCGATGATGTCTGAAGTCAGACTAAGACTAGGATCTCTAAGTGTAACCAACAAGGAAAATCTGTAAGGAAGTAGTTTAAGGAGTTTTTGCGATAATTATCATATTCACAAGATATATGGCACGCTTGCGCAGAATCCAAGAAAATTATGCGGACCGAATTTAAAACGGATAATCCATAATGTAGATTATCTCCATCTGCTTAATATCATTTTTCGACTGTAGTTTGCATCATAAGCAAGAAAACTAATCAAAATAGCGAGTTCCTCTACACGCTCATAGCGTACGGAAGTCTGAGCGAGAGAGTATACTATGCGCAGTTGAGCTCAAAATCTTCAGATCTCGCGTGTATTGACACAAGTACAATTATTATTGTGCAGTTGTGGATCGTACGATTAATCACTCAGTAATCTACCTAGCGAGTTCGAAACTTATGCCGCCTATTCAAGTTTATCTATCAAAGTAACAACGTTAGCGTAGACCCTTTGCGCGACTCCTAAATCAGAGCATCTAGATGGCTGCCGAGTTGGACTGTTTATTAGTTGCCATAAAATGTGTTGAAAGAAAGAATCCCTGTAGCAAACTCTAGAGACGTAGACATGTATCGTGGTCAGTCCTGAGACCTTACATGAAGTAGATGCTGCTGACAAACGAACACTTTATTCAATATTCCACAAAGCTTAAGCGCAGATTCGAAAGCATGAGAAATCTAACAGTACAGTGTGCGATCTATTTAAAGAGCTGACAGGCTATGCGAAGTTTACTTAGTTGACGCAGCCGTTAAAACATACACTGCGTGAAATATATTAACGTACATTTTCTAGGCAGTAATGCTAGCCATTTCAGATTTTGTTCTCGCTAGTAAAGCACTTACAATCGACTGGTTGTGATTAACTCCTCCAGGAATATAGGACGCATTACAAATACATGGTGACTAAAAACACAAGACGTTTTGAATACATTTTTGGGACTAAAACCCTTGCAGAATCACCTCAGGTCTTACGAGTTATGACCATGTAGGTTAAGTATCACAGGTAAGTTATGAGAGGAAAAAGCGAGTTTGGGAATGGATCTCTAATACATAAAAAGAATGAATAAGGCTACAATTCCCCTTCAATTTTGATGCTCTAACTTTTCTTCTTAAAATAGAGCTATATGTAGTTGCTGTGTGACCTCTAATTCATAACCCTCTCAGATTGTCCTCTACTTAAGAAAGGTGATCCATGTTAAATAACCGTGAAAATCAAATGTTTGAATTTCACATACAGAAGCCATACTAGATTTACCCAGATTATTTCATCTGGGTAAATCTGTTCCTGTTCCCAAGTTCTTACTCTTAAAGACCTAAACAATTACCACTGAATAGCTCGAGCAATTGATGATGTGTACATTGCACCACGAAGTAAACTAACGTAACGACAATTATTGGCGGTTAAACTGTCAATTAAAAAAGCAAGGCTGAAATTGTGTACCCATAATTCATTAGTACCCAAATATCAGACTTGATCACCACAAACTGTGCGAACAGGCAAAGGTTAAAAGAACAGCAAAGCGAGTCAAGTTACATAGTTATGGCTGTGCGGATAAAGACTAGGTCGTAAAAGAGTTTTTGGTTGGAGCGTTTGCAAACAAATGGATGGGATACTAAGAGACGACATAGAACCAAATTTGATCATAAAATCAAGAAAGAAACAGATAGTAGCGGCACTCCCAGAATTATTTTGAACTTCTTTCAATATTATTCGCCCTTAACTATGAAAACGTTCAGCTGTAGAAAAGGAAATTACAAATTCTTACAAGGGATGGAATTATATTTTTGTAACAAGTCAAAAAATCTAAGCACAAGCTCAAAATGAACTTATTGTGAGTAAACATAGCCAGTAACAAGAAATTGTGGCTGTACAAAGAACAGGAGCGAAAGGGAAGTAACTGACCAATTGTCTTGAGTGAAATGAAAAGCAGTCTTCATCACATTTGCACTTGGCAAAGCTATCACAAAATGAGCATAGTTTCATTAGTGAAACAGGAAATTGAACTAAACAGTATTGCGCGTTCTACAGCTAAGATTATTAAAACCGGAATCATGAGGCATTCATTTCCTGAAGACTAATCAATCAGAAAGCAAGAAATACAACCTCATGAAAAGAACAAGACGACAAACAAGGGAAGAAAACATAGTCCCGACAACAAAACGGAAAATGACTTGTTTGCTGTATTTCAAAGTTGAATATAGAAGGAAAGACAAGAAATAACCAATTGCAAACAAACCATGCTTGCCTGCAAAGAATATTACGGAGTACATGTTCACGGAGTTATATCACTTAGTATCCTATCGTTTCATACTCTTAGACATCTAATTTATAGACGTACGTAGTGTCACACACTCCTCAAATAAGTCTATTAATTTTCACACACTTCTGTAAGTAGTTTCTGTAGATCACCTCAGTAATCAGTCTCAAATATGAATTAAAGATGAAACCAAACTCACATATCTAGGCGTTAAAAATTAGAATGACACAACGTTAGGAAGAAAACGCGTGTGGATTGCCGGATACATATGACCAGGGAAGATTTACACTAACAACAAAATTTGAAATATTCAAGATATCGAAATATTGAGAAGAAAAAAGCAGCGATAGTAACAACGTTAAAATAAAGAGATCCGAATATTAAGAATCTATCATTCAGTGAAGGAGACTCATGAATATACGAATTACTGAGATGTTCTATTACAATTATGATTTCCGTATCATAATGGTGTTTATGATTGTGTAGAAATTCTAAATGTGAGCTGATGTGCAATGTCTAGTCTTCAAATGCAGGTTAACAGAGATTGGTTGATTTATTAAGAGAATAAAATATTCAACTAGATTCGATGCACTGGATGACCAAAATCATAATCAACTAATTATGAGATGGTATTCACAAGCAATGGGGTTTCAAACCATATACCCCGATGTATGATGGAAGAACGGAAATCAGAGACAGGATCTATAAAAAAATTTTCCTAGAGTAATTCGTACTGTCGTAGATGCATTCGCTGGATGATGTCGCGACAATCATTGAATACGCGTCGAATATTTTCTGTATCAACCGCACATGTCAAATGAGGATAACAATAATGACGTCCACCATTATTATTTGATGTTACTTTCTAAAAGTGTGAAGACGTAAAATTAACTAAACATGGAGATTAGAAACATTACTCTATGTAGAATTTCAAAACACTAGCAACATTTAAATTGTTGAAAAATTGCAAATTATGTTGGCTAATTGTAGACTCTCTAAAACTTACAAGGAATTCATCGCGGAAGAAAAATCGGGCGCGTACAACTTCCGAGTTTTCATGACGGTATTCCGCCAATGCTGCACAAAATGAAAAAATTCATAAGATGTAGCCTATCAAATGGGAAAACAAACACACTACGTAGAATTCAAACAGAAATGAATTTCTAAAGTGAAAAATCAATACAAAGTACCAACAGCAACAAACGTAAGGAAACACGATGGTAATGGAAATTTCGAGCAATGAAATATACCAATTATGGATAATGGATAGGATTGGGATCTAGGACGCGCGTTTCATCCCATTTGGGACTTGTCAGATGGTCGTGCCCGTTTCCCAGTGAGCGATGTTGTTCCCACTCAGACTCGAAGCCAGGAACGATCGCTCTAAACCCCAGAGCCCTATCCATCAGACCACGATAGCCACTTCTTGTGCGACGGGTACTATCCAATAGAAGTGGCTATCGTGACTTCATAGTCCAGTGGATAACGCCCTGGTGTTTGAAGCGATCAGTCCTAGGTGCATCCAGCTGACGAGTCCCAAGTGGGACGAAACGTGGGTCGTGAGTTTCCCTGTCAGCCACTATCCATAATTAACATGTGATTGAAACAAATAGTGTCGAAGCGTCCGCGCAGCAGCAGTGGATACGCTTTAGGTGCATCGAGATAGAGAACATCAGATGATACGGTAGGCCTCATTCTATGAGAGTTTACAATTTATTGAACTGGCTTGCCTCCCTTACATGGCCACCAAATGAGTGACGATAAGAAAATAACCACGTTCGAGCACTAGTAGTTTAAGTGAATGCTCTACTTTCCATGTACGTGTTTCACATGCAGTATGAATTTTTTTTAAAACTTAGAAATCATGCTGTTACCGCAAGTGACGTAAATTAGCAAAGTTAACTGATCCATTTCATCTCACTTGTATGCGAGGTTCTACACGTTGATTTTGTCTATCTGAAGCAGATCAGTCCTCGAGTAATACTTTGTTCGTGAAAGATAAGAAGAACCTTAGACACTTTCAAATTGTCAGTGTTCATGGTACAGCCTGTTGTCAACATCTTTACACAGCAAGACTAAAAAGTTAATTATTCTACAAACATGATGGTCTATAATGGCGACCACTCGCTAGAACTTTGCTGAGGTTCTGAACGCACGGTACAAATACCTTTCTATCGAGCTTAGATCTCATCTACAAATGCCCTACAATTGTCCATGATGACTAGTTCTGTATGTTTGTTGAAGTGTAGACCGTTTAACGAAAACATTTACTTCGTTTATACTAAGCGGCAGTTATTGGGTGTATATAAAGACTACAAAAGAATATCCAAAAGGGCTGCGATCTTTCTTAGTTCCATTTAATCAAATAGTTCACGTTAGTCTCGCCTAGGGACCAATCGAAAAGTATGCTTTCTTTCCTAAGAGTAAATACATTAGCTACGCTTACAAGATCACACTAACTGGTGGCTGGGACCCCAAGTACACAACAGGTGAATCACAGACTACCCTTGTTGGCTATATCGTTAGTGATCTACTACAACATATGCATGCTGTATATGTGTCCTGGAAACACAAAATACTTTTATTACACAGAATCCTTAGGTTTCAGTTAGCGGAACTTTCAGTTTCCTTTTATACAGAGATAGGTTACCAAGTGCTTGGACTACAGTTTAAGATCAGAGATGTTATTTAACGAACTTGGATCTTCAGTTCGGGTTTCAGCTACCTACACTGCAGTTAGTAACAAAAAAGATGAAGAAAATCCAGGAGATAACGAGGACGAGAATTTGTAACCTGAGTAGACTCAAACGCTGCCAAGGTAAGCGTAGATGGGAACTCGGTCAACCACATCGTAGAAGGTTGATGCATGAAGTCACTAAAAGGTGAATGACTATTGAAGGTATTATAGATAGACTGATACATTATCAGCATGGGATACGACATTAATGCATAGTAATCAAAGTTACCGTAATTCATGGCAGCATATCTGTGTGGAAGTCAGTAGAGCGGAATTTAATTCAGATAATCGTATGAATGGATTTCCACAACTGAAACCCATTCGGAGCGAAATCAGCAAGTCTCCGTAGGATTGTTAGCATCCTGCGGAAACACTATAAGTAATGTGAGGTGGCAGATTTTTAAGCCTGACGGTGACCATCATTTACTGAGTTAAGTAATCTTGAAACAACAGCTTCCATGGATTGAACGTGTATTTCGAATGTCGTCTTAGTGGCTTCCATATTGTTCATTGTTTGTTTGCCCTCGGACTGATTGCAAGAAGAGAGGCAGTCAACATGGGACGTAGTGCCATCGTATGAAGGATATCTACAGCCAAGAGACTCATTGTTAGAAGTTCAAGACGATAGAATACATATTATCAAGCTGAAACCAGTAAATACTCCAGCTTTATTGTTTTCTGTTATTTAAGGCTAGAAAAGGCAGTGAACGCTATCGTGAATCTTTGCCAGATACTGCTTCTCTAGTAGCCTCGTTCGAATTTTGCGATTGTTCTCTTCTCTCTATCACTTCATGTTTTTTATTTTGTATTTGAGTATTTCTTGGTGCCCAGTATGCGTTTAGGATGATAACACGCAATGAATCACCAAATTTCCAGCCACCCTTTTCTACAATCTAATTGATCTCAACCAAGAAAAATACATTTTCTAAGACAATTCAGCTGAAGAGTCAGATATTTTATGAACCTATGTTGTTTCGATCTGGTAATTATGGGCTTTTTAAAAAACTACTTCAAACAATAGCGCCTTGAAATATAAAGTAATTCAGCACGCATAATACATGAAAACAGCCAATTCGGTTGAAGTAGTATATGAGTAAATCATAAACCAATGTTATTAGTGCGACAGTCGATGAGTACCCTTACGAGAGCGAAGGGTAGAAATAAAGTAGCATGTTTGGTGGACAACCGCTTTCCTTTATTCCAACTTATAGGACCGTCTCACCCATTCAAGACTCTTAACACTAAAACCGCATCAAACACTGAGAGGAAACTGTAGTGGTTGATGAAAGAATATGCACTAATCGTCCTCTTAGATTAAATATATATCCACTGTCTTCAATGTCCTTGACTGGTCTTTTCGGTAGCGCATCTTATTACGAAGCAAGTAAGTAGGTTTCAATCTTGGAGAGAAAAGAGGTACCTTAAATAATTCAATCCATCCCATCATAACAGTTCACTTAAAATAACCTTATTTCTTCCGAGGCATGGGAACTCACTCCTGAGAGTCGTTTGACTGTTAGTGATCAACTATTACTTTGTAACAATGCATTTACATCATTTCATATATAGTAATACTTAAGAAAATGATCACCACCTCTTACTTTTTTACCTTTATTCAGTAACATCAATCTCCACTTATCAATCGGTTGACTGCAAGTTAAGTTGCATAGACTGATGGTACTACTGTATCCAGTAGTAGACTAAATACTCATCCTAAATTGGTTTCTGCACTGAGAAATGATGAGACCATGCCCCTATATATAGATGTCTTTCTTCATATATGACTAATATTAGTACATACACCAGCACGTTACATCACGTGATCGGAGCTCACACTGGCACTCCAAAAAGAGTAGCAACCCTCCACCAACAACTTACCTATGTCCATCATTCGTTACATGTCGGCGGACGCCGTATGCGACAGTATCTCTCATTATAACTTAAGTCAGTGCTGACCAAAAACAAGTGATTGTCACAAGAAAAGTGTAACAGACGATCACAGCTGTCATTTCGTTGACATGGGATTCCGTAAATATCAAAAAGATAGATTTCCAACCCGCTCGGTTTCTATATTTGAGCACTAAAATCACCTGTCATCATAACATCTGAACGTTTTGCTTTTCGTAGCAAGGTTGACAGTTTTTCAAAGAATCCATCCTTTGCATCATCAGAACTGCAGCCAGTGTCTGCGCAGGCGGTGATTACGAATAGGCATCGCCTAGTCTCACGATCCTTCCTAATCCTTACAGATCTATTCACTTTAACAGCACATAGACGGCTGTTGGCTGGCATCCAATTAAGGAACGCACACCAATTGTACAAGGGCTTGTGACACTACTTGACTGCTCAGATCTCAGTGGGTACAACCAGTGTCCTACAAGTTGGAATTCGATTGAGTCACAACTCCACACATAACACAAAGATTAGCGAGATCCAGTGGACTTCAGAAGTCTTAACCCAACTAGTACATGTGAGAACACTCGTTCCAGTTGACTCTGGTCACAGAGAAGAGCGAAAGTGGCTAAAAAGTAAATGGCCTAAGAGTTTACGTAATGATTGCGATCAGTGATGGGTGACGAAAGCAATATCGAAGC
Source organism: Heterobilharzia americana (assembly GCA_944470555.2). NCBI lineage: Eukaryota > Metazoa > Platyhelminthes > Trematoda > Strigeidida > Schistosomatidae > Heterobilharzia > Heterobilharzia americana. Next base: position 39,571,992 of record OX104134.1, read on the forward strand.
TTCTGCGCAGGAGCCCATATGCCGAAAGAAACCGATCAATTCGGTCTAATCAACGACGGGATAATACCAGCAACATCATATACAGTTAGATTAGGTTAGATGAATGCAAGACTAAGGCGTGGTCCCAAAACATGAAGCATCTGAGCCGAGTATGCGGATATGTAGACCATCTGATCAGGATCCGTGGCACGCTAGGAATCAGTGGTTGAAAAGTCTCAGTGAATTGGCCGAAAATCGGTTACAAATATGTTCACTCTTTGGCACCTTCTAAAGCTTGGACATTTTCAATAACACCGATTTTCAAATTCTTTATCCTCTCATACACTTCTGTTTACTTTAATATCACTTTCTCTAGGTACTCGTTCTTTGCCTGTTGTGGTGGTGTAGCAATTCGAACCGATGCACTTCTATGGAAGGTTCTATATTGATTTTGCCTATCTGCTGTTCAGACAAAACTGATGAACACGATGTGAATGAAACTGTTAATGCGGTAAGCGAACGTTATTTGTCGCTACTCTTGTCTTGGTCAATATCCAGGCAATTTTACTAGACCTTTACGATTATTTGGTTGCTTGTGGTCCCTTTATTTTACTCGAAGGTGAGTGACATCAAACACATATGGAATCAGTCAAAAGGATGCAGGTCTGGCCTAGATTAGTTCTAAGTCCATGTTATCACATCCATCATGCAGTTGAAGGATATACGTTTTTAATCATCGTAATCACCACCGTCAACGGTGAAGAATTGTTGGAGCCATTATGAATAAATACATACACTTTTTGAAGTCAGAAATATATTAAGATCATTAATACAATAAACATATTCATGGGGAAACTGCGGGTCAATGTAGACTGCAGAGCGAACCATAAGCAAATAGTGCCAGATTTTAAGCCACAGAGCCAAAAACGCTACATTGCAATTCACTCAAAATTCGTCAGCAAATGGGAAACGGTTTCCAAGGAAGACGAGAATTTCTACTTTACATGTTGAAAAAAGTATCGCCTAGAGTAGTATACGTTTCACTGTTCACATTTTCACATAACATTCATGTACTATCTATGAAAACACATCTGTTATATTGAAATATACGATTTTTCTCTTTTGGTTTCACTGGAAATATTATATTATAGACGTGTGTACTGACAGATACATCTATAACATGGATTCGATCCTTGATTCCGTTACTAAATTACTTACATCATGCATTCAACATTTTTATTAATCACTGTAATTTAGCAATGTTACTTCGAACCACTGTCACTCTCCTCCTCACATATAATACCCTAATAAAGCCTGAAATCACTCAAAAACGGAAACAAACAGGAAGTAAAACAAACAATATCGACAAAAGACATGGCACTGCTTCGTAACGGTTCAAACTACTACACCTCACATCACTCATCACCACCTCAAACCAAAATGTAATAAGAGAAATACAGAAGAAAGCAGCCAGAAGTGGTAGAGCCATCAAAAGAGAGGAAAGTAAAATGAGAGAATATTGGAATCCAACATGATGATTAAGATGAAGATAATGTATGTGGACACATCTGCACCATGTCAGTCAGGGTCTTCAACCACTGGTTTCTGCTGACACGCGAGCCACAACTGAGAAATCCACATTTCTCTACACGGCTCAGACTGATGCTACGTAGTAATCAGGTCACTTCTTATCTTTTCCAGCCCGGACCTACTTGAGCCAAATTTGTGCAACCAGACAGACTTTGACTGGGCGTGCGTGACACATGTCAGTGACGGTTCACAACTCCGTCGACTGACTTTCCTCCTCATTCTAAAACGCTACACCTGACATCTACGTTACTGACGTGGTGACATCACAAAACATGGCCTATTCTACGAAGGCAACAGTGGTAGAACACCTGAAACCTCCTCATGTTCTCTATTTCCGATGGCCATATTTCACAGCCATATGGTCAAATAAAGCGAACTGCAGCGCAGTTTTCAATAGGCAATCGGATATCATGCAGGCACAATAAGCGGTGGAAGTTGACAAATTTCAATCAAGCCTCTTGTATTCGTACCGAGATTTCGTCAGTCAATGATCCACCAAGGCTGATTAGACTTAGTAGGTAGGTGAAGTGGTCTACACGCCCAGCCACTTCACTTGCTATCGTTAGATAACGTGTCAATGAAGACCAGTTTTAGAGTAACCATTTACATTTGGGTGTGAGGAAACGCACCCTAAACATTGCCAAAAACTGCCATTAAATGTGTTTAGAAGACTCTGCACCTTGTGAGCATCTTCACCTGACAGAAACGTGTCACCCATGCATTCTACGTTCTGTGATAAGATGCCTCCCTGTAAGCTTAGATGAGGATATGGAGTCCTCCATAAGACGCCTATAACAAAAGCAAATAAGAATGTAGAGAGTAGACATGCTTGTCAGACACAAGTCGACGTACACACACAACTCAGCATCGGGTCTAGAACGCCTACGGGTGTTGGAGTAAAGCGCTTTCAACATAATGGTGTACTTACTCGGTACCCTTTCAGTGGGACTCTAGAACAAGACCTCTTGGTCGATGAAGTTGAAAGTCGGGCACAGCTGGTGTCGCTAAGTGTGCCCGTGTTCCGAAACCCGGTGAAGAGTGAACATCTGGTCAGCACATCCACGGCCAGTTTTGAAGGCAGTTGCTTGTTCAAGTTTGCTGTTCCGAAGCTCCACTCAGACATAGAATGATAATAGAATGTGGAATCTTAGAAACTGTTTGTCACGAAGATACTACTGTGGTTATCACAAGAGGACTTGTTTTTTTGATAACTGGGACAATCAGTAATTGAGACTAGTCAGAGGGTATCATATCAGACCCCATACAGCAGCTAATAAATCAGTTAACCAATAATGTGACCACCGACCTCTAAATATTTCAGGCGCCAGTTTAACTGGCCCTACTGTGTTTCCTTGTTTCAATGTGGCCTACAGCTTTTTTGACCTCTAAAAGTGCTGGAGGCCCTATCTCAATATTCCATTCAGGATCCGAATGGGTAGTGAACAACAGAACAGTGTAGCTGGAAGCCAACTGATCTGTTTCGCTTATTGCTCAAGTTGTCCATTCCGCGAGTGAATCACAGATCCAAACTTTCTCTGCTATAGTTTGACTAACTGTTGAACGTTTTGCCAGTTTCCCTGATAAGTCTAAGTTATCTAAGTCTACCGTTATTTACCGCTTCGGCTTTTCTTGTCCACAACTGCTTACAGTCAAGGTGTAGACTTTTTTCCAGTCTACACATGAGTTGCTTCCTCTCCTCACTGTATTCAGAGCCTGAAGGAATTCCACATATCTGTAAGAAGCTGATGAGATTAACTGGTCCTTTTCAACCTTTTTCTGAGAGGCAGTTACAACCTAACTCTCCAATCAGTTCCTCTTTGAAAGAAGTTCTACCAATCAACCTGCGCTCGGAACGGACCTACAGTTGTATTGGTTTTAACTTTTGTGCGTGTTCCAACCAACACACGGTCACTATATAAACGCGTGCTTAAAAAGGAACAGTGATGATTCTATCCAGCGATAACAGACACATCTACCTTCTACTTTGACGACCGTGTAACACAGTCACAATGTAATATACAGCATACTGTTGCACTGAACACCCGTGTTTGCCGCAATGTTCCAGTCACCAATCCCAAAAGGTTGCCAGACAGAGAAGCGGAATCGACGTAGAATCTCATCGAAAAATGAGTCAGTTCAAGTTGTCATATTTTACAGTAGTTTACAAAAAACAACTAGGGGATAGAAAGAAAATAGATATTAAACTAGACAAAGCTGTGTGGAGGGAAAAGGAGTTAGTGAAAATGTTAGAGCTTTAGAAGACGTCAAAGAGTGAGTACACCGCCACTCTAACCGGTTTTCAGTCATTTCATTTGGAGTTTTAACCACTGATTACTACGGTCTCGTAGACCAGGTAGTCTACACTTCCACATTCGGCTCAGACCAACAGTCAGAGAATTCATGCTCCGGTGCCACATCTTGGTCTGACCACCCTGAGACTACTACCGACCTTGTTCAGCTTTTCCTGGGATTGGAGTTTGAAGTAGGCAATGAGCAAGCGCAAAACATATCCAAGACCTCAGTAGATAAAGATTCATGGCCTTATAGACCTACTTTCCTTTCTTATTGAGTATACTTCACCAAACCTCAACATTGTTCACATGGTGATTCCACCGATTGCGAGCAGTGCTTCGAAGATACATGTGGTCACAGAAGAATCTGGAATCTCTTCAAATCTACTTTCGACGGTCGTCTCACAGCAGTATAACAGAACAGAACGAACTGCAAAGCACTTTACTCATCCTATAATAGGTAGTCGGATGTTTCACCAGAAACGACGTGAGTTAGTAAGTGTCAAATGAACCGTTCATATCTGAGCTGAGCTTTTGTCAGCAACTAGCCCGTTCGCGTTGGTGCGACTCCCTAAGTAAGTGAAGTGGCGAATTCTGTCACTTCACTCCCTATCATCAGATGAAGTGGTTGCAGGCCAGTCCTGAAGCATCACCTTACATTTGACAGGTGCGAATCGCATGTCACATTTACACAGATTTCTGACCAACGCGTTCAGAAGACCCTAGATTTTATGAGTGTCTTCACACAACAGGATAATAACGTCTACGGATTCCAAGTCAAGTGGATGCCCTCCAGGTAGGTCAATCCCTGTGATGTCAGACATACCTAAGGTTAGTACATCCATAACGAAATCAAACAGAAACGATGACAAAGGGGATTCCTGCCAGACACCACTGTTTGCTGTCAGTTTAGAAGACAAATCTCTAAAAGCCCTTAACACGGGTGCGCGAGTTCGAGTAGAGAGCATTGATTGGTGTTACTCGGTACTTAAGGAAAAGTCAATCAACAGACATGTGGATATAGATCCCAATCTACTTAGGAAGAAAGCACCTACCAAACAAATCAATAATGATGCACAGTGTGACTGTAACAAATACCACCATTTCACTCTAACGATTCTTTACCACTGTGAGCGGACGAAATTTGAAGTTAAAGAAGTGATGTGATAAAAATCTCTTTCCTAACTTACAGTAGGTCAACACTTAAGCTCAATAAAAACACTATTTGGACATTTGAATATACTTCAGTTCTTCATGAAATTATTCCTGAGGACGTCACCGAGTCTGTTGATGAAACGTCCACGACAAAATATCAAAGCCCAGAGACAATGTCTCTACTTCTGGAATTCGCGCTGACTAGAAATGGACGGCTGCCTCAGAAAAGTTGCAACAAGTAATCGCCACTAGCCGTTTGTTGCCCTGGCATTCCGAAAATGCCACCCAATTACCTCTCTGCCTGGTTTAGCCTACTCACTTATATTGAAATCCCCTGCTACGTCAATTACATCAGAACTTTCAGTAGATGGCTAGACAGTTTTAGATAGAACTCATCCTTCATTTCATTCAAACTGTAGACAGTGGGGTGCATAAAGAGAAATTACAAAGATACAACGGTGAGCTTCACCACTGTTTTTAGTCTTTACTACAGCATCCAGCCAAGTAGTGCACTTTATACCTTAGGGCTCAGAACGGTTGTCATTTTAACCGTTATACTCAATCTTATCATTTCATTCTTCCTTCCTCTCGCTTACTACTTTCTACTTCCTTTAACTGATTTCTATTAACTTCATCTTCATTTTATTGCCTTGTTACTAGATGTGCTGATATGAGGTGTGGCAACTTGGACTGTTACGCAGTAAATTTAATGCTATAACTACACTTGAAAAGTGTGAGAACTAGCAGCTAAATATCTGCGACTCCGAAGAGTGCTTACTGTATATTAAGCATATTTCCCGAGTGAGGTGCGGTTAATAAGTACTTTTAGGTCCTTTTTGCATCCATTGCCCAAAATGTCAAACTTCTGGCTGGCGAAGATTGTTGTCCAATTTGACGGAGAATGCGGAAACTTATTATGTAGTTTGGAGCAAAGGTGTGAGACAAGGAATGCTACTCCATGAACTCGGATGGTTATCAAGAGGTTCAAAAAGAGCTGGCAGAGATTAAAGATGATGAAGGGATATTGACAGAGGGAAGTGAAACAAGATTACAAACCAAAGATTTGAAAGGCTGATAATGACTAGTGGCAAAGCAAACGCAGACAGATCCAAGAGCAGTTAAGACTTCTCTGCTGCTCATACCGTGGAAAGTCGCTTCTTTAGATACCTGAAAAACAAAACGTAATAACAATGCGTGACCGCTGAGCTCAAGGGAAAACTATTTAAGACCATTCGCACACGGAGGGTCTTAGAATTTTGACTGTTGAATTCCGGTTACAAAACCAGAAGACTGCAGAGTGAAGCGCAGTGAGCTCTTTTTAGAGCCGATAAGGAAAGGAGCATCAACATGGACCGCAGGTCATTCGCAGAAAATACCTCCAAGCAGTCATACTTCCAGTCAGAAGTACGATATCAACCTGAGAAACTCACTATAGTGTAAGCTATTTACACTAGGACTAAATGCTTTCTGTCTTACTGGTGTCCGTCAGATGTTTCTGGTAGAATCTCAAAGGAGGACTGTTCCAAACATATTTCGTTGCATCATTGTGATATACAAGCTTGACCAGCACACCAAAGTAACAGCTATCGGTAAGGTATCCCAGTTAGGAATGTTACATTTCTGTACACAGCTTAAAAGGGAAATTTCAAGGACTGATCCATCATCCATTCACATCAGTTGATATATATATATATATATATATATATATATATATATATATATATATATATATGAATTTTCAACTGAATATTGAATCTCTGGGTAGCATAGAACTTTGGTTGCTGAAAAACTTATTATGCATGCAGTAACAAATAGCAAAAACCGAACAATTCAAAATAATGGTCAGAGTTGCTTACTATCAGCTGGAGCCTGGTAAGTGGCATAATGAGGGAAATAGACTTCTATCTTGGATTTTCCGGCAAGAACTTTCTCCGTAAGTAAATCTTGCTTGTTGAGAAAGAGAATCACAGATATATTTCGTAGCCACCTAAATCATCATAAAATTTAAGAATAGACGGTCAGTTCCTTATGACAACAGTAACAACAACAAAAACCCGAAGTCCTTCTTGACGTCTGTATTGGCCATGAAGCAGTTACTAGTCCATCTTCTCTACGAGTGACATCAGTCATACGAACCAAAATCTGACGCTATAAACTGCCTGGCAGAAGTTAGTGAATGGTGTGGTGTTTCATTTGTTGTATTCCCTGGAGTGGTTTTATTTAGAGTAACAATGGACCACCACAAAATGAGGCAAACTAAAAGTATGTCGAAAGACCCTGAAGGTAAATACAGTAAACCAACACGACCTCGTGTTCTACTATACTATTGTAAACGTACAATTGAGATCAGCTTTAAGCTCCTTCAGTGTCATCAACCTTCAAGCTTTTATCTTTAGAACGATGGTTCAAGTGGCAGGAATTAACTTCAGAAGCAAAAGAAAACTTTAGTAAGCAAGTGATATTATGGTAATCATTGGTTGAAATGTAAAAATACTCGGTCATCCCAATTCATCCGGGTTTTTTCATTGTGAACGTGAACTCACCATAACGTTCTTTCCACACAGCTTGAGACTGATCGCACTGATATACGTGTATTCGGAGGGTGTATTCAGAAGAAAATATTTAACTGAATAACGGTGTGTTAGCGTTACCTTTCTAGAAAATTCTGACCAGATATTCAGTTGTCGACTTCATTTATATAAAACGGGGAAATGGTAGGACAAATGAAACGACTGATGGTAGGGGATTTAAACTGGGAAAGATAATAAGGGATATCATGTTCATCCTAGCTTTGGCCATAAAAACAGATACAACTTATTAATAGATGAATGAAGGACAAACCTCTTTCGTATACACAAGAGTGACTTTAATTTGCGTATGGCTATTACTTTGGCCAGTCCCAGCAAGGGGACCTGGACTCTTCTACACAAATATTATATATATATATATATATATATATATATATATATATATATATATATATATATATATATATATATATATATATATGTATATATATATATGGCAGTACACTGCTGTTACCTCTGAAGACAAAAACGAATGAATCATACCCTACGGGAACCTACCTAGCTTCACACGTAAAAGCTTGTTGACTAATGAAAGTCCTTTGCGCATATAACCAGCCAAGTCAGTCAGACAATTAGCACCCTTATTATAAGAGATATATTAAGTCACTTTATTCTCGGTTGCGAATTGTGTACGAATGGCAGGATAACTCACCAAATATACGATAGGATACAACATGAAAAATCAGTGGTCACCTTATCAGTCTCCTTGATCATCACTCAGTTTCATTTGTGAAGACAGTCATGATTTGAAAGTAATCAGTTATTAACCTGAACCTTGTAAGCTCCTATCAGGCAATCATAAGATACTGTCTTATAAATCAATCACCACTAGGAATTCAGTCAATCAAATCAGTCTTGGCTACGGAACATCAAACTGATTGGTGGGATGAAGTGAGTAAAGGAAATAGCAATGAACGAAACGCTTACTAGCTGAATCATTTACAATCAGGCTAAACCATAAGATGGAACACATCAAATTTTAGAATTTTAAATACGACAACGGACGATACCTAGAAGTTCAAAATAACAGTAGATGGACTAGTATGCCAACGCGACAGATAAAAGCAACCAGCCAATAGTTACAATCATAATGACAGTCTATATTTATAACAGTAAGAATCGGTTGGGCTAAACTAGCAGTCAGATTTTATTAGATGACATTACATTTTAGTCCGATTGCCGTTCTTTTTCCCTACAATTCTAGCTAACAAGCTCAGGGTAATCATTTTGACCATCTGAGATAGCCGTGGTTTGGCAGACTAGTATTTATGCTGAGTGGCGATTAAGGTGAAATGAAGATTAAGACCACGCCCAGACCACGAATCAGAGACTACCGGGTTCCCGGCTTCAGGCTCTACAACTGAGCTACAGACCTTGGTAAAGCATCGGGTCGGAAACCCAGTGGTCGCTGGACCGAATCCAGTCGCGATCCAATTTTCCATTTCACCTTCAATCATCACCCAGTATAAGTTCAGGAAGACGGTGACTAGGCATATGTAACTTGGAGTTGGTACAGTTCAGCCTACAAACATCACCTTGCAAGTGACAGATGTTAAGCACGTGTCATACTTAGATTTTCGCTCAAAGAGTTCAGACGATATTTTGTCAGCGTCTTCGTCCAAAAGGACTACCAATGACATACTCTGAATCAGTAGTCTCTCAAATAGCAAACCAATTCATGAGAATTCAGGAATACGCATGGCCATATCCATCATCACACTTATGACAAAGAATGATGGCAGAGATCCTTGACGGGCACCAATGGTTATTTTGGACCTCGCTTTAATCCCTTGTACGGTTATGTGAGTAGTTAAAGAAGCTTGAGTAGCATGGTACACTAGCTTGATATTCTAGTTAGACTTTACCACAAGAAGTCGATAGACGAAATTGAGTGCTACCTTGAAACTAACAAATATGCCAAGTTTTATGTGCCGATAGTTTAGAAACTACTTAAGCATATGTTTGAATAA
>OX104134.1:39582064-39824211 GCA_944470555.2 Heterobilharzia americana
TGGACAGCTCAAGACGCTGTTAGACAATAGTTGTAGACGGCGTGAATTCCATTAATATGTATCATCATGCTGCCTACGACACTGCATTTCTACGCCCACACTAAAAACCTTATCTTAGTTGTATGGGATATGGACTGAAGCTTGTTACAGCTCTTTCGCAGTTGAGATCTGCAAACCATCTCATCTCTATCCCGAAGATGTTATGATTCCTTCATCTCATGCCTGAGAAAGGTGGCTAGACATGCACTTAGAGTCTTGTGGTCGAATATGCCGTTTCTTTGTAGTCCATGGGCAGCATTCTACCCGAGGAATAAGGAAAAAACTGCCATTTAGGTTCTTCTGGTTGGTTTACTACCTAGAAATAAAGTGCGACCGATGTACGTGAATAGCGTTTTCCAATGACACAGACCTAGAATCGAGCTGTCGTGTTTGTCTCTACAGGGACCAACATATGTTGTCATCCTGGTGTCCGTATTCTAACGTGACGCTTGGTTTTTCTAATCGAGGTATCCACAGAAAGTGATCTAGGACCAAATCTTTCTGACGCTCTGGATAATGCTGACAATAATAAAGGGATGTCGCACCCAAAGAGGTCAACTTTGTCGGTCCAAAACCGACAGTCCTATGGAAACCCCACTCGCATATCCCACCATAGAGCAAAGCCGAGAGTGACTTCAAACTTTTTCTCACACAGAATATGTATCTTATGGAATGCTGTATCTAAGGAAGTAGCCACGGCTACATCAGTTGACTACTTCAAACGACTGCTGGATAAGTACCTGAGCTCAAATGGCTTACCACGAACATTTGTCGGCAGCAACTGGTGATATGCTCCCCCACCCCTGTATTCCACAGCCCTAGTACCTCCAGTGAGACGCATCACTTCTCCATATTGTTGCCTGCAACACTTATCTTTCCATAGGTACTTTTCACTCCCCTTTTTCTCATTCCCCACTCACCCTATTTCTAGTACGCTTACTTACTTACTTACTTACAGGTGCTTACAAAAACGGTAACTGCCAACGCTTAATTAGTCTTATCGGTGGCCCCGTTGTCCCACAAAACAAACCATGCTGCAATTTGCGAATAAAATACTTTCAAAGAAACAATTCCTACCACCTAAGCAATAAGCAGGAAAAACACAAAGACTTCTGAGACCATCCAGGGAGTACAACCAAACAAAAAGAATCAAGCATCAAGACCTAGAGGCGAGAGCACGAAAATTGCAGGTTTCCTCTGTTCACACTATTGATGTCGTATGTTGGATGTTTCAGTTGTTTTGTGATCTGAGAAAAAAACGTGAATACGAATAACGTTTTCCGAAAACACACACTTAGGACCTAAAGGGTGAAATATCCTTTTAACTTGCAGGGAATTATATAAGCTGGCATCCTGGTGTCTCTACTGTAACATATGAGATTTGGATTTTTGATACCTGAGTCAGAATATATTGGACATTGGGCGTGCAACCGCACCCAATAAAAGCGCTGAGGTCACATGCAAGTGACGTATCATTATTGCATACAGTTGGCATATTTCGTGACAACGCATAATGGATCTGTCGGGCAAACTTATCATTAAAGCACAGCTTGGAGACGATTTGCGCCGGATTCCAATACATAATGAAGAAATAACGTATGATGAACTTGTTCTGATGATGCAACGTGTCTTCAAGCAGCACATCACGAAGGAGGATGAGTTGTTGGTCAAATACAAAGATGAGGGTATTTTTGTGATTTATGCATTCATTTATCAGATGGGGATTTCATAACAATTGGGGATGAGTCTGACTTATCGCTTGCGATCCAGTCCAGTAGAGTGTTGCAAATCAAAATTCTCGGTATGTTTCTTATTTAAGATGCATCGTGTATGGTATTCTCTCATTGTTGACTGGAACTAACAGGTTCATGGAGTAGTTATTTTAGTTGTAATTGTTGGTCTTGTACACACCATAGGTAATCACTCAATAAAAACTTAGTGACATTAGATATAGATTGTGTTGAAGTCGCAGGGGATGTGAAATCAAATCATTCCAACGTTTCGCACGGAAATCTGGTCCGAGCTTTCCTGAAGTGTAGTAGACAGGTATCTTATAACTGTTTCTCATGTGAAACAAATAACTTGAAGTTTGAGGCTCCGATTATTGAAGCAGTAATGGGTGCTCATCTGACGTGTACGTTTGGCAAAGCAAGAAGCCATGACGAATAATTTCACTGAAAGCCTCCGTCAAAATGACAGGTTTTTCAACGCTGATGTGCATTTTTGACCCTTCAGTTCTTCTTCCCAGTCTGTCATTCATGATTTAACTCCGCATCTGACTTCACCTTTGATTCCTCGATCGATATTGTTTCAGGAGGGGCAGCACTACTTTACTGAACTCACGTGGCTCTATAAAGTCAAGGTAAAAGCTCGACTATAGGAACAAAGTGAAACGCATAATTATGTTTCTGCAATATGTTCAGGAAAATAGTGAAGGATGTTATGTGGGAATGTAGGAAAATTAAACCACAAAGCATCTATAAGTACGAATGACCCATCCATTAGATGCGCCCGATTATGCTAAGCTTGTCATCCACAACATTCCAAACTACCCTCAAGCAAACCCGTAACCATCAAGTACCCATCAGATGTATCTAGCGTCAGTCGTATGCATTCATCGCCTAGTACTTGACTTGCAAATCCGTGCCAAAATGTGCAATTATAGGGTTTTTTTAATTTGGTAGAGTAGCAAGTGATAAGTTTTATCACGAATAATCAAAATATCCCGTAAGCCCATAGCTTCATAGGGTGTTGATTATGAAGTGTTTATTAGTGTACCGATGGGTCGAAAAAATTTCGCAATAAAATATTCTGATTACAATCTTGACCCACCCCTTTTTGCCCACAATCTTCTCTAGCCAAAACTTTGGAACCTCCAAAAAAATGTGTACTGTTCATGGGACGCACAGGTGTGACAATTCCTTATTAATGTTATAAGCGCGCAGAACTCACCCCTCGAGTTTCTATAGATTCGATTGCGATTTCTCGCTGTCTTCCGGGCACAGGTATAGCAAAAGGTTCACTGCTGTACTGGATCACAGTTGACAGTCCCTGTGATGTCTCACTGAACAGCACAGTGAGGACTAAAAAGATCAGCAAAACGCCATTCTCTTTGTAATCTCTGCTTACTCACCATTGACTGAAGTTCGGAAGAAGTGAAGGTTGAGTTCTACTGAACATTTTGTAGTCTCCTACCGTAAGCCGACAGCTCGGACTTGATTATCGTAGTAGATAATTTCAGTGCACAGTTGGGTAGGTTAAGTTAGGCAGAATGACACTTGGGTGGGACTTTCAGAAGACCAACCTAACGAGCAGATAACTGTGACTGCCTGTTACAACTGTGTTCGAACAACCAGCTGTTTTTGACCAGCATGAACTTCAAAGATAAAGAGATATTGTCTGATGTGGCGTCCACTGACCTCAACTCAACGGTTTCTGTGCCTAAATGGATGTAGAGAAACTGCAGCAACGGGACTATTGTGAAGAAAGTTCAAAAAGGAAATACTAGGACTGCTTTCAGTGGGAAACTGGTTAGGTAGTTATTAAAACAACAGCACTCATCCAGAAGAAGCAAGATGTCATCTTCCGTCTTGTTAAACAGCGTTGTAAACCGTAGCTGACTCAGAAATTGGTTAGAAAGGACCAGCGGATCTCAGCAGCCTGTGAATTAATTGGTGTGCTTAACCGCACTCATAAGGGCTCGGTACAACGAAGAGTGAAAGGGATTGAGATGTGGATTGACAAGAAGTCTGCGCTAGTGGTAGACAGCGAAGGCGAAAGATATAGAGAGGCCAGTGTGATAGGCAACAGCAGATAGTTATTGAGGAAACTAGCGAAAACACCAGCGGTTAATGAGACTGTTGCGGATAAGGATGCGTCTGTGATTCATTCCCAAGGGAGTCAACAAAGACGATGGGCTCAGCGATCCGGTTAGTCTCCAGCTACCATTTCGTTGCCCACTACCCAATCCAATCCTGAATGTAACACTGAGATAGGCTCTACGAAACTTTCAAAAGTCGGGAAAGCTGTAAATAACCGAAAACAATGAAGTGCAGTAGGATTAAATGGATTGGTGCCTGAGGTGCTTAGGATAGCGACCGCTGATTATTGACCGAGAAAACTGGTTTGAACTGCTATATGGGAGTCAGATGTGATCCTCTCTAAAAAGTCTCAATCACTGACTGCCCCACCTCTCAAGATAAAAGAGAAATCCCCTTGTGATAACCATAAGGGAATCAAACCGACGTAGTGTGTAAAGTTTTGGCTATATAATTATCACACATCTATGCGAAGCTTGGGAACAGCAAAACCTGAGAAAGTAGGCAGCTTTCAGATCTGGATGTATATATATCAACAAGATATTCACTCCACTGGATTCTTAAACTCGGACACTAACCGATGCTCATCGCTGGCTGGAGGAAGCATTTGACTCCATCTATCAAAAGGTCTTATTGCAGCGTCTCTCACTGGAAAGGGTATCGAGTAAGTACATCACTGCGTCAAAAGCTCTGTAATCAAACACTCATAGACGTGTCGGAGTCTATGGTGAGTCGTATTCATTCTACATTATTACTTGCTTTTGTTATAGGCGTCTTATGGAGGACTCCATATCCTCATCTAAGCTTACAGGGAGGCATCTTATCACAGAACGTAGAATGCATGGGTGACACGTTTCTGTCAGGTGAAGATGCTCACAAGGTGCAGAGTCTTCTAAACACATTTAATGGCAGTTTTTGGCAATGTTTAGGGTGCGTTTCCTCACACCCAAATGTAAATGGTTACTCTAAAACTGGTCTTCATTGACACGTTATCTAACGATAGCAAGTGAAGTGGCTGGGCGTGTAGACCACTTCACCTACCTACTAAGTCTAATCAGCCTTGGTGGATCATTGACTGACGAAATCTCGGTACGAATACAAGAGGCTTGATTGAAATTTGTCAACTTCCACCGCTTATTGTGCCTGCATGATATCCGATTGCCTATTGAAAACTGCGCTGCAGTTCGCTTTATTTGACCATATGGCTGTGAAATATGGCCATCGGAAATAGAGAACATGAGGAGGTTTCAGGTGTTCTACCACTGTTGCCTTCGTAGAATAGGCCATGTTTTGTGATGTCACCACGTCAGTAACGTAGATGTCAGGTGTAGCGTTTTAGAATGAGGAGGAAAGTCAGTCGACGGAGTTGTGAACCGTCACTGACATGTGTCACGCACGCCCAGTCAAAGTCTGTCTGGTTGCACAAATTTGGCTCAAGTAGGTCCGGGCTGGAAAAGATAAGAAGTGACCTGATTACTACGTAGCATCAGTCTGAGCCGTGTAGAGAAATGTGGATTTCTCAGTTGTGGCTCGCGTGTCAGCAGAAACCAGTGGTTGAAGACCCTGACTGACATGGTGCAGATGTGTCCACATACATTATCTTCATCTTAATCATCATGTTGGATTCCAATATTCTCTCATTTTACTTTCCTCTCTTTTGATGGCTCTACCACTTCTGGCTGCTTTCTTCTGTATTTCTCTTATTACATTTTGGTTTGAGGTGGTGATGAGTGATGTGAGGTGTAGTAGTTTGAACCGTTACGAAGCAGTGCCATGTCTTTTGTCGATATTGTTTGTTTTACTTCCTGTTTGTTTCCGTTTTTGAGTGATTTCAGGCTTTATTAGGGTATTATATGTGAGGAGGAGAGTGACAGTGGTTCGAAGTAACATTGCTAAATTACAGTGATTAATAAAAATGTTGAATGCATGATGTAAGTAATTTAGTAACGGAATCAAGGATCGAATCCATGTTATAGATGTATCTGTCAGTACACACGTCTATAATATAATATTTCCAGTGAAACCAAAAGAGAAAAATCGTATATTTCAATATAACAGATGTGTTTTCATAGATAGTACATGAATGTTATGTGAAAATGTGAACAGTGAAACGTATACTACTCTAGGCGATACTTTTTTCAACATGTAAAGTAGAAATTCTCGTCTTCCTTGGAAACCGTTTCCCATTTGCTGACGAATTTTGAGTGAATTGCAATGTAGCGTTTTTGGCTCTGTGGCTTAAAATCTGGCACTATTTGCTTATGGTTCGCTCTGCAGTCTACATTGACCCGCAGTTTCCCCATGAATATGTTTATTGTATTAATGATCTTAATATATTTCTGACTTCAAAAAGTGTATGTATTTATTCATAATGGCTCCAACAATTCTTCACCGTTGACGGTGGTGATTACGATGATTAAAAACGTATATCCTTCAACTGCATGATGGATGTGATAACATGGACTTAGAACTAATCTAGGCCAGACCTGCATCCTTTTGACTGATTCCATATGTGTTTGATGTCACTCACCTTCGAGTAAAATAAAGGGACCACAAGCAACCAAATAATCGTAAAGGTCTAGTAAAATTGCCTGGATATTGACCAAGACAAGAGTAGCGACAAATAACGTTCGCTTACCGCATTAACAGTTTCATTCACATCGTGTTCATCAGTTTTGTCTGAACAGCAGATAGGCAAAATCAATATAGAACCTTCCATAGAAGTGCATCGGTTCGAATTGCTACACCACCACAACAGGCAAAGAACGAGTACCTAGAGAAAGTGATATTAAAGTAAACAGAAGTGTATGAGAGGATAAAGAATTTGAAAATCGGTGTTATTGAAAATGTCCAAGCTTTAGAAGGTGCCAAAGAGTGAACATATTTGTAACCGATTTTCGGCCAATTCACTGAGACTTTTCAACCACTGATTCCTAGCGTGCCACGGATCCTGATCAGATGGTCTACATATCCGCATACTCGGCTCAGATGCTTCATGTTTTGGGACCACGCCTTAGTCTTGCATTCATCTAACCTAATCTAACTGTATATGATGTTGCTGGTATTATCCCGTCGTTGATTAGACCTAATTGATTACCAGTATCGGGTTCTACTAACTTCTGTCTACTCTCACTTAGTATGACAGCTTGATTCTATGCAATTCTGTACGGGGTCCTGTCTTTTACCTTATGTCTTGCCGTTTTTTCGAAATTGCTCTTGAACGATGATAGCTTCAGTATCATCTTCAACAATCAGCCACTAACCAAGTTTCTAAACTAGAGCTTTATGAAATCATGATGGAACTAGGTACTCTTCACGTAGTTTCGTCTTGAAATCATTACATGAATTTGCATATACACATAACTTTGAGTATATATGTACCGGCTGACTGTATGATATATCTTTTCCTAATTCCATTTTGCCACACACTGCTCATTCTAAGTTGCCCTGATGGATGGTTTGATGAAAAGAGGTAAGCGAAGATTGAGAGACAATACTTATAATGATTAAAGAAAGCTCAGGTTGCACCGTCCTATTCAGTAAACTTTGTCTTCTGTGTGAAAATAGGAGTCTAAAATATTTTTATGGAATTGACGAAAATGTCTGACCAAAGTCACCCCAAAATACCGTGTTTGATATGAATCAAACATAACCGTAGAACTTTTGGTTTCCGTCAGTATTTGAAAAGCCTTATCTGTCGTACTAGGTTACTCTGTATTAGGAAATACCGTACTGTTTTTAGCATTAACCTTAACTATTCCCTCATTTCGACAAATAAGATGTAATTATATAATACTGTCATTTATGAAAAACGTCTATCGTTACATCAAGGAAGAGGGAACTACTAGAAACGCCTGAAAAGGCTATTTTTTCTCATTCTGCAAATTAGCTTACCTTTGACACAATACAACCTTAAAAAACAAAGGTTTCAACCAAAACATCTCGACAAGGTTATTATGGTTGATTAAGTATGAAGATAAAACTTGGAAACACATGGAACTGATTCGGTTTGTTTTTCAGCACGTTCAGCTGTAATCAACTTATCTATCTGATATCCGCTTGTTATGCTGACTTGTTGTACGGTCAGCTATATAGGTAACCAAGAGTAAAATGTGTAGTCATTCGGGGTATATGTTCAGTTCTTCACCACTATTTTCTTGATGGATACCATTATTTTATCTCTACAAACCTCACTTGGTTGATTACTGCTAATCTTATTCCATGTGAACTCATACTGTAGTGCTCCGCATATCTTTAATGTGGATTTTAAAAGAACTGATTGCCATGCGTCTATTTTTACTATTCTTTGAAAATATTCGTACTTTTAAATCATCATCCAAATTTAAACTATTGTAGCGCAAATTGTAACAGCTATTCATTTAAGCAGGATTTTATGTTTACTGACTTCCTAATTTTCTATAAATTTTTCTGCGTTTCTTTGTTGTGTTTTCGTAGTTATAGGGAAACCTGAAATATCGAAATGTACTTTTCCTTCTAAAAACAAGAGGAGTGACGAAGGGAAGATATCTGAATCAGGGGACCAGATCTCACTAATTTTTGAACTTCAACGGCTTGGTAATCATATGCTTCACTTAGCCGATCGAATTCAGAAGAGTCTACATCCAAATGGTACTTTTCTGGAATGTGTTCTGTTACTGATTGTAGTCAGCTTGATGAGAAAGTAGGTAAAACCGACGTAAGTTTCATCTGTGATTTATTTTCATGGGCTTGTCAATTTTCGTAATTGAATAGGCACAGAAAAATTATGTAAAACTTCGATGGTTTTTTGTTTATTCTTTATAACAGGCCTGTTTACTGATCTATTCTAGTCTGAATAACTTGACTTACAATTCTCTTCGTAACTTCCTTTCAAAGGTTAAACAGCTTGTAAAAATCTGATGTGTGATATTTTGTTAAGCTTCAAAATATGTAGAAACTTAACAACCCTGTAGCAGAATTTTTATTCCTCCGTTCTCTCACATAGTGTTTGTTACATAGGCATTAGTGACAACGAACCAATCACTTTATGACGTTACCCATCTATTCTCACTTAATACTAACTTTGACACAATATGAAGCAAACCACAGAACATTTAGCATATCAAGTGGGATTTCACCATAGAGTGACAACCGTAAGGGTACTACAACGAAATTCTGTAGCAACTTAAAACATTTGCCGTATGAGTTTTGATACATGTTCAGTTCTTATTGTATGTTATGGTCTTGTGGGAATACTTGGCATCAGCTGTGTAAAAGCACCATTTATTTTTATGTGGAATTGCACTTAGTGTGTGTAGTCAAATCTTTAAACTACTAGGTCACATGTGAGTTCGAACCCTGCTCCATTCCTGAGGTTTGGACTGCTAATTGTTTGCATCAGTCCTGAAAATAGGTGTAACTTATACACTAACTCACCAACCCATTCTGAATTGCATTGTTTTTACTCATTTATTATGTGTATGCAGGCATTCATATTGCTGCGTTTTAATTTCACAACTACATGTTAGTGTATTTTGCTGAGAAAAGTTGTAATCTTTAAGTGATAATTCGGAAAACAATTGTATCTTTCTATTCTACCACAGTCAATCCACAACCTGGAGCGTAATAATGAATTCGACCCATTATCTAGTGTTCGACCTAAGAACATTTCTTCGTCTCATCCACCTACCTACCCATCAATACCAGCCGGAAATTCAGAAGACACTTCGAGACCGAAATCTCACGTAAGTGTGAATAGAAAAACAGCTTAAATATAATTTTCTTAAAGTTTAGTTTATGTATTGCCTAGTTTATATGAATTTCAGGCTAAAATAACTTATTCTAATTCAGGACTGTTAAACGTGACCTTTTAAGATACAGAATATGAGAAGACTCAAGGTATTTGACTATCACTATGTTAGTACATTGCCCATATGTTTTGAAAGCACTATATGAGGATTATGGAGGTTAGCTGTAAAGTTGTAGATGAAAGAGATAAGTTGGCGGATAAGATTGTAAGCAGTTACCGACCAAATTAAGTGGAACACTTGCTACTCCATACCGAGTCATCGTTTACCCCAAAGTATGATATTAGCTGATTTAGAATTAGGCTGAAAAAAAGTTAAGGGTTATCAGAATAAAACATGCTATCAATCGATGAAATCTTTGACTGTTGGATTGAGCTGTGTAAGAAATGTAAACTTCCTAGTTGATCTCGATGAGATAACAGAAACCGATTGTTGAAGACTGTTTCATACGCCTCAAAATTGTTCTAAGGGGTTTAGATGCATTCACAACTTCATCTAAACCGTTATTTTACATTTCGTTGCTTGTGTTATCTTCTTTTGTTGCATGAGTTCCTACATTTTTCAATCACACTATCCTTATTTCTCTTTCTTTTGTCGTATTTCCTTGTATCATGACATGCTAAGGGAGACCAAGTGGACTGGTAAAGCAAGTCTCCCACTGGTGATGTCTAACTAAAATAAAACAATTTGCACTACGTATTGGGCGTTCATTTTAATCACATGCAAGTTTCATCTTGTGTCAGACATTACTTGAGTTCAAAAAACACTCCTTAGATTATCTTGTGGAATAAGAAGTTTATGCATGTTAGCAAACATATATTCCTTGGAAATTTTTTAGTTCTTAAGCCGTAGATGGTGTATATACAAAACTATCGGGCTTACCAGTCTGTCTCTTGAATTCACCACACGTATAAGCACATAAATGAAGTCAGTAGGGGGGAGGACAAAAAAATTCTGCTTATCGAAACTCTTATCAAGCTTAGGGATAGATAAACAGTAAATAAATATAAGATTTCCAAAAATCCACAGGCATATGTATGTATTTGTGCCATTATGATCAATTGTGAAACATACCTTAAAACTCAAGCCATATTGCACACCTAACCTTGAAATTTGCGCAACTCAAACCAGTGATCGGACACTTTATGGACTGATATACCTCGGCCTAACTACTAACAAAATCGTGCTCCACCCAGTATAGTATGCCGCTATAGACGATCTCTCAGCATGCCTGACACATCTCTACTAAGTCAGTGAAGGTTCATGTCCCGATCAATTGTTGTATCCCTTTGTAATATTCTGTCTCTAACCATTGCATCATTCACTCTATAACTGTACCATACATGAATGATGGTACCTGTGAGCGTCACAAATCTTTAAACTCTAATCGCTTTTTTTCACACCTATCAATGCATAGCGTGCTCTGATGCTCATTATATTGTCTTTAATGGATGTTAGTACATCATGAAAGTATCAAAAGTGACATAACTTGGCGAATTCATAATGAACCTTTTATATCCCTATTAAGATCTTGTCAACCGTGAACATACTAAAGTTGGTACTGTTTCCTAATGATCAACTCGCTCATTACCGTCACCACGTGATTAGTGTGAAGCAGCAAATATCATTTTGTATGAATCACGTCCACATTGTCATTCAGACGAGTGCATTTTTAAGCGTTTTTATGTGATAAAAAACATTGTATTTGTCCTCTTACTTGATAAGTAAACATCTTGCAAGGAGAAACTGAAAGTCTCTCATGAACACTACTCAACACAACCACATTAGATTATCACTCACTGATGCTTACTACTCGGTTATTTTCAAACAAAACATGCATTAACTTTGTATATTTCCTGCGTACTCATTTACATGACAGGGATTGTGAACATAGGACCTGATATAATAGTTTATTTTCTCATTTATGGCCAACCAAGTTGGATATGAAGAAGAATACTCAACGACGGTACTGGATAGAGGTCACTCTATATCGTGAACTGACAGAAGTAGGAAATATGGGCTACTGGATACTGACCCTAGTGGCTCAACGGTAACGCGCTGTCTGTGAAACCTGAAGGTTCCTGGGTTCGGTCCCTGTCGGGGTCATGGGTGCGCACTGCTGCGGAGTCCCATACTGGGACAAAACAGCTGCTCAGCGCTCCCAGGTCCTCAATGTTTCTTCAACTGATGTCAGTCCATGATGAACCTAAAATCAACAAATAAATCCCCTCAAACTTCCAAATTGAGTGAGAAATAATACTCATCTCAGATGTTAGTATGCCAACATTACAATAGCTAGGGAAGGAGAAAAATCTGGTTGATCCGACTCGTTCTTGGAATCTCTTATCCAATTGCGGATAGTAATTCATTCGCCGCCAAGTTAGGAGATAGATAAGATAAAGGAAATTGTGGTTAGGGAAACTCAGTTGTGTTGAAGATAAACATTAATTAGGGTTCATCAAGACTCATGACCAAATCTCGTAATGTTGTGTACGTATATTCTTAGAGTTTTGAGATTGAAAGTACACGGAACGAAGAATACGCTTTAATATGCGTTTCAGTTGATAAAATATGCCACCAACTTTTCGGTTCCTTTTTCTTTGATACTTTCAGTAGGTCCGTCATAGTAATTCATACCTTGTAAACAGAGTGCAGTAACCATACAAAACAATTTATGTTGACATTCTGTGTAATCTTATTAGAAAAAATAAGGAAATGTGATAACGATAAACTTTAGAGAAATTAAGAATAAAAGTTACAAATACGGAGGTATATCTATACTTTATTTGCTCTTTCATAGTTTTTCGTTTATTTGTAATACGAGTATTTATTAAGATACGATTTCCTACACAATTTAATTCAAAATAATAACGATATAATAATAATAATAATAATAATAATAACATTCTGTGTAATCTTATTAGAAAAAATAAAGAAGTGTGATAACGATAAACTTTAGAGAAATTAAGAATAAAAGTTATTAATTCATAATAATAACTTCTTCAGGAAAATCATGTGATTTCACAACCAAGTATCTCAACATCTGGATCATTAAACAATGAGAGGACAATCATATCTGAAAAATCTGGTGAACATGAATCTGTGGAACTTCAAGCGGCAGTGGGAAATAAGTCTGATATGATCATTGGTCAGTTATCTACTTCATCCACTCATTCTAATGTAGAAAAGAATGCATCAGTACTACATAATTGTGGTTCAACTGTACTGCCACCGCAAAGTCAACCGAACTCTTTATCTAGTCCATCTAATATACCGAATTTCTACCAGCAATCCTCGGGGCATCCGAGCTATCCTCCTAACCAATCCACAATGCAACCTCCAATACCGTTATCAACCCCGAGTAGTAATGCACACCCACAACCTCCAGTTCAAGGCGGTGATGTTGCCAGATTGCCAGTGATGTCTAGTACGTCAGTACCAACATTGCCACAGCCAACTACTCAACCTTTCAGGGTTTGTCTCATTTTATAAACGTCACATTTTGTTTGAATATCGTCTTATTTATAACCACTTGTTTTTTATATTTTTCATTTCTTATTCTTCAAATATATTTGCATGTACTAGAATTTAATAGGAATGCTTTACTGATTATATACTTGATTTAGTCTTCGTTATGATAAAGGATAAATTTGCTGAGTCGCTACCCTTTGTTAATAGTTGAGAACCTAATAATAATTCATTGTGTTAACTACTGTTTCATATCGGCTTTCATGTTTTAGTGGTTCGGGCAGTTGAACTTCTTGAATGAACACTGTCATCTTTGAGTACTTCTGTTCAGTTCTTTATCAAACAGAGGTTGTAAATATGACACCTTGAGGTATTGTGTAGTGATTTAACTTTCGTAATGAGAGGAAAGGCAGAAACAAAATGATCAAAAACTGGAGAGTTATGAATAAAAAAACAAGTAACGCAAACAACAAAGTGTAGTGCAACTAAATTCTGTTCAGTCATTAGACTGTTGGCAGTCATGCATAACGCGTCCCTACCCACTCAGGTGGAGCTGTGGCTCATTGGTTTAGGGAGTCGATTTCCAGCCAGTAGGTCACAAGTTCGAACACTGCTCCACCTACCGCGGTTTAGGCAACCAAGTAGGTCCATTATTCCACATAATAAGTATGGTTCATTGCCTACTGCACGAATGTGCACGAGGTTGCTGAATGCATCTCTCTCTGTATCAACTCAGTCGCCGAAGATCTAGAACAACTGACTTGATTACCTTACCTACTGTTCTATTTTGTTCATGTGGTAGTCGCGTTAAATGCAAGCAGCGCTGCGATGACAACGTTTGATGAGGACTGAAAACTTTTTAATATCCTCTACTTTTAGTGGCCATATAGTGGGATAGAACGCAGTGGTATTTAGTACAGTCGACTATTAATCGACACAAGCGACTCTACAGGGTCACAAGTTAGCGATAGTGACTGGAGTCTTTGTTACATGCATCTAAATTTCGTCAACAAAGCAACCAACCAAGATTGATAGGACTTTCCAAACAGGTGAATTGGTGGACATGGTCAACCACTTCTCTGCTTACTGCCTGATAGGACATCAATACTAGCCAGTCTTGAAGCGGTTTTTTGCATTTATGTGGTGGGAAACCCATCCCAAACACTTTAAACTTATCAATCAGAGTATTAATCAGAAGACTATTGCATCTTTATCCACATACTTTTGCTGCTTGCTACGGAAAAGGTGATCCTAAGATCATACTCGTCACACCAGCTAACACAAGGGAAATATGCCTGTATACGTGAAAATCGGATTGAATTGATACATTTACCAACAATACGTGGATGTGCACAAGGTTCATAAAGCGTAATGACCTGGTTAAGCTACCACAAATAGTAGTGTCCGATGGGAAAACCAAGGTCACATGACGTTGTTTGATCATTTTTCGCAGTCTTCAGAACTGTTTGATGACCAACTGCTCATCCATACCACACTGCATCTTGTTACCTTCTCCATCTATCTACGTAATTCAAAATCATTAAAGAATCATCCGCGAGGATTTGGTATTGAAAATGAGAACTCTACGATGATGCCTTTTTTGGAGTTAAAAAACTTCATGATGGATTCCACTCGATATGAATATTATACCCGATCTGCATCTAACGCAGCCATCGGTGTTCGAATACAGAAAACTCGTTCCAGAAAGAAATCTTATCAAAAGACCCCTGTCGATATACTTAAATGAAACCTTTAGGTTAAGAAACAACTGGTGTCAGGTACTAGATGCATGTCTGTGTTTCCCAAACCTGGTGAAACGTGCCAACTTTAATCAAATAAGTAAAAGTAGAAATGCAGACAGCGTTACGTAGTAAATCCCTTGTACATAACTTGTTTTTTAACCTTTTATCTCAAGATTGTAAAGTTCAAATTTGTTTTGATATCAGCCTCTAGGTTCTGCCAATTTACCACCCAACATGGGCCCATATGCTCGGCAAAGCGGAAATTTCCCAAACACTAACAGACCTAGTAATATGATCAGTGCTCCTCCACACCCATCATCTAACATCTTCACACCGGTAGTCCCACCTTGCGACCAGTCTGTTGGCTTAGGGACACCACAGCGACCGGTTTTGCAGCCTCCATCTGGATCGTCTAGAAATTCTGTAACACAGAGTCAGCCGCCGGCTACATCAGTGTTTCCACACGTGAGTTTTGCGTTTCGACTATTGTAGTGATTTAAATTTCTAAGTTACTCAGTTTAGTGAATTATGTTCAGAAAATCTTTTTCCTGGTTACTTAACTGAAGTATAGGTTATAATCGCTTGAGTCCGTAATGCGGATTTAAGATTATTTTAAGAGATATGCAGTCTGCAAACATTAACGCTTCACATACGTTAAAGTAGGCTACCGTTTAGTTCACTTAAGTGATTAGTAGTAAAAGTGGTAAGTGATGCTAATGTTTTGGTGAAGATTATTTGCTATTTCCATATTAGATTTGTTTAATATGTTTAATATGGAACTACATTCTACCACAGTGCCCAAGTTTTTCACTTATATTATTTGCTATTGTTGTGTTATCGTTCAAAATATTACCGACATACCTAAGATATCTCTCATGTTATTCTAATTATTTTTTATGATTGTAGCTGTTGATATACTAGTTCTATGTAGTGTTTTCTTGATTTGTTTGCATACCTAACGTGCGTTAATCTAGTAATTAGAGTTGTATGTGCTATTTCCAGCAGGGAATGTCCTATCCACCGATGTATCCACCATCAGTCGGTCATCCCAGTCAAAGTATGAACTCAGCAACAACAAGACCAACTGGCCCTCCGAATCAAAGCCCTCTCATGTCTGGTCCTTATAATTCTGTACAATCTGGCAGTCCTCATATGCCACCACCACCTCCAAGCAATATTCTGCCGAAACCAGGACCACCAACATCCAATGAAACTCATAGCTACTATGCACCGTCTCTGAATCAATCATATCCTAATTATTGATACTTACTTTTTTGTTGCATTGTGCCAACAGTTTTAAGTTCTTATTATGATGCCTATACTTTGCAATGTGATAGTTCGGTTGTGGAAAATGATGTAAAATTTTCCCAGTTCTCATTTATTTTTTGTTGCGATTAGACAGCAGTTCCTCTCAATTCTAAATTTCATTTTTCCTAATGATTTTTTTGGTGCTTTGAATACTTGTTAGTTTGGATTTGGTTATGTGTGTATTTCAGCTAGTGCTATATACAGAAATTAAAAGTCGGGTAACGTTTTTCGTTTTTTCCAATATTTCCCAAATCTTAAACTCTTTGCGACGTAGCCTCTGGAGTTGCACCAAACAGATTATTTTTCAAAAACAAGGGTTGTTTGGAGATTTTACGTCGTACTTTGCGTGATTCCACAATAGATTAGTTTATTTGGTACAACACACAGTTGTACAGTACTTAATGAATGACGGTTTCAAACAAAATTTATACATCATAAGCAATATACTGTGCATTGAAATCGTCACTCAGTAAACAATACTTTGTCGCTGTGTTATGTATCAAGTAAAATAATCTCGTACGAATCTACACTACCACAGTGCCGAAGTCCTATACCTACATTATAGCCTGTATAGTCGCAAGTATTCACTCTTGTACAAACCAGCTGCTTCTTATAGATCCATGACCGATGGCGGCAAGAGTAGTTATAGTGATTTGTACGAAGTTTCAATAGTAGTGGTTAGTTTTCCTACTATTCTTATCGAAAAGTGACCTCTGCAAAGTTGTTTGAGCTATTTACTAAACATCGCTAGTGCTTCTTATCTTTTTCACGGCTTCACTCGATTACCGAATGTGGCATTTTACCCTTATTATCATCATTCTGACCTATCATTACTGTAAACTGTGTTCACCAAGATCGTGTATCCGGAGCTCAAAAGCAATATGTTGACAGAAATTTCAATTCTTATTTCTCCTAGGATCTCACCTTCTGCACAAAAGAAGTAGCATGAGATACTTAGTCGAAGGACTAATCTCAATCGACTTCTGTAGTGTGATGTTAACAAGAATATAATATGTACCCCTTCAAAAGAACAGTTAGTACATCTTAGGTGAGAAATATGTTAATATCACTGAGTTATCTCTTTAACGTGTATTGAAGTCTCGTGCAAACCGTGCTCAAGTTGGGCTCTGATCATAAGTTTGCCAGATAGATCAATTCTGAGGTATCACGAAATATACCGACTGTCTGTGATATTGATGCGTCACCTGCAGGTGATCTCAACGCTTTCGTGAGGTTTTGATTTGAAAAACCAAACGTCATTTCAGAATACAACTGAAAGGACAAAAATTTTATTCATTTTTCGCTCTTCCTTATCCCTTGAGTTGAATACTGTCCACGGACTATAAGGAAACAGCCTTTTTCGACTACAAGACTCAAGGTGCATGTCTAGCCAGCTTTCTCAAACATGAGATGAAAGAGTCATAAAATCTTCAGGAAGGGAATGACATAGTCTACAGATCTGAAGTGCAAAAGAGTTGTAACAAGATTTAGTTCATGCCTTCTCATACCACTAGGATGAGATTTTTAGTGTAGGCTTAGAAATGGGGTGTTATAGGCAGTATGGTGATACATCTTAGTGGCTTTCACGCGATGTATGGCTACTGGTTAGGAGCTTCCGAAGCTATCCAAACGGTATATACTTTGTCTTGATCAGTATTTTCGTAGCTCTTCCCCATACCCGTTATAAGAGACTGGATTGTTTCTTCGATTGAGAGCAAACTCCTCCAGATGTTTATTTCGCGAACATGTTTCTGATTAAGCGCTTAACTATTTGCCCTATTGTTTGAGGATGGAGTCTATGTCTCCTTTTTGCTATCAACTCGTAAAACAGACATCTTTTCCTAGAACTCTTGGGTCTCGAGCTGTGGATGTACGTTGTTTCCCTGAGACACGTATACAGGACGCAAATTGGGTTAGTCACCTCACATCATCTAGCCAATGGGACAGATCTTGAAAATTAACTTAAAAAGTGTTCGAAAGTTCAATACCGAGCTGTCGTTAAGTCGCGTGTACGGATGTGGGACTAAGTTCTCGGGCAGAAAGCGCACTTCTCGACTGGGTACCAGTCAACAGCCGTCTTTGCGCTGTCCAACTGGATGGATATTTAAAAGGTGGAAAGGGTCGTGAATCTTATTGAAAACAAGTCATAGTATCCGCCGACTATATTTCGGATTATACAAAGGATGAACCAAGACGTTCAGATGTAATCGTAGTACCAGGTGATTTCAACATTCATTTTGGAAATCTGAGCCATTTGGAAGTATCCCAGTGATTCCATACCAACGAATTGACAATGGTTGCTTCTATTTCTGCTCTGAAAATCCCTTGTTTCTGCAGACACTGACTTCAAGTATAAGGAGAAACAGTATCTCATATGGCCTCCCCCTATATCAAGTCAGTGATGTGCATGAATCATATTGCAATGAACTACCTTTAGAGAGAATAGCCGCTCTTACTGAAGTACGTGCTAGGACTAATCAAAAGTTGTTACAGGCATATTTATACGCGTACCTTACTGGTCACAGGAAAAAAGCGGCGGTGAAGTCTGCGTATACCATATTGGAAGATAGGAGCATCAGGTGCATATTAAGGGAGTAAATACCTAAGCATTCATTTGAACGTGACAGCAGTTCTCATCCTGATTAAGCCTGACGTGATATTCATTCTGTTGTAGAAATATCGATAAAGACAGTTGGTAACCTACAAATCGAAATTCACTCAGAAACCTTGTACACGTTCTTGTAGTAAGCAATGAGTCACATCTGTTGTACGAGGGCTTGTGAAACTGCTTGACCACCCAGATTTCGGGTGCGACGAGGTTATAACCAGTGTCCCACCAGTTGGAGGTCAGCTGAGTCACAATTTCACACAGCACAAAGATTAACGAGAGCCAGTAGATTTCCGAATTCTTATCCCAACTAACACATGTGAGAAGACTCTGACTTATCCCAGAGACGAACGTAAACAGTTAAAACGCAAATGGCCTAAGAGTTTTCGTAATGATTGCAACCAGTGATGGGTGGCGAAAGTGAGACATAAAGAAGGCATCAACATTTAGTAACACTTGGTGTAATATTCATCTGAGTAGAAGAACCGGAGAGTCATATGAAGTCGAAAATGGTTTTTCCCGTAAAAGTAATTGGTGTTGCTATATTCAATAGAAATAAATTCATAAATCTATACACTAACATTCGAGTTGATTTAACAGCAACCAACGTATAGGTTCCAGTTAAAATACGGTGAAGATGACAAGTTCCGATTGAATTCTATCTCAACTTCAACCATTCAGACAACAGCGAATTTCCAAACAGTCATATTAAGGTAAGAAACTGCATTTAAACATTAACTGACTAACTAATAAAATCAACGTAGAACCTCGTACACAGGTGCATTGGATACAGTTGCCATACTTGACAGTAGTACACAAAGAACAGGTGAGTAGAAAAAGAGTGATATCATAGCAGAAAAAGTCGTGTGACACAAACAATCTGAAGATAACGATTAGTGTAAATATTTAAGCTTTAGAAGATATCTGTGCCATTGTGACAGGTTTTCAACCATGTCATCAAGAGTTCTCAGCCACTGATTACTTTCGTCTCATGAATCCCAACCAGGCAGTCTACACCGCCCTACACGAATCAGACCAACATTCAGAGAATTTGTCGACTGGTGTCAGGTCTTGTTCTGGCCACGCCGAAACCTAATCCAACTCGTAGCATCGCACGTTGAGCTATGGGGTCTCTTGGCATGCGCAATACATGTACAAGCCACCTCAGTCGACTAAGGCTCACAACCTCATCATTCGACTTGCCTAGTACGCTTCACATGATCTTAACGTTGCTCACACAGTGATTCCACCAAATGTGAGCAATACTATGAAGAAATCTCTGATCATAAACCTGTAATTGCTTCATGTATTCCACTCTTAGCACCTGTGTCTCAGCCGTCTTAAGACAGCACAAACTGCAGCGCAGTATACTCCTCCATTGCTAGATGGATAGTCGGATATCTCACCAGTTGGTGTCACGGATGACTAGTTGGGAAATGCCAAACAGGCCTTTGGTATCCCGCCCGTCAGCGATCACCCAGTTCGAGCTGATGCAATTCCCCAAGTAAGTGAAATGATCGACATATTCCACCACTTCACTCCCTATCATCCAACTGTTTGTACTATCAGCAGACCAATCCTGGAGCATTTGACAGGTGTCAGCTAAATGCATGCCGATCATACTGGAACTTCTGCCTGTGTCCAGAATACCCTGCATTTTGTCAGCGTCTTCACCTAGCAGGATAACATCGTCTGCATACTGCAAGTCAGCCTGACCACCTCAAAGAGTAGTTCAATTCTTATGAAGTTAGACTTACCTAAAGTTATGTTCATTAGTACGTCTGTGATGAAGTTCAGTAAGAATGATGACAGTGGATATCCCTGGCGAAAAGCACTAGTTGTCATTAGTTCAAATGAGAACTGTCCATATGCCCTGAAATGGCTGCGTGAGTTCCAGTAGAGAACCTTGAATAGCGTTATACACTTACTCGGTACTCCTTTCATAGTCAGACACTGTCAAAACACCTCACGATCGATAGAGTCAGCAAATATGGCAAGTTTCGGCTGTTGACTGGTAAGTGTACTTCTATCCCAGAACCTGTTGGAGGGTGAAGATGTGATCGATGCAGCCTCGTCCAAGTCTGGAACCTGCCTAGTTTTCTCGAGTCTACTGATCTCAAGCGCCAACCTAGGTGTCAAATAGCTACGGACCCAAGGACCTTGGACAGGAGACTAATCACGCTAATTCCTCTATGGTTGTCATAAGATTTCTTGCCCTTCTTATTGACTGGGATGATCAATGAAGTAGACCAGTTTTACGGTATTACCTCTGATTCCCATACACTACTTAGTACTTCTGTCACTTTAATTAGCAGTTTCCTACCTCCATCCTTGAAAACTTCAGGTGGTAAAGTCTCAGGTCTATTCTACCGCGTGACTGGAGTCCAGACTGGTACTCCACAAAGAGCGGCACTCCCAAACCCCTCCAGAGAGAGTTGGAAGGCCGATATCTACGTCCCATTTAAGTTCACACTGGATGTTGGCCAACTCAAACGTTGCTGTGGTCTGGTTGAACTGTGCTTCAGACTGTTCCACCCAAAGTTTTAGCCGCATGTCTAAGGAGGTTATTCTTTTCGGTGACGGCTTTACTAACCACCGTCTCCTACATGCGGATATCCTTGGTAAGCCTGAGTAGTTGCCGAGTGTTACCCAACCCTGACACCATCTCGGTTGCTTTCGTCACCTACCACTGCTCGCAATCTACGCAAATTTTCTTTTGCGTTGCTTTCGCCCTTCATCGTGGTCAGAGGCAGCTGAAATCAGTCTTTTTGTATTAATCAGTTGAGATGACGTTACAGTAACCTAATGACTACTGCAGGTTTCCGATTGTCTAAACCGCCGTTTCTACTCAAGAATTAATGTTAAGCCAGGTTCCCTCAGTCCAAGCTCTGGTGTCATATTGAGATAAATGCTTAGCTATCTCTTCCCTAAATGGAGACTTGATATTCTCATCTTCCAACCGACCATACACAGGTTTTACTATAGCCTGTTTCCTGCGACCAGTTGGGTGCAGGCATGCACAAGCTCCTACTAGCGCCTGATCGGAGTCCAAACTGCTACTCCAGAAAGAGCGGTAATCCTCCCCACCGATGGTTTATAGCAATATCATCTGTCTGTGTCCAACGTTGGTTAAATGTCGGCCGATGCCATGTCCGACAGTGTCTCTCCTCATGTTTAAAGTTAGTGATGGCCAGAAACAAGAGATAGTAGGAACAAAATTGCAACACACCATCACCACTACGATGGAATTCCGTAGATACCTCCAACATGTCTATCCCATTCGCTCAGCTTCACTCCTAGGGTGTTAAAATCACCTGCTATTATGACTTCGTCTGAACGTTTCGCCTTCTGCAGTAAAATTGACCGCTTCTCATAGAGTTCATTCTTTGTACCATCCGAACTACAGTCGGTGGATACATAGGCGGAGATTACCAATAGGCATCATCTAGTTTCACGATCCTTCCTAGTTCTTACAGATCTGTTCACTCGAACAGTAAATGAACGGCTGTCGATTGGTATCCAGTTGACAGGAACACTTTCTGCTCTACAACTCAACGCTATGCCTACACCATCTAGTTCGTGAGAGCTACCCATTGGGTCTCCGGATACTCGTAAGGTGAAATTTGAGGACTCACTACTATTGCCAAGTGAGGTCAGATGATGAATAACCACATTCGGATCCTGTATACGTGTATTATAGACACAATATATACCCATGGCTCGAGATTCCAGAGTTTTGGTGAGCGGTGCCCGAATGTTCGATTTGGCATGGAGTTCGGACGTTCTGAGCTCCTACACGAAATTGATGACGGGATCTTAAGAGTGAGGTTCCTATGGCTTTGATCGTTGCTTGTGGCTGCAGAATGAGAGGTTGGGAAGACGTAGAAGGCTTCATATTAGTCTCAGGTGGTGAAGACAAAGGTGAAAACACAGTTAAGAGGGATTGGTTATGCTTGATTGGGTCTTGTATACTACTGGAAGCGGCTGCGCGCACCGTGGAAGACTGTTTCTTCTTGAGATGCCTGGAAAAGAAGGGATAGTGTGTAACTGGAAAGTCCAAGAGACATCTTCCCAAGGCCTGTCATACGGTTTTTTGTAGAATGTTGCTTTGAGGTTTGGTTGTTCAAACGTCGGATAGACAAAGCCCATGCCTCTGGCACTGGAAGACCATGGGCAGGGAGGAGTGTGCTATTTTTTGGACTCACCTTTTCTAACCTCCCTTATCTTAGGGGAGGCAGCATCAGCTAGGAACTCCTGGTTATCCAAAGGGAACAACTTATTGCTGTCAGACTCAATCCAGCTAGTAGTAGTAGTACAAATTTGCCCTCAGAACGCCATCCTATTGTAATAATTTTCACTACAACGGTTGCTGCTTTTCTTCTTACCACTATCCAACAGATCCTCCTGGTATGGTGGGACCTAGAGGGAATAGCAGCGTAGCTCATTGGGTCATTGTGATATGCAAGCCCAACCGTCACAGTAGCAGTCATCGGCCGGGTGAAACAATAATTACTCTTAAGTAATATCATCAAACACATGAGAAAGGTTACATTCCCCACCTAAGTCAAAAGTCATAAGTCAGTCTTGTCATATGGATATCTTATGGTAAGTTTAATCACTCGGGGATTCTTCAGTCTTTCTCTAAAGTTTACACAGTTGCCTCTCTTCCCATTAAGTAAGGCCCTTTGGTGTTCATAGCGTTAATGTGCGTACTATACCTCCAAATCTCTCCCTTTCACTCTGGACGACTGGCTTTGTCTAACGTCCTCTTGGACTGTCTGTTTCAACCGAGAGGACTAATTAGCTTTCATTCAGGTCCGTTTTCAGCTCGTTTCACCGCGGTGTTGGCTGAAGTACTGGAAGATAAAGTTCTGATCACTTCCTCAAAAAAAATTAGATAGATTTTGAGTCTGTAACCATCTGTTATTGTATCATAAGTAAATTTTTAATAAAAGTTTGCAAAATAACAAGCTTTTATTTTGGTGAGAATTCGGGCTAAATTACTATTTGTGGTCACACCAACACCTGGAATTTTCAATATTTATCTTCTATTCT
The DNA here is from genome assembly GCA_944470555.2 of Heterobilharzia americana. Classification (NCBI taxonomy): domain Eukaryota; kingdom Metazoa; phylum Platyhelminthes; class Trematoda; order Strigeidida; family Schistosomatidae; genus Heterobilharzia; species Heterobilharzia americana. Next base: position 39,605,889 of record OX104134.1, read on the forward strand.
ATTTGGCTGTAAGTGTTAAATATTCCATATCATCTGACTCGTTGTTTTTTAATAAGAGTAGTTTATTGGGGGTAAGCAAGGATAGTTCGTGTTGGTCTGTTTCTACTTTTACTGCAGGACGATCGTTAGGTAATCTTTCAATTTTGACAAGTGATGTATGTAGGATCTCATCTGTCACTGGTTGCTCTTCTAAAGTGATCATCAAAATCCTTTTGATTGTTCGGGTAATTCTTTCCCACACCCACCTCAATGGTTGGTTCTCGGAGGGTTTGAATATCCCATTGCATTGACATCTCGTAATATTCTTAGGTATCTATTGTCGTTATACACAGCAAGGAGTTCTTTAAGGTCCCTTTCACCACTTTTGAAATAACTGCCGTCATCGTTATACAAACTTTATGGGCAACCTCTATGTGCAGCGAACCGATTGTAGGCACATAAAAAGGAATCAGTGTCTCAAGTGTTCCTAATTTTGATATGCAGTGCTCTAGAACTGAAACATATGAACAGGCAACCATACCCCTTCTCTACTGTACGTTCACATTTAGCCAATAAAAGTTCGAAACAATCCAAACCCACCACGGCAAAAGGGATACAGTTACGTAGAAGTCGATCCTCAGGTAGAGGTGCCATAGCTTGCTGATATGGCTGCGAAAGCCGCTTTCTGCATTTATAGCAATTTCTCAAAGCTGCTTTGATATTTTTCGCTCCAATGGTTATCCAATACTGCTCTCTAATAATCGAGTGCATAAAGTCTAATCCCATACGACCATTAAGTTTGTGACAGTGTTTAATTATTAGGTGAGTTACAAAATGATTTTCTGGCAGAATGATTGAATGTTTACCTCTGAAGGGTAAGTCCGCTTTCTGAAATCCTCCACTGACTCACATAATCCCATCTACGTGGATAGGCTTCAAACTGCGTAGTGGCTTTTAAGCTTCATTCAATCTTTCTTGCATAAGCTGCTTAGAAGTATTCACGTCGTCCGAATTTGAATTGGCGTGTGATTCAGTTTCGTCATTCATTCATCAACATACATATATACATCAACAGCTGTCTACACTCGTTACTGAAGATCAGATGGCCATAAAGAATAAGCAACAAGAAACTCTGGCTGGCAACGAACCAACGGAGAACCTGTCGCCCAACAAATATGCAGAGGAAAGTGGAGATGGATTGGATTGGACACGCACTAAGAAGACCGACTGGGGACATCACGCGCCAGGTCAGGCCGTCGATTGGAATCCAAAGGGGAAACGAAGAGTTGGGTGTCCGAGGCGAGGGTGACATGGAGGAGATCATGTGAGGAAGATATGAAAGGTTGTAGGCAGTCGTTGCGTCAGGTTGAAAAGATTGCAGGGAAGAGAGTGAAATGGCGACATGCTACTGAAGCCCTATGTTCCACTAGGAAGCCAGTGGCATAATAATAATAATAGTTGGTTTCATCATCAAAACATTTCTTCTGCACTAGCTGAATGGTGTTAACCTCCACCTTTCATAACTCACTAACAGTTAGATGTTTTTCTCCTTTTGCTCAATTTCGAAGGTGCAGCTTGTAACTGATGTATACGCACATCTTAATTTTACCCACGAACTAATCCCTCCAAAGTAAGACAAGAAAGAAGTTTGAATATCCCTCAGAGGTTTGTCTTTCTCCACCTTTATGTGATATATACTAAGGTGGATATCTTGAGTCTGGAGAAATTATGTCCATTTAAAGTTGTCTTGTAGTAGGAAGGTTGGATTGTGGGACCACCGGTTTAGCTTTCTCGTTTTGCTTACCATGAAAAACCCCGAGATAACATGTCAGCTGGGTTGTTCTTAGAATAAAGAAATCACCATTCATGTGGTTCAGAGTACTATTGAATAAATGCTATCATATTCGCAAAGAAAGTTGGAAGCCTCTCAAAAGTATGATTGATACTGTGAAGTACGATCAAAGAATCAGTCCAATAGGTTAACCTAGATATGGTTATTATCATTTGAGCTCGCATCACTTGAGAGTTTGAATGTCAGAATGGCATCAGCTAGTTCGAGACAAAGTATACTTATTGCACAAATAAACGCGACTCTATCTCTGATGAATATCAGACTGTATCCTTTGTCATTCCGTTTGCCAGTCATCAGTAAATATGCGGCTGCTCCGTATCCATCACTTGAAGCGTCACTAAATGTGTGAAGTTTGATGTTATTAACTTCAGCCAGGTTCAGTGACCCAGGCAGAGAATTACTTTCCACCTGCCACAATGCTTATACCCATTTCATGTATGTTTTTATTTCTTCTGAGGTGGTTGTTTCAAAACAGTCTTGCTTTCCTCTGTATAAGTTTACGAAGACAATTTTGACTGGTAGTATGAATGGAGCCATATACCCTAGCGCATCGTATTTAGTTGCAACAAACGACAGTATTTTTCATCGGATAAGTGGATCATTAATTGGACGGATATGAAAGCCGAATGTGTCGTCCTGAATACACCAGTCCAGTCCAATAGTTCTTTGTATAGTGTTCTTTAGATAGTTGAATACGATCGATGGTACAACATAAGTGGAATCAGGCAAAAAGGAAACAGCGAAGAATCTTTACCATTGTTGTCATGATACTAATCCACTTTGTTAGATTGAAACCTCCCTTCGGTAGTGTGTGACGCTACAACTTCAACAATTCATTATCATTGAGTTCCGTCTAGCTCGTTTATCAGCTTTCAGATTCCGTGCAAGTTCACCGTAACTAGTATATGCGATATCGAAGCGCTCTTCAATGAAATTAGATAAGTCACTAAATGTAGATTCTATTACTTGTTTCGTGTACTCTACACTTAAACCAGAAGCTGAATGGTAGATGAGACACAATAGCCCCCAATGTCATGCTAACATTCAGATCAGATTCACATTTGAACTTCTTCAGGGTAGCTTCATAAGCTTGCATCTTCTAACTAAGGCAGTTTAAGGCTACTGTATCGTTATCCATAATATGTGCTTCATCAGTGAGCTCATCAACCAAAGTTCTATCGATCACGTATTTCTGTCCAAATCTCTTTCTTAGCACTACTTTAGCCATCTGTAGATCATCAGCTCCATTCATATTAGAGCAATGCTTGATAGCTTCCTTAGCCCTTCCTATATATAAGTGAATCAGATAATTGGGTCACACGGAGTGGTTGTATTTTTCTTCTACAACATCAGCTTGAAACTCTTTTATAAGGAACTAGTAGGCCTAATAATAATAATAGTAGGCCTTCTGGTTTTCATCAAATCTTTATATCTCCTGTTTCGGAAGTTCCAGATGACGTTCAACATATGCGGTTGAAGTTCCTGCTACCGGTTCATTTATCTTCAGTTAAGCATCAGTGTTGAATCCTTCTGATCCTCTTACCCCAATGAAATTTTTCAATTCCATTTTCTTCTCCACTTCTAGTCTCAATTTTGCGAGCTCTACTTTCAGTCTCCTCTCACCTATACTCGTTGAGTAATCCACTGGAGAAAATCCATCGTTATTAGAATGAATAAAGAGTTACGGCATATCATCGTTCTGCTGTTGTAGTATTATCTGGAACAGCTGTAGGATTCAACCGAATAGACGCACTCGAGAGTCATAAATCAAAGGACTAGTTGGTTTTCTCGAAGCAATAATTGGTGGTTCTATATCCAATAATAGTTAGTGGTAAATTTAATTACTTACATTCGAGGTGATTTAACAGCAAATGACGTGTAAGCTACAGTTAACAAACTATGAAAATGTAACGTACAATCTGACTAAATTCCATCGTCTCATTTCGACCAATCACAACAGCAAATACCCAGGTAGTAAATCATAAGAAACTGGGCATATAAACATTAACTACTCATGAGTAATATAAACAACAACGTGAGAAATGTTACACTCCACAGTAATTTAGACCCATGAATAACCTCGCCTAGTTTACTAACCGGTCCTAAGACCGGATAAACAGAGAAGGCTGAGTATAGGGCTAGCAACCCTACACCGCAAAACCAATCCACTCGCTAAAAATACTTCAAAGCACAAAGAAAATGTAAAAAATCAAAATAAACTTATTCGTCGCTGGAATCGGAGGGACGAAATGATGCCGGTTGGTGAAACCTTCGGAAGCAAATTGGCAGATATTTCTTCTTTTCTCTCGATGAAAGCAAAAGTAAGAGTGGGAACGTGGAATGTCCACACCACGTTTGAACCTACAAGGCTGCCAAGATTGTGAGAGAAATGAGAAAATATAGCATAGAAGAGCTAGGAATCTGCGAGAGCAGGTGTAATGGAAGTGAACTCTCCAAACTGTTAACTGGACAGTTAATAATCTACTGCTGTATTGTCACCCAAATATGAATCCCAAACTTAGAGCAGACAATGTAGAGAGAGAATCAATCATGAGTGGGGAGGCACTCGGTAAAATGATGAATGGGAATGGAAAACTGTTTTCAGACTTCGGCACCTTTAATGATTTGGTGATTGGAGGCAGTGTGCAAACACAAGAATATTCACAGAGCGACATGAACTTCATCAGACACCAGACACTAAAAATAAGATCGACTTCATCGCAATGCGAAGAAAGTGGAGATGCAGCTTACAGGACACGAGGTCACGAAGAGGAGCAGATAACGGGGTTCACAACACTATCTAGTGCAACAAATCTTCAAAATCAAGCTGAAAGTCTTCAAAGAAGCTGGTCATAGACAACCACGGTCCAGGTTCAACACCCTGAACAGAAAGTGAAGCACAAAATACAAAGGACATGTTCACGTCAGCCAGTCATCAGGAAAAAATGGGAGACAGGCAACATCCCTGAAGAAAACTGTGTCGAAGAACACTGGAACTCTGCGAAAGCGACGTGGAAAGAAACCTGTAGAACCGTGTTAGGAAGGAGGACGAAAGGTACCTTCCCATGGATTGGAAGAAGGGCTACCTTGTCAAACTCCCAAAGAAGGGTGACTCAAGTCTTTGCAAGAACTGGTGCGGAATCATGCACTTGTCCCGTCCATCCCAATCAAACTATGAAGCTACACCATCCTGGTAAGACTAAAGGATGCTCGCATTCAAAATTATGACAGAAACAGGCTGACCGGCTGACTTCAGGAAGAACAAATCATGTGTGGATCAATTCGCAACGCTACGCATCATCATAGGAGGGAGTATATAATGGTAGTCAACAGGATCTTTACCTCAACTTCATCGACTTTGAAAAGTCCTTCGACAGCGTCGACCGAGAAATAATTTGGCAGTTGCTTCAACACTACGTGGTGCCACAAATCTTTATCAACCTCATTCAACACCTATATGATGATGATTCTACATGTCAAGTTATCCACAATGGGAAGCTCAGTGATGACTTTGAAGTGGAGATAAGAGTAAGAAAAGACTGCCTACTATCACCGATGATCTTCCTGATTGTGGTCGACCGAACTGGACTGGATCATGTAACAAACTGTGAGGAGCGCGGAGAGGAGCATACTCTGGCTGGACCGATGAGAAGACCCTAGAAGATTTGAATTTCGCCGATTATGGTTTATGTCTAATGCCTTGTCGCACAAACTCGAAGATCCACAGGCGAAAACCAACAATTTGGTAGAAGAGGCGAGGCAGCGAAGAAAGACGGGACTTCAAGTGAATGTAGAGAAGACGGAGGTGATGAAGATACCCAATCATCAACAACAACAACAGTATCAACAACAAGCACCAATCACCCTTAACGGGAGAAACCTGAAGGAAGTTGTCTCTTTCACCAACCTGGGCAGCACCGTCTCAACTACAGGCGGCGGCACAGACGATGATGTCAAAGCCAGGATTGGAAAGACAGCAAGGCAGGCCTTCATTAATGTGAAATCAGTGTGGACATCTGCTGACTGCACTGCACTCAGCATAAAGCGTGAACAAGATCCGGATTTTTAACACTAATGTCAAGTAAGACAGTGCTTTTATATTGTTCAGAGACTTGGCGTGTCACAAAAAGCATGTGAGGAAGACATGAAAGGTTGTGGGCAGTTGTTGCTCCAGGTTGAAAAGACTGCAGAGAAGAGAGTGAAATGGCGACGTGCTACTGAATCCCTATGTTCAACTAGGAACCCAAGGGATAAATAATAATAATAATAATAATAATAATAATAATAATAATAATAATAATAATAATAACAGAGTTACATTTTAGTGCGAATGGAAGACAGACGTGACCCCAGCTGCATGAGAAGCAAATTGGTGGTTCATAGTCCACTATTTCGAATTCAACTCGGAATGACGCTCTCCTAGCAGTTTCTTGATAGCTTGATATTTCTAATGAAGAATGTATCGTAGAAGCAAAAGGAATTCTGGAAACCAAAACGGTAAGGTTATTACAGCTAAAAGAAGTAGGTAGGCAGTGTAGTATGGAAAATCTAAATCTAATTTCCTCTAAAAAAAGACCGTCCACTTAACTTTAGAACAGCGAATGTATCACACCGAGTTCTACTAGAAATGTTCTATTAGCACTATTTAATCAATACACTTCTGGCTACTGTGGCAAAAATATGTGATTGATTATCGATGTCAGTCAAAGGAGTATGTAACTTTTCATATGATCTGAGAGAAGACGAATGACGCCTAGACTGAATAAATTGTTGTGCGTCGTATTCTTCATTTCGTTTACTCATATGGAAACCATTCCCAGTGTGAATTTTGATGCGAAATATATTTTAAAGTTCAGTTTCTTTATGTGTTATTAAGTATGGGTTTAAACTTCTCCGTATTATTTGTAATTCATAAAACTGAGATGGTTTAAATCGAGTGTTCAACTGCTGGTCCCCTGGACACTCACTCTTCAAAGGTAGCCAGAGATGATCTGAATCTTCACTACCAGATCATTTCCTATTTGATATAAGTCCCGGCTATATGCAAAGTGGCAATCCGTTGATATTTTCAAGGCTATATATATATATATAATATATATATATATATATATATATATATATATATATATATATATATATATATATATATATATATGTGAGATCAGAGGCTTCTTTGTAGGCACTGACTGATAGACTGTTGTTTTGTATTATTTTATGGTTGTATAAACAGACATGAAAAAGTCTCACATGCCCTGTCAAACTTTGAAATTTTATTTTATACATAAGATATCCAGTTATTTGTATCCCAACAACCTAGTACAGACTTGAATTGTTATATTTCTATCTGGATTATACTTTTTCCATTTCAATACCTGAGTTAACCTGTTGTACTCATTTTCGTTCGTGTCAGTGTGTTGACTACATGTATAAAATATTCGCTGGATTATCTTACAAGGCTGTTTGTTCGATTATGCCAGTAAGAAATGAGAGACGTCTCGCACCATGGAAATACTTCTTCCTTTTGAAAACATTTGCATAATTGGGGTATGCAGTACGTCTAGTGGGATTTTATTCGAATACGAATAGCGAGTGCTTTTTTGTAGTTCAGGCTTACTAAACCACTAACAGTAGCATTATTTTTACCTATATTTTGCAGCCGCTATCGAACACTGAAAGTGATGTTAGTTGTATCCCTTGTAGCTGGGGCTTGGACTCTTCGGAAGTAATCGCTGACTGACACCTGAACGTGGTCACTTGTCCTCTAACCCTTACAGGTAGTAAAGGTTGAAATACCTAGGGGCCGATATCTAACTGGAGTGGGGGGACTTTAGGACCTTCTCTGTTAGTAGGAGTGAATGACCTGATGTGCACACCGATTTCATGCATATGATTCTAATTTGATGCCGTTCTCATAGTCGGTAAAGTTTAGTAAACCTTGGAAACCGGGGAAGGCCTAGACAATCAAAACAGCATTGTTTTTATTGAGAACAAACATTTAATACAGATGGATTATCCAGATATCCAATGAAAAAAGTGCGACAACACACACTTAGGTTGGAAGATAAGGCTGATACGCCCTAATCAATGTCCAGTGTGAAAACAAACAGAAAAAAAGAATTCATTTTACAATATCAGCCTAAGGTACAGCTTACTAGATAATATGAATTTGTATTTCCGATTTTATAAAATATCGAAATTCTATTGGATCTTCAGTGTATTAATTTTCAACATAGGGAAGTTCTGCAATGACGAATGCTGTTAGCTAGCAGTTTAGTTGACAACTGTAAGGTTGTAACTGACTGTTACTCTGTTTGCATTCACAATGTCAGGAACAAAGAAGTGAATTTTGACACGACTTACTACCTAGACTTCAGATAAACAGTACTTTTTCATTGTATGCTATGAGTTATACTATGCTGTGCTTGTAATTTTTTTTTCGGTTACAGTCCAGTCGCTGAATTCAACAAACAAGGCTTGCGAGAAAAGTCTGTTGAACAACTATTTCTCAAAAACTAGAAATTTTGGTGCAGAACACTTGACACACGCATAACCCTGACTGACGCACAATCTTGTCTGCTAGTGAAGGATCAATAAATTGTCTGATTTATGGTTGTACACACTCAAGGTTTTCCAAATGTCTGCAAATTGTGTGCAAATTGAGGACACTAGATGTAACCTGATTGACTAACTGACTAATTGCATTGTGCTGCTGTGACTGAGTGATAATCACTCAATAAACTCTACTTATTGATGCAGTTTCCACAAAAAATGAGAACAAAAGTAGGATGAGTACTCAATTAACCGTTCAAGATTTTGAAAAAAAACAACAGAATGGTAACTTACATAGGTGCTTGAGAAGCTATGCCTCATTGGTTTAAGCACTTAATTTCTAATCGATGCGTAACGATACGAATTCAGTTCCACTTAGTAAGGTTTGGTCAACTAGGTAGTACTATTATCTCTCACTTAACAGGTGTAGCTCATTGCCTACTTTACAAACTTGTACTAGGTTGCTGAGTTCATTCCAGTTCAGTTGATGTTTGTGGCTGTTGTAGTCATAGAAACTAATTGGTCAACCTCGGTGAACCATAGCTTCTGTGTAATTATGTCTCGAAACGGTTTTTGATCATTGTTTATTAGCGTCTAACAGTGGAATGTATGTTTATCCTCTTTATGGCTGACTGGTGAGCTGTATGAAACCGCATACCATACACCGTTGGTATTCCAACTCAGATCCGAAGTAATTAATTGTGGTTTCAAATACTTTAGTGTTTAATATTTATCCCGTAGGGTACTGAACATAAGGTGGAAACTGTTTCTCAACAGCTAAACGGTGTGTTAAGCTATGAGTGAACTCTATGTGTGATCTCTATGGGGACACCAATATTGGGATGCAGGTGTAACTAGGCGTTATGGACTCTGCAGTCAGCCATTACAAAGTCTGATGAAACAGTTAGCTATATAAGTATAGAAATGTGAGAAGTGGTAAAATGATAAGAGAACGTGTGGGTGAAGTGTAAATCACTGTAACCAGCTTTTCTTCATCGCTGATTGGCTCCCCATCATCATTTCTCCTTCAGTGTTTATATTGCCGGTAGACAAACAAAGCAAGTGTTGACTATAGAAACAGTCTTTACAGTTAGGTCTTTTTCATCCACTAGTAAGTGAACGAAAGATGCATAAATGTACTGCAGTGAATTTTATATACCCATTTCATTACACAATGGAATAAGATTGTTGGAACAGGGTTTCCATTTAATGGGTTATATCAATCTAATCTACTCCTAAAATAAATAAAAATTCTCAAACGAGGTAAACCAAGTGGTTTGATCTTTTTTTTAAGGACACATGTACAATACACACCTAAAACTTAACAAGGCTTACTTCTATACACGTGCACAATATGTCTGTTCATCGACCTGAGCTCTGAATACAATCACGTTTTCCCAAACACCTTTAAATCGATCAATGTGATTAATTTAAGTGACAAGGAAATTAAACTTTCCTTATTATTAATTTTATGTCTTAGATTAGAGAGAATCACACAGTGTGGTACACTCATTTTGTCCAAGTAAGACAAGATCTATACTGTAAAACGTATTCAATCGGAATTTAGCACGCGACCAGTAAATGAACTAATTGATTTAAGTAATAATGTCGATATTGAACTCCATAAACCAGTATGTACAAAACTTATTGGCTCAAAAATATGTTATAGGAGAGTTGATGAATCAACCAATAAGAGGAATTCTCAGCGATCAATTGTGACAAGTGAATTAAGAATAAACAGTATTATTAACTCAAAGACTTTACTGTTCACACGTCGACAAAGTAACCCAGCCACTAAACAGATGGATAATACTGAAAGTAAACGATGGAGATAACAGTGGTGTTCCATGACCTCGACCAAGAACAGGAAGAAAAACAAGTGGAAGAAGATGAAACAGTGGAAGAAGATATGGATAATATTCAACCGTTACGTTTAAACACTCATCGTAAATCAAATGAATCTCTGCCAACATTATTACAGCGAGCACAGTCAAGTGACTCACCATTTTCTATTGGAGCACCACAGTCTGGAAACAAACAGAAGCCTGCTCTGAATAAACTAGCTTCATTTAGGTTACCAAGTCGTCGGCCTAGTGAAATATCGGTTAATGATTTTCTGTCTATGCCACCTGTGCTTGAAAGTATAGATGCTCAGCGTAGATCCACTCTGGTTGGACTTGCAGATGATAAACACAGCTTACTGAACAGGCGGACAAGCTCACCATCCGAAGAAAATATGGCAAAGGTGCAAATGACAGGTTCGAAATCTCAAGATTACGGTGAATTAAGAAAATGCAGTCAGAGTGAAAATATTAATGAAACTTTGTCCAAGAGTCAAGGAAGCTGTGAACGTGAATAATCTTGGCACGAATGGGAAACACTATGAAAGGATGCAAACATTCCAACCAATTTTTACGGATGTAACTTTAAAGCAGATGAGATCAGTAATTATGTTATAACACAGTTATCTCACGTTAATCAATTAAATGTTTTATTATCTCTATTTATTTATTTCAGTAGTAATCTCTAGTACCTGGTACGATATTTTATTAGTCAAATATTCTAGCTATGTGCCATTCAAATACTTTCAGCTTCACTTGGATAGTTATAATGATAAGAAACTGGGTGTGCTATTTTATTGACATATTCAATGAGGATTTGTGTAATGATATAAGAGGGAAGTTATGAAGTTTGAGTCTGATTCCGTAACGGCTTCATTACATTTTTACGTAGTTCAAAAAGTTCTTCCGTTGTAGAGAGATGATATCATGGTGATTAATACCAGACAAGGAGACTGTTTCAATTCATCTGAAGAATTTTAACTAGCATCAGTCTTTAATTCACCTCAAGGTCAAATACATAATTCATTTGGGATGTGGTGGGATTGATTACTTTCAAGGTAGCTTTCATCATGGCCTGACATCATCTGGAGAACCAACGAGAGCCTGTGAGCGATGATTAGTTGTTTCGTCCTGGTTTCAGACTCCTCAGTAGTGCTTAGCCGTGACCCTGTTAGGAACAGAGACCAAACTAGGATGAAACAGCTGTCCAGTTCTTTCAAGTCTTTACTGGTTCTCCAAATGATTTCAGTACATGGTGAAAACTATACTGAAGGCAATTTATGGTCGTTTTTTCCCAGGTAAGCAGGTTAACATAAAACAGTTGAAAAAGATTACGATGAACGGCATCAAATTTCACTTTCAAACATAAAGTAACACAAATACATTTAATTTACAATGCAGAGGGTGATCAAATATTACACAGAGACAGTAGCTAGCGTGAATAATGTATACTATAGCACAGAACAGCTTTGTGTTGTCAAACTTGATGTCTCTCATAATCCTTAGTTCAATATTCAGAAGAGCACGAGTCATCTGCTTTTGACACAGACTTCTCAAACACATACATATACGCCTTGTATAAGTCAACAGGAAGTTATGTGTCAATCTCAGCCAAACAGTTTTAGTGTCTTTATATGCATTGAAATATCGACATAGACCATCTAACTTCCAATGAGAAGTATGTAAGTGAAGGAAGTGATACGTCTAAATTGAACATTCTTAGATAAGTGTTTAAAAACTCTCTGAATGCATTTCAAACGACCAGTTGACACGTAAAACATTCTTATCACTTACTTTACAACCAATCAGTAATTCTGAATCTTCCATAATTTGTGAGTTTTCTATTAGTCTAGTTTAGTTCCTACATTTTTAACTATATATGTAGTGGATAACGTTTTGGAGTTTGAAGTGATGGTACTGGGTTCAAGTCTGAGTGGGAAGAACGTCACTCACTGTGGAGCAGATACACCCAGCTGATGAGTTCTAAATAGGACGAAACGCACGTTCCGGATTCCACTGCGAGTTACCAAGATGAATAATTAGGGACTAGATAGTTTTCGTTGTTCAAACTTGCTGAAGTATTTCAATAAATATGAGAGAAATGCCAGAGGTTGTTGGAATACAATGATATCAACGGTAGTTATTTTTTAAGACTGGATTTAAAACATTTTTTTATGCCAATCCACTGCTTGCTTCATATAGCTTTTAGTGGTGATGTGTTGTTTAAATAGTATTTTTATTCATTAAAAATAGCTAGAGGATTGTAGTATGTTTTAATTATGTCCGTCATACTTCCCATAGCATGGAATGAATAGCTAATCAATGATCATTGCTCACTGCTAAACCAACAATATCCACTTTCATTTATGCCTAATAGTAGCAGCAAGAAGAGTAATAACAATAATATTGGTGAATTCATTTGACACGGTGCTTGTTTATAGAACTTAAAGCAAAAAATCAAGTAACTGCCAGTTATTCTTCAATGAATGCTTTTAAATAGCAGGCAGTGTAGTTATAAAAAGCAGCGGAAAGCATTCTCATGAGTGAAATGAGAAGTTAGGAAAACAAAATCGACGTGGTAAAAACTATCAAAGGTAGTGATCAACTAACTATTTGTCACAGTGATAACCTAATATCTTCCAGGGATAATCATGCTCACCTACACACTGACTGATCACTTGTGTCATCGCTTAAATTGACTTGGATGAAAACATTCGTACTGATGGTAGTCAGGTTAGCCGCTCAAAAGTTGATGGAGGCAACCTCCATATGCTCAACTGCACAGTGTTTAGAACACATGCATAACAGTTGCGCGTGTTTGGCTATCATCTTTTTGTAGTACGACAGAAATTTACCTAAGAATACAAGTGATTATGTATGTTTATTCCAATGAAAAATAATTCATATTACACAAACGAAGGGTGGTCTGAAAGTAGCTTGGTCTTCTGTGTATTTAGGCATCGACGTTTTGTCACCAGACTTGGAGATCCCATCAGCAATAATTTCATAAGGAGTCTCTGATCAAAAGCTAAATCTGCGAAAAAGCCAGACCACTGTCATAGTCATCCTGAGCTATAAATCTTCCTTAATATCCACTCAACTTGTCTTATGCTAGTCACTTTTTATTCCAAAACAGTATTTAGCCAAATAACGTTATTCCCTATGACTTTTTCATTTAAATTATGTATACTAAATCATGGTAATTTGTACTTTTTCGTCACATGTGTGATATCTAGTAACAAACTTGAGTGAAAGTAGTCGCACTCAAAAGTACAGTGGATTCATTCACAAAGTGGTTATCTCATTGGTGCATGAAAACTTTCTTACTTAGGTAATTTTCTGAATCTATAAATACTAAAGCGTATCGAATGACCTATTATCTGTGTATAGCAGGAGCATCAGAAGACAGCTGAACTACTGGTTTATCAAGAAATTAAACTAGCTACCTGCTAAACTGCACCTACTCAGATTGTTTGTTCAATCTACAAATTCTGGAGTGGGGAGGGGGGGGGGAATGATCATTTTATTTGCAGGAAATAGCCTACCTGTTGTGGTGATAAATCCAGTATTCCTTCTGAAAACCACTAAAAGTATTAATCTTTGCAACTATTCTATGTTTTCTTACCCACTCAGATTGCAGACGACTTTTAAATCTCCATATTGCCACACATCATCTGTTCAATCCAGTACTAATGAGTACCAGTCGCTAATACAATTATGCAACTCATTTATGGAAAGCTATGATTTATTTGTTTATGAATCGCCTAGTTTCACTATTCCTTGTAGACAGTTATGTCAAGTTACGTTTAAAATCAATTTGTAATGAATTCGAATAATCTATTAGTTTTGTTAACTTAATAGTATTTTTGCTCTGATACGTTAACTTATGCCTTTTACTCAAGTGTGTTAATTAATTCATCGCAATTACTTCTCATTTCCAATGTAGTGATATTGCATAGGATTTCTGGGGTTTGAAATTAAAGCATAACTATGCATCATCATTTCAAGACCATTTTGTGTGACAGCCAGACAATTTGGCGAATCTTGTGTTCATATATGAGTAGGAATACCAGTACTTACATGAGTGTCATGAGAAGTAAGGTAGATATGCACAATTACGTTTCTTATCGCAAATACCTCTGCATTATTATCTGAAAGCATAAACTAATGGACGTATTGGTCCTTCTCTAAAGAATAAATCATAATCATGTTGGTTGTGAATAGAAATTTGTCTCAATGAGTTGAAAGAGTATTGTACTTGTTGAAGAAAAGAAATTCGTAGCATATGTACAAACCAACGAGACTTATGTTTCAAGATCGCTTAACTCAACGGATGACGATTACCATCACACCCAAGTACACGGATCTTTGCCCTAGAATTACTTACTTACTGAATGCTAGCAATCGCACAGAGACTGGTAATCGGACACTCAAACTAGTTCAATATCCTCATCCGGGAGAGGTCATGTTTCAAAGGCCTAGGGCAGGACTGCATGCACCGATACTTTATGAACTCACCTTACGGATAAGATCGCGTCACGATGACGCCAGGATTGACTCAGGTTGGCATAAAATCACTTCGTTCCCACCTCTTCCAGCATATACAACTACCCAGATGCACAAACATTTCAACGTCTTCTAATCGAAGGAGTGTAAACACAGATGCATGCGAATCTTTTTAAAAAATACCCAACATTTCGGTAGTCCAGAGAATACGTCATACTTACGGATACCGACTGATAACTGGTTGTGGGAGGTTTTGTAGAGTACGTATCATCATAGAGTAGAACGGTATCGTTAGCTTACTCGAGGTCAAAATTTCTTTACCTGACCACAAGTCTACGCCACCGCCAAGAATTTCCTTGAAGGCTGTCTTCAGAATGTCTTCGATGGCAAAGTCACAGAGTAATGATGAAATCAGGTAGCTCTTTTCAACTCCAATGCTGATTAGAGACAAAGAGTAGAGGAGGCTGTATTCTGTACCTGTTCCTGAGGTGTTAAAGTAAGGAGCTTGCCAAGACGCTAACAGCCTGCCCATGCCTTCGCATATCCCTCCATAACAGGTAACTCCAGTGTGATGCCCTTCACAACAACGGCGGCCTTAATAGCAAGAAATTGAGGCTTTTGGTCTGCAATATGTATGACAGCGTTCCACCATTCGAAGAAGGTTGAAGACGGGATCAGCACATACACTTTCTAAAAGAAACCTGGCCTGCTCTTTGCTGGTCAGTTCCCTACTCATCTTTCTCAGCCTGTAAACCATAATAAAAGTCAATATGTTACACAATACAGGAAGCAGACCAATACCACTGTAAACATCATACTCGATAAGTACACTGCTTTTGAAGATGAATACAATATTGAATCCATTCCGGGGATGAAACAGTTAATCTGCCATATCCTCTCAAACAACATTGTCAGTCTATTGACTGCTGTGTTACCCTTATCCTTATAAAGAACCAAGTATACCTTATTCGGACCTGGAATTTTATGGCACTTAAGAAGTTGAAATTGAATAAGGACCTCCATTGTGTTAAGTGGTTTGGTGTTAACTAACTATGGAGTACAAGACACTGAAGTTGATGCTTCTACAGTATTATTATTTATTATTATTAGTCCCTTGGGTTCCGAGTGGAACATAGGGCTTCAGTAGCACGCCTCCAGTGACCTCTGTTCTCTGAGATCTTTTGAACCTGGTTCCACGACAGCCCAGAAGCTCTCATTTCCTGCTCGCACGACCTCCTCCATGTCACCCTCGGACGTCCAACTCGTCGCTTCCCATGGGGATTCCACTCGAGGGCCTGACGCGTGATGTCCTCAGTCGGCCTTCTCAGTGCATGGCCAATCCATCTCCACTTCTTCCTGCATATTTGTTGCGTGATAGGTTCTTGGTTGGTTCGTTCCCAGAGTTCCTTGTTGCTTATTTTTTCTGGCCATCTGATCTTCAGTAGCGAGCCGGCGTAAGCAGTTGTTGATGAATGTCTGTAGTTTATTGGAAATACCTTTCGTGACGCGCCAAGTCTCTGAGCCATACAAGAGCACTGACTTGACGTTGGTGTTGAAAATCCGGATCTTGTTCCACATGCTGAGTGCAGAAGATCTCCACACTGGTTTCAGGCTAATGAACGCCTGTCTTGCTTTTCCGATTCTGACTTTGACGTCCTCGTCCGTCCCGCCTGTAGTTGAAACAGTGCTTCCTAGATAAGTGAAGGAGGTTACTTCCTTTAAGTTTCTCCCGTTGACGGTGATTGGAGTTTGTTGTTGTTGTTGTTGATGGTGGTGGTGCGGTATCTTCATCACTTCTGTCTTCTCTATATTCACCTGAAGTCCCGTCTTCGCTGCCTCTTCTATCAACTTGTTAGTTTTTGCCTGCAGATCTTCAAGTTTATGTGACAGTAGGCATAAGTCATCGGCGAAATCCAAGTCTTCTAGGTTCTTTTCCGCAGTCCAGTGTATCCCCCTCTTCTCACAGCTCACCACTGTTTGCTGCATGATCCAGTCCACCACAATCAAGAATATCATGGGGGATAGTAGGCAACCTTGTTTCACTCCTGTCTTCACTTCAAAGGCATCACTGAGCTTCCCATTGTGGATTACTTGGCATGTGGCATCTTCATATAGTTGTTGAATGAGGCGGATAAAGGTTTGCGGTACTCCGTAGTATTGAAGCAGTTTCCAAATTACTTCTCGGTCGACGCTGTCAAAGGCCTTCTCAAAGTCGATGAAGTTGAGGTATAGAGCTGATTGCCATTCTATACTCTGTTCTATGATGATACGAAGCGTTGCAATTTGGTCTGCACATGATTTGTACTTCCTGAAGCCTGCCTGTTCCGGTCGTAGTTTTGAATCCAGTGCATCCCTTAGCCTCTCCAGGATGATGCGGCTTAATATTTTACTTGGGGTGGACAGGAGAGTGATTCCGCGCCAGTTCTTGCAAGCACTGAGGTCTCCCTTCTTCGGCAGTTTGACAAGGTAACCCTTCTTCCAATCGTCAGGTACCTTCTCTTCCTTCCACACCTTCTGCAATAGTGGTGTGAGCATGGCCGCTGTTGTCTCTGCATCTGTTTTCAGTGCTTCTGGCGGTATTCCATCTGGTCCTGCTGCTTTCCCGCATTTCAGTAGCTTTATGGCGTTCAGGACTTCCATTTTCGTTGGAGGATTTATGTTCACTTGTAATTCAGCGGCTGCAGGTGGTATTTCTGGACGAAGTGCAGGTGGTGGTCGATTCAAGAGCTTCTTGAAGTGGTCGGCCCATCGTTTCCTCTGTTTCTCTTCTTTTGTAATTAAATTTCCTTCTTCATCTTTTATTGGTTTCATCTGTGTTGGTCTCTTCCCTGATAGCAACCTGGTTATTTGATACAATGTCGTCAGGTCTCTCTTACCTGCAGCCTGTTCTGCTTCACTTGCCAGTGTTTCGTAGAAGTGTCTTTTGTCTTTGCGTGCACTCTTCTTCACTTCTTTGTCCAGTGTTTTATACATTGTGCTCAGTTCCTCTTGTCGTTGAGCATCCGTGCACTGGTTTATCTTCTGCTTCACCATCCTCCTCTCCTGCTCTATCAGCTTCCAGGTATCCGTCGAGATCCATTCCTTGTCTTCTTTCTTCTTCCTTCCTAATACTGTTGTGCAGGTTTCTTTCCACATAGCTTTCAAAGACTTCCAGTGTTCTTCCACACAGGTTTCTTCAGGGATGTTGCTCGATGTCTCCCATTTTGTCTTGATGGCTGACGTGAAGATCTCCTTTGTAGTTTCATCCTTCAGTTTCCGAGTGTTGTACTTGGGTTGAGGTCTATCACCAGCTTCCTTGAAGGCTTTTAACTTGATTTGGAAGGTTCCTTGCACTAGGTAGTGGTCTGAACCTACATCTGCTCCTCTTCTTGACCTTGTGTTAAGTAGACTGCGTCTCCATTTTCTTGAGATTGAGATAAAGTCGATTTGATTTTTAGTGTGTCCATCTGGTGAAATCCATGTCGCTTTGTGGATATCTTTGTGCCTGAACACACTGCCTCCAATCACCAAATCGTTGAATGCGCAGAATTCTGCAAACAATTCTCCATTCTCATTCATTTCCCCTAGTGCCTCTCGACCCATGGTTAGTTCTCTTCCCGTGTTGTCCCCTCCCAGTTTGGCATTCATGTCGCCCATCAGAATTTTGATATCGCCAACTGACGTCTTGTCCAGTGTTGATTGAAGTTGTCTGTAGAAATCCTCCTTTTTCTCTTGCTCTGCATTATTTGTAGGTGCATAACATTGTATGATTGTGACCTTTCTTCCTTTTGAGTTGAATCTTGCTGTCATGATCCTGGAGGAGATTGGTTCCCACTGCATGAGAGCCTTCGATGCTCTTGAGGACATCATGATAGCCACTCCCTCAGTGTGCTCGTGGTTGTCGTCTGGGTGACCGGAGTAGATTATTGATTCTCCAGTTGACAGTTTGGAGAGTCCACTCCCATTCCATCTGCTTTCGCAAATTCCAAGCACTTCGATGTGATACCTTCTCATCTCGTTTGCAATCTGGGCTGCCTTACTGGGTTCAAACATCGTGCGGACATTCCATGTCCCCACGTTTACTTTCGCTTTCATCGAGAGAAGACACATCGGCCAATTGGCTTCCCGAAGGCTTTCACCAACTGGCGTCATTTCGCCTCTCCGATTCCAGCGGGGAATAAGTTTGTTTTCATTTTTTATATTTTGTTTGTGCTTTGAAGTTTCTTTAGCGGTTAGATTTGTTTTACGGGGTAGGGTTGCTAGCCCTATGCCCAACCTTCCCTCTTTACCCGGGCTTAGGACCGGCTAGTAACTAGTAAACTAGTTAACCAGGCGAGGTTTTCTACAGTATTACGTCAGATAAATTATATTTCGAGGTGCTTGAGTTTCAGGCGTCTACGAAGTTTGTTGGTTAGTGTACCATCTCCACAGGCTGTCTAACTGGTGCGAGGATAAGGAATAGCCTTCGACTACTGCCAGATACAGCTGCTACTTCCATTTGACTCTCGTGTTCTTATCACCAAACCTCATTATCCTTATGTTAGTGAAGCATCATCTGGCACGTAAACTAATTACGCGTACCACTGCCTGCTACAACACACTAACGATTTGTAAGGCGCTCGCAGGTGATGTTCTTTAAAACAGCAATTAGTTATACTCACCATTTTGAGGGTACTGTGTAGGTGCAGATAGTCCCCATCTATGCATTCCATAGGCTCAACAGCTAGTCTGGGATTGAGTTCAGTTTTATATTCAGCTGCAATACTGAGAGCTACCAATATGCCAACGACAACCTGGTTAAGACGATTATTTTGATGGGCACTAGAATACAACATGGAATTAGTACAGATTCAGAGGCAGCCACAGTTCAAACAGGAACTCTAGAAATAACAGTATTTCTCAATACAAAAAAATATTAGACGGCTAATTATAATACAATCTACTTGAATGAAAGTTTGGGCTATAGAACGATGACGGCAGGTAACACAGTGGCGTTGGATGTGTTGGGACTCGGTGTTGGGTGGAAATCGTTTGTGGTATGCTCAAAGTTGCCGAAGCCGATCTCCATGATCAGAACTGCAGCTACATTTACAACCTAAACTATTTTCATCTTAGCCTGGAAGCTCCACATATGCATTCAAAGCCTCAGGTGAAGCTATGATGTTTGTAGCACATACGAGGTAACTCAAAATATGGTAGAACTTTTCCGTAGCTGCATCTGAGCTATGGTCGATCTGAGCATAGGCGGAAGTGAAAAGGAGAAATCGTTCTTCATGTCAGTCACTTCTTTTTCCAGCATAACCGTATAGCTTAGCTGCACACAGAGGACTGCTGATGACGACCTAGCCAATTAGTATAGTTTCGATTCTAGAGCTTAGTGAGATACGAACATCTGTAAGATTAGCTGTCGATGCCACAGTAAACATATGTCTTTAGCTAACAGATAGGAAAGTCAATCAAAGCACTTCACTAAAATATTGCGTGAAGGATTTGGAGATTAAAGATACATCAGCACTAGGAATTTCCAGAATCCTAGAAAAACATGTCTTTTATATAATGTGCATGAAAGTTTAACCATTCACAGCTGCCAGCTGAAACGGTACACTTGTTTTCAGAAGAGTTGAGTTAAATGTCGTACTGAAGAGTAGCGAAATTTTAATATGTTGAACATCTAAGTGAACCAAAAGCACATACACAGACAAATTTGATTAGGATGACGTAAAAGTAACACATAATTCATATAGAAAGATTACAACAGTGAAAACAAAATAGGTTGAATATTTAAGTTGGAAGTTTGCGAAACTGAGTTTGGTTTCACACGAAAAAATTCGGTTACTACTTCGAAGTCTTCATTGTAAATGTAGTTTTGTGGTTTGTATGAAGGATGTGATACTGCTCGTAAGCCAAAGAACATGATTGTCTTAAGAGACAACTCTTAGTGTCTTTGGCTGAAAGTCCTATCAACAGCAGCAGGACTGCATCAAGTGGTGCATTTCCTTGGTTGCCAGTGAGCGAAATGCAGTTGCACGTCATCCATTCAATCTGAATCTTGGAACCTATGCGCACTATTGATTTATTTACTCCAATAGATGGAAACTACGCATTCAACAATCTGGTAATAAGCACCAGACATTCGATTTTACTCTCTACTTTTTGTGGAAATACCCCTGCCACCTGAAATTAGTGAATATGACTTTCGTGGAACAGGTTATGAACTCATAGCCATATGAAATCTCGACTGAGCTCATACCACGCTTGACCAAACAAGGAAGTTTGGATTTACTTTTAAAGCTTACGTGCAATGAGAAGGTATTTATGTTCTTAATGATATGCTGTGGTTATCGAATTCTGTTTGTCATCAAGTACTTCCAGATTTCATTTTTTTTTTAAAATTAATGGCAACCCAAGTATACATGGGATGAATTTTATAAAAGCTATACCGTAAGAATGTGATTACCAAGAGATAAACCATCTGAACACAGATACAGCTTGATTGCATGTATGAATGAAGAAATTCGAAAACTATGTAGGTCATGAAGTTGAGTTACTCAGACAGTGCAGGGAATATATTTTTCTTGTCACATGTAGTATTCTCAAAATGGAAACACCTATAAATTAGTTAAGTAAGGTCAAGGATTGATAAATTTACGGTTAATTAAATCTAGAACTATAGTTGTTCGGTAGTCTATGCGAAAGGTGTTGGACAGTAGAATTGGAAAATCATAAACTACAGTCAAATCAAGAAAGTGAAGATGGGAAATCAAAAGATAGAATGAATATTAAATGATATAGAAGCGTATATTTAAAAATAACGAAATCATGATGGTAGTCTACCTTATCAATACAATGACCAAAGTTATACTCTAGAGTGACGAATTGTTTCTTCATAATTTAAAAGAAAGTTACCTGATAAATCAGATATAACGACTGTGAGTTCTAAGTTTGATCGTGGGACAATTTCTCGCAATATTTCTAAAATAGAAGTGACTGCACCATTAACGTTACATGAAGCAAACAGCAGTTTACCATAGAACCTGTGCTACTAAACTTTTTGTTAGGTGTTTAGCTCACTAGTATTATCAGTTCTAATCTAATGCTTATTTGAATGTATATGTAAGAGAAAAGTGTAAACTTATGGATTGGAATACCTTCACTTAAAAAAAATAATAAACAAGTGTAAAACTCTGCAGATACATTTGCGGCCTCAAACTGTGCTATCGCTATATATTTATACTGAGTGCATTGAGACTTTATAGGATGTTCTTGTAATCATTCAGACAGAAAATCAAGATGTTCAAATTACTAACGTAATCTAATAGACACTGAAAACGATTAAGAGAGATGACAAAGTATAGTGAAACAAACCATTGGATGCTATGGGAAGTTGGGAAGCAGATAGACAAAAACAAGCTTTGCTAATGAAACACAAATGATTTAAACATAGTCAGGCCGCCTTATTGTATTACAGATTTGCTCATGGAACTTACTGCAGTCTGCCCAGTTTCATATATATTAACCTGAACATGATTAACATAGCGAAAATAAATTGAGCGGCTTAACTACAGATGAGCAAAAGTATGACCAGTAACGCTTGTCATACAAATTTTTATATTTACAAGGCTAGTATAGTGAGAAATTTATGACTTAGAAATGCGATACAAGCTTCATAACCCGTAAAAACCAAAAAATTGCATAGTTTTGCCACTGGCATTAATGTAGCGTTATGAAGTAATTATTCGTAATTCTATACGAGTTAATGAACTGGCATTACGTTATCCATATTCCTGTTAAATAGTCTATAAATAATAGTCATCAATGCAATGCAATGGGTAAATGATTTTCATTACAACTCACTGTTTCAACTTCAGATTAAGTTGCAATGGGTTAGAAACAAGAATTGTGAATGAGGAAAACAGCAATTAGTCAGAATCAATATGGAACCTAGTATTAATTCGCAAAGGTCCAGTGTGCCGCATCTCATATCAACATATCAAACTAGAAGGCACTGAGAATGTACCTGCACCACTGCGATCGACTCAGCCATGTCACCTACACTGCCCAACCACTGGTTTCAGCTCTCATATAACCCTCAACTGGGAAGTTTAAATTTTCCTACATGGCTCAGACCAGCAGTCAAAGACCTCAGGCAATAACGTAGTGTTTTAGTCTGGCCGCCTGTAGCATTTTTCCAGTTCAAACCTAGATCATCTAACATTGCTACTAAGCAAATAGTGACTCCGCATCCATAACATCACTCCTCCAGCCACCTCAGTCGATGAAGGTTCACAACCGCACCACCTCACTTTCCTCTCCTCCTTCACTCATCTCATTCTCTTCACTACAACTAACTCCTACATTTTTGATTTGTCGATACCATGCACACGGCCAGTGATACGAGGACAACGGTGATCAGACATCTAAAGCCTTCTCACGTTCTATACCTCTAACGGCTTTGCTTCACATCTATATAATTGAACGGAACGAACTGAAACGCATTACACTCGACTCCTTAATAGACAATCGGATATCGCGATGGTGAAAGCCAATCGAGCCTATTTTATTCGTGCAGACATTTTGACGGCCACCGACCCACTAAGACTAGTCAGATAACACACCACTGAATTTGCAAGCGGTACATCTCAAACATCCTCAAGTTACTGCTGAAGGTGTCCAACAGACTCCTCATCTTGTCAACGTACCTGTATAATAAGACAGGGAGAGAAAAACCTCAACAAGGAGGTCTGCGAAAAAGTTAGATGTGAACGTAGAGAGTGGAGGAGCTTGATGGAGACCACTTGATGTACACAACTCACCATAGGCTCTAGAACACTCACCAGTGTTCACGTACAGAGTCTTCAAAAGAATGGTGTACTGAATGAGGACTAATTTCAGTAAGACTTTGCAACAAAATCTTTCGATCAACGGAGTCGAATGCTGCTTTCAGGTGCTGGGCGTCGGTAAGTTCGTCTACTTTCGAAAGCCTGGTGGAGGATAGATATTTGCTAGTTATGCCCATAGCCAGATCCGAAGCCTGCCTGGTTTTCTGCTCCTGAGTTACCATCAGACAACTTGTAGAACTTATAATTTTAAGCAGATTGCTCGTCAGACTGATTCATTTTTGGTTATCACAAGAGGACCTCTCACCTTTCTTGAAGACCGAGACAATGAGTGATTAAACCTAATTGGAAGAGATCATAACTTATTCTCATACGCTGCCTGTCACTTCAGCTAACTTGCTCATTGATCCTCGACTGCTGTCCCTAAATGCCTTTAGTTCCAGCACAATGGGGTCTGCTGCCCTTCCCTTTCTCAGACTACTGACTGCCTTCTCAACTTCTGCAAGAGTTCAGTTTCTTATCTTGGTGTTCCATCCAGCATGTGACTGAATAGCTGGCATACTAGAGCACATAGTGCTCACCTACTGTTTGTCAGTTTATATTTGAGGTGCTTTTTCACCTCAGTGTGCTTGAAGTGTGTAGAAGTGCGTTCACATGTGTCCCTTGTTTCAGAGGAGTCTGTTGATATCTTCTGACCATTCCAACGCTCTCCTCAGGGGTAGCAAAGGCCTGTTAAGCTGTTTTTACAGTAGACCTAATGATCGATGCTGTTCTGTTTCGGTAACTATTTAATCAGTTCCTCATCGAAAGCAGCCATACTATTTTCATCATCCAGCTTTCCTGGGGATTGTCTTACATCTATGGTATTTCCGTATCAATTAGGGTCAAACGTATGGTGGGATTGGACCAACGCATGACCATTGTTCATTTGAGGGCTATGGTAGAAGTAACAATCCTCCAACTTTTCAAAAACTGATGGCGATATGGTTGACATGTGACGGCTGCTGAGTTGAAGTCAGTGGCCACCACTTAAGATAACGTCTCTCCTTATATCTAGTCACAAACAAGTGACTGTCTGAACAGTTATTGCATAAGATCAAAACCAATTATATTGGGACAGAGCTATTTGTTGTCTATTTCTAAAGTTTAAATACTTGGACTTATTGTTTCCTTCAAGGTTTTACAGTCATCATTTCTAAACACCTCAAGAATTAATGCCGGAAAACCCACACTATTCCAAACATTCAGTGAGTTCATTGATCGATCTACCTCCATCCAACTAACCTGAGTTTCTTTAAACCCGATATTACTTGAAACAGCATAGCACACTGGCAGACTGCATAACACGCGACCCAATCCCCTTAGTCAGCACAGGTGTGTAGTCTTAGCGACTGTTTGGGTTTTCTGAGTTGAAATTATGAAACAAAGCCCGAAGTGATATACATAGCCATTCTACTTCAGGTAGGCAACTGTTTGAAAACGAAAAATATCTGAATGCCAGTAAATGCATTATCCTCCTACTTCGTTAGGTACTGAAAGGCAAAGCGAACTTCTGTGCTGCAAATTCGCCAACAGAAATTCATGTATCTTTTCAAAGTCATACATGATATCGTTGACAAACGTCGAATGAGCATTACTTCCATTCTGAAATTTAGTTGACAATGTGGAATTTAGGGCAGATCTGTTTGTCATAAAAGTAACATGTCCTACATACTCATCCACCTCATACGGTGTTATAAAAATAGGCATTGAGTTAGATCTGTTTTACAGCATCCTCTCACATTAGACAGATAAAAAACACACTGGATTCCTTTGGAACTGTGTACTTTGGGCCAATAAAGGTCTTTATGGACTTATCAACCCCTTAAGAAGTTGCAGCAAAGAAGAGATACCTCTACCAGTGTACCTGTGACGAAGTTTGACAGGAATGGCGATGACAGATAAGCCTACTGAGCACTGTTGGCTTTCTTCAACTCCAGTGGCAATTTTCTGTATGTCTTTGCATGATTGTATGGGTTTTAGTAGAGCCCTTGTAACAGTGACACGTTTATTTAGAACTGCTTTCATATCATTATTTTATTATTAGTCCTTTGGGTTCCTAATGGAACATAGGGCTTCAGTAGCACGTCTTCAGTGAACTGTGTTCTCTGAAATCTTTTGAACCTGGCTCCGCGACAGCCCACAACCTCTCATTTCCTTCTCGCACGATCTCCTCCATGGCACCCTTGGACGTCCAACTCGTTGCTTCCCATGGGGATTCCACTCGAGAGCCTGACGCGTGATGTCCCCAGTCCGCCTTCTCAGTGTATTCCCAATCCATCTCCACTTCCTTCTGCATATTTGTTGAGCGATAGGTTCTTGGTTAGTTCGTTCCCAGAGCTCCTTGTTGCTTTTTCTTTCTGGCCATCTGATCTTCAGTAGCGAGCCGGCGTAAGCAGTTGTTGATGAATGTCTGTAGTTTATTGGAAATCCCTTTCGTAACGCGCCAAGTCTCTCAACCATACAGAAGCACTGACTTGACTTGACTTGAAAATCTGGATCTTGTTCCACATGCTGAGTGGAGTGCAGAAGATCTCCACACTGGTTTCAGGCTAATGAACGCCTGTCTTGCTTTTCCGATTCTGAATTTGACATCCTCGTCTGTGCCTGTGCCGCCTGTAGTTGAAACAGTGCTTCCTAGATAGGTGAAGGAGGTTACTTCCTTTAAGTTTCTCCCGTTCATGGTGACTGGAGTTCGTTGTTGTTGTTGGAGTTGTTGGTGCGGTATCTTCATCACTTCTGTCTTCTCTATATTCACCTGAAGTCCCGCCTTCTTTCGCTGCCTCTTCTGTCAACTTGTTAGTTTTTGCCTGCAGATCTTCAAGTTTGTGTGACATCAGGCACAAGTCATCGGCGAGATTCAGATCTTCCAGGTTCTTTTCTGCAGTCCAGCATATCCCCCTCTTCTCACAGCTCACCACTGTTTGCTGCATGATCCAGTCCAGTCGACCACAATCAAGAATATCATGGGGGATAGTAGGCAACCTTGTTTCACTTCTGTCTTCACTTCAAAAGCATCACTGAGCTTCCTATTGTGAATTACTTGGCTGGCATGTGGGTCTTCACATAGTTGTTGAATGAGGCTGATAAAGGTTTGCGGTATTCCATAGTATTGAAGCAGTTTCCAAATTACCTCTCGGTCGACGCTGTCAAAGGCCTCCTCAAAGTCGATGAAGTTGAGGTTGAGTTAAGTTGACTGCCATTCTATACTCTGTTCTATGATGATGCGAAGCGTTGCAATTTGGTCAGCATATGATTTGTACTTCCTGAAGCCAGCCAGCTTGTTCCGGTCGTAGTTTTGAATCCAGTGCATCCTTTGGCCTCTCCAGGATGATGCGGCTTAATATTTCGCTTGCTCTGGGTGGACAGGAGTGGAGCGCGCCAGTTCTTGCAAACACTGAGGTCTCCCTTCTTCGGCAGTTTGACAAGGTAACCCTTCTTCCAATCACTAGCCAGGTATCTTCTCTTCCTTCCACACCTTCTGCAATAGTAGTGTGGTGTGAGCATGTCCACTGTTGTCTCTGCGTCTGTTCTCAGTGCTTCTGGCGGGATCCCATCTGGTCCTGCTGCTTTCCCGCATTTCAGTAGCTTCATGGCGTTCAGGATTCCCACTTTTGTTGGAGGATTTATGTTCACTTGTAGTTTAGCGGCTGCAGGTGGTATTTCTGGACGAAGTGCAGGTGGTGGTTGGTTCAAGAGCTGCTTGAAGTGGTCAGCCCATTGTTTCCTTTGTTTCTCTTTTTTCGTAATTAAATTTCCGTCATCATCTTTTATTGGTTTCATGTGTGTTGTGATCTCTTCCCAGATAGCAACCTGGTTATTTGATACAATGTCGTCAGGTCTCTGTCTCTCCTACCTGTAGCCTGTTCTGCTTCACTTGCCAGTGTTTCGTAGAAGTGTCTTTTGTCTTTCCGTGCACTCCTCTTCACTTCTTTGTCCAGTGTTTTATACATTGTACTCAGTTCCTCTTGTCGTTGAGCATCCGTACACTGGTTTATCTTCTGCTTCACCATCCTCCTCTCCCTGCTCTATCAGCTTCCAGATATCCGTCGAGATCCATTCCTTGTCTTCTTTCTTCTTCCTTCCTAATACGGTTATGCAGGCTTCTTTCCACATCTCTTTCAAAGACTTCCAGTGTTCTTCCACACAGTTTTCTTCAGGGATGTTGCTCGATATCTCCCATTTTGTCTCGATATCTGCCGTGAAGATTTCCTTTGTAGTTTCATCCTTCAGTTTCCGAGTGTTGTACTTGAACTGCGGTCTATCACCAGCTTCCTTGAAGGCTTTTAACTTGATTTGGAAGGTTCCTTGCACTAGATAGTTAGTGGTGTGAACCTACATCTGCTCCTCTTCTTGACCTTGCGTCAAGTAGACTGCGTCCCCACTTTCTTCACACTTGAGGTAAAGTCGATTTGATTCTTAGTGGTGTGTGTGGTGTCTGGTGAAATCCATGTCGCCCTCTTTGTGGATATCCTTGTGCTTGAACACACTGCAATCACCAAATCGTTGAATGCACAGAATTCTGCAAACAATTCTCCATTCTCGTTCATTACCTCACCGAGCGCTTCTCGACCCATGGTTAGTTCTCTTCCTGTGTTGTCCCCTCCCAGTTTGGCATTCATGTCGCCCATTAGAATTTTGATATCGCCAACTGAGGTCTTGTCCATTGTTGATTGAAGTTGTCTGTAGAATTCCTCCCTTTTCTCTTGCTCTGCATTATTTGTAGGTGCGTAGCGTAGCATTGTATGATTGTGACCTTCCTTCATTTTGAGTTGAATCTTGCTGTCATGATTCTGATGCTAGAGGAGATTGGTTCCCACTGCATGACAGCCTTAGATGCTCTTCAAGAGGACATCATGATAGCACTTTAAAACTCAGTGTGCTCGTGGTTGTCGTCTGGGTGACCGGAGTAGATTATTGATTCTCCAGTTGGCAGTTTGGAGAGTCCACTCCCATTCCATCTGCTTTCGCAAATTCCAAGCACTTCAATGTGATACCTCTTCATCTCGTTTGCAATCTGGGCTGCCTTACTGGGTTCAAACATCGTGCGGACATTCCATGTCCCCACGTTTACTTTCGCTTTCATCGAGAGAGGTGAAGACACATCGGCCAATTGGCTTCCCGAAGGCTTTCACCAACTGGCGTCATTTCGCCTCTCCGATTCCAGCTAGGAACAATTTTGTTATTATTTTTTATATATCGTTTGTGCTTTGAAGTTTCTTTAGCGGTTGGATTTGTTTTACGGGGCAGGGTTGCTAGCCCTATGCCCAACCTTCCCTCTTTACCCGGGCTTAGGACCGGCTAGTAACTAGTGAACTAGTTAACCAGGCGAGGTTCGCTTTCATAGCTAGACATCATAAGAAAAAAACTCGTGTAACACAGTAAGACATCACTGTCAGATCAGAAAATATGTTTATTGTCGGGGATTGGTATTCCTATGCTCTACGATAGGATAAGCGATGAAGACCAACATACACTCACAAACAGCCCTGAAATCTATTTGGCTCTCTCTAAGCTCCATTTAGATGTCAAATGGTAGGATTTTGAAAAGCTTCCAACATGAACTAAATACTTTTTATTGAAGATACAAGAGACGTCTGAAGGGAGTACCTTTGATTCTCACATCTAAAATTAAATAGGTATCTCTAAAGAAAGTAGTAAAAGATGCACAGCGTCCCCGCTACTTTAACCTGTTTTACGTTGGTCATAACTTTTCCAACTTCAACACGGACTGGCAGGTTAAGGTCGAAATTTGACTCAGCCGGTGGGTAACGGAAAACAAAGATAAAGATAAATTGCTCAGTTTCTGGCCTGTTTTATAATTTTCTAGCTGACCTGCATTTCTTCTTGCCAACTTCACAACCAGTTTCTGGACCCATTTGTATTATGAGCCTAAATATACCTGGATACTACGTAGCTCTGATTCTCCTTCAACAATTTTGGCTCGAAGTCATTATGAAGACTCTCTGTCAAGGCTACCTGTCTCTCATGACTGGAGCTACAAGTTGTCATGCACTGTTTAGTTTAGAAGAAGTTGAAGAGATCCCGAAAATTTTACAAACAATAGGTTTCAACTAACTAGTTTTTATGAAGCAAGGATGGTATGACAATAAGCTGAATAAGAATGTTGATCACATTCTAATTTCTAAAGAACACTCACGTAGATACAGTATTTCCGTTTTCTCACTAGGTAGTATACTTCTTGCACCTAATCACGAACAATGCCAGATCAGTGATTAAACATATGCTCTAAAAGAAAAGATAATATTCAGGTAGTCTAGTCTAACAATAAATAGTAGCGACATAATCTGTGTTTATAGTTAGCTTTATTTCGATGGTTGGGATTTCAGATGAAATTCCTCCTTGTGTTCAAAACTAGTGCTGAACAGTAAAAAGTGATTTCCTAAAAAGTCGCAGAAGACGGTCTCTTATATCGGCCCTTCAATATGCAATCCTGACATTATTCTGTTTTAATCATTTATCGAATAATTAAGCCACTAGATAATACCAAAAAACCCTTCCTTTTGGACATATGTAGCAAAATTAATCAGTAATGTCTTCTGCGGGATCACATTTGTAGACAATCCGAAGGTCAGTACATTAAGACTGAAAATATTCACTGGTGTGTGTTAGGGATTTTACAGATCTCACAGAGCAATTAAGGCGAACAGAATATCATTTTTGATGGTCAGCATTTTAACGTACTGAATTCAACTAGGTACTCTCTGTTGAATTCTGATTAGATTATTGGACCCAAAGTATAAAAAAATACGAATCCATATTCATACAATGATCCATTTCATGAGATCCTAGTCTATTTAAAAAACATATAAATTTACTGAATGACGCTGCTTATTAATTACTAAAAAACCCAGTGGATGAAATACTAACTTGTATCCATGACTCTAAAACATAGATCACAGAAATCAGTACTTTAATTTTAGCAGTTCAAAAATTCATGCACTTGAATAACAACTATATACAAAAGGGTTCAGATCATTTCCTGTTCAACATGAGCAGTAATATTTGTGCACATACGGCGTATACTATACGTGAACAGAGAGAAGCACTTCTTGATGAGTTGCATAAATTTATCCAACTACTCTGAAACTATACGATACACGAACAGACAAAATCAACATATAAGCTCGCAATGAAGTGCATCGGTTAAAATTGCTACTATCAAGAGCCGTATACAAAGAACAAGTGGTTACAGAAAGTGACATCAAAGTAAACAAAAGATGTATGGGAGGGCAAAAATTAAAAACAAAAGCTATTAAAAGTGTTCAAACACTAGAAAGCGTTAAATAGTTAGTACATATATTCCATGGTAAACCATTTCCAGTTATTTCACCAACGGTCTCCAACCACTGATTTATATCGTCTTGGTGACCCTAAGCAGGAGGTTTACATTCACTACACGCCTCAGATCGAAGGGAAGAGACTTGATAGACCGATGCAAGATCATGTTCTCGCCACCCTCAGATAATCCAACATCTACTAGGATTGAACGCTGAATCAAACAGTGGCTAGAAAAAGCAAAACAAGTACAGGTTACCTCAGTTGACGTTGGCTTATTGTCTTCCTTAGATAACGGTTCACAATCTCATCGACTCACTTATCTTCCCTGGCTAGTACCCGTCGCATAAACTCGACATTGCTCACAGTGATTCCACCATACGCCACCAATGCTACTAAGATATCTGTGTTCGAAAATCCCCAATCTTTTCATATCCCCTACTGCCAACAAGTATGTCCCACAAATGCATTATAGGACAATGTGGAATTCAGAGTTAGAATACTTGTCGACTGAAGGGTAATCTGATATCTCGCCAGTTCCAAAGATGACGCAACTTCGAAAATGCGAAACAGGCCTTTCGTATCCAAGCTGAGTTTTTGTCAGCAACCAGTCTGTTCTGGTTGATGATGAAGTGATCGACGCATCCAGCCACCTTCACCTATCCATAAACTGGAATCAGCAGACGATCAGTCCTGAAGCATCATTTCACATCTGATGGGTGCAAACTACACGCCAAATGAACACAGATTTCTGCTCAGGGCGTTCAGAAAACCTTGCAATTTGTCAGTGTCATCACCTAACTGGACAATATCGTCTATACACTTCAAGTCAACAAGGTAGCCTTGAGAGAGTGAGTAGATCAATCCCTGTGAATTCAGAGGTTCCGAAGGTTATGTCTATCAATAAATCTATGATGAAGTTGGACAGAAACGTCAGCATTGAGCATCCCTGAAAGGCACCACCAATTGTCATCGACTCAGATGACGACTCCTCACAAGTCCTTACACGATTGGGTGAGTTTCAGTGGACAGCTTTGATTCGCGTCACATACTTGCTCGATACTCACTTTGGTTGTACACTACCACAACACCTGGTTTACCTGATCGATGCATCCTAGTCCAGTTCTGAGGCCTCCCTGGTTTCCTTGGGTTCGCAGTTCTCCAACTTCGATTAGGTGTCCGACAATTATACACCCAAGGGTCTTAAACATCATGCTGACTAAACCGGGTGCTCAGTGGCTGTTACAAGGAAACTCCTACCCCTTCTTACAAATCGGGATTATCAACGAACTAGGACAGTCTAGTGGACCGGTCTCTGATTCCCATACACTACCTAGTACCTACATCACTCAACCCAGTGATTTCTTACTCTCTTACTGATAACCTGGTACCAAAACATTGGGTCGCGCTGCTTTGTATCGTTTCACGTTCAAAACAGCTTTCTCAACTTCAAGGAGAGTTGAAGGACCGACATCCACATCCCATTCAGGTTTTGGATGGATGCTGGCCAACTGAAGCATGGCTGCAGACTAGCTAAACTGTCCTTCAACGTATTCTGCCTAACGTTGTAGCCGCGCGTCTTGAGGTCTCACTGGCATCGTCTTCTTCTTTCCAGTATACTTCATCGGCCTAAATAATTGCCGACTGTTACTTAATGCTGATGCTTTCTCCATCTCCCTCACTTTTGGTACTCACCCCTGTTCATGACTATTGTGAAGACCCTCACTCAATTTACGTTTGAGCTGCTTTCGATCCTCGTTGTATGAACGGCCAACTGGGATGAACCTTGTCGCACCGATCAGTTCAGACGAGGTCGCGGAAATCCACTAGTTTTTCTCGACATTTGAATGTAGGTTACCAACTAACATTCTTTACCGCTGTTTCTACAGCAGAACAAATATCGTACCAGGCTTCCTCAGGAAGAAGATTCCTGTCACTTTTAGATACATGGTTAACTATCTCCTCCCTAAATACACAATCAACATACTCATGTTTCAGTCAGGTTTACACAGGTTCCACTGCTTTGTGTTTTCTGCAATAAGTTGCAGATATACATATACTTGCACCAACGGGTGATCAGAGTGCAAACAAGTACTGCAGTAAGAGTGGATATCCCCCAACGACTGCTTATAACAGTATGATCTATTTGTGCTTTTCTTAACTGGTATCGGAGGAAACAAAGTGAGTTAGTTTAGCATGGAATTCGGTAGATATCTCCAAGATGCCTTTCCTACTGTCTCAGGTTTCCTACTTGAGTCTTGAAGTCACCTGCCAGCATGACTGTCTGAACGTTTCGCTTTATGTAGCGAAATCCCCAGCTTTCAATAGAATTCATTCTTTGCATCACCAAAATACAGCCGGTAGGCGCGTAAGCCGAGATCATGAACAGGCATCGGCATATCTTACCATCCTTCCTACTTCTCTCAGATCCATTCAGTCAGACAACATACGGACGGCTATTGACTGACTAGCTTCCAGTTGAGAAGTGCACTTTCTGATCAACAACTTGATGCTGTGCCTATATCAGCGAGTTCACAACAGGTAACCACTGAATATCCATCCACTTGTAAAGTGAATTCTAGAGATTCATCTCAGTGACCAGGTTATGTCAAGTGAATAACCACACTCGGGTCCTGTATATGTATCTCAACACAACATATACTCAGGGCTCGAGATATCAGAGTTCTGGCAAGAAAGCACTTATCGTCCGATCTGGTGTAGGGTTTGGATATTGGAAGCTCCAATGGGAAGTCGGTGGTGTGAGACTGTGAATGGTGTTTCGCTGACTTGCATTGCTAGCAATCATCAGACAGTGAGAGGTCTAACAACATTGGTAACGCAAAGTGTAGCTAAAAGACGAAACAAAGGTAAAGAGGGTAAGGTATGTGTTTGGAGCGTACGAGCGGCTGGTACATCCCAGCTACTCACAATGTGAATGTTGTTTCTATAAGGGGAAAATGTATAGATTTGCGTGACCGCGTAGCCCATGGGACATTTGCTTGAGGCATGCCACATGGCCGTCTTAGGACTGTTGGTCTTAGAGTCAACGGTTTTATCGCAGGTTAAGAAAATCCATAACACTGATACTGGAAGACAGCGAGTAGTGTGTTGTTTTCGGGACCGACCTCTTCTGAACCATCCTTCCCAAAGAGAAGATAGCATCAGTGTGTTACTGCTGGTCACCCACACCTTACTACTTTCGTACTACGTGCAGTCAGCAGTAAGATTTTGCCCTTGAACTCGTATCACAGCTCAGCGATTCAGTGTGAGGATGGTGTTCTTATCTTACCACTATGCAACAGTCCTTTCCGGGATGGCATGACCTCAAGAAACAAGTGTTTCAGTCGCTGTAGCTAGCTGAGGACTGTGATATACAAGCCTGAACACCACGTCAAAGTAGCAGTTATCGGTCGAATCAACAGCATTTCGCTCCTGTCCATAAAAATTTGACCTGTAGAAGTAGAGTTGGACCTGTTAGTCGCTTAACCGAAAATGACTTTAACTAGAAACTCTTTACTTATAACAGTGCATAGTTGAAAGGAAAATCTCATAGAATATCGAGCGTGTTATATTGCTTTTCTAAATAATCATACTATTCTCCTCAACTAAATCCTTATATATACTAAAGATATATTGATACAAGTTCACAGTAGCTGCAGTTATCATGTATATATGAAGATTTAATATGATGCATTCAGCAAAAAATCATGTAGCAAGACTGACTGAGTTATCTGTAGTGGTCAAGAAATAAGTCTAAGCACGACACGAGAGGTTCGATTGGTTTTCATTGATTTGTCGAACGTGCGAGTTGTTTCAGTGACTTTTAAGAGTCGTAGCGTGCTGCATAGCAATGCGCTCGGTGAAACAGAGCCACTTAAGGTAGAGGATATAAAGTAGTTACACGTATTTGATGCGTGACTGGAGTTGCCATTTCCTGAAACTATCGTGCGATCAAGCAGAGATTAGGCGTAGATTATGAGGTCGGAGAGCCAACTCAGTTGTTAACCATCAGTTGAGTGCTACACATGCTAAGCCACCACTTACACAAACAGTTGGTGTTACCTAGAGTAGTATTTCGTCAGAGTGTGGTCAGATCACGATATTACACTCGCCCAAGAAGTCTATGGCATGCGGGAAATGTAAACTTCCTGATGGGATTAGCAAGACACAAGCGAAGTAATTGAGTGAGAACTCCAGATAATATGGCTTACTATCGACTGAAGTTATGCAGATGCCGTTTCCGGCTTTATTTCGTCTAAATTCTGTTATCGTATGGTATTACGAGCTGTATCATCTCTTGTTGTCTTTATCGTAAAACATTTCACAACCTCTGAATTCTTACAATGGTGAAAACATTAAACCTTACAAAATGGTTACCATATCCAATTAATCTCTTGCTCTGTATCTCAGTTCGCAGTATTGTTCTTGCCCTATACATCTTGCTCCAATCCTCACTAGTTGTTCGTTTTCACTCTCGATACTGCCACATATACTACTTATATGAATCCTTATGATTGGCTCTCACTATACAAAGTTGGATCTCAGGTAATGTAGCACTTTATAGTACTATTTAGAGACAAATTTTTTCTGCTTTGTATAAAGGCCTCCATTCACAGACCACGAGGAAAACAATGGACCACATGTATATTTATTGTCTGGTTAAAATGAAATAAATATTACAATTATTGCCATTGTAAATTACTGAATAGGCACTCACACCTTACTTTGCTAACTTGTCCTCATGAAACCCCAAAATTTCACGATAATTTTTCAGACCTAAGGAAGTCTATTTATCAACAGTCTATCAATTCATATTTTCAACAAACGACAAAAAGTTGCTTTTTATTCAGAGTTTAGTTTTGGTGTTGAATTCTCGGGCTTTGTTTCAGTTTTGGGTGCTTCAAGTACATTCTTATCATGTGAGCCAGGATCTCGAAAAGCTGGAAACGTTTCCCAAGGACTGTTAAACTCAAACCTTCTGAATTCTTGGGCCAGTTCAACAGGCTCAATGACTACACGACTGTATTCACTATCAAATCTCATCTGAAAGAGCAAAATAAAATACGTAACATGTGTTATGTTGGTAACTTTTAGTTTATGTATACAGAAGAGTAGTACATATTATTAGAGAAACCTTAACACTGTAAGTGGGGTAAATAAAATCGAAAATAACTATTTCATGGATCAGTAAGAAACTTTACAACCTTGAGAAATCGGGTACAGTTAAACACTTTATGTTATCAGAAACGGAATAATAAAGGTTGTTATGCAAGAATTTAGCTAAGTAACAGTAATTTGATAGCCTATTGAAGTGGATGAAAAACATAGAAGGTAAGTTAGTAGTCACAAATGACAGTGACTGCAGTCTTTTTCAACACAATCTACTAAAAGAAACTGTTGGAAATTGTAGTAATCCACCCGTGACTGACCAAACGATTTCTTATTAGGCAATCAAATGAGTTAAGATTCATGGATGAAAGTT
Source organism: Heterobilharzia americana (assembly GCA_944470555.2). Lineage (NCBI taxonomy): Eukaryota > Metazoa > Platyhelminthes > Trematoda > Strigeidida > Schistosomatidae > Heterobilharzia > Heterobilharzia americana. Next base: position 39,642,252 of record OX104134.1, read on the forward strand.
TTCCTGTGTATCATCCCATACACTGACAAGCGGATTGCCAAATGACGAAAAAGATTTGTTCAAAACTTGCTTTTCAATGTTATGCCTTGTAAATCTCCGTCGTTGATTGGACCGAAATGATCGGTCACCATTGGCATATGAGCTCTAGTGTGGATGCCTCAGTATTTTCAAATTTTATACTAATCATGGATAGTAGCCAGCAGTGGAATCCAGGAAGCGTTTTTCATCCTATATGGGACTCGTCTGCTGGATGTACCTGCCGGTTGGAGTGATTTTGTTCCTCCCTCCCCAAGACTCACACACATGAACAGTCGCTTCGAACGCTAGAGCATTATCCACTAGGTCACTGAGCCGCGATATTCATTCATTTTACGACTAATCTAGTATAGTCTTTGATATAAGAGCATGATAACGATGACGAGTACCAAATAGGACGAAAAGCACATTTTGAATTCTACTGCTAGTCACTATTCATCATTAATATCTAAATTTAGAATACCGGGAATATTGAAGCATCTGCACAGGAGCCAATATAGCAATAGTGGTCGACCAGTTCAGTCCAACCAACTACGGAGATTCACAGGCTATAACTTAAAAGACAACACTATACCTGTCGTAAAAGAAGCGGTTATCTTAACTTAGTGGGCAAAGAGATAAAATCAACGTAGAACCTCGCACATAACTCCATCGGCTGAAGTTGCGACAATTCACAGTAGTATGCGAAGAACATGTTTAGAAAAAGGCTGATGACAAAGTGGACGGAAATATGTGAGAGAATAAACAATTTGATGATATAGGTCAGTTTGAACATTCAAGCGTGAATAAATGTGCACCATCGTGACTGATTTTCAGCTATACCACTAAGAGCCCTCAACCACTGATTCTTTTTGTATCGAGGACCCCAACTCAGCAGTCTACATCTCCCCATACGACTCAGACCAACAGGACCCTGTAATCGCTTTATATCTCTTACTTTTAACGACGACGTCTCAATACTCAGTGGCCTAGTGGATAACGTCATGGTGTTTGAAGTGGTTGGTCATGGATTCGAGTCATAGTGGAAACAACATCACTCACCTGACGAGTGCCGAATAGGACGAAACGTGCGTTCTGGATTCCACTGCTAACCACTATCCATCATCAGTTGCTTTCCTATACCCAGTTAAGATGAGTAGGGGATAATTATCCGATGAGTCGCACTTGAAATATGTAGCCACATAAAGTCGTAGTAAGACTTCGCAAGAAAAAAACATTGATGAAAATGCAACGTAACAACCAGATAATAGACCACAGTGTCGGGAAATGCAATTATTTCGCAGAAAAACCTACTGTATGATAATTAGTATTACTCATTTTTCGCATTATTTTTCATTATTTTGTCTATAATTGGATTTAATCAGTTTCATTATTAGTACGAATTAATTAAATCACCCTATTCACAATCTTGTAAATGCCTTGATAAAGTTTATAAATACCGAGCATTTTTAGTCTATTATTGTTAACTGTATTGTCAGCCAATAAATTCATTCGTTCACATCATCCTTGTGGTGTGTGAGACTGAGAACCACTTCGTGCATTCTATGATCATATCATAACGCAGCATAGTACCCGGTAAACAACGTTTTTTGCTGACAGGGTGGGATTCAAAATCTTCACTAGTTGGAGCCGCATTCTAGTTAAAGGAAAAATGTTATTTACTTTGATGAAAAATGATTGCCAGCAATCAGCTAACAACCAGCTACAAATTTAAATTTTTGCCACGGGAAGTTTTTATTTTCTCATTGAGTATGGAGTATAGTCACTACTAACTGAGGAAGACTGGACATTTAAAGACTAAAAAACAAGACTAACTAAGAAAGAATGACTTAGATTATTTTTTGTACCTCAGTGTATCCAGTAAGAGGAAAATCTTTCCGTTGAGGATGACCCTGAAAACCATAGTCGGTAAGGATTCGGCGAAGATCAGGATGGTCATAGAAGAAAACACCATACATATCCCATACTTCTCGTTCAAACCAGTTCGACGCTTGAAAAACGCAACACGATGAGTCAATCGGTGTAAGTTCGTCAGTGTAGGTCAGAACACGAATTCGAGAATTATACCTCAAGAAAGAAGATTGTAAACATCTATAGATGATGAGACACAATTAGTGAAGACTGTACCTGAAATCGGTATTTTCTCGATGGAATATCTACAGCTGTGATATCTGAGAGGCTTAAGAATTGGCGTTATGATGACACTTTAAGAATGAAAGAACAGGAACAATTCCGTCAGGATGAATACAAATCTCAATTTCCTTAGTATGACCCATTTGTACTTTTTGAACAAATTTGGGCAAACACTCACCAACGTATGTTCCAAAGGCTGAAAGTCGCTCAACCTTTTGTTGCTCATCTGAAATTAGTGATTTAATTTAAAGACTCACTTGTAACAACGCAGTCTGATGAGAAACTGGAAAGAGGAGTCATGAATCCAGTTTTATTCATATCTGAAGTGTGGTGAGAAAATACATTGACTGTGCACTTACATTTGAACAGATCTCTTGAAGGGCGAATAAATTTATCATGATGAGTGTTATAAAACCTATGGCTAGTAGATGATAAGAAAATCTAAATGTGAACAAAAAATGTAGCAGGAATTATAACATTACATTACATAACATTACATTGGTTTTTAGTTATACTTCACAGTATGACTAGTGTTTATTAGTAGTGGTTAAAAGTTTCATTATCATATTCAGTACGGTTACACTAGCATTAAATTTGAAGTGCGATCACTTGAGTGGAGTACATTTTTACTTCATTACGCCCACTAGATTTGTTATTCGCTGCATGAAATTTCCGATGAGAATCGTTTTCCATAGTCATATCAAAGCAACTCTACAACGTGGAGATTCGGTTTGCATAACTTTAGACTTCGCTTTTTTTTTGTCGCAGATATATTGGACTTCTCAGATATCAGAACCAGTGCCTGGGCATTCCTACTACATTTTTTTATATTGATTCAACAAGCAAAGCTAGTTACCAACCTATCAACCCATACAACCAAAGTTTTTAAAATTGTTACTCTATTCTGTTGTTAGACGAAGTGTAGGTCAACTTGCGTACCTATGGTTGAGATGTTTTATAGGTTTCTTAGTTCACTGCAATCTACTAATCCGCATTTAGCAACTTTTCTATAATTAGATTATTAAGTTATACCTAGTCAGCTGTTCAGAAATGTGTTTGGCTTCAGAAACTGCATAGAATGTGGTAGACAAGACTATTCTGTTTTGTAAGTGAAACAGGATCCTATGAAAGACAGAGAGAATCAACGTAGATATTTGCACACAAATGGATTGTTTCAACTTGCCACACTTCAATAGTAGTATACAAAAAGCAAGTTAATAGAAGAAGAGTCATATGAAGGTGGAGAAAATGTTGTGAGAATAAACTATTTTAAAATAGAAGTCAGTGCGAATATTAGAAGGCATCATAGAGTGAATTAATCTGTGCTACTGAGATCAATTTTCAGCCATGTCACCAAGACTCCTCAAATACTGATTCCGTTTGTCTCGTGAACTTCAACTAGGCAGTCTATATCTCCCCATACGACTCATATCAACAGTCAGAGACTGGTACCATGTGTTGGTCTTGGCACTCTAGACTCTTTTCAAACGTAATCCAGCTTCCCCAGCATGGCCCGTCGAGGTAGGCTGTGACTCGACATGCCCACTGCATGTCAAAGCCACCTCAGACGGTTAAGGTTCACACACCAGAAATGCTACGAAGACATCCGTGATCGAAACCATGTGGCCACTTCATGTCTTCTGCTTTTAACGACGATGTCCTACAGCCGTACAATAGGACAGAATGAAGTGTAGCGCAGTAAACCCGACCCTCAAAAACTAGCTGGATATCTTGCTTCCGGGCCAGAGTTGACGCAAGTTAGCAAATGACAACGGGGCTTTTGTATCCAAGCTGAGATTTCGTCAGCAACCAACTCGTTCGGGCTGATGCGACACCCCAAGTAAGTGAATTGGTCGACATATTCCACCACTTCACTCCCCATTATTAAACTGGGAATACTTGCAGCAGACCAGTCCTAGAGCATCTTCTGGCATTTGACGGATACCAGGGAAACAAATGCCAAATATGCTCAGATTTCTCCTCAGTGCGTTCAGGCGACCCTGCTTTTTGCTAGCGTCTACACCTAGCAGGACAACATCGTCCGTATACTACAAGTCAATCAGACGATCTCCAGGGAGTAGATCAATCTATCTGAATTCAGACGTAAATAAAGTTATGTCCATTAGTACGTCTATGACAAAGTTCAATTGGAACGGTGAGAGTGAGGATCTCTGATGCACACTACTAGCTGTCGTCAATTGAAATGACAACTGTCCATAAACAGTGGAATACACCCATTTGATCATAGAAAAAGAAAACTCTCCATAAGCCCTGATATGGCTGCGTGATTGGCGTTACATATTTTCTCGGTATTCCCCTCACAGTCAGACACTGCCACACCGATAGAGTCAAATGTCGCCTTCAGGTCAAGAAATATGGCGTGTCGGCCACCATTAAGCATACCTGTCGGAGGTTAAAAATATTACCGACGAACAGTCGTCCAGGTTCGAAACCGGCCTTGTTTGTTTTGAGTTTGCTGTTTTGAGCCTCACTCAGGCATCAGATAACTATGGACTCTAGAATCTTAGATACAACATTGGTCAGGCTAATTCTCCTCTGGTGGTAACTGGAAAATTTCTTCCCCCTTCATAGAGATTGGAATGATCAGTGAAGTAGACCAATTTGACAGCACTACTTCTGTCCCATACACTACCCAGTACATCCGTCACTTTAAGTAGCAATTATATACTTCTGTCCTTGAAACCTTCGCGTGGCAAAGTGTCAGGTCCTGCTGCTTTGCTTCACTTCACGTTCGATACAGCTTTCTCAACTCCAAGGAGAGTTGATGGATCTTGTGGTATGGGTTATCAAATGTATTTATCGTTGTTTTTACAGTAGACTTAATATCCAGCCAGGTTCCCTCAGTTAAATGTTCAGCTATGTCTTCCCTAAATGGAGACTTGATATTCTCATCTTCCAACCGACCATACACAGGTTTTACTATAGCCTGTTTCCTGCGACCAGTTGGGTGCAGGCATGCACAAGCTCCTACTAGCGCCTGATCGGAGTCCAAACTGCTACTCCAGAAAGAGCGGTAATCCTCCCCACCGATGGTTTATAGCAATATCATCTGTCTGTGTCCAACGTTGGTTAAATGTCGGCCGATGCCATGTCCGACAGTGTCTCTCCTCATGTTTAAAGTTAGTGATGGCCAGAAACAAGAGATAGTAGGAACAAAATTGCAACACACCATCACCACTACGATGGAATTCCGTAGATACCTCCAACATGTCTATCCCATTCGCTCAGCTTCACTCCTAGGGTGTTAAAATCACCTGCTATTATGACTTCGTCTGAACGTTTCGCCTTCTGCAGTAAAATTGACCGCTTCTCATAGAGTTCATTCTTTGTACCATCCGAACTACAGTCGGTGGATACATAGGCGGAGATTACCAATAGGCATCATCTAGTTTCACGATCCTTCCTAGTTCTTACAGATCTGTTCACTCGAACAGTAAATGAACGGCTGTCGATTGGTATCCAGTTGACAAGAACACTTCCTGCTCTACAACTCAACGCTATGCCTACACCATCTAGTTCGTGAGAGCTATCCATTGGGTCTCCGGATACTCGTAAGGTGAAATTTGAGGACTCACTACCATTGCCAAGTGAGGTCAGATGATGAATAACCACATTCGGATCCTGTATACGTGTATTATAGACACAATATATACCCATGGCTCGAGATTCCAGAGTTTTGGTGAGCGGTGCCCGCATGTTCGATTTGGCATGGAGTTCGGACGTTCTAAGCTCCTACACGAAATTGATGACGGGATCTTAGGAGAGAGGTTTTTATGGCTTTAATCGTTCGCAATGGTCACACAGTGAGAGGTTGTGGAAGATGTAAAGGGTTGAACATTAGTATACCGAGGTGAAAGCAAGGAAAGAGACATGATTGAGGGGGATAGGTTATGTTTGATTAAGTCTTGTGTACTACTAAAAGCGTGCGGACGGTGAACACTTCTCGGTCTCTCACATCGTGGTTGCCTATTTCTTCTCAAGGTACCTGAAAAAGAAGGGATAGTATGTGACCGCAGACCACAAGGGACATCCGCTTGAAGGCGGTAACATATGGCCTTTTGGCAACTTTGGAATTTTGCCGCTAAATCCAACTATGAATTCCTGTTGCAGGCATCGGCATGTCGCCAGGGTTATATATGCTGTTTCGGGGGCTGACCTTTGTTAAGCCCCCCGTGCTATAGGGAAGGTGGTGTCAACATGGCACTGTTGGTCATCTAAGGGAAACACCTTACGGCTGCCGAAACCCCATTTAGTCAGCAGTACGACTTACCCTCAGACCCAAATCATAGCATAACAATTTAAACTATAATGGTAACTGCTTTTTCTCTAACCACAGACATTTCTAATATGGTAAGACCGCGTGAGAACAGGGGTTCCACCAGCATAGGTCGCTGAGATATACAAGCCCGACTACCACGTCAAGGTAGAAGCTATCGATTGTAAGAGGATCTTATAGACAAAAGGGTTTCGTTCCACGTGTTTCCGGGTTACTTGAATATCATGTTTGTTGAGAATTTTACGTGAGTTTCCGATATCTCTTTCTCACATGGCGACAGAGAAACAGATTTGAATTCTTTTATGGATTGTCATCACTATTTGTCTTATCAATTCCCATGTCGTTCTAGATAGCCGTTGAGAAGTAACGTCTCTTTTGTGTTCAAGGTGCTACTCAGTCAAATATTTGTGTTACAACAGTAAAGTCACGAAATCTGCAAGGAATGAGATAGATACAGTAGTTACTCAGTTGTTCTGTTTTCTTTTGGAAACCTCATAAGGACTTTAAGAACTATGCTGTCTTATTAACAGTCTATATGGTGGCCGCATCCCATCTCACATCACACAGCTCAGACCGGCAATGAGAAATTCCATAGATCAGGGTTTCTGGAATTTATGCTGTGCTACTCTAATTTCATTCATTATCACTCATGCGAACTGCCAACTATGGATATCTCGGCATAAGGAATTCCGAGAATCTAGATAGGGTTGTGGCTCATTGGTCTGTGAATCATACCGATGGGTTGCGGGTTCAAACCCAAACCTATCTACCGAGGTCTGAACAGCTTATATACGAAAGATATGGTTCATTGTCTACTGGAAGTGCTAGCTGAGTGCATTTTGATTACGACCAAGTAACCTAACCAGACTGTGAGCATTATTTGAGCACCAAGAGGAAATCAGCACTTGGAAAGCATATGTAGTGGAGTACCCGAGAGCATTTCTAGGCGACAAATTAGAGAACCATTGGAATGTCTTCCGAAACTCCCAAATGAAATCTTATCCTCAAACCTGTGCTGATTTGATCACAAAAAGTGAATAACTTGGGCAGGTTTGACATCTCCGGATTTCGGAGAGTTGCATCAGTTTCTCTGAAATTTCATAATACTTTTATCAGTTTAAACCATATGTGGTAATGATGACATTTGTGTACCTATTATAAGAAGTACATTGCGTTACTGTTATTGGAGATCACACCTCATTCTCATACGTTAACATATCGGTTGACCTGCCCATTAGTCCTCAACAACAGTTCCTGAATATTTCTGATTTCAACTCTTTCCTCGTTTCAGCCTACTAACAGTCCTTTCAATTTCTGGTAGAGTTGGAGGTCTTACCCCAATGTTTTATCCAAGATGTAGCTGGGTTGCGGGCGATCGGGAAGTAACTGGAGGTCAGTTAAAATATCCCTTTAAGTGTTGGCCCCATAGTTTTAGCCGTCTCCCTTGCTAGTGAATTGCATACTCACTCTTCTTAGCACTGGTCTTTATGGTCAGCGAATTTTCACCCGTTTCTTTGAGAAGTCTACATCATTTTCAACTGTGGGGAGTTGTTTACATCGAGTGGTTTCCATCAAGGATTTCAACTCTCCCCAATATTGTCCGACTTTTACATAGATGTACTTATTCAGATCTCCGTCATGTCAACTGGCTTTTTAGGGATTGATCTTATTACTGAAGAATTCTTGGTAGCTCCAGAGTACGCGAATGACATAGTTTAGTTAGCCGAATACGGTGACAAGATGCAGTCTCCTGGGCACCTCGCGAGGCGATTTGGTTGAAAACGTCAACCACTTCACCCAACTTCGAAGTCAGACAGACCATAGTAAGTCAGTGACCGACGAAATGTCTGCACGAATAAAATAGGCTCGATTGGCTTTCACCATCGCGATATCCGATTGTCTATTAAGGAGTCGAGTGTAATGCGTTTCAGTTCGTTCCGTTCAATTATATAGATGTGAAGCAAAGCCATTAGAGGTATAGAACGTGAGAAGGCTTTAGATGTCTGATCACCGTTGTCCTCGTATCACTGGCCGTGTGCATGGTATCGACAAATCAAAAATGTAGGAGTTAGTTGTAGTGAAGAGAATGAGATGAGTGAAGGAGGAGAGGAAAGTGAGGTGGTGCGGTTGTGAACCTTCATCGACTGAGGTGGCTGGAGGAGTGATGTTATGGATGCGGAGTCACTATTTGCTTAGTAGCAATGTTAGATGATCTAGGTTTTAACTAGAAAAAGCATCAGCATTAAGTAACAGTCGGCAATTATTTAGGCCGATGAAGTATACTGGAAAGAAGAAGACGATGCCAGTGAGACCTCAAGACGCGCGGCTACAACGTTAGGCAGAATACGTTGAAGGACAGTTTAGCTAGTCTGCAGCCATGCTTCAGTTGGCCAGCATCCATCCAAAACCTGAATGGGATGTGGATGTCGGTCCTTCAACTCTCCTTGAAGTTGAGAAAGCTGTTTTGAACGTGTGAAACGATACAAAGCAGCGCGACCCAATGTTTTGGTACCAGGTTATCAGTAAGAGAGTAAGAAATCACTGGGTTGAGTGATGTAGGTACTAGGTACAGCTACAGCTACTTAAGTACAGTACATTTGTACCACAGAACTCTAATCATGCACCTAACTTTCTTTAAGAAGCAACGAAAAGGACTCAGTGGACTTCCTTAGGTAGACATTTTTACGCTTTACAAATGAAAACTACAAACGATGAGGCATGGACCTTCGCATATGCTCTACACTTACAGGATGGCTTCTGAGGCTGTTTCTGGTTATATGAGTATTCCTAGTCAACATTTACGAGGGGCGAAACAACGGGGCCTGTTCCAAGTTACGATGAGAACTAGGGGCAAAATAAGGGACTTCGCAACATTTCTCGGCGTTTTTCCAACTTATCATCTGTTCTGGGAATATCCTCGCGCTTCTCTGCGAAAATGTTGACTGTGAATCTGTTGGGATGAAGGGGATAATGAGCGACATAATAAACCGTGAGCTCATCCTCTCTGATTCTGCTGTACTATGTTAACTGTAGAGTAAGAGAGACCAAGCGACTCAGGTATAACTTTGTGCTTTAGCTCAATCACTTTTATGTAGATCTCTGCTCTTACGAGATAGCAACTTTTCTCATCATATACGAATAGGTGAATAAAAATGACTAGCCAATAAAATCGGTTTGTGCATGGGATGGTAAGACATTTGACAAAATAATAATCTTAGAATAACTGCCAATAACAATTAGGTTATATCTGAAATAATGGAGGATTTTAAAGGCCACCCTGGCAACTACTGCATAAACCAATAAGTTCTTAGTATTCTTGCTGGAAAGATAGTTCTTCATTAAAAATAGGGCCGTAATTGGTCAGCACAGCACTTGCTAGGGTGGTCTTTGAAGTCACTTATAAATAATACGACCTTCAGCACAAAAAAGGCGGTCGAACCGAGAGATTAAAATATCCTTGAAATGGCAAATGGTAAACCTGAAAATCTTTGTTTGTTCTAACAGCATATATATTCTTTATGACCTAACGTTTCTTCCGGAATACTCGGCACACAGGGTCCGACCTTTTTCCGGCAACGAGTTAAAAGTCGACATCAGCTGTATGAGTGGAGGAAACTTGTACTATTTTAGCTCTGTTTTCTAAATCTTGGAGTCAGCTATACTCTTTCGGTGATGTAGCCTTGGAGCTAGTGATTGTCTATTTGAAGGTATTTTTTCTTGTAAATTGTAACTTGGTTTAGTAATGATGGGCAGTGGCTGGCAGTGGAATTGAGGATGCGCATTTCGTCCTATTTGGGACTCGTCGGCTGGATGTACCTGCCTCCCAGTGAGTGATGTTGTTCCCACCTGGACCCGGACTCAGGAGCGATCACTTCAAACGCGAGAGCGTTATGCACTATACCACCTGGCCACGATGGTCACTTCTTGTGTGACGGGCATAGTTTTAGTGTTATTGATTGTATTACACCATCGTTGATTGGACCGACATGGTCAGTCTCTAGTGGCGTATGGAATCTTGTGGAGGTGCCTCGATATTGCCTGTATTTTAATTATGTATAGTAATGATGGGCAGTGGCTAGCAGTGGAATCCAGGGTGCACAAGCAGTAACACTAAAGCTATACCCGTCACACAAGAAGTGACCATCGTGGCCAGGTGGTATAGTGCATAACGCTCTCGCGTTTGAAGTGATCGCTCCTGAGTCCGGGTCCAGGTGGGAACAACATCACTCACTGGGAGGCAGGTACATCCAGCTGACGAGTCCCAAATAGGACGAAATGCGCATCCTCGATTCCACTGCCAGCCACTGCCCATCACTACTATACATAATTAAAACACAGGCAATATCGAGGCATCCCACAGGAGCCCATATGTCACCAGAGACTGGCCAATTCGGCTCAATCAACCACGGTGTCATAAAAACAGTAACACTGTAACTTGGCTTGTTGGTGTGTGAGGGGGGACCAAGGAGCTGCTGATGAGATCGGCTAACCTCTTGCAGTCCCCGATTTTGCAAGCACCTGCAGGTAAGTATCAGGCATTACTCAGTGAGTGCCAGAAATAGGGTGAGCGAGGAATACTAAAAAGAGGAGTGAAAAATGCTCATGGAAGGATAAGTGCTACTGATAATAACATGGAAAATGGGTGCGTCTTATTGCAGGCACTAGGGTTGGGAAAAACGGCGATGGAGGAGCGTATCATCAATTGCAACCGACGAATGCTCGTGGTTGGCTACTTGCTCCCAGGTACTTATCCAGCAGTAGTTTGAAGTAGCCGACTGATGTAGCCATGGCTACTTCCCCAGATACAGCGTTCCATAAGGCACATATTCTGCCCGAGAAATAATTTGAAATCACTCTCGTCCTCGGCCTATGGTAGAGCGTGTGAGCGGGGTTCCTGAAAGACTGCCGGTTTGGGGTCAATATTTTGGTGGTTCACTGGGTGAACGATCTTGTATGCTGTCATTAGGTCACCTCTTTTCCCTCGACAGTTTATTGTAAACAAGTTGGGTTGTCCGAGGCGTATTGTACATGCTTGGCCTATTAGTCGGACAGCCCACCTTGTCTCCCTCGTCGATACATGCTCGAGAGTACTCGCGTCTTTGGTGGTTCTGAGGGGCCATCTTGTTAAAACACCTGTAGTTGTGGTCTAACGTGGGTTTCAAAAACCACATGGAGCAATTCTGTCTTCTTAGAAAGTGCATGATAGCGTTCACCTTTGCTGCCATTCCCCTGTAGTCGGAAGTAGTACCCAATGTGTCAGAGAGGATTAGTTTTAGGTCCTTCTCTGAAAATACCTTGGTGATTGCACACTTGGTGAAGGCGTAGCTAGTTCTCACTGCTTCTGGCGTGCAAAGACACATAAATTTGCATTTCTCCAGGTGAAAGCCTAAACGTCCGCGGTCGACCGAGTCTCCAGATGCGAATTGTCGTCTTGCAGTATCCTAGGATCGTCTTCCCCACCCATTGTTCTCCACATTTTGATACCATCAGCGAACAGAAGGAAAGACGTGGTGATTTGATGGGGAGGTCACCGAAGAGTGATAAAGACAATGGTGGGACTAAGACGCTAACCTGTCACACTGAATCTTGTGTGATGCAAGAATTGTTTTGAACCGTTTTCCGAGGCCCTGAGCTCTGGAGGGGTTAACTGACCTCTATAAACTGATACCCACATCCGTCGCATAAATGTCCTCGACATGTTCGCAGCCGAACAATATTAATAAGCTTCTCTTTATTAATCAGTACCTTTGTTTCCATTTCCGGTAGAATATTTCGAGGTCGGTAACCAACCCAAATGCGCTAAGTGAAATTATCTGCCCACTGTGGCTCCGGTCAATGGAACGAGTGGTCTGGCGCTGGCAAATGATTTTTGGGGATGTATGGTTCGTCCCGAAGCCTTATGTTGATAGGATCTTTGAAAGTGGCTGCCAGACAGTGGTTCATTTCGGTTGATGGACAATGGAAGGACTCAAGAGGCAACCGAGCAGGAAGAAGGGGGACAAAGCAAAACGAGGGAAACATTATAATAAATTCATGAAAGAGGAAATGGGGAAATGTTAATGCGCAAGGTTTGATAGAGCGATCCGAAGGGGAATAAATATCAGTGAAAGTCACACCAGGGCAATACAAATGACGGTGGTGTTTTCAATAACGTAGACTGTAGGGATAAAGCGTCTGGCATCGGGAGAGACCATCCGACTCTTTGGGAGGGAGTTCAGGTGTGAAGATACCAGTAATAGTACTAGCGGTAACAGATGTCCACCCTGAAGATAGAAGTAAATGTTCGACCTACGTGATGTCGGTTATTTTCCGGGCCTGCTCGGTGTACTATGTGGGTTAGTGCGGCTATCCAAACTCGGTTGCCATAGGCTGCCAGAAAGTCAGAGTCCTATAAGTACTTCTCCTGAAGCCTCAAGGACCGCCTTAATGTCATTCTAACCGTCTGGACTTTTTTCTTAATAATGTATCCTTTCAGGCCTTCTACTGCTTTTAATATAACTAGTATAGGCCCTAAAGGATGACTCTGTCGATCTTATCCGCTGAAGGTACGAAAGCGGATGACACAATACTGCTTCTGCGGAGGCTGGTTCCTTTCCAAGTAGTGCTGAAACAAGCCATATAGTGGCCTACATATGGCTTTGCTAACTGTTTCAAAACAGACGTGTAGATGTCCTCGCATCCCAGGGATTTTCTCCAATGAAAGCTGGGTGTTTGGAGAACCCTTGTCAAGATTGATCTGTGGTGTGTTTATATCTTCCGCATAGGATATCAGAAAGCCGTAAACAGAAAGCTGTGGTAAATTCATTCACAATTTTCAGGCCAGACGACGTTGTTCTTTGGTTGCATTCCCCCTCAGTTACTCGTTTCTGTTCATAACTTTGAGGGTATCGCTGAGTGACTGGAAACGAATTTTTCATCCGCAATTAGTCCACTGACCATATCGGCGAGCAGCAGAGCTGTGGCTAGGACCGGCCTATGTATCACAGCTCCTGCTTCGAGTTTTTTTTAATCCTTGATTGCGGGGCAGAATAAACCTTCACATTGTTAGATTCGAGTCTCAGAAACCGAGGATAACAGCGTCCTGTGTCCAAGGGCCTAGATGTTGGAAAAATTCCAAGACGCAGTTTGCTGTAAATTTGACCAGTAAAATGCAGTTGAACACAAAGAGTCAGATGACGTAGCCTTAACAAAAACTTCGTGAAGAAATTCCCAAGCTTAACGTCTAGCAGGTGTAAGTGCCGGGAATAAAGTCCCAGTGGGTACACTCAAATTCTAAACACTGCGGTTTTACTTTCAGGTGGGTGCCGAAGATCTAAGCAGTCAAGAAAGGAAGCGCGTGGCCCGCAGTACTCAAGATCCTTCGTGTCAATAACTGGTCGCCATATAATCACCAATAGTTCATCGTTATATGTTGGATTCATTTCGCGAAACACCTACATATTTAAAAGGGTATTTTTTTATCTAGCTGAATTAAAGGGTTGAAATTCCATCCGTTGCATCAAGCGACCAAAGGTTGATTGGAAGCGCCCGTCGTAGAATCGTCCAGTGGTTCGTGATAAGGTTACAAGTGCCACTTTAGCACGGGAAGTATTCTTGTCACAGCCTGCGTGAGTGTTGGAGTAGTCTGCGCTTAAATTGAGGGACGAGATTAGGTGCAAATAAGTATTTTGTGGGCGGTTATCTTGGTGAGAGTAAGTGACAAACTGAAGTGGAAAACCGGAAAATGTGCAGAAGGCATGTAAACACTGACATGATAAGGTGACGGAATGATAGGTAGGTAGTCAATGGCTCCAGTTTACACACTCCTACACATTTGTTCATTGTTTTGTTCGAAGAATTCAACTGGGAGGGGCGCTACCACTTCTCATGAGTGGTTGTTTCCAAACATGAAGTCACTGAAAGAGATTTTTGATCTGACTGTTGTGCTGGCCTCCTAATGGTCAGGTTATCCAGTCACGCACTACCTTCCATCTGGACCATCTGAGCGATGTCACAAGCAAGCGAGACAAAAGTCGGTTTGTAGCTATTCTTCTCCTAGACTTCGAGCAAGCATTCGATACGGTCCCCCACAAGAGCTTAATCACTGATCTGGAGCCGTATGGTTTTCGGATCTGTTACTGTCCTGGCTTAAAAAATCCCCGAAGGGTCGGTTCCAAGTAGTAAGATTCGGTAATTACTCCTCCTCCTCTAGACCTATGGAAGGCGGTGCTCAGGGTAGTGTATTAGACCGTTACTTTTCATAATCCTTGAACACGATATCTGCTGCGTTACCAGGAATGGCACACCTTACCTTCTCGCGGATGGCTTGAAGATAGTCTGCAGCTTTCCTCAGCAGCACTAACACGACGTTTCTCCGAGGTAAAAAGTGATCTGCAAAGAATATTCACCAGGAGCGTGGCCTGGCAGCTCCCTCTAGACCCAAATAAAGGCGGCACCCTTCATTTAAATGAATTCCACCCAGACGTAACAGTGAACTTGGGTGACACCCCATGGCAGATGTTTAACACTGCGAAAGATTTCGGCATCCTATACTCCAGGAGTTTGGGCCTTGCAGATAATGCAGATTCAGTTGTTCTCAAAGAAGGAAAATCCATGGGTCATCTGCACAGAAGCATACTCACACCTGAGGCAAAACGTATGCTATGCGAGGTTATGTTTCGCCAATTAACAAAGCATTCAACAATTATTCGCGGTAACATGAAGGCATATGGTGGAGTTCGGGCTGAGAACAATCAGAGAAGCTTAACTCGGAGCCTACTTATACATAACGAAGGATTTTCTTGAGAAGTGAGGTGCAAAAACTGGAATTAGAAACACTCTAGCTGAGGCGCCTGAAGCTGAACCTAACCTTTCTTTTTAGGATTTTTTTGGCAAATTTAAACCGAGCAGAACCAACACATTTAAGTCAACACCTGTATATAGTCCCCTTAACAGTGAACACACCATTCCAACAAATAAGTATCGCTTGATACTCCGGTGTGGGGTTTTCATTACGTACGCTTTAAAACGAGCTTCCCCCTCCCGTAGGAGCATATCGATCTCTCGGCCAGTTTCAACGACTACTTAATGGGTCTCTCCTACCTAACGATTTTCGCCTATTCGTCGACAGCCAACCCACAAACGGTGATACCGTGCACAATGGTTCTGCTGGTACATGGACTCAAGGGAGACTTACATAGCAAAGACGGGGGTATATCATGCCAAATACTAAGCCCATAAGTCAATTAGAAAACTAACTAAGCTACCGACAGGCAGGAGACAAGAAATGCCATGAAGAGTGTGATACGCTCTGCAGCACATAACCGTGTAGCTATCCTGATGTAACTTCCATTTCTTCATAACTTAACTGACCCATCTGGCTAACACCTTTTCATTCTGAACCATGAAAACTAGATCTTTTACACCTCACTCCAAGCAGATAATTTTAGCCTACCATATCTGGAGCTCATATTTCTCTGGCTGTTATCTCACTCTAGGCATTGTTGTTGAATAAGCACCCACATACCTCACTCTACAATACAAAGGTGAAGTGCAGTGATCACGGGTCCCCGCAAGAAACGTTACGATTGGCGAAGGAAAATAGGCTTCTTTAGAGAAGAAATTTAGTGACAGTACGTGGCACAGGAATATTGACGACTGCTCGAAAGATAATTCGAAACATGGAAACAACTTGACAGGACTAGAGGGCGGATCCGATTTGGGGACGTATGGAAACCGTTCTCTTCTGTGAGACGCCCAAGAGTGGTCGAGGCCTCTGAATGCACGATGACAGTACAACAAGGGCTACGAATAACACCGAGTACCTGACCTCTCCAGTTCAAATGTTATAAATTAATAAATAAATAAATGTTTTATTCTTGCGTTAAAAAAAGATTCTAACATGAGAAAGGCCAGTTTACAGGCTTCATCACGTTGATACATCTCAAAATATCTACAAGACTTGAGCCCTGAGTGGTAGTGACTGAATGTCATTAAACTCAATTAAAAACTGCCGAAGGTCCTGCTAGTTATGAAGTGAACAAGGAAATATTACTTTACAACATATATAGGGTGTTAAAGTTTAGATAATAATAAACACGGTATCCATTTAACAGGTTTAGCATGAGGGATACCAGTTTACAAGCACCGCCAAACTCATAATTTTTGAAAGTTTACGACTGGTATCTGGCACTAAATAGTTTACATATCAAGTCATTAGTGTGCATAATCTTATTAAAATTTACTGAAATTCATGAGACGGATATGGATTGCCATCACCCATCACATAGATAGGTTCCACTATCAATATCAAGGCGCACAGCGTTCAAAGTTTGCGTTATAACCAACCGACGTTGTTAGTCCATCCGGAGAGATGCTGATTAGTAATATAACAGTTTACTACCTAGAATGATCTTCAGTTATTAGCTTTGCTAACCACAAAGAACCCGTTTATCTCCACAACGAAACACTGTGGTGCTAACATAGATAAGGTCGCTGTGGACGAAAAGTTCAATAATTCAGCTCCATCCATTGAAAGCCCTACCCACAACCGCCTCTTCACTGAGACTCATCCAAGCAACAATGGGCCTATGTTCATGTTTCTCCCTACTTAACTTCCCTTGCTATGGCTTTCATTGTATATCCTTTTTCTATAGAGTATTTAAAAATATAAATTTCATGCTGTCATGTGGTGTAGGATTTCAGTTTTTGATTACCACTTTGGGTGGGGCAGAATGTGCAGTTAGTTTGAGGTGGTAACTTATGGAAGTCTCCTGAACGCTTCGTATGAAAGGTCAGTGTATGTGTGGTGGCTCTCATCATACATTAAGAGAGCCGAGTATACGAAGTGTCGTGAAAGAGACTGTTGGTGTATTCGATAAGCCGCAGAAGTCACCAGATGATGAGAAGTCAGCCAGTAACTGACCAAATTCAGAGGTTGATTTGGAGGCCTTCACTTCAGCTGGAAGTGTGTTCCACAACTGAGAGAATTTGACGGTGAAGAAGTTTGCGCACAAGCAGGACTTGAACGACTTCATTTTGACGCTGTGGGCGTGGTTGCGCAGATCGTAACAACTGTTGTGTTCGAACTGAAACTCACCACTGGCTGTAAACGTGTGTTTGTGTAACACACTAAAGAATAGTGTCAGGTTAATTTTGGGTCGTCCCATCCAAATGTTTCTAGACTTATTGTTCTGCATCTGGAGCTGTAGTCCTGTTTGCAATCGTGTCCTAACAATCTAGCTGTGAAATACCTTTGGACACCCTCTATTTTATGTTTTTCTATTATGCGGATACCACTCAGTATAAATGGACAGTATTCTAACAGTGGACGTAAGCAAGTTTTGTAGAGTAGCAACTTGACTTCTTTGAAGTGGAAGTTACGAACTATGCAACCCATCAGGATCCTAGATTTGCGAGTCTGTGATGCTACCTGTTCAGAAAATGTGAGGTCCCTTGAATATCTTAGTCCAAGGTCACATGCACTTTAAGAACAGGAAGTTTCGTAGACTGAAGATGTAGTTGGATATCCACCGATGGAGCACCAAAACATATCCAGCCACATTTGCCTATATTGAACTGAAGTTTCCAAGCAGTAGACCATGCGGATATTATATCGAGCTCCCTTTGTATTAGTGCTTGGGAGTGGGATAAATTATCACGGGTGAATGTGTATGCAACTTTTAGGTCATCAGCAAACAAGAATGGTTTACCGTATGTAAAGCAGCTGCAGATGTCATTGACGTATAAAGTAAAGAGAAGGGGCCTAATACACTGCCTTGAACAACACCAGAGGTGATTGGCCTAGGTTTTGAAGTGTGTGAATCTACCTTCACCACTTGAGTGCGATTACTGAGGAAAGACTTAATCCATCCCAATAGTGGATAGTCAATTCCCATAGTCATCAACTTACTTATTAACAGCAAGTGATCGACTCTGTCGAATGCCTTTGAAATGTCTAGATAGAGTACAAGGACTAATTGGTGTCGGTCGCGCATAGTGGTTATGAAGTTAAAGAAGTCAAGATGGCAAGTTATACAGGACCTCGATTTTAGGAACCCATGTTGACTCGATGTGATGATGTTGCCACTAAGCATGTGCTGAAGAATGCTTTCTTTAATAACTTTCTCCATAATTCTAGAAACTACAGGTGAATATTATTGGTCTGTAGTTACTGGCTAGTGTTTTTGAACCAGATTTAATCTAGGGAGAATAAATGATGTTTTCCATATATCAGGGTATGTGAAAGATTCCAAAGAGAGAGAAATATTTTAAGTAATAAAATGGAGTATCAGGGCCACCAAATTTAAAGAAATGCGATGATATTCCGTCTGTGCCAGCGCTGCTGGAGCATTTTAGCGTCCTAATGGCTTGGTGAATATTAGAGTATGTGAATTCAACCGTATCTATTGTCGTTAGTTGAGGAGAAGAATAGCTTTTAAAGTGCAGACCGCACCAGTGTCACACGAAAAATTTGTAGGTTCCAGATAACTGACTGCAAATAAGTCGCTGAATATTTCACACATATCCACTGGATCATTATAAGCTTTGGTGTCATGGATAAGAAGAGGAATTTTATGTCTTGTGCAATTCGATCGCTTCTTAAGGAGTGCTGAGAGAGCATAAACTCTAGATGAGCTAGCTAGTGCACGACTCTCTTCATTCTTCAAACGCAAATCATGGTTGTGCGAGATAGAGTTAAGAGTACCAAGAATCAGCCGAAGTGCATCGACGTCGTGATGTCTGTAGTATCTTGTTGAGAGTTTGCGTAACTTTCTACGAGCATTGGGGGGTGTATATGGCTTATTGTTTAGTGGCATTTTTTTGAAACCTTTCAGTGGAACGATGGTATCGAGACAGGTTTTAGAGTTGTAGTAAAACATATCAATGGTTAATTTGAGGTCTGTGGTGGTGAAGAATGATCCCCAGTCAATGCACCTAATCATTGGACACATCTACTGCCAATCCGTTCTGCCGTAGTCTCTACATACTATTTGGTGTGTAGTGGAAGTACCAGTTGAAGTACTAGTTTCAGGAAGTGGCAGTGCGCATAATACCGTATTGTGATCACTTCCTGGGAACTTGGAGCCTACATTTGTCAAAATAGGATTTATGTTATGGCAAAATATTAAGTCCAGTAAATTGTCACCCCTTGTAGTTGTAACAATTTGCTTCCATACAAAAAAGGCAGTGTATGGAAAACGTTGCCACACCTAGCCGGACCAGTAAGTGAATCCCACCTAATTTCAGGTAGGTTAAAGTCGCCGCATATGATCTTATGATCATATGGGATTGTGGATGCATGTTCCAGAGCCGTCGTCAGTGGAATCTCATGATTGTTAAAGGTACCAGGTGCTCTGCAAATACATCCCACCAGTGCTGTAGCATTCCTGTAGTGTACTGTGACCCACAGAGAGTCACTTACTTTATCAAAAACCATATTTTCCAACCTGAATACGGGAGAGTTTTCAGGAAGTACATCAGGCAACCTCCTCCTTTCTTGTTACTCCGGTCACATCGGAATTGTGTATACATGTCAATACTTATCTCTTCATCTGGTATATTTGCGTGACACTAAGACTCAGTGATAATTAATACTGGCGGCTTATGAATGAGCGCGATTCCTCTTAATACCGATAGTTTGCTAAGGACGGACCTTGCGTTTATGAGAACTATGTACAAGTAGGAGGAGTAATAGTGTGTAAAGTTTTCTAGTTCGCTGAACATGCCGAAAGGTATCCCGGTATCGCTTGACTGAGTACAGTCTGACGTCGTTGCGTTACAGAGCGTCTCTACACCTTGTTCACTTGTAGCTGTAGAGTCACCAGGATATCCTAGTGGTAAATCGACCGCACAGCGACTTGAAATAGTATCACCTTTATAGGGGGAGAACGGAGCAATGTTTTTATTTGTGTTCAATGTGCACAATGTATCCGAATAAACAGAGTTTGACCTCATGCAAGCGTCGTCTCTAGTATCCGTTACACAGAGGGTGGGTAGTTTTACCATTGTACTTGGCGGGTGCGTAGGGCTGGTGATACCACTTGGAGGATTCAACAGACCCATTGTGCTTTCACATCTGTTGACACCACTTGAGTAGTTATTATAGGTGGTTCGATGTTGACTTTCTCATTAGTAAACTATAGGGCTGGGTTGTTGTGGCGTGTATTTTTGTTCTCGTTACTAGTGAGACTTAGCTCAGTGCATAGAACCTTCTTGGTAGAGCTACTATTTGTACTTCCGTCATTCCCAGAAGGGATCACAGGATCACCTCGGATCAGTATATGCTTTCTGCGTCCGTCTCTAAGTGTTGGTTTCCGTGGGAGCATTAGTTTATCCGTTGCATATCGAGTGGTCGAAATCCTAGGGCCTAGGCTGGTGTGGTTAGTAGACTTTAGGTCTGCAGTAGAACTCAGAGAGAGTTCTGTCACGCTTAGTGCTGTGTCAGGTTTCACTTTGGGGCTTTCTATGGATAAGTCTGGACCTACAGTTTCAGGTGGTTGAGTGAAACCATGTATTTCACAGTCTTCCATCTCCACGTTGGTCGGTGTGTTTTTCCGTATATTTGACTTGATGGAGTTTGTGGAAGGAGAAGTCCTAGGCTTCGGTGTATTGGGGGAGATACCTACTGCTTTAGTATGTTGCAGCATTGGAGCCATTTGACTGTCAGGTCTATGAGCACAGTTGTATACCTGCCTCTCCACCACTTTCTTATCAAGAACTATCTTTATTCCTGTGAAGACTGTTTTTTGCTATGATAGGTCATGCTTTGATGAATGCTTCCGCTTCTATCCGTGACTTAAATTGAAAGTGTATCGGACAGCAGTGGTCCTACTGGCTCATCTTTAGTTGGGAACATTTCGCTAGGACATCACGCATTTTTGCTGTTCCAAACAAAATTTCTCGCACCACCTTCAACTTTGTCGTATCAGGGACGTTATAAACTATTGCGTTCAATTTAAATGTGAGTCTCTTGCTTACTTCATTGATGATAAGGTTTACCAGGTAATCTACCTTGGATAGTGTTTCGATGTCAACTTCATTAATGGATTCCCTGTGCGTCAAGATACTCAGTGGCAACAGGTTGCTAATCTGAGCTCTAATTTCATCCAGCTGGGTGACACCTCGAACGCCCTTAACATACTTTCTTGTGGTGCATTATTCTGTTTGTCATCCTTCAGTCTGCGTATTTCTGCCTTTAGTTCCTCCACGGAGGACTTCAGGCTTTCGATTTCTGGAAGAAGTGACAATGACGCACTTGGTGTCTGAAGTCTAGTTAATCTCGCAAAAGATGTGGAGCTTCCATTAAGCTTTACGTCTTCTGCAACATTTAGTGTTGCGGCCTTATTATATGTTGGGCATGCAGAGGTATTTCTGTCATTATTCACTTTGGCTGTTTTACCGGACGCAGTTCTTCTTCTCTTGAGCATAACTGGAGTAAAAGCTGGCTCACTTATGCTGTTGCAAGAGGAATCTGCTTTTGGTGTCACTGACATTTGGGTATTGTTGATGTACTGTAGCACAGATAGTTGTTTCCGTGCCTTTTTGCATGCACTAGCCATATCTTATTGCGTGTCTGATATGTGATTAGTCATTTGAGAATTCAGTAGCTTTATGATGACGCCAGTAACAAAGTTATAATACAGTTACGAAATCACTTTAAAATGTAACACAATTTCAAACTTCCCCTAAACCTCACAACTTACCTGTGGCCAGCATTCTATGCTTACTAACGACATTAGTAGGTTGTTCCTTCAATATATTTGCAGTTGCTTTCAACCGTTAGGGACTTCATTTTCTGTGTCCGAGGAAAGCTGACCCAACATGCAATAATATGTCCAGTATGACCTTACTTGAGTTGTTATGCTCTCCCTCACTCATGTGATGGCCAAGGGTTCGAGCATCCTAGATATTTCTGACTTGAGCATTTCCTTGACAACTACACATTCTGTCGTTGTGAGAGGATAAATGGCTGTGGGTGGTTCTTTTATGCATGTCGGTTCATCCATAGATTAAGTGCAGTACGACACCCCGGAGCTAAGAATCATAAAAGATTCTGTCTAGGTTATTTTGAAGCCCGTAAGCTGCTCATCCTTCCTTTCCGGGTGCGTGTATCGTCCACTCAATTCCACTTCCGAGTATGGCAACTTGTTGTCAGAAGCCTCTAGGTTTATGCCTCTACGTCATTTTCAGGAAAGACTATTTGCAGGGACTTTAATACGACAGAAATCTCTTGGTACCCTACAAAAGCTCCCAAACAAATATCTTTCGTCCACTGTCTTTTGTCTGATGAGTGGTTTCAATGTGCTCCAAGTCCAACTAAACTACATAACGTTTCAGACTCAGTTTCCGCTGACAATCTCATTACCTCCATGCTACACATCGGCCACTGATTCCCAGAAGGTGACCATAATATTGCAGTTTTTGCCTAGATTTTGAATCTACTGTCAACCCCAGAAAATGGTTAGTCTAGTACAGAAGCTACCATGGCATTAACTGGAAGGAATTTCAGCTTTCCTCAAGGTCTCTAGATTGGGAAGATTGCTTTACCGGTACGTCTGTTGAAGCACTGATAACTGCTCTTTATCGTAACTTTAGTGATAACCGTGACTATTTTGTACCGAAAAAGAACACAAAATCCATGGTGCCTAAAACGCCGTTTATTCCAACCCCCCTTCGAAGCCAAGTTCGGAAACATGCTACCCGTCTTCATAGGCAACACGACTTTTCCTCACTAGTCACGATGTCTAGCTTTTGTGCTTGTGCTTATACTCCACGTGTACAGGAAGCCATCGGACAGGAACGTCAAGCTCTATCTTCTGGCGATGAAGAACTTCTAACAAAGTTTCTCAGGTCCAGGCTGAGGTCATCCAAGCCAAAAAAGATCAAATGTATGATTAGTAATAGTCGGGTGCATGGTAACCCTGAGCAAGTTGTGGAGATCTTCAGTAACTACTTTGCTGCCTCTGTAATAAATGGGATGAATGCATTTGAAGTACAATGGTCAACAGTGCCTTCCTCTGGGATCAAAAACCTGAGGTCCACAGTGCAAAATATTGCTGCGGTGAGTAACGCTCCGAAACTTCGTTTTTCTGACGGTCCAGATGGAATACCTGTTACTGTCATTCAAAACTAGGGTGAAGACAAACCTCTGCTGCTTCTGTGGTTATTTTCCTTGTCACTCAATAGTTCATGCTACCCCCTGTATCTGGAAAACTGCCCGTGTTATTCCCACTCATAAATCCGTGCCAACTGCACATTTGGATGATTACCATCCTATTAATCTCACAACAGTGGTTTCCAGAGTGATGGGGAAAATTACAAAGAATAGTGTTATGGATTACCTATTCAATAAAAACTTATCGGCTTCGTGGCACGTGGTCCTAGGAACCAGATCCTGTGACATCTAAATGCTAGATTGCCTTGAATACATCGCACAAGGCATAACTAACGCCTTTTTTCTACTGTACTGTTTTTCGACTTCGGGAAAGCATTCGATAAATTGCCCCACCAGAGACTGCTCATGAAGCTCAGATCATTTGGTGTGGAAAACACCTTTCATAACTGGTTTGAATTTTTTCCTCATGAAGGTTCTAAAATAGCTAAATTAAAGGACTGCTTTTCCGAACCCCTACCAACCACAAGTGGTATGGTACAAGGAAGTGTTCTGGGTCCATTTCTCTTTCCCATATATATTTATGACATATGTAAAGCGGTCAGACAGGGGGAACCATATCTTTATGCTGACGATCTTGAGACTGTTTGCAGCTTCTAGTTCGGTGCAACTACTGAGGGTCTGTCAGCAGCTCAGGCAGATTTAAATAATCTACTTGAGTGGGGTCAGAAGTGGCAGCTTGGATTCAACCATGAAAAATGTGGAATTCTATACCTTGGAAAGTATTATCCTAGCAGCACGCCACGCTTAGAAGACCATGAAATTCAAATATGAGATAGGCATGCTATCTGGGCATTAACATTCCTTAGCCTTAACTTCACTGAGCATGCCACAGCTATCGTCTCTGAAGCTAGAAGGTCATCAGGTTTCCCTCTGAAGGGCCCCTATACAAAAGGGGCCAAACTTGCTCTCTTTAAGTTTTGTGTTAGACCGATACTGGAATGTGGCTCATTCTTTTTTCTAGCATGGACAAAAGTGACAAATCACGACTTGAATATGTCCAGGGGAGTTTCACCGGACGACTATTGAGTTGTGCTGGTAATGTAGACCACGTAGGTAGGCGCACCATACCGTCTATTGAACCGCTTTGGGAGCGGCGTCTATGAAGCAACTTAGTTCTATTGTGCAAACATTTGCACGGTCTGTCATAGTGATCCTCCCCACCCTCTTGGGGATATGCACCACTACATGACTTTGGAAATCATAAGCTCACGTCGGCAATCGAGAGGCACAATAAACAAGCCAGATGCAAATTCTTTAGTACGTGTTACGGCCTGATCAGGAATAGGCTCCTCGTAACGTAGGCAGCAGCACCTCTGTTTCGCAGTTCAATTGCCTTACCAACTTGCTTCTAGGTTAAGGTGATATCTACGGTCTGTTTGTAGATGGGTGCCTTACGACAGAGGTACTCAGAGGTAGTTCCGTAGGCCCCTCGTGTCCCCAAGGTAGTGAAATTGATTGTAACTTAAGAATAAATATAGGTGGGATCTCTTTCTAAGTTTCACTCAATGAATTAAATAGCTCTTAATCTGGAACAGTGAGAACTCTGTGCATCAGGCAGTTTCCCCTCGCTTCTCTAACCGGTATCATAGTAGTAGGGTAGCCCATATGGTGAACAGCACACTCGCCTGACTCCAGACGACGTCCAAAGGCACCTAGTTGTTTTACTTGAGAGTCCGTCCCAGAATTCCTGGTAAACGTCTATGCATCATATTGTCCTGTCTTCTGCACATTAGGACTCCCATTAATTAGCTTCTTCGTGCCAAAACTTGCCTCGTATTCAGAGGCCTCTGCATACGCTCGTATGCATAACGGCTACTCATTCCCTGTCTATCAAATTCTCAATTGGACATGTCGACCGACGTGCTCCGCTGTTCACATAGCTTCAGTGCTGTACTTTGTGTTTATTGTGCATTAAAAGTCACCGGCTAATATTTCACCATAGTTTATTACTGAAGAGACAATAATTTTTGTGCAGTAACTCTTGAATCCACACTTCATTTCCCTTTCTTTGATTATTCTGTTAATACCTTGTTACCCATTGACTTAAGTACACGATAAATTGTCACATACCCACTTTACTTTCTTTCTCATGGACAGGTTCACAATGAGACTGATTAATTTGACAGTTCACCTCGAATTTATGGCTCCAATTGGGATTTTACCCAGAAATGTTGACAGCACATACTGTTTGTATGCAAGCACGCAGGTTTTCCGACTAATAACAGCCACTCAACTCATAGTGAAGTGAACCAAAACTGACCTCGTATGAGGCGTCAACCTTGAAGACATATTATAGTTTACTGATGAAACATCCAGCTTCGTGGGGGCGAAATTAGAACTGTTCCCGGATCCAGTTATAACTTTAACTTAATTTATTCCTGTGAATTCACTTTCATTGACAAAGGCCCAAAAAATCGACACTTGCTGCCTGACGCTGTGTAACACTGATCCCAAGCTTTGTCATCGATCCATACCAAGATTTAAATCTAGTTTTACATGCTATCTGTAAACAGCGAAGACGTATTATTCACATTTTTTCAGCTTTGTTTGTTCACGGTACTTGATGTCCTATGCCCTTTTACCGTTTATACAACTCATTAACTGAAGTGTTGAGGCCTAATCATAGTTGCCTGATTAAAGCACATAATGAACGATAGTGCCTATTAAATAAATAAATATTTGATTCTCAGGTTATGAATTCAACGTGAGAGAAGCCGGTTTACGGGCATCATCAAACTGATAAATGCGGAGAAACCTAGAAGATTGAGCAGTGTTGAGTGGTACAGAAGGAGGACATTAGACTCTGTCATGATATCAAGTGTCTAAAAGTTGCTAAAAGAGCAGGAAAACATCACTTTACAGTACATACCCATTGTTTTCAGTTTAGATCGTTTCCGGTCACAATTCTTTTTTCACACTGAACTGGCATCAAATCGGTGCGCCACTCGATGTAATGAGTAGTCGACACAACTGACCCGCTTGCAAAACTCAGTGTTTCACCAGATAAACGTCTGTTTTAACAGCAGTTCTTACGTTCGTAGCTTTATTGACCAATAATAACCTACTTCACTGGTTCTAGGAATAAGTAAGTATCCATACTGAAAGTATTTTTTGTGGTGCAGGTAATAGAAGACTGGAAGAATCGCTGTCCAACGGTGGTGAATTTTACATATATGTAAAATTTCATAGATTTCATGTTAAAGTATGCGGCATTGTCAAGGAGGCTCACTGGCTGTTAACTGGCTTCTGCTGGACGGATTCATGCAAGATAAAGTACTGGAGAAATCTATTGCACAGCATTATTATGTATGTGTTGCCGTTAGGTGAGATGATCTCTCGCATTTGGTTGTCTGTCCAGATTCCCGCCTCATTTGAGACGGACGGGAAGTCGAAGACCAGTTATAGTGCTTGGGGCTTCGTATGTGCCAGCATTTAGGGTACTGGCAAGGGGGTGAGTTGATTGCAAGGCTGTTCAAGAAACAGGAAATCGGGGGAAAGCCAGCTGAATGATGATAATATTACGTAAGAAGGAGGATCGTCAGTAAGTTGATACTTTTTGAATAAATCAATGCCTAGGACTTTCTCTTTAGGTCGATACTGAAAAGAGAGGAGAAAAGAATGCGCAAGGAGAAACTGGACAGTGGAATAGCACGTAAAACAAACCGGGAGGGGAGGAGGTTTCGTCTACTTAGAGTCATTCGAACAATACGTAAACTCTAATCTATTCATATAAGAGTAACTCTTATGCCTTTCTTACATGAAGTTCGCACGAGTTATTGGACAGGCAGTTTTTGTTGATAAACTTAAAGGGAACACTGACCATGTATTTGTACTGCACAATCCAACCAGATGGACTAGTAATCAAACACCCTTTGTCAGTTCATTGTGGTAAAAGGTACTTGTGACCTATGATAACCTTAATTTATACGTTTAGAGGTCCCGGTATGTCTTCATCAGCCCAGAACGTTTCGGTGATTCCTAGGTGGGTGATGGACTTATCATCTGCGAGGAGCTAATTAAAAGGGGAACGGAAGACATAATGAACCTGCAGTACACATTTCCCCAAGAAGTCTGTTCCAGATATGAGACAACTTACTGAGGAAGAAATTTCCTCGCAGTTTGGCCCTACGGTACTCATTTTCAGCCAATAGATTGCAATTACGTAAATAGTGAGTAGATGTTATAACTATTTTAATTCCCGGGCCGAATAAGTACATTTGCTTACTAGGTAATTTATAGTAAAATATAAGATTCATTCTAAGTTGCCTCTTCCAGAGAGGGTCCAGTCCTAGCATGTTGCATCTGGAGACACATTCAGCTCCCAGTGTTTCTGGTGCAGAGTGGTGTTGTACCCCTTCAGTTTTCTCCTTGTCGCTTATACGAAGGCCACTTGAGATAAACGGACAGTATTCTAAACTTGGAAGACTGCTCACTGTGTAGAGGAGGACGCTTGGTTCAATACTATGAAAGTTGCGGACGATGCATCCAAAGAGTCTACATGACTTAGATGTGATACAAGCCGTTTGTTCGGAGAATGTTAAGTCACTGGAGTATCTAAGGCCATGATTTGGGACTGAAGAACGTCCAGGTAGCTTTTGTTTACATAATTCGAGAGATAATTCTGGGTTATTGCTGTCTATGCTAAGCCAACCACATTTATCAGTGTTGAACTTTAGATGGGGCCCGTCACACCATTTAGCAATTTTGACTTGTTCTTGTTGAGCAGCGGATAGAGTGTAGCTCAGTTCATGGGTATGACGTGAGTATACAACCTTAAGGTCATAAGCGTATAAGAATGGTTCCCCCACAGTGAAGCGCTTGCACACACTATTAATATAAGTTATGAACAACAAAGGCCCTAGGGCACTACTGGGTATTGCTCCACTAGTTATGAGCCTGGGTTTAGACTGCATAGAGTTCACTTTAACTGTCTGACTACCACCACTAAGAAATGATTTTAGTTTATGAAGCAAAGCGTCATGAGTGCCAGTTAATTGTAGCTTGTAGAAGAGTTTACCGTATGGTAACTTGTCAAACGCTTTTGATATATCGAAGTATAGAACAGCGGCGATTTTACTTGCCCGCAGCTACCAGTGATATGGTTGAAGAAATCAAAATGGCAAGTAACGGAAGACCCGTTTTTAATAAAACCGTGCTGAGACTTTGTGGTGAGGTTTTCCTTAAGTAGGTAGTCAGATATGCCGCTCTCAATCACTTTTTCCATAACTTGGAAGGCGGCTGGCGTTATGTTGATAGGTTTGTAGTTACTAACACTCGCTTTGTCACCGGGTTTGTAGCGAGGAACCGTGAAGCCCTTTTTCCATCCCCTGGGATACTCCCCGCTTTTCATTGATGGTGTGAATGTCTCAAGCAAGAACAACGGTATATTATCACCACTATTTCCGACGGCCATTGAGTTTGGGCCATCTGTCCCCGTACGTGTAGGTAGTTTCGGGTCCTCGATAGCCTCTGTGATACCCTCGACAGTGAACTCCCTGAATCAAACATGTCGACTAGTTCCAACGGAAATTTGGAATTTCACGCGAGCTTGGTGCCACCACTGGTGAAGAAAGGAAGTACGACTATAAACGATCTGAACTTCAAAGCTGTATGTGCTGAAACTTAGCATTTTCTTGTTCATTTCACAACCTGTAGAATCTTCTGAAGTTTTTAATCAAATTTACTGACCTCCCTTCCATACCATTCAGGTCCCGTACAATCTTGTACACTTTCCAACATATATCAATGTGATGACGTCGGTAAACTGGCGTCTCTCGTGTTAAACTACTGATATGAGAGTAAAATATTTATTTATTTAGTAGATGAACTAGTAGCAATTGGAGCAAAACTAGCGGGCTAAGAGTACCGTCTTTGAAATTTGCGAATAATTCGCTAATCTCGAGGAGATCTTTGTACACCGTTCTACTTGATGGTCGCAAAAGTTTAACCGAAAGGGTTGTCAACTTGCGTATTCTAGAACCACCCTTGAGAGCAACGATCTCTTCTTTTACTGAGTGTTTCACACATAGTGTTTTACTGGATTCGTAAATCTCATAAATCGAGTGCGGTGACATGAAGTCTTTCGACGAGTGGTATTGTGATGGTGATTTCTAAGTTTATCGCGGAAAATGCTAGAAATGTATGGGTCCGGCTCCTTATAAACCTTATCTGCCTTCACAGGAGCAACAGCATCTAGACAAAGCTCTATATTTCTGCTATGGTTAAGTAGTCATCTCACGGTGAGCACCCAAGGAGTTCGACAAGTGCTTTCCATCCTGTATTCCTGTTGCTTCGATGTTGAGTATAGTTTGAAGATCGCGTGTTTGCTCATCGGGGGGAGAAACTGGTGAGCAACAGAACACCATCACACGGTCACTGTTAGGGAACTCGCTACTAACGTAGGTAGTGACATTGGTGATGTCGCAGCAAAAGACTAAGTCCTGCATACTATCTCTACGCGTGTGTTGCTGAACGTATTGCTTCAAGCCATAGATATCCATGATATCAAGTATTTCATCAAATCGTTGTGGGCCGCGACCGGCATCCCAATGAACTTCGAGAAATTTAAAGTCACCTGCAATTGGTTGGAAGTTAACGGTGAGGGATCCAGCATGGAGAAATGATCTGGCCGCCAGTTCATCATTTTCTTTTGTTGAACATGGAGCTCAATGCGCGCAGCCTATGAAGCTTTTGTAGTTAGTATAGCTTACAACGACCTAAACTAAGATATCATATTCGATCTTATTTGGGTAGCAAGGTTACACACGTAGATCAAACAGCCTCTACCACGCTTGTGGTCACGATTAGTTCGATAAAAAGTTTGGTCAACCATACAAAGGTCCGTGTCTAGGACCGAGTCAGTTCACCATGATTCAGCAACCAGTAGTGGTGTGGGCTTGGTCAGTAAAACTATGGTTCTTGGGCGGATATTTTCTTGGGTAACAATAGGTAGAGGCGTAAGAGGACTGATGTGTCTCGTAAAGCAACATACTATGTCTCTTAAGCCTCGGTGAGCAAACGAATTTACGGCATCTGGTTCGCTAGACAATACGCCACCTGTTTTAGACGTGGCAGGACTCAACAGTGGAGTGTACTGGTGTGGCTGGTGCGTTTCGGCCTCACAAAAATATTTGGTTACCCAGCTTTTCATGGCACTTATGGGTTTTCGACGTCCGCTTCTTCTTTACTGTTGGCGTAAGGCATGGTTTATGGCCGGTGTAAGTTGAGGAATTGGTTCCAGCCCTGTGGTTTGGGGGGGTCGAACGATTCTAAACACCACCAGTCGTACACACGGCGGGTCTCATTAGTGGGAAAGTTGCCGGCAGAGGGCATACATCTGTTCCCGAAGTATTGGCTTGGATTATTAGGGTGCAAAGTTGAACAGAGGTTGGGTGTTTGTGATACTGTGGACACGTGAGCGTTTGGTAGGCTACTCGGCACCATGTTACGACCCCTACGGTTAAGAAAAGTGGTCCAGAGAAGTATCTTGTGCGGTGCAACCTCGAGTTTTTGCTCCATTAATTTCTGAAAAGAAACTGGTGGAAAGTCCTCCTTTTGGGTTTTTGTATTGGCAGTGCCTTAGCTATAGAGTGTTCCTCCGCCATCAGAAAACACGCTCCAGAAACTTTCCTACTTCAAGAAGGTTTTAGGTTTACACGATGAGGTTTTGCCTGGGCGTCTGAGTTTTCTGTCGCCCAGCGGGGTTCTATTTATGGTGACCTCAGGGGGAACAGTATATGTGGTTTCCTTTTCACGAGCAACTGAAGGATCGGGTTTACTTATAGCTAGATTTGCTGAAGACCGTCGTACCGATGAGGAGGTTTATCCAACAGAATTATTGGTTGTGTCAACACTTTATGATGGTCCACTGCTGCACACGGAAGCCCTACGTTTTGAAGTTGATGAGCCGATGGAACTACTTCTTCTTCGTTTTCTGCGTTGGCATGTGGTTTCGTCCTGAGCAGTGGAAATATTTTTAAAGTTGTTATGTAACCTTACGTGGTCTTGTAATTTGCTAAACCTTTCGGCATCAAATGAAGTAGCGAACTCGGAAATCATGCGGTGACTGGACTGTGTTGACGTTTTGCGGAGGCCCTTAAAGTCACAGTGCATTCCTTCTCACCGCATGAGTTTAATACTCTTGCCTTAACCACATACAGGGGCAGGGTATCAGGTATTCAATGAACGACGGCCTGTTGATACGACGATAGTCTGTTCATTACCTCCGTTGCCAAGCAGTTCACTAAGTTTTCTGCTTTCTCTTCAACAAAGTTTTCATGATTTACAAGAAGATATGCTATTTTCCGGATCTCTTTGACCATGGTCGTAATATTGTCTGTTTCTTTCCTGCAGCCGCTAACGCTGCTACTCATGACGGATATGATGTCTTCAGTTCTGACGAAAGGCATGGGTATACTAGTTCATCGAGATCTGAGGTACATGGAGTAACAATGTTTCCGTCACAGAAAAGATCACCAGGACGACTAGGTCATTGCTCTTTCTCACAAGAGTAGTCAATTTAAGAACGTTTAGCCTTACATCTTCTCATTTAAAGGGACGTTAAAATTGAGACAGTGTTGGAATGGAAAAACGGCAAACGGCCGTATGTAGTACGCATTGGGGAGAGGAGAACAAATAAGTGAACATTTTACTCTGATATTAGTGATTAAACATGAGAGAAGCCGGTTATAATAATAATATATATCTCATACAACATAAGTTACATGAATACAAACCACTTTACAGGTTTGGTCATTTCGGTAATGAGAAATGACCGTTATGTACGATGTTAAGCTATATGTTAGATACCACTGTTCGTGGCACATAAGAGGTGCGTCTGCTGAAAGAACGTTAATGCTTCGCAGAACAATTGTTCAGCATACTGAAGCAATCTCAGTTCGGAAGTAGGAATCATTCGCCTATTGTTTGAACCTTCCAATATTCTTGAAGGTGGGGCAGGTAGTACAGTCATGACTTTGGGGTGTGTAAGTTCGTCAGAAGGTTTTGATGGCATGGTGCACACTGACAGACGCGGTCGCTAGGATCCCATATGGACGCACGACTGGTTAGGTAAAACAGAAAAATGAATAACAAAAGCGAGCAGCAGGCGAAACTCGAAGCGACAGCACAAAAGTACCAAGCGGGAGTAGATCAACCACGATACATCTGGGTGAGTTCTTTTTACTGACCACAAAAGTTGCTCAAAGAAGTATCCGAAACCAACTGTCTAGAGGTACGTTCATGCGGAAGAAGGTGAAAGCGGGCATGAAAGTAGTGGAAGTAATCTGGAGCCGAAGATATCGCTGCGAAATAGAGAGATTGGAGGACTTTGGGTCAGGTTTTTGCTTGTGTGTAGAACCCATGTACGACAGTCTAATGAAGTCATAAACATTTGATCGGAATTCATGGTTTTTCACCAGGATGATAAACACGCTGTATATAGTCATGACGGAGGGATGATCATGGTGTTGATTGTTGAGTGTTACCATATTGGGTTTATAGGAACAATATGGTGCTGCAGAGTACTTGCATGTAAGTACCGACAACGGGGGCAAATAATAAAACATGTTACATGCTAAGAAAATCCACCGACGAACAGTTCATCTATCAATCGCAGGTAAAGAGATTATTTTATGGCATCATCATATCTATATATTTTGTAAAATGCACGAGATTTTATGGGGCCTGAATGGTACGGAAGGGAGGTTACTCAATTCGATTAAAAACATCACTGGAGCCGTAAAACCAAGTATATAGGATAGGTCGAAATGGTACTACAAATATGTAGTAATGAGTAGTCAGACACGACAGGAAATTCGCTAACTGAAACAGTCAGGAACCATGTGAAAAAGAATCGTATGCATTCGACCTTATAGCGATTTGATACTTTTTGTTTCGTAGCGAAAGCGCTGTCATCCGATACTTTTGACCAGCAACATGTGAATAATTGCACCCCGGCAGACTATGCATGGGATGGCGGTTTATTTTTTAAAATTTGCTCAGCCTCACCGGGAACAATAACGCTCAGATGCCGTCTGTCAAAATGGCATGTTGGGCGGCCTGCTTGAACTCTGGGCTACCGTTTTCTATAATGGAGTATACTGCATCAAATTTCTTATTTTTTTTATCGTTTTAATCGTTTAATTATACCAACCAATCGTGTTGTATATTCTCGCGCGTTTTTGAAATCATTGCAGCCTATCGCTTCGCAAGTCGATAGGAAATTTAAGAGGAAGCACCATGGTGGGTGGCAACGAGCTCTGAAGCGTATGACCATAGATCAAATGACTATTCCGGAAATACTTAGCACAAACTGCAAGTCGTTGCCGAATAAAGTTGATTACCTTCAGTCACTCTTGTCCACAAATGTTTATCGAAACACGGATAAAATAATGCTTTAGGAAACATAGTTTCATAATCTGTATGATGATGACTTAGTCTGCTCAGACGGTCTCAGGTCATTTCGACAAGATCGAAGCTTTTCGAAGAAGAAACGTGGTGGTGGTGTAGCAACACTTATTAGTACTAACTGGTCTTCCTCCAACTACGTATGCTTCTGCTTTTCTAACGAAAAAATTGAATGCATTGCCATCAAATGTCGTCCCACGCGTTTGAGCAAATACAAATACATATATATCACAAACATGTATGTCACACCTGACTGCAGTTTCTCAGATTTGTCAACTTTTGCTGATAAATTCACTGAATTTGCTGCTCCGGTTCTGGGAAACTCCTTGTCTATTGTCTGTGGTGATTTAACTCATGTGACTACAGTTTTCTATTATCATTGGGTCATAAAAATATGGTTAACTTTTCCACTCGTCTTGACAACACTCTAGACTTTGCATTTACAAATGAACCTGGCATATATGAAGCCCGTAAACGGGCTCCACTGCTAAATTCCGACCACTGTATTGTTCGTGTTTTGCCTAAAGTTTACGGAAAGTTATACAAGAAAGCTTTTGCATACCTTTCAAGGAAAGTTCAATACAGATGCTATTCACAAGAAAATATATTACGTTTGAGAAGCATGCTTATAGAAACGGACTGGGATATATTTGCTGATGAAGTTTTAGACAACACTATTACCAATATCACAAGCTATCTCAGATTCTGTCTCGATATCTGCTGCCCTACTGAAACAATTTACATGAGATTTGACAGACTTTCCTCATCTCAAGAGGCTTCGGAGAGAAAAGGAAAGGTTGTATAAGGCGAGAGATCACCCTGGCGTTAAAAGGCTTAACTGCCTAATTAAGTCTGAAATACAAAATACTATTTACAACGAGTTCTTATCGTGTAAGAACTCTTCCAATATATGGAAATTATTTAAAGAGCTTACTGGTAAAAAACAGATGACAACACAAACTCGTTCGGATGTCTGCGCGTTAAACAAGTCATTTATACGTCGGCAAGCTAATTTCACCCCTCCTAATGTGCAAAATCAAGTGGATAGCTGCTTTCCAGGTTTCAATACAAATGATGTATTTAAATGTCTAAAGTCTTTGAATCCCTCCCAAAGCTTAGGTCCTGATGGTGTTTCTAGTATCATATTTAGAAAATGTGCAGATATTTTGTGTCATCCACTTACAGATATCTTCAATGTATCGTTCTCTAAAAACATAATACCCACTGCTTGGAAGCAGATAAAAATTGTACCTGTGCCTAAGCCATCTTCTGGATCAGATGTTACTTTTCGACCCATCGCTATAACTTCCCCTTTTCTGAAGACAATGGAAAAATTACTTCTGCTTGTGATTGAGCCTTCATTGATGGCCTTCAGAGATCCAAAACAGTTTGCTTACAAACACCGGAGGAGTACTTTAGATGCAGCTACTGTCTTGCATCATAATATTGTTTCTAGTCTCGACAAAGGTGTTAAGTATGTCCGTTGTGCCTTTTTGGATTACTCATCAGCCTTTGACTCTGTTCCTAGACCACTTTTGTTAAATAAGCTTGCCATAGCTCACACTGATCCATGGGTTACAAAATGGCTGCATTCTTATTTTTCTGAAAGGAAACAGTACACTATTCATAAAGGAATGCGCTCGACTTCATTGCTTACTGAAGCTGGTGTGCCTCAAGGTGCTGTACTTTCTCCTTTTCTGTTTCCCTTTTTTTGCACGATTTGCCTTATTCTGTTGAAACTAATTTTATCAAGTATGCTGACGACCTGACGATTTCTATTCCAGTAAACTCTTCTTTGGATTGCTCGAAATTAAATGAATTCTTGTCTGAAGTTGGTAAATGGTCTCTCTCAAATGGTCTCAAACTAAACCCCTCTAAATGTCAGACCGTTAATTTTAGCCTCAGGCGTAAACAAGACTTATGTGAGCTGCTTAAATCTCATGACGCCTGCTGCATCAATGGTATTTCTGCAGAAAGTAAATCGAGTGTGAACTATCTTGGGTTGCGTTTTACTTCTGACCTTTGTTGGTCGTCCCATATTTTATTGACTTGTAAAAAAATCTTTCGTTTAACTTATTATATGAAGAAATTGAGGCTTTCTGGTATAACTCAACTGCTTCTTTTACAATTTATTAATTCCTGCATTTTACCTATTCTTCTATATTGTTCCCCATTAATCTTTCCTGGTCTTCTTAAAAAGGACTATGTTATGTTGCGTAGGGCTTTGAAGACCGTCAGCAGGGTGAGTGGTGTGTCTCTGGCTCAACTGATTAACACTGTAGTTGATCGACATATAAATTCCTGCAAGCTACTAGCTACAGAAATTTTAACTGACAGTGAGCATCCACTTCATTTACAGCTCTCTCCATGTATCTCCTCAGGGAGGACAAGGAGAAACTACATAAGACTGTATGCTCGTACAGCTAAGTATAAGAACTCGACTGTACCTTACCTTGCACGTATATTTTGTGAGGAAAAAAGTGTTAGAACAGAAATCACACATCAACTTTGTGACAGTTAAAAATCTCATTTCAATAATTTAACTTACAATGCAAAATTTTCTCGTTTTTAATATTCTTCACACAACTTAAATTTTTATAATAAAACAATTCAGAAGGCTGCAAAGTAGTAAGTATGTACCATATTTTGTTGTTATTGTAATATATATTACGCTGAGGATTCCGAATTGTACCACAAATTGTTTGGAATAAAATGAATTATTATTATTCAAAACACATTATTGTTACCAGTGAAATAACCTCTAAACTCCTCGATGCCATCCATACCACTACGGTTGACGAAGACAGTAGAGGCAAACATGAAAAAAACGGTGACGGCTTATGGAACAGATAAGGTAGCAAGGGATTAAGACGATGCAGAAATGCTTAACAACAAGAGATGGAAAATCTGACGGTGAAGACCTATGGAAACTACCCTCACTTGAGGTCACTAGACCCAATATGCACCCTCCACTCTCTCTTCTCTTGAGATCACAGTGACTTTATTCCTCCTCTCCTACTCTAAATCTGTATATGCATAGCAAAGCTCTAAGCGGGCCCCAGATGCAAAACACAGCCACCATCTTTAGGCATTTGTAGCACAGCATAAACTCGGTCTTGAGAAATGTACTACACAAAACTTCAGAGGTACTCCAAGTAGAATATTGAACTGCCTAGCCCTTTACTCCTCGTTTCCTCCTGAGATTCCCTAGCCTTCAATATTGTTTCCCCAAACCTTACGATAACTAACTCCACCTCTCATGCCTCCTTTTTTCCCTTTCCCATCCAATATGCAGATTATGACCGCAGACCATGTCAACGGACACTCCGCACAGGAATACACTTCGAACTTCTATACAACACACACAATCTATCTTTTTCACCACCAAAAGACAATTCATCCTGGGCTACAACCTTACCAAGATTTGTGGATACAATTAGAATCGCATCTGGAAATGTTGGCGATAAGTGCTGTTTATGCCCAAATATGCAGGTTCTCTTACTACCGATAACCACTCACCCAGGAACGAAGCCGACCGCAAGTGACCTCCTATACAGTGCCGACCTCGAAGTCTTATTGAGCGATTTAATGGTTAAGCCTCATTTACTTCCCGCGGTGGCATGACAACAGCAGCCAGATGGAATCGCACCTCTGGCTTGATTTATTCAAATGACTCTGTCTACGGTATTATAGACCTGAGCAATCGCTAGACTCCGCATGACGCCATGCAATTCCGGCCCTAAATTCCCCTGCCCACCCCAGTAGTTAGCTAGCTTTTTGTATGCTACCTACAGACGACACGATGTTACTGAACGCTCACATATTTTTTACAACATCATGCTCAACGCTCGACGTGCAATACACTTATGGATTGTATGACTTACTATTGACAGGATATTTTTCATACTGAGTAATTATATCCGTATTATTTTCACTGCTGCTGTTTAACGATATGGCTTTTACCCGGCACTTGTGACCGGCAATATCCAAACACTTGCTTACTCCGGAGGACTTTGTGTTGCGCGGTGATTTTTCTTCCTAAACGTTTTCGGCTCCACCGAGAGAAATAGCGTCTAGATATTGGCTGTAAAAATGGTATAGGTTCTTATAATTCATTACCGGAAATATATTATTATCATAACAAGTCCTGAAAATGGCAGCTTACCAGTATCTCTGGCACCCAAGTCACAAACAAATGTCAACGTTTTCACTACTGTGCCACAAAGGTCTCCATAGGCTGAGTTCGAGTTGTTGAAAGGAGGGACTCTAGATTTGCTGGCGTCTAGTAGAAGTTGCTAAAAGTCGCTTCAGATATTTAGGCTATTAATGTCATGATAATGATTACAACGATGCTTATTTCTGAAGCAGATCATTTGGATGAATCATCTTCCAAACCATCACAGGGTGAGTTGTAGGAAAGTTTAGGGTCGTTTGCGAAGAGGAAGTGTCTTTTATTTGTGCTCATAAAAAACAGCCGAGGCCTTGGTATGCAACCTTGGGCCACTCTGCTCTTAATATAAGTCCAGCAAGAATGGTAGTTGTTGAGTTAGACAACCTTTAACATCCCCACACGAGAGGACTGAACCAAACTGGCGGGTGCCTCGGGTTCCATCTGACTTTAACTATGGCAGTTCTTTTCTTGAGCTTTTTTGATAGCTTTTTAAAAGTAGAGCATGCATAAGCGAAGGACTGGGCTCAGTCACGCTCGTTGGCTTCTTCCGTATGGGCTTCCCACAAACTAGTACTGCGATGAGGTTGGTAGGTCGCTCGTATATAAGTGACTGACCATATTGTTATCGGTTACCTTTTCTTTGCTTTCGATACACCTGAAGTAGTGTTCACGGGATGACAGACGTCGGTGTTCTAAAGGGGGACCAGGTTAGATTTGAGGAGTCAGGGTAGTTCGCAGTAGGGAGTGACGCAGAGCATAGCATTACAAGAAGTAAAAGAGTATCTATTCAATTTTCCCTCGACAAGGCCACAATGGACCCCATCACGACCATCATTATGCAGGGTCTTGAGGGTGCGGAAGGCAGAAGTCGCACCGTGACATGCGAAACCGATGCCACAGACGAAGCAGCCAGACAGTGTTGAAAAGCCCATGTGGTTGGGGCAGTTCAAGTTCGAGAAACGGCTGGCATATTGGGGCTTAAACAGTCCGTTGATCGTTTGGCGGTCATCCCAAAGGCCAGCGCTATTCGCAAATATTCCATAAGTGCTCTTTCTAGATGACCTTACCTTAAATTTCAGTAGTCTGATCGGTGATCGTTTTATCCGCGTTCATAAGGTGGGCTCTTTCTTTACAGGTACCATATAGACAGCTCCTAGCTAATGACACCGAAGATGAGATATCATTGGGTACTTTGCGATTCCTGGCGTGTTTACGCATGCGGTCATGAGTGGACACCGTGTGAACTCACCTTTAGAGAACTTGGGCTCACCGGAATAAAATGGGGTTTTATGCCACTTCGTTCTGCCCCCAAGTTACGGTGGAACATCCCAGTTAGTCCAGTTATCAAGGTGGTGATAAGGTGAGAACCGTAGTTCAGGTAGTGTCAAGAAAGTAACAGCTCACTTGAATTACTTGTATCGCGGTTCCACTTAGATTTGAGGAGTCAGGGTAGTTCGCAGTAGGGAGTGACGCAGAGCATAGCATTACAAGAAGTAAAAGAGTATCTATTCAATTTTCCCTCGACAAGGCCACAATGGACCCCATCACGACCATCATTATGCAGGGTCTTGAGGGTGCGGAAGGCAGAAGTCGCACCGTGACATGCGAAACCGATGCCACAGACGAAGCAGCCAGACAGTGTTGAAAAGCCCATGTGGTTGGGGCAGTTCAAGTTCGAGAAACGGCTGGCATATTGGGGCTTAAACAGTCCGTTGATCGTTTGGCGGTCATCCCAAAGGCCAGCGCTATTCGCAAATATTCCATAAGTGCTCTTTCTAGATGACCTTACCTTAAATTTCAGTAGTCTGATCGGTGATCGTTTTATCCGCGTTCATAAGGTGGGCTCTTTCTTTACAGGTACCATATAGACAGCTCCTAGCTAATGACACCGAAGATGAGATATCATTGGGTACTTTGCGATTCCTGGCGTGTTTACGCATGCGGTCATGAGTGGACACCGTGTGAACTCACCTTTAGAGAACTTGGGCTCACCGGAATAAAATGGGGTTTTATGCCACTTCGTTCTGCCCCCAAGTTACGGTGGAACATCCCAGTTAGTCCAGTTATCAAGGTGGTGATAAGGTGAGAACCGTAGTTCAGGTAGTGTCAAGAAAGTAACAGCTCACTTGAATTGCTTGTATCGCGGTTCCACTGCAGAATTCTCTTCGGAACGCGTTTGGAGGATGAGTTACCTAGAATTAAATCAAAGCGGCCAGTAATTATTTTGTGGTCATCACCTGGAAATCCATCACCAAAATGCAGGTTCACAGGTGTGATTCCGCGGGTGAAGACGACGTGTAGCATTTTCTGGGGCCTAGCGGGTTCTTCCACTCTTCAGAACTAGGTTCCCTTCTCTAATAGGCTCAAGAGATTTGTGTAAAGTTTTGTTGCGTGGGGTGGATCCAGCGAGATATTAGGCATACTGAGATAAGTACTCATTAATTTCCCTGCGTTGATCATGGATGCAGCAGAGCCGGAGTTAGCCCACTTTCTTACCCAGGAACGAGTTTGGTGGACGACAAATGCATCTGCTGACGACGGCGTCCATTTGATTGACTCTGACATTAATCCAAACCAGGTCCTGTTTACTGATTGGTTTGGAGTTGTCACATCAAACGGCTTTGATATCTCGCCTGACATAAACAACACATCCACCTAAGGGGCCCATCTTCTGGTTACGCTTGCTATTCGTCAGGGAAAATATCTCCATCAGAAATGTCCCCAATGCATTATATTCTTGTAATGATAACCCTCGAAGGCAATAGACAGACGCTAGCACAGAAACTCAAGTTATTTTGCTGTGCAGGGGAATTGGATTAAAGCGACAGAATAAAAGTATACGCTGACTGGTCGCGGGGTAGCACTGAAGACTAGAAAAATGAAAT
The DNA here is from genome assembly GCA_944470555.2 of Heterobilharzia americana. Classification (NCBI taxonomy): domain Eukaryota; kingdom Metazoa; phylum Platyhelminthes; class Trematoda; order Strigeidida; family Schistosomatidae; genus Heterobilharzia; species Heterobilharzia americana. The sequence goes on from OX104134.1 coordinate 39,683,336, forward strand.
TGGCTGCCCTCCAGTGATCAATCCTACTGGTGGTCAGTAGCTGCCGGAACAGCTCACTAGTGACGCTGCTGACTGCGACACGGTGTGACACATGTTCAGATCTCAGGCGGACACCAGTTCCACTGTAGCTGCAGGTTTGGCTTGCTGACGAGCATCAACAGGCATGAAACCCAGTCCGAGACTTCCTACCTCAAACCGACTCGCATCTAGAAGAAAATGGCTGAGCCGTCGGAGGTATTGGGAATACCGCGAATGCGTGAAGTAACGTGAAGACTACTGAATAGCAAATCTGTGATGAGAGTATACAGAGTGGGGAATATCGGCATATAGATAGACTCGATAAAGCTGCATACAGGACCACCGCCTTTTGCATCAAGTGACAGGTGATCGTTTGTTGACTTTCGGGATGGGTAGCTGTCATCGCATTATCTATGTCACTGGATTGCTTCTGACTACACCAGCCAGCAACTGGCTCCAGAACTTCACCGTTCGCACACCCACAGGCGTCGGTATTTTAGGAACTCCACAGGGAGATGGGCTTTCCAGAGCATATTCTTGGTGTAATGCAACATAGGTGTTATTTGCATTGGCAGCTGTGTTGTGGTCAAGGTTAAGACAAAGTCTTCTATTCTGAATGGTCACGAGGACCGTCGTGGGTTTCGCAACTTTGAACCTCAAGCTAAAACAGTCTGAGGGTGCCTACAGACTACTTTCGTGAGGGGATTAGTATTGTGCGTTTGGGTGTGGTGACAAGAACCCCTCATTTGTCTGGAAGTTTCTTTCACTTGGATGGATGGCTTTTGCTTACGTTAGTGCCAGCGTACTTTCCTGGTGCCCTCACAGGTGAGTGGTCAACTGATTTTCTCCGACTGCCTGGTACTAAGTGGGGTGTATTTCCTATGTAGACAAACTCAGTCAAGGAATATACACGAATAAAACAGAAATAAGGCAGTACGGACGTCTCCCTTTCTTTTGGTAATACCCTTTTTATTTAAAGATTCCGACCTCTATGGTAATACAACTGCAGATTTGCCGTCGTTACCAGCCTATGAGGTTATCCTGTTGAGTGATAACGTCGAGGAAAGGGTGAGTTCCACAGAATGATTTATCTGTGCGGGATGTATGTGGATATATTGCTCTGATTAACGTTATCTTCATCTAAGTTAACATCACCTGTGGACAATAGGTCTCTGCAAGTTGAACGTGGAGATCCTCATCTGCCATGCAAGTTGCTGCATTCGTAAGAATCTCAGAGATAACATGGGAAGGGGTGGGGGTAATTGAGGACTTAGTTGGTTTGCATTCTAGTGCCGCGCCGATTCTTGCCCATGTTTTATATCCCTTGGTCCGGGTGAAGGCAACAGGTGTACTCCCCCACTCATTTTCTTTGTACAACGTTGACTGGGAGTTAAGTCAGAAAATATCTTCACCTAGCAGCAAAATGTTTTGGGTGCTATAGTTCTTTGGATGTCAGTGAAGTATCTTGTGTTAAAGGGTGATCTAAACCTAAATAGAACATGGCATTCAAAACCATTGGCTTTTAATCAGGCAGGAAGCATTATGAGCTCTGTCGGTCGGGTCGCATGCTAGTGATCAGTCAGCCTTGATACGGTCCATGGGACAGTTATTAGGAGTATTGGACACAACAGCATCATGAGAGGATCGTTCACTGTTGTTTGCTTCAGCAGCTAGAGGCCGGCTGACCTCTAGCACTTTAATAGATTGTCCGTTAAGGAGTTACCCTTCGGGTTTAACAAACACCAAAGGCTAAACGTGGTTCAATTTACGGTTTTAAGTTTTCGGCCTTGGAGTTAGTAACACGAGTAGCCTGTAGTAATCCTGGTATTGCACACACCTATGAAGATCCATTTTCTCCATTAAAGAGTTCACCCAAGTGGCAACCGCGAAAAGTTCCGGTTATAAGTTTAAACCGTCCACCTTTTCCATGAAAGAGTCTGAGTTCCACTCATAAGTTACCTGGCTGTTTGAAACTTTTTCCTATGATCTCCTGGATAGTTAATCTGGAAGTACAGAGGAGATCGAAGTGACCCATACCCAAGCCATCATTCGGGAGATAATGTGCTAAAGTAATATTTTCCATTTTCATAAGATGCGATAATGTGAATAGACTTAAAATGTCTAATCGTTTTTCACGGGAGATGTTTGAAGTTCCTGTCCTTGACTATTACCCGCTCTTCGTACTCGTCCTGGAGTGCGCTCTCATTGCTCGAAGCAAAGACTAGCCGATTGTGTGCAGTATTCTAAGTGATTTCCTACATAAGTAGGATACAGTATCCTAAATATTTCCCAATTAAAGCATTCAAAGATCCTACGGAGTGACCAACGCATGCTGAGTGACTTGGCTGCTGCGCATCTCAGTGTGCCATCGTTTCCAAGTCATGGTGGACAGCAATCCCAGTATCCTTTTGGTCCCTAAAGCAAGAAAACATTGATCCATTCGCTGAGTAGGGGTAGTGTGGATCTTAACGAATGCATACTTCCCAACTTCTGTTAGAGTTGATCCACTGGCTGCGGGGTTAAAGCGATTCGATCAAATTCATTTCAGTCAGTATGGAGCGCTGTCCTGGCATCACTGTTATGAACAACCCTCCAAACCTCAGAGTCATCTGCAAAAAGCACGCGCAACGACTTCAGCAGACTTGATAATTCACCACAATAGAGAGAGAAGGAGAGAGGCCCAGTACTTCTGCCTGAGGAACTCCACCAGTAATCCGTTTCCGGACAGATAATGCTCCATTTGCTCTGACCCTTTGCCTTTTATCACACAGGCGGTGGCTAGGCATCTCTGGCATGCTAACGTGTACAGCAAAAAGTACAGAATTCTCAAGAAGTTCAAAAGTAACGCCTTATCCAATATCTACCTCAACTTATTAGACATCACGTCATTTAGCAGTTTATTACCTTTTGCGTTCAACATTTCCCCCCTGGTTGAAAGCGAGTTTGCGGAGCAGGAGTACCAAAGCTGGAGGCTGCGCCGCTTCCTTGCCAGCAAGCTGTGTGATTCCATAAAACCCAATAATTTCTCTCCCATTATATTTTCCAAACTTCAACAATTAGGTGGGCCAAACTATTTGTTACTATTATTATTATTTGTGCCTTGGGTTACTAGTGGAACATAGGGCTTCAGCAGCACGTCTCCCTTTCGTAACGCACCAAGTCTCTGGACCATACAGGAGCACTGACTTGACGCTGGTGTTGAAAATCCAGATCTTGTTCCATATGCTGAGTTGAGTGCAGAAGATCTCTACACCGATTTCGGGCTAATGAACGCCTGTCTTGCATTTCCCATCCTAGTTTTCATATCCTCCTCCGTGCCACCTCCGCCTGCAGCTGAAACGGCGCTGCCTAGAAAGGTGAAAGAGGCTGCCTCCCTTAAAATTCCCCGTTGATAATCATCATAGCTCCTTGTTGTTATTGTTCTTGTTGTTGGTGGTTGGGTATCTCCATCACTTCTGTCTTCTCTATATTCACCTGAAGTCCCGTCTTCTTTCGCTGCCTCTTCTGTCAACTTGTTAGTTTTCGCCTGTAGATCTTCAAGTTTGTGTGACATCAGGCACAAGTCATCGGCGAGATTCAGATCTTCCAGGTTCTTTTCCGCAGTCCAGCATATCCCCCTCTTCTCACAGCTCACCACTGTTTGCTGCATGATCCAGTCCAGTCGACCACAATCAGGAATATCATGGGGGATAGTAGGCAACCTTGTTTCACTTCTGTCTTCACTTCAAAAGCATCACTGAGCTTCCTATTGTGAATTACTTGGCTGGCATGTGGCGTCTTCACAAAGTTGTTGAATGAGGCTGATAAAGGTTTGCGGTATTCCATAGTATTGAAGCAGTTTCCAAATTACCTCTCGGTCGACGCTGTCAAAGGCCTTCTCAAAGTCGATGAAGTTGAGGTTGAGTTAAGTTGACTGCCATTCTATACTCTGGTCTATGATGATGCGAAGCGTTGCAATTTGGTCAGCATATGATTTGTACTTCCTGAAGCCAGTCAGACTGTTCCGGTCGTAGTTTTGAATCCAGTGCATCCTTTAGCCTCTCCAGGATGATGCGGCTTAATATTTCGCTTGCTCTGGGTGGACAGGAGTGGAGCGCGCCAGTTCTTGCAAACACTGAGGTCTCCCTTCTTCGGCAGTTTGACAAGGTAACCCTTCTTCCAATCACTAGCCAGGTATCTTCCCTTCCTTCCACACCTTCTGCAATAGTGGTGTGGTGTGAGCATGTCCACTGTTGTCTCTGCGTCTGTTCTCAGTGCTTCTGGCGGGATCCCATCTGGTCCTGCTGCTTTCCCGCATTTCAGTAGCTTCATGGCGTTCAGGATTCCCACTTTTGTTGGAGGATTTATGTTCACTTGTAGTTTAGCGGCTGCAGGTGGTATTTCTGGACGAAGTGCAGGTGGTGGTTGGTTCAAGAGCTGCTTGAAGTGGTCAGCCCATTGTTTCCTTTGTTTCTCTTTTTTCGTAATTAAATTTCCGTCATCATCTTTTATTGGTTTCATGTGTGTTGTGATCTCTTCCCAGATAGCAACCTGGTTATTTGATACAATGTCGTCAGGTCTCTGTCTCTCCTACCTGTAGCCTGTTCTGCTTCACTTGCCAGTGTTTCGTAGAAGTGTCTTTTGTCTTTCCGTGCACTCCTCTTCACTTCTTTGTCCAGTGTTTTATACATTGTATTCAGTTCCTCTTGTCGTTGAGCATCCGTACACTGGTTCATCTTCTGCTTCACCATCCTCCTCTCCCTGCTCTATCAGCTTCCAGGTATCCGTCAAGATCCATTCCTTGTCCTGTCTTACTTCTTCTTCCTTCCTAATACGGTTATGCAGGTTTCCTTCCATGTCTCTTTCAAAGACTTCCAGTGTTCTTCCACACAGGTTTCCTCGGGGATGTTCCTCGATATCTCCCATTTTGTCTTGATGGCTGACTGGCGTGAAGATTTCCGTTGTAGTTTCATCCTTCAGTTTCCGAGTGTTGTACTTGAACTGCGGTCTATCACCAGCTTCCTTGAAGGCTTTTAACTTGATTTGGAAGGTTCCTTGCACTAGATAGTTAGTGGTGTGAACCTACATCTGCTCCTCTTCTTGACCTTGCGTCAAGTAGACTGCGTCCCCACTTTCTTCACACTTGAGGTAAAGTCGATTTGATTCTTAGTGGTGTGTGTGGTGTCTGGTGAAATCCATGTCGCCCTCTTTGTGGATATCCTTGTGCTTGAACACACTGCAATCACCAAATCGTTGAATGCACAGAATTCTGCAAACAATTCTCCATTCTCGTTCATTACCTCACCGAGGGCTTCTTGACCCATGGTTGGTTCTCTTCCTGTGTTGTCCCCTCCCAGTTTGGCATTCATGTCGCCCATTAGAATTTTGATATCGCCAACTGAGGTCTTGTCCAATATTGCTTACAGTTGTCTGTTCATTGCATTTTTCTATAAATAAATCCGCTATTGTGTAAAAAAACCCTAGAAATTCCGTTCAAAAGCTTCTTTTGCTTTAAGGAAGCAAATTAGCCCTTCGATGTTCAATTTAGGAAAAACACACAAAGGGAATTTCTGGGTTACTTTGTTTACTGAGGGGTTCGCTAAAGCGCGTAATTCTCCTTCAAGGTCACGTGCCAGATGTGAGGGTGAGGTATGTTGTTATATCGTCTTTTTGCAGAATCACAGTTTCAAGTGTGACTCATGAGTATTTTTCGTACTTTAAAAATAAATTTTATACCTAAGTGATTTAAGTGTTTCACAGTAGGGTATATTCTATTGTGGTTGGCCGCTGCCGCAATAATTATTACGTTTACTTTAGTAATCGAGAAATGCCAAACAACTATCCAAACGACTTTCCTAATGACCTTTTTCACGTCCTCAACAGCAATGGAATGTTGGCTTTTTAAATGTTTCTTTTAATTTTTAGCTGTGTTTAGCCAGACGAACCACCCCAGCTAGTATACCTACAAATTCTCAACAGAAAGCGTTAAGTGCACTTGGCAGTGCTTCATATCCTCTCTAAAACCTAACGATCCACAAAATTCTTCATTTGGACCTGGAGTATCTTCAATCCGTGTCCGAAGTTTCTTAAGTGCTCGGGAGGTGAATGCCACGGGAGACGAGGTCAGTCACTCGAGAGACCCACCCAGTTTTTTTTTGAGGTTAGTTTCATAGTTCTGTTGTTTTCAAAGCTACACTTGAAGTTCGCAGTTAGGAGGATCTACTTTGAGGGCAACCCATTCTCAGTTACTGTGTGGAGGTTAGGACAACCCAACAACTACCTATGTGGATTGTCTTGAACATTTCACGAAGAAATCCTGATTGATGTTCGTTACTATGAGTTCTGATATCGTACCTATGACTTATTTGCTAAAAATTACATAGGTCTAGTTGCATTTGCGCAGTCCACACTCAAGCGTACCATCAGTCAGTGGTTGCAGTTCTATCGAACGGCGCTTCGGTAGACAAGTTCGATAGTTGTTTTTGGTTACTCGTGTACTACTGTGTTTAGCTAAGAAGAGATTAGGATTATGTATAAACTCATCTCCTTGCAACTGGTCAATTTTCCATCTATTATTATTGCCACTGTGTACTTCTGTGAAGTGTGGCAACTTGAGCCAATGGACCTGTGTGCAAGGTTCGACGTTGATTTTGTCAATCTATCACTATCCTTATTTCCACCATCACTTCCCTGTACTTTGTCTCTAATGTCTTATTGTGGTTAAGCTGTGTTACTAAGCCTTTGATGTCTGGATCTTATGGTTGCTGCTTGAGATTTTCATTTTAGTTTGAAATCATCTCAAGCAAATGCATGCAAACATAGTGTCTCAAGAATCACCAGCACCACTAGTTTTACTGTTCAGTAGTCAATTTGACACTTACCCGTACACAAACAAACGAACGATATTAGTTTAACTGCGTCTTCAGAAAACATGCTGTTACTTGGCACTTAAAAGTAAGCGTTAACGGGTTATTTCGTACATTCTAGCATACTTTCGAGGTGTTTAAAATATAAGTCGTTTCACTATCTACACATGACTATTCAACTTTCAGTTGAAAAAGTTCGGTTTGATGTTTTTTCAGCGTCAAACCTCATAAAGTTTTTATTCGATAGATACAAAAGCAAGCGTTTCGAAAATCTTTTTTAGTTTGAAAAAATTCTTCTCAGCATCCAACTTGGTATCTTTGGCTGCTGATTACTGAAGAAACCCTATTAGTTACTACTAACTAAAGCTATTTCCAGTGCTTTATACAATCTAGTGTTTTGTATGCATATTAGATGCTTATTAATAATACTGTTACTTCAAGCCTACTTCATTGCTTTTTTAAAATATTTCACCCATGGTCATGCCGATTTAACCGAATTGAAATGCATCTAAAATTAGCTAAGAAGTCAAGATTATTGAATCAGGTGTTCAAGCGCTTTGGTTTACGATGCAAAGTTCATATAATAATTTCGTTGACAGAGAAATCCTTACATATTGTTCAAGTATTTGTTCGGTGAAAGTTTTTCACCATATTCGTGAACCTGGTCTGAAATACATGCGCAACTAAAATTGCAAAAGCTTCATATCTTTTCGAAACAACGAGTGGACTGCGAGAAAACCAATTCTTCTGTATACACAATCAGATTTCTATCGTTGTGATTAATAATTTAGTACTGTCGGAATTAAGTAATTAATCCTACCCTGTTTGGTTGACTAACAATCTTATTTTTCGCATTTTATTCTAAGCCAAAAAGAGTAATTCACTGTCACTGTAGTTCTGTGGCATTCACATCACATACTGATAGATATAACAATGTAAAACTCTGACCTCATGAGACAAACCTCATTGAACTGGAGTACCTAAACGACACTACGCTCCATACCTATCGAATGAAAGATAATGCTTCACGACTGGTTGGCCTGAAGCCACTCACAGTTTAATGATAGGCAGGGATTTCATGGAATTCATTGGTCACTTAACATGGAGAGTTGCAGCTGCCCGGACAGTTTAGTTGCTGGCGAAATCTGAACTCGAATGCAGAGGGTCTGCACTGCAGTACACCCTGTCTGACTATATGACTCTGAGACATTGTTGTCAGAAATAGATCTGAAGAGAATACAGGTTCTCGACCACAGGTGTCTTCGTAGCATTGCTTGCATCTGATGGAATCACTGGGTGAGCGTTGTGGACTTCAGACGTGGGATACCAGGCAAAACAGTCGAGTCATTCGTTGAGGTTGTTAACTCTTACCAACTGAGGTTGATCAGTCACGTTTTGCTCATTTCGAGACACCGTCTACCTCAACGTGCAATGTTAGCCGAAATAGGATTGGGTTGGGTGACCATACCGAAATGTGACAATAGTCTGTAAAGTTGTGGCTGTTGTTCTTAATCGTGTATTGAGGTGTAAACTGGTTGGTTGGGGTCGTCGAGACGATGGAAATCGATGGCTGGAGATTCTTGGTGACATGGTTGAAAACCGGTCAGTGGCGAAGACGTATTCATTGTTTCACATTTTCAGTTATGAATACTTTAAATGACCTTAATCTAATAATTCTCTATCGTTTCATTCACTTTTATTCACCTCAGCATCACCCTTTTTCCCCGCTAGTTGTTTGCGTGCTGTTGTTAATTGTGTTATCGTGAATTGATACACTTCAATACGCTGTCCTACGTTGATATATCTGTTTTCAAAACACCGTTAAACCAGAGTAATTGTTTGCCCTCAAGTTATTTTTTCCCCTATGACCATAATCTCATTGTTCCACAGGGGTAGTAATAAAGTCTATGTACAATGAATTGTAAAATATTCATATCCGTTTTACTGATATAACGTATCATAGAAGACAGCATTACTGCGTAACCGTTCAAGTTACCACACCTCACACCAGAACCAGTAACAGAGTAAACAGATGGAAGATGAATGCAGAAATAAAAATCCCCGAAAAGCGGTAGGATGCTGTCAAAGAGTGGAAGCAAGGATGAGGAAATGCTGCATTCAGTATAGCGGTTAAAATGAAGATAATGTGTAGATTTATCTGCACCTCTGACATCGATTCTGAGGCATATCACTTAGTCTCCAACCACTGGTTTCTGTTGTCACATGGATTCCAGTCAGGTAGTCTGCGTCTCTCTACATAGCTCAGACCAACAGTCAAGGACTTTATCTATTGATCCCGTATTTTAGTTGGATCACCCCAAAACATTTTTCATTCTGAACCTACTTCAACCAACGGTGCGTGTCGATGCAGACGATGACTAGGCATGCGTACCATATGTCCCAGCCATCTTAGTCGAAAGAGATTCACAACCGTATCAACCGACGTTCCTATTTTCCCCCTAAACCTCTACAGATTACTTCTACGTTACTGATTTGGTGACACCACGACACAGCCTATGCTATGAAGGCAACGGTGGTCAAACACACGCCCACTACCTTTAATGGCCATATTTCATAGCCATATAGTAGAACAGAGCGAACTACAGCACAGTACATTCGACCCTTAGTCGACAATCTAACATCGTGGCGGCGCCATAATTGGCGTAACTTGGTGAAAACCAATCGAGCCTTTTATACTCGTGCCGAGATTTCTTCCGTCACTCATCATTCATCCGCCAGGCCTGATCCAACTTCACCTCATTCTTCCTTTCTCTCATTTAGAACTTTATATCTCTTTTGACTAAATTTTCTTTTCATCTTCCACTTCACTGCCTTTTTACTTGATATACTGATATGAGCTGTGGCAACTCGGACCGTTGCGCAATAATGCCTGGTCCTATGTTGATGGATGATAATGATGATCCAACTTCATAGATATATAAAGTGTTCAACCCAACCAAATACTTCACTCTCTGTTGTTAGTTGTGGGACTGCTAAAAAGGAATGGTAGAGCAACAATTGGCATTTGGGTGGCGAGGAATGCATCCCAAGCACTCTCAAATAGCTTGCTAAGGTATACAAAAGACTGCATCTTATCAACATTTTAACCTAACGGAACTACGTCATCTGTATATTCTAGATCTGCCAAGAATTCTTCTGTGATAAGATCAATCTCTGTCAAGTAAGTTGATGAGAGGTAGACCTCCATAAAAACTGCAATGACAAAATTGAACAGGAATGTAGAGAATGGACATCCTTGAAGGACACCACTAGATATACACAACTCACTATAGACTTTAACACCCACAGATGTTCAAGTGAAGAGCCTTCAAGAGTGATGTACTTACTCAGTACCCGTTTCAGTTGGAGACTATCATGAGACCTCTCGATCGACGGTGTCGAACGCCATCTTCAGATGGAGAAATAAAGCTTGCTTGCGTGTGTGTGTGTATACCTGTGTTCCAGAACCTGGTGAGGTATGGATATCTGATCGATACACTCATGGCTAGGTCTGAAGCCTGCCTGGCTTTCTCGGGCTTGCTGCTCCTGAGCTCCACTTAGACGTGCAATGATTAAAGAACTTAAAATCATAGACACTATATTTGTCAGGCTGATTCTTCTGCGGTTATCACAGGAAAATTCCCGACCTTTGCTGAAGATTGGAATGGTCAGTTGTTGAGTCCACTCGGAGGAGATCGTATCTAACTCCTACACACTAGTTAACACTTCAGTTAACGTGACTAAAAATCCCTGACCAACCGTCCTTAAAAACCTCTGAAACTAGTCCATCCGGTCCTGGTGCTCTTCCTTGTTTCAGGTTACTGAATTCTACAAGTGTTCATGATCTCAGTGTTCCACTCAGGATCCGACTGCATAATAGGAGACGAAATAGTAGCTGGAGGCCATTTAGACTGTTGGAGTGTTCCGCCTATCGTTCCAGTCATCTGTCTTGTGAGTCAATCCCAGAAATGTTATTCTCCTCATTTGTCTTATTTACTTACCTCCCCCAATTTCACTAATGAATCTAAGTAACTGTCTACTGTCACATAACACCGCTACCTTTCTAATCTCTTTAACGTTCGCTACCTACCACTGTTCGCAGTCATTGCGTAGACATTTTTTCAGTTTCCGTTTAGATTGCATTCACTCCTCATTGTAATCGGAACCTGCTGGGATGAGTTCGGATGCATCCATTAATTCAGAAAAAGCTGCTGAGACCCATTGGCTCTCTTTAACCACTCTCTGAAATTTAGATACGCTTCTGAACGCTATTTTACAGGATACTGTTATTTTGGGGCTGGATAATTGAAAAGAAACGACAATTGAACCAACACCGCCGGCCCGACAGACCGTGGGGTATGGTGGAGTGTGTTATTTTTGGAGCCGACCTTTTCTAACCTCCCCCTCTTCCACTGAGAAGGCAGCATCAGCATGGCGGTGCTGGTCATCCAAAGGAAACACCTTACTGGTGTCATACCTCATCCAGCTAGCAGCAGTACGACTTTGCCCTCAGACCCCCATCATAGTGTAGTAATTTACACCACAACGGCAACTGCTTTTCGTCTGACCACTATCCAACAGACCTTTCTGGTATGGTAGGACCTCGAGGGAACAAGTGTTCCACCAGCATAGCGCGTTGTATCATTGTGATATGCAGGCCCGAGTACCACGTCAAGGTAGCAGCTATCCATCGGGCAAGTCACTCAACAAGCTTCACTAGCCAAAACTCTAACAACTTGGGCAACGGATGTGTGTTGTGTTTGTGAGACATTCATACAGGACCCAAATGAGATTATTCACTTAACCTCGCCTACCCAATTCGTGAATTCGCAATATTCATCTCTCGAGTTTCTGGAGATTCAGTGGCCAGTTCTCGCGGTCTTGCAGGTGTAGGTATAGCATTGAGCACTAAGGCAGACAGCTCACTACTCGACTGGGTCCCAGTTGACAGTTGCCTAAGCGTTTTTTGTATGGATGGCACAGTGAAGACTAGAAGGAATAATGAGACTCGTCGTTGTCTTTTTGTAATGTTTGGCGTTCGGATGAGTTCTACTGAAAACTGTCTAGCCTCCTACTGAAAACAAAGCGTTCAGACGTAGAAACCATTACAGGAGATTTCATTGCACAAGTACGGAGGCTATCAGACAGAAAGGCACTTAGGTGGCGCTTTTGGAATCCCAACCAGCATTAGCGTGTTGATGCGCACCTTTCTATGGGTTGGGTGGCTAGGAAAATCTCCCCCGAAAACGCTCTTTGTCGTGCTGCATTCTAATACCGATGGTAAGAGTTTGTTTCTTTCCCGTCATTAACATAATCACTTCTTAACACGAAACCACTACGAAGGCGGTTTTTTACAGGCCTCAATTAGATATCCCCCAAACTCTGTATTTGCGTATAACTGATCCGTTTTTTCGTTCGCGCAGATGTATTCGCTCTATGACGTCTTTTAAAATTGTAGCATTTTACTAACCTTTATTTTTCAAATTCTGTCTTTGCATACAACTTTGATTTCGTTATTTTTCTATCCTCTTGTTCATTGCGTGCCACTATGAAGTGTGGCAAGTTGAAGCAACTTACTTTTTCACGATGACGTGGTTCATTGGCTTAGACATGATATTCAGCCAGTTGATGATGCATCCAAACTCCACATCACCCATTAAGGTTTGATGACTTGGGCAATAATGCACAAACCGGAACGTAGTTACCCTGTTGAAATATCTAAATTTTTTGTGTGGATTCATTACATGAATATAGGGGAAATTCTGCATTCTTGTCTGCCTACACATTGGGACGATAAAGTCCTGTCATTTGCTCTTAGATTGGATTTTAAAGATTTTTAATTAAAGGAATATCAGATTTCAGTGATTTTTCGTGACAAAAGTGGAGCTGATGCTTACTGGCTTGGACCATCGACTACAGAACAATGAATCATGGATTTGAATCATGTTTTACCTATTGAGGTTTGAGATGCTGGATTGTATCATTCATCTTCACACAGCAGATGTTGCTCATCGCGTAGTATATTGGTGATCAAACAATTTCTACATTGTACTTAACTTGTCGTGTAATGTCAAAGAGGGTTTTGTTCACGTATATTACGTGATAACTCTTTGAATGCACTCCAAGCATTTGTCAGTAGACATGATTCAAATTTATTCGTCAGTCAAGTTGCGTTGCAATTATTAAACTTGAATTGAAATTGTGCAAATTCTTCCAATAAATGGCAGCAACTGGCTTTGAGAATTCAACTTTATGATTAGCATTCAAACCTTTGTCACGCCTTTTCACGTTTTGGCTTAGTAATCGACGCAAAATGTATGGGATCTGTCCGTTGTCTTGCTTCCTAATAGTTTTGTGTTACCTACTTTTTCTTGATATCTATCTCACTACTTTTTCTGTTATTATAGACACATGAATGGGCACACAGATAGTGTTCTGCTAACCCGAAACATGACCCAATCAAATAGCTTTACGTCACCAGCTAAACGAGAACGAACACTGGTTAACAATACCCATCGTCACTCTCTGCCACCAAATGTATCACTGAAGTCTCCTATCCAACGTCGAAATGCAATTTCTTCACCATCAAATCGAATGGTTAAACTCCCTAATGTGGTGGAGACTGCATCCGTACCAAATTTTCAGTATAAATTAACTTGTGTCATACGTGAAGCACATAATCAATCGTTTTTGGTGTCGCATTTAACTCAATCAACCGAAGTCAACCAACTGATCCGCTTCTTTTTGCTACGGTCGCAGGTCATTATGTAAGTCTAGTTTGTTTATGAATCAGGACTCGATATATGACTTCTAATCTATTTCTTTTATCCTCTTCATCCCGTCCTATTTTTGTTTTATATCTGATATCTCTGATATTTTTTACCTCTACTCATTATATAGATCACAGTCTATCAGTGTAACTTGAACATTGATTTAGAGGAAATATCTATTGAAAATCCTCCCGAAATACCAACTGTTCATCTACTTCATTCTTTCTCTGATCCTGCTGGTGATAAAGAAGAGTTTTATTGTTGCGCTTGGTCTCGTGATACAATTGGGAATGGTGCGTCTGATTTGTGGACTGATTGTTGTGAAAGTCTTCAACCCGTCCAACTCCTCATCCTCATCAAGGTCCAGTTAAGTTGTCTAGCACTTCGATTCTTCCTCCTCACCAGCAAATTATCGCTGCAGCAGGTAAACGTGGTGTGATTCGGATCTTGTGTCCCACTTTGGCTAGTTGCCCTGCTAGTCTTATTGGTCACGGGTCATCTATCAATGAGTTGAGATTTCATCCAAGAGATCCTGCACTTCTATTTTCGTTTAGTAAAGGTTAGTAAAATTTATCTTCTTGTATTTCACTCCTACTATGTCATAATCGCTCGGCGATTTGTTAAGCAACACGAATTTGTTGTCAATATCAGTGACCAACTTGCTATTCAAGTAGAATATGGAGTCAAAAAACTGCAATAATACACTTTGTTTAAATGGTTCAGACACATACAGTTACGAAGTTTTCAACCCTCTTGTTCTCGTTGAAGCTAATAAGATTATCAAATTTCCGAATAACAAAAAGCTACATCATACATTCACATTTCGTTCATTAGCATCATTTTCATTATGCCTAACAAAGTTCATGATACTGGTATTATGATCTTAGTGGTAAACTAATATGAGTTCACTCGCCACCTTTTGACTATTTAAAAATGCAAGTTTGATTTCTTACAAACTTGATACCCAACCGACTAATAAAACATTGATGTATGTTAAATGTAAAAGGACCCTATCATGATAAAAATTCATACCAGGTTATGCGCTGGATTTATGCGGCATCCAGCATTTCTGAATATTTCCTACCTTATTCCATGCAAACTCTCAAAAAGCTTTCAACAAGTTGTAACGTAATGTCAAGCCTTGCACTAAGGCTAACTGAATACATTGTGGTAAATTACTCTGAAATAGCCTGGGCCCTAAAGTCTTAAACATAGATTTGTATCTCTAGATTGGCTACTAGTGGGAGTTGCTGCGGTGAATAAAAAAGACCACAATTCGCAACAGGTCCATTGTACCCTAAACTTGACTCCTGTATTAGTTTTTAAAAGAATATCGTAACCTAAACCCTGAAGTTCGTGCCTTGTTTTCCCCGCTAAAGCTGATCACAACTAGTAGTCACATAGCCGTAATCACTTAACTGTTAGTATCTCTTCAAGCGAATGCCAATTTCCGACCAGTAAACCGGTAGTATTTGATAAAAACTTTACACAAATACAAAAGATTCGGTCAATTTTTAGCATTTAATAGCATGTGCAGTTTTCAAATATCAGCAGGAGTAATTAGCATACAGTGTGTGCATCAGTAGCTGTCTCTATTGTACTGAACGGCGAAGTCTGATGCTGACGACAGAACATCCGAGGGACCATGGGTATGATATTTGTACTTCTAAGCGCTTCACAATTATCAATGGACAGCGGAGTATGATGCTTGCAATTGCAAAAGCCTATGTGATTCGAGGCATCAAACCGAAAAACGTTTACGTACAAAAGCATATAGTATTCAACTTTAATTTACTGTGGTGTAGTACTTGTAGCGTGGTATAACCACATGTATTCTTTCTCACCTGCTCTCCACCTTCAATTAATACCCCCTATCCTGTTGTTCTAGTTTTCCACTCTTAGTCTGTTTCCTTTGATTAATCTCATTTCGACTGTTATTGTTAATACTATTATTATTACTTTCGATATGTACCTAGTTTTCGTATGACGCTTAGCTCCATATTGTTACCATTCGTTTGAATCGACTACTGACTGTTTTGTTCACAGAATGACGTAATCTATCTCCAACCTATTCAATATGAACATCCACTCTAACCTTTTGTATTACCACATGACCAGTAAAGATTGTTCATTTCTATGTTGCAATACTTTAATCAGTGTCTCAGTTTGTGTTATGGATGTGTATTTTTTTTTCATGTATCACGCAGTGGTATGTGTAATCAAGCATGTAGAATATACAGGTGATGATTACTACTGAAATTAATGATTTCATTCAACTTAGCTTTTTTTTCCACATTCTTTGGTAGTTATAAATTTACATAGGGAAGTAAATGTACTGTTCTCCTGTAGCCTTCTTACAACCCAATCCTTTTGTGGCCAACATCACACGTTAATGTGCGTAGTGGCTCGACCTGCAGAACACCTATACAAGCTGTCGCAGTCGGTGAAGATCCAAAACCTCAAAGAAACAAATAGCACCAACTTAAGAAATGACTTACTCTTGATCTGAATTGTGTGATTAACTGTAGATTCACTAACTAGGGTTCGGTTGATAGGAAATGTTGATAGTTAGATTCATGAACACATAACGATTGATAAAAATGGCATTGTTATTCAATCTTTATCTTACGATAAGTAACGTACATTTTATCCCTCATTTATGTTTTCCATCCTTATCTTGTTTTCACTTTACATCCTATTGTAATGCATGCTCCATTGTTCTTTTCTTTTCCTTTCGATTTCATTTTGAAATATGTAACAGTGATATACTATCTTAAATTGTACAATATTTCTCAATACTTCCTAGTAACGTAATCTTCTAGGCTTAATTCAGTTAGAAAATACTTTAGATTTAAATGTTGGGAAAAACTTGTTGGTATTTGTTGGAAGTTCTACATAGCATGACAAGTTTAACTGCGAATCGTCGAATATTCAGAGACATTAATCTGCTAACTATCAGTCTTTCGTGGAAGGAGATATCCCTCATTTTCGTTTGAACCAGTGACTTTGCCAGTGAGATACCGATCTCTTGTTAAAGATCATGTCCTACGATTGTGACATGTGATAGCCAACTGTGTCAAGAATTGTTGCTACTCACCGGAAGGAAGAGAAATATTTCAATGTAAAATTTCATTTATGTATAAGTGACCTTAAAGTATACATCCAAAATTGAATACACTACAGTTTAACTGGGTCGATAACATCCTTGTTTGTAAACAGTTAGTCTGAAGATGAAGTGTGAGAATGAGTAGTTCTAAATCCAGTCTTTGATGAACAGAAACGACATCAGATAAAAGTGTTATTACATGGATATACATGTGGACTAAAATCCACTTCACGTGCGACCACATGCAGATTGGAATCTTCAATCACCGGGAGAAACGTATGTGTATAAAAAGTGAGTAACATTTGTATGAGACAATTCAAAACAACGAATTTGGAACATTTAGTTCTTTATGTGGTTTTCCTGTTGTCCCACAGACAAACTGGTAAACAACAAAAGAGGACCTAGTATTCTTTTGTACCAGTCCAAGCTGCAGTACTTCACACCATACAGAGGTAGAAGTTGACAAGTGGGAAGACAAACAGAAGGAAATAGCTGTGTGAGGTTTTAAACAGCCGCTAGAGGAATATAATGCATTATTGCTTCATGACAGTTGTTGTTGTTGCTTCATCGACATCAAGCTTCCTGCTGCTGGTGGCTTGAAGGAACTGAGATTATTTCTGACTACTGTCAAATACGGTTGTTACTTTGTCTCACTTGCGCATCACGGTTCGATATTTAAACATTTACGGTCAACCCTGACCACACTCAGTTTTGATCTGTCTCGAGTTTCAGCGGAAACGACTTGCTTAAAACTTGGTCTCTTTTTAAAGTAACGCCTTTAGTACAACAGTCGGGAAGAAATTGGCAGTCGTTAAAAGAAGACAGAAAGCATACCAGGCAATATTCACGTGGGAAATATATTTACTGTCCCTTGAGTTATATATTTTAATCATAGAAATGACTGCAATATCTGATCAGCTTTCATTTGTTAGTCTAATTGTCAGCCGTAATTAACAGTTATTTTGGACCTCTACTCCACCATAAATTATGGAGACATGTCGAGAGGATATCACTTCTTTTACCAGCCTTTTTCCCAACATAAGCTATTCTTCTTATCTAACAATACACAAACAAATTAAAGAAATCCAATTGTGTAAACCAGCTAAGACTCAAGCTAACAATGTAGTTCAAATAATAGCAATGTGACATGGCAATATATCTGAGTTAGCAAATAAGTTCATGTAGTGCACACTTTTCCATCTATATAAAAAAAGTGTATTAAGAGAACTTGACTGAAATGTGACTTCACGGAAGGGTCGGTAGCCATAAACCGTCGACACTTTAAATTGCTGTCGTAGAGAGCTTCACACACCTGAAAAGTCAAATGAGCCATGATACTTTAGTTACCGATGGAATCTCCAAACTCTATACAAAAACCTTCGTAAATCTTAAGCAAAATTACTCCTCTGACGGTACTTGCTTGACGTCCGATTGCATATTAAAGTCGAAAGCACTGGCAGGCAGTTTCTTCTGTTCCAGACGAAATCAACGTAAAACCACGTACTGAATTATATCAGTTCAAGCTGTCAAACTTCACAGTAGTAGATGAAGAACAAGAGGACAGAAAGATAATGAAATTCAAGAATACAAAACAGTATGGGAGGAGATTAGTGAAACTGCGCCATTGGACCGGTTTTAACCATATCACCAAGAGACCGAAAACACCAGACCAAAGAAAATCTGACTGGTTTCAATTTTGGAAGAGGGTGCATCAATCAAATTATCACGCTTCGACAAGTTATGGAACACAAGCACATTTACCGATGGTTGATATCCACCACTTTCCTCGACGTGAAGTTGACGTTCGAATCAACCTACTGAGAAGTATTATGGAAGTATCAGGTAATTATGTAACGTTAATCAGAAGTCTGCACTCTCACACAGGCACGTTACAGCTTATGGGGAGTTGTCATCTGAATTATCGATAATCAATAGTGCCCCGTATCATCTTTTCTGTACATCTGACAGCCGGTTCTTCGTCGCGTTCTGATAGCCACTCTGCTGATGAAACCTGGTGCTTTGGATTATACTCAGGTAATAAAGTTTTCTTTTTCGTTTCTCAGTCACATTTTTTGGTATCAGCTTCATTTTCCAACTTAGTTTATTCACAATAACTGAAAACGTTGAACCACCAAGTCTTTTAACCGTTCTCATATCTCGTAGGTGTTTAGGTCAGAAAAGAAATGAGGATAAATGAGTACTTTCTTTTAGCAGTCACACTTTACAGAGTATCATCAGCAACTTTCTACAGTATTATTAATCACTTGTAGTTCACAAACGAATTACCGAATTTCCAGTTATGCATTTACTCGTCTATTTAGAAAAAAATTGCAGAATAGTACACGAGTTAAAACTGCAAATTTAACGCACGGAAGGGTGAAAAAGTCAGCAAGGTGGGTTGAATATTAGAATAGAATGAGAAATAAAAGTGCGAAAATGGAGGTAAGTAAGCATGAGATCGAAAGATAGCTTAAATTTAGAACGAAATAAACAATAAATGTGTCTTCTCTACTATAATTTACTTTCATTTGCTTCATCAAAGGTTTCCAAACATTAAATGTATCTTGCCGACTATACCCACGTATTTTGGTGGAATAGTATTGCTTTAAATTTTTTCCAGGAATCTGAACCATAAATGGTAATTTGATTTCTCTTCATATAAGACAAATTTAGACTGACCAATGAAATCCAAAACATAGGATTTGCCTGAAATACGGTACCTGATTGTTGAAATAAAAGTAGCTGGTTGAGAAAGTGGCTCAGTGGTTTCATATAGAAAATCTATTGTCGGGAACGAAAAGAGGGAGACGAAGGAAGGAATGTTTATGATTGACCTCTTGTACAGTAGTCGTACTCTTGGCTGGATAAGGATTTGACAGCAGTTACATCTTTCCCTTGAATGACCGGCATTACCATGCTAATGTTACCTTCCCTACAGAAAGATGAGAAGGGGGTTAGGAAGGGTTAACCCTAGGGCATGCCAATGCCGGTGATCTGGGTTTATAGTCGTACTTGAATCTCAAAACCGGAAGAAGACCGTATGTGGTCGACTCCAAGCAGATGTCGCTTGGAACTGCAGCCATGCACTAACCCTTCTTTTATAAGTATCTCAAGAAGAAATAGCATTCCACAATGTAGCCGGTTGGGAAACGTCAACCGTCCTCCAAACACTGTCAGCATTCAAGTCCCTTCAGATCACTACCCACCTTCCACACCCTTACCTTCTAATCTTCCTACACATCTCTCAGTTGACAATCCCACATCATATTGAATTTCTTCCAACTCTGCACCTCTCTACAAAAATCTGAATTCACAAAACAGCACCCTTGGTTTCCTGAAACCGCGCTTCAAATTACACATTGGAACTCTCAATATCCTCACTCTCCGTCAAATTGGTCAACAAACTTTACTGGCCAAATCTCTAACAACTCGGGCCACGGATGTGTGCTGCGTTTGTGAGACACACATACAGCACCCAAGCGCGGTTATTCACTTAACCTTACCTGGTCAATACTGTGAATCCGCAAGATTCGCTCTTCGAGTTTCTAGAGACTTCGATGGGCAATTCTGGTGATCTTGCAGGTGTAGGTATAGCATCAAGCATTAATGCAGAAATCGTCTACTCGACTGGATCCTTGTTGAAAGTCACTTGTACGCTGTTTGATTGAACGGCACGGTGAGGGCTGAAAAGGGTAGTGAAACTCGCAGCTGTCGCTTTGTAATTTATCGTGACATATCCATTGGCTGAAGTTCGGATGAGTTCTGCCGAAAGCTGCATACCCTTTTACTGAAAGCCAAGCGCTCAGATGTGGTAGTTGTTGCAAGTGATTTCAATGCATAGGTGGGTAAGCTAAGTCAGACACTTACGGAATCCCTGTCAGCTGGCCAAATAACGGTGATCGCCTACTGCAACTGTACTCAGATAACCATTAGTTTCTAGCCAGCACAAACTTTAGGCATGAAGAGACACATTGTCTGACGTGGCGATCCACGACCTCAACTCAGCAGTGAACAGAGACAAACCACACTGCTATCAGTCATAGCTGCAGAGGGTCAGCGGGTGACTGTTGCTCCTTCTAGAGCACGTATTTGGACAGAGACTACGCACCAGTTCGAGAGAGTATAAGTCTGAGGCTAAACGGATGTAGGTAAAGTTTAGCAACAAGAACATTGCGAAAGCAAATCGAAAATGACCTCACTAAGGCCGCTTTCAGTGGGAAACTGCCAAAACAGTTCTCAGAACAGAACAACATAAGTCACCTGGAGGAAGCCTGGTGCCATCTCCAGTCTGCTGTAAAGATAGTGTCGAAGACCGAACCTGACTCCCTCAGAGCCAGTGGATATCAGCCACGTTTTCTCAATTAATGGACAGACGCGAACGCATCCTTGCAGGCTCCGAGTCCAATGAGGAGCTAATGTGAATCAAACGCAGACTGACTAATGGGTGTACCCACCAGTCATTCACACTTCGCCAGATTCTGCAACACAGGCCCACCGACACTGGCTGTATTTCTCGACTTGAAGGCGACACAACTCCGCCCATCCAGAGGTCTTATGGCTGTGTAACTCACTGAAAGGGGTATCGAGTAAGCACATCATTCTGTTGAAGGCTCTTTGCTCGAACACCTGTAGAGGTTTTAGAGCCTATAGTAAGTTGTCAGGTGAGCTGCGTTCGTCGAGTGGTACCTATCAAGGATGCCCACTCTCTCCATTTCTGTTCAACTTTATCAAAGACGTCCCTATGGAGGTCTCCCTCTCGTCATCTGGCAACACAGGAATTGATGTGATCACAGAGACTCCTCGGAAGATCTATAATATACAGATGAAATTTTCCGGTTAGGTGAAGACGCTGGGTCTTCTGGATACATAGAGTGGCGAAATGAGAATGTTGAGGATGTATTACTCGCCACCCGAATGCAAAATGCTGCTTCAGAACTGGTCTTCAGCACTGCCTGGATAACAGTCAGATGTGAAGTGGTTGAGTGCATTGAACAATTCACTTACGTCGAAATTCAGATTAGTGGTCAACGAAATCTCTTCACGAATATAAAAAGCTCGTTTGGTTTTCACCAACTTATGACATTTATGGTGCCACCGCGATATCCAATTGTCCATTAGGAACTGAGTGTACTGTGCTGCAGTTCGGTGTGTTATACTTTATGGCTGTGAAATGTATCCATTAAAGGCAGAGGAACTGAGAAAGCTTCAGTTGTTCAACCACTTTTGCCATCGCGCTATAGGTTGAGTGTCATGGTGTCGCCATGTCAGTAACGCAGAAGTCTGGTGTAGAGATTTAGGGAACAACGGAAATTCAGTTGGTGGGGTTGTGAACCTTCATCGGCTGAGATGGCTAGGACATGTGTTGCACATGTGTCGTCACTGTCTGCTTCGTAGCTTCATGTTAGCCGAAGTAGGTTCAGGCTGCAAAAAGGCTTGGACTGGCTACTAGAAATCATGGCATCACACTGTTGATTTGAGCCGTGTAGAGAGATGAGAACTAGCCGGTTGGGGTTCGGTAGTTGGAGACTTTAGGTGACATGGATCAGAACCGTTGTCAATCGCGTAGATATATTAACGTTTAATCTTCATCTTAATTATTATTCTGAATTCAGCATTCTCTCGTTTCTCCTTCCTTTCTTTTACTGCTTCTGACAGATTTTTCTTTCTTTCTTCGTCTTACGACTTTTTTATTTTATGTTCTGATATGACGTCTGGCATCCATGACCGTTACGCAGTAATGCCTGGTGGTTCTATGTTGATACTGATTATGTGTAACGTTAGCTGAATTAGAACCGGATGACCAGATCAAGACGTGACACCGGTTGATGAAGTTTCTGACTGTTAATATGAACCGTGTAGGGAGGTTTAGACTGTCTGGTTGAGGTCGTCAATACGACAGGGACCAATGGTTGGAGAGCCTTGATGAAATGGCTGAAAACCCGTAATAACGGCGCAGATATATATTCACTCTTTGACGTTTAATAAAGTTTGGGCATCTTCATTAACCTTGATTTTCAAGTTGCTTTTCCACCCGTATATTTTTACCTACTCTGATTTCACTCTTTTCATGCCAATCTGTTCTTTCTTCGTTACTGTGAAGTGTGGCAACTTGAAGCGAGATCCTACGTTAATTTTGTCTGCCTGCCACTTAAGGTACGTGCAGGACTGTAACTCATTGTTGCAAGGAGATGGCATTCAACCACTGGGTCACGGGTTCGAACCCCACCCTATGTACCAGTGTTTTGGCAGGCAGGTAGGTAGTATTACTAGCCCACACACTAGGTGTAGCTCATTGCCTACTGCACGATTGCCCATAGGGTTGTTGAGTGCATTTCGTTTTTTCAGTTCAATTTAGACTAAATGAAACCTTAATACTTGCTGCTGCGGCTTAAAAACATATCAAAGTCAATATTCATAGAATAAACTAATAGGGTGATTTTGAAATGCACTGAATATGTTGCCTTAAGAATACTAGATTATATTAAAACACCTTTCAATCTAATCATGCTAAAAAGTAAAACGGTAAACTCCAGTTGAATACAATGGTGCTAAATCAAAAATGAATCACAAAGGTATGCCTCATTTATTTTAGAGCTAATAGGCCGACAACATATGTAATTTAAGCACTTAGTGCCTATTATATAATTTGAATCCTAGAGTACATTCACTGGGACTGTGAGAAAGCATATGTCAATAGTCCTGCCTAGTTAATTTTCATCGCTTCAGAGATATCATTTTGCAATTGTAATGAATAAATGAAATCCACACAGCAGCCTTGTGCACATTCATGCGTCAGGCAATGAACAAAACCTATTGTGTGAGGGCTAATGATACTGCCTAGCTGCCCAAACCTCGGTACGTGGAGCGGGACTTAGATCCGTGATCCAATGGTTGAAAATCATCTCCCTAAATCAATGGGCCACAACAATAGTGATACTAGAGAACAAAAGGCGATCAGCTTGATACAAACATACACGCCGTATATGCAGCTGGGAAAAGGAACACTGAACCAGTGATCAAACAAAACTCTTGCTCACCACTCTAACATCACTGATTTAGTAAATACACTTGAGTATTGAACAACTTCATTAAACGTTAACTTAATGGATATTATAAGGCAGAATTATTGGCCAACTAATTGGAAATGCATATCTATGAATCGTACAATAGAGTAAAACTGTAACCTCAGAATGAAAACTGTGACTGAAATAACGTCACTGCGAACTGTTTATAAGATCACACCCGCACTGTGATAGCGGATTTCCAAAATAAATTGATCTGATGGCGAAAACAAACTCTTATGATGTAACAATAGTACAGAAGGTGAAAAATGATAAAAGTCTAGACCAATGAGAAATCGCATAATTCAGTACGATCCTGTAAATAATAACATGAATAAATCACTGCACTTCTGAAAACAGACGTGAGGTAACTGAAGGGACAACAAAAAACACTCTTTTTACAACCTTACAAAGCGAAGTAGGAAAATACTCCTTAATTGTAAACTTCACAACAATGTAAGTCCAATCAAAATGCAACTAAACGCGGTACAGATGTTCAATGCACTAGGGTTTGAATCCCATTTTTATTGTGTGAGCTTATAATATGAAATCATCACCCAGGTCAAAGCAATTAGGGACGCGTTTGAACCAGATTTATTGAACGGAAATCGAGCGTTTAGACCAAAAATGTGAGAAAATTTGGATGTCTGAATTTCAGCATAGACAGGAAGAAATAAAGAAAACCCTCGTTTACGGATGGATCGTTTCAAGTTGCCACACTTTACAGCAGTAAAAACAGAACAAGTTGATAGAGTAGACAAAAGTGTAAGGGAGGAAAGGAAACATGAAAATCAGGTTTGAAATAGCCTTATCAACTTCGAGGAGAGTTGGACGACCAACATCTACATTCCATCCAGGTTTAGATTGCATGCTCACCATCTTAAATATTGTTGCGTAACGTTTGAACGTTTATTAGAAATGTTTCACCCAGCAATCTATCGACCTGTCTCAAAAGTTGGTCAGAGTCCAATTCTTTCCTGTGATGGTCGTACTGATTGTCACTTTCTTCTTAAAAGTATCCTTAATAGACCAAAATAATAGTCGAGTATTGACTAACGTCAAAGCCTTCTCCATCTCTGCCGCAACACATCACTTCTCACGATCATTGCAAAGACTCTTGGTCAATTTACGTCTAGGCTGCTTTCGCTTCTCATTGTGGTCAGAGTTGGCAAGAACCAGTCCTCTCATATCACCTTGCGCAAATCCGTTTACGTCTGCCAACCACATAATGTAAGTAACCGACTGTCTTTACTGCTGTTTCTACAACCAACTGAATATCACACCATGTTCCCTCAGGATGAGGACTGCGGTCACATTCATGTAAATACTTAGCTATCTCCTCCCCAAATGCATACTTCATGTTCTCATCTACCAGTCAAGCGCGAACCAGTAAGGCTCAGATAAACACAAGCCCATACTGACTCGTGAATTAAGTCCGAAAAGGTACTCTATAAGGACAGAAGTCCTCCAGTGATCGTCTACAATTTATCTGTGTCTATTGTTGGTTTGATGTTGGCGAACGCCGTATAAGATAGTATCTCTTTTAGGCTGGCCAAAAAAAGTGGTTATCACAAGATTGAGAGAGACGATAGTCACTACAGATTTGTGGTACTGTGAATACCTGGTCTGAGGCCTTTAAGACTGGCTCAGCTTACTTAACGGAGTGGTAAAGTCGTTTGCTTCTATGCATTTATCTGCAGGCTTTGCTTTCCGTAGCAAAGTTAACGGCTTCTGACAGAATTAATCCTTTCCATCATCTTAACTGCAGTCAGTGGGCAAGTTGGGGGGAGACTTGGAGTAAGCATCGGTTAGAAACACAACCCCTCCTAGTTTTTACGGATCCCATTCAATTGGAAAGCAAACAACGGCTGTTGATTGGAATCTAGTCGAGAAGTGAGCTTTTTGATAGAGATTTAAATGCTACATTTACACCCATACGGACTAGCCACTCAATCTCCGGAGACTACTAAAGTAACTTTCGTGGGTTTTTCTCATTGGTCAGGTGAGGTCAAGTGAATAACAACATTTAAGCTTTGTATACGTGTCTCAAAAAGAGAGTACATATCTATAACTCTAGGTTGCAGTTTTGGAAAGTAAGGCTTGTTTTGCGATTTGAAATAGGGTTCAGACGTAGAAAGCTCCAATGTGAAGCTGACAGTGGGGTTTTAGAGAGCTAGAAATTGTGTTTTGCTTTCTCAGATAGTTTAACAAGGGTTGCATGGTCAGTTGACCGAGTTGTAAAATGGCTCATGTGGGTATGAGGAGGTGAAGTCACGGAAGGAAAAAAATGTAGTAGAAGAGAGATTGGTTTCACACAATCAAACAGTCTATCTGCTTGAGACTCGTCACACGTAACTTCCACAAGAGCGTAGGATTGAGATTTCATTGAAGTAACACTGGACAGAAAAAAAAACAATACTGACGGCACCGAAACGCCACATAGTATAAAGGAGTGTGCTACTTTAGGAATCATGTTTTCTATCTCCTTATTCCCACAGGGAAAGCAGCATCAGCATGATAATGCTGGTCGTTCAAGGGAAACACTTTACCGATGTCATACTTTTGTCTAGCCAAGAAGGATTAGCCACCGGACCTCCATCAAAGCATAGCGATTCATGCGTAACTACGTTTTACCTTTTTACTATTCAACATACCTATCTGGTGTGTTAGGGCCACAAGGGAATACGCATTCCTCAAGCATAGTTTGTTGGTTCATTGTGATAAGCAAGCTTAACCACAAAGTCAACATAGTAGTTATCAGTCAGGTTAATGCTCTATGATAACCAGCGAATCCAATCACAGCTTACGTCATGCAACTAAACCGACTCACTTTGCTCAACTGTATAAAGATGTGCTGCTAAAATAATTTTACTGAACAACCGTTTAGTTAGCAGAAAAATAAAGATGCATGGTAGCTAATCATCACTAGGGTTTATCACCACTGGATCGAATGTAATAAGGTTCATATTACTCATCTGATGCCTCAATATGACTGAAAATCACATCTTCGAGATATTAAGTGGTAGCTTACAATGAAATGGAGGAGATGCTTCAAACTTCGATATACAGTGAGCTTTCTTTATTATACTATTGTTGACAATAAAATAGGTGGCAATACGTGCATTCCAAGATATCAACCGGGTATCCACCATTCAGTCAGAGGCGAGCATACAACACAGAGCTCTACCCTTTTCTACTCAAAACTAAGATAAAGCTTTTGAAGACCAATAAGGTGAAAAGTATAAAGATTCTTGATCACAAATATTTCTGTAGCATTACTCCTGTATGATGTAATCATGTGTTAATATGGTGGACATGTATTACGTACGCTGATCTACTGTTTACCACAAAGCGTAACGTTAGGTACTCGTACTTTGTGTTTCTCAAGATTCCCAATACCTTTTAACTTTTCATTTATTTGTTCTCATTTTGTGTCATTTTTCCTCGATTTGCCTCATTATTCTTCAACTTCTGTTGAGTTTTTATTATGCACTGTTGAGAATTGTGGCAGTTGAACCGATGTAATGTAATAATTAGTGCTGCATCTGATTTTCCGTTGTTTTAGTTACAGCGGTACTTACTAGAAAAAGAATTTCACCCCGTGATATATTGCTGAAAAGACTACGCTTCAAGGTTGAATGTTTATGAGATTTCGTTGCTCTCTAGGCTTATATTTTCCTGAGTAGGGCTTTCAATGTCAGTGTCTTCAGTGTTGATTTCTCTTGAGGTAGTACATACCCTCGAAATAGCCCAAAACGAGCATTCCGCATCCCCCAGATAGTTATCACTAAGTAAATAATATCTTACCCAGACTACAGTCGAACAAAAATAGGAATTATTTACCTTAAAGTTAATTTGTCTGTCTAACTGAACAAAAAATGCAATGTAGAAAAACATGGATAATGAGGCTGGACCAGGCATGATTGTGTCCCACAGCAATTCTACACGGTCTAATGGCATAGCATGGGCAAATAGCGTGTAATCCAACCGGTAGTCAGACCAATTAAAGGTACATTGATATCAACTAGTCGAACAGCTAATCGGGGTAAATGAAATGCCAAAAGCCGCAAAAGTGTATTGAAATACGATTTCAGACCAAACGTTAGACCCCCAGAAGAGAAAAATCCCGGTAATTTGGTTGACAGAAAAGCGTTTAGGCAGGCAGCAGCCAGAACTTCATCGGGATAACAAATACGCACAAAACAGCAGCAATAGAATCCATACCCTGAAATATAGAAGGTTAGAAGAGATATGATTCAAATAAAAGAAATACTAAACTCAAAGATAATGTTGGGAGTAACGACAGTAATAATCAAATGAAAGAGCTTATCAAAATACAACCAAACAACAACAGAAAAATATTTGTCATAACACAATGATATGTGGATGAGAGTGGAGATAATCGTTTTGGAATATCTTCTAATTATCTAGTATCAGATCGCAAACATCTCATCACATGACTTGGTAAAATTATCTTCGTTAAATATACGGAGAAAAATAGGTAACAGTGAGGTGTATGATCAAGAATGATGATTTCAAAATAATCCACCTCTTTACAATCAGTAATAAAACACAAATACTGATAAAATATCCATAGCAAGCAAAAACTAAAACTACGAAACTTACTTCGCTGGTCAACAATACAAACTTGTTTCAATCGATAGTCACTAAAACTAAGTGACGATCCAGCTTACATATCAGAATGAACAACGAAAAACTCTAGCCGCGGCATCTACCAGTTGTTTACACTTCTGTCCGGTCATTAAAGAGAGATACTTACTGGCGACTGGTACTAGCCATTGAGTGTGAATGATGTGAAAAAGCTTCTGGTACTCAACCGGTGTTCGCTGTGAAGCATCAGTCATGTTAGTAACGTAGGAGTCAGTGACATGCTTTATGCAGAAATGGTGAGTCAGTTGTTGACCTCCATTGTTGTAAATAATCGGGACATATGTTCCAAAATCCTAGTCACCATCTGCTCTGGCATACAATATTGGCTGAAGTAGGTTCAAGATGGAAAAAGCTTAGAGACAGGCAAACTCGAATGTAGCATCAGTCCATGAAGTTCCTGACTGCTGGTAGGTGACATATGGGGAAATGCAGACTTTCTGGTTGGACCACCTGGAAATGGGAGTCAGCGATTGGAAACCAGATAATATGCTTGAAAAATTATCTGTTTTCCACACAGATCCATCCATTCGCATCCCAATCGTCATATCACACTGGGTTATCTCCTATTCTTGTAAGTTTATACGGCTTTTGATGACATCATCAAAAATATCCATACCACAATACACGACATGTGCTATGAAGACAGCAGTGGATAAACACCAAGACCTTTCTCATAACCTCTGCCTTTAATGACAAAGTTTCACAGCCGTACAGTAGAACAGGACGCACTGCAGTACAGTACACTCGCCTCCAAATAGACAACCAGATATCGCAGCGGCTGTGCAGTTAGTCTAGGTTGGTGAAATCCAGTCAAGACATTTCGAATGGATGCAGAGATGTCGGCGGCTACTAACAAACCAGAGCTGAGCCAATAGCATGGGTATCACACCAGGTATCCACAGTACCACAAATCTGTAGTGACTATCGTCTCTCTCAATCTTGTGATAACCACTTTTTTTGGCCAGCCTAAAAGAGATACTATCTTATACGGCGTTCGCCAACATCAAACCAACAATAGACACAGATAAATTGTAGACGATCACTGGAGGACTTCTGTCCTTATAGAGTACCTTTTCGGACTTAATTCACGAGTCAGTATGGCTTGTGTTTATCTGAGCCTTACTGGTTCGCGCTTGACTGGTAGATGAGAACATGAAGTATGCATTTGGGGAGGAGATAGCTAAGTATTTACATGAATGTGACCGCAGTCCTCATCCTGAGGGAACATGGTGTGATATTCAGTTGGTTGTAGAAACAGCAGTAAAGACAGTCGGTTACTTACATTATGTGGTTGGCAGACGTAAACGGATTTGCGCAAGGTGATATGAGAGGACTGGTTCTTGCCAACTCTGACCACAATGAGAAGCGAAAGCAGCCTAGACGTAAATTGACCAAGAGTCTTTGCAATGATCGTGAGAAGTGATGTGTTGCGGCAGAGATGGAGAAGGCTTTGACGTTAGTCAATACTCGACTATTATTTTGGTCTATTAAGGATACTTTTAAGAAGAAAGTGACAATCAGTACGACCATCACAGGAAAGAATTGGACTCTGACCAACTTTTGAGACAGGTCGATAGATTGCTGGGTGAAACATTTCTAATAAACGTTCAAACGTTACGCAACAATATTTAAGATGGTGAGCATGCAATCTAAACCTGGATGGAATGTAGATGTTGGTCGTCCAACTCTCCTCGAAGTTGATAAGGCTATTTCAAACCTGATTTTCATGTTTCCTTTCCTCCCTTACACTTTTGTCTACTCTATCAACTTGTTCTGTTTTTACTGCTGTAAAGTGTGGCAACTTGAAACGATCCATCCGTAAACGAGGGTTTTCTTTATTTCTTCCTGTCTATGCTGAAATTCAGACATCCAAATTTTCTCACATTTTTGGTCTAAACGCTCGATTTCCGTTCAATAAATCTGGTTCAAACGCGTCCCTAATTGCTTTGACCTGGGTGATGATTTCATATTATAAGCTCACACAATAAAAATGGGATTCAAACCCTAGTGCATTGAACATCTGTACCGCGTTTAGTTGCATTTTGATTGGACTTACATTGTTGTGAAGTTTACAATTAAGGAGTATTTTCCTACTTCGCTTTGTAAGGTTGTAAAAAGAGTGTTTTTTGTTGTCCCTTCAGTTACCTCACGTCTGTTTTCAGAAGTGCAGTGATTTATTCATGTTATTATTTACAGGATCGTACTGAATTATGCGATTTCTCATTGGTCTAGACTTTTATCATTTTTCACCTTCTGTACTATTGTTACATCATAAGAGTTTGTTTTCGCCATCAGATCAATTTATTTTGGAAATCCGCTATCACAGTGCGGGTGTGATCTTATAAACAGTTCGCAGTGACGTTATTTCAGTCACAGTTTTCATTCTGAGGTTACAGTTTTACTCTATTGTACGATTCATAGATATGCATTTCCAATTAGTTGGCCAATAATTCTGCCTTATAATATCCATTAAGTTAACGTTTAATGAAGTTGTTCAATACTCAAGTGTATTTACTAAATCAGTGATGTTAGAGTGGTGAGCAAGAGTTTTGTTTGATCACTGGTTCAGTGTTCCTTTTCCCAGCTGCATATACGGCGTGTATGTTTGTATCAAGCTGATCGCCTTTTGTTCTCTAGTATCACTATTGTTGTGGCCCATTGATTTAGGGAGATGATTTTCAACCATTGGATCACGGATCTAAGTCCCGCTCCACGTACCGAGGTTTGGGCAGCTAGGCAGTATCATTAGCCCTCACACAATAGGTTTTGTTCATTGCCTGACGCATGAATGTGCACAAGGCTGCTGTGTGGATTTCATTTATTCATTACAATTGCAAAATGATATCTCTGAAGCGATGAAAATTAACTAGGCAGGACTATTGACATATGCTTTCTCACAGTCCCAGTGAATGTACTCTAGGATTCAAATTATATAATAGGCACTAAGTGCTTAAATTACATATGTTGTCGGCCTATTAGCTCTAAAATAAATGAGGCATACCTTTGTGATTCATTTTTGATTTAGCACCATTGTATTCAACTGGAGTTTACCGTTTTACTTTTTAGCATGATTAGATTGAAAGGTGTTTTAATATAATCTAGTATTCTTAAGGCAACATATTCAGTGCATTTCAAAATCACCCTATTAGTTTATTCTATGAATATTGACTTTGATATGTTTTTAAGCCGCAGCAGCAAGTATTAAGGTTTCATTTAGTCTAAATTGAACTGAAAAAAACGAAATGCACTCAACAACCCTATGGGCAATCGTGCAGTAGGCAATGAGCTACACCTAGTGTGTGGGCTAGTAATACTACCTACCTGCCTGCCAAAACACTGGTACATAGGGTGGGGTTCGAACCCGTGACCCAGTGGTTGAATGCCATCTCCTTGCAACAATGAGTTACAGTCCTGCACGTACCTTAAGTGGCAGGCAGACAAAATTAACGTAGGATCTCGCTTCAAGTTGCCACACTTCACAGTAACGAAGAAAGAACAGATTGGCATGAAAAGAGTGAAATCAGAGTAGGTAAAAATATACGGGTGGAAAAGCAACTTGAAAATCAAGGTTAATGAAGATGCCCAAACTTTATTAAACGTCAAAGAGTGAATATATATCTGCGCCGTTATTACGGGTTTTCAGCCATTTCATCAAGGCTCTCCAACCATTGGTCCCTGTCGTATTGACGACCTCAACCAGACAGTCTAAACCTCCCTACACGGTTCATATTAACAGTCAGAAACTTCATCAACCGGTGTCACGTCTTGATCTGGTCATCCGGTTCTAATTCAGCTAACGTTACACATAATCAGTATCAACATAGAACCACCAGGCATTACTGCGTAACGGTCATGGATGCCAGACGTCATATCAGAACATAAAATAAAAAAGTCGTAAGACGAAGAAAGAAAGAAAAATCTGTCAGAAGCAGTAAAAGAAAGGAAGGAGAAACGAGAGAATGCTGAATTCAGAATAATAATTAAGATGAAGATTAAACGTTAATATATCTACGCGATTGACAACGGTTCTGATCCATGTCACCTAAAGTCTCCAACTACCGAACCCCAACCGGCTAGTTCTCATCTCTCTACACGGCTCAAATCAACAGTGTGATGCCATGATTTCTAGTAGCCAGTCCAAGCCTTTTTGCAGCCTGAACCTACTTCGGCTAACATGAAGCTACGAAGCAGACAGTGACGACACATGTGCAACACATGTCCTAGCCATCTCAGCCGATGAAGGTTCACAACCCCACCAACTGAATTTCCGTTGTTCCCTAAATCTCTACACCAGACTTCTGCGTTACTGACATGGCGACACCATGACACTCAACCTATAGCGCGATGGCAAAAGTGGTTGAACAACTGAAGCTTTCTCAGTTCCTCTGCCTTTAATGGATACATTTCACAGCCATAAAGTATAACACACCGAACTGCAGCACAGTACACTCAGTTCCTAATGGACAATTGGATATCGCGGTGGCACCATAAATGTCATAAGTTGGTGAAAACCAAACGAGCTTTTTATATTCGTGAAGAGATTTCGTTGACCACTAATCTGAATTTCGACGTAAGTGAATTGTTCAATGCACTCAACCACTTCACATCTGACTGTTATCCAGGCAGTGCTGAAGACCAGTTCTGAAGCAGCATTTTGCATTCGGGTGGCGAGTAATACATCCTCAACATTCTCATTTCGCCACTCTATGTATCCAGAAGACCCAGCGTCTTCACCTAACCGGAAAATTTCATCTGTATATTATAGATCTTCCGAGGAGTCTCTGTGATCACATCAATTCCTGTGTTGCCAGATGACGAGAGGGAGACCTCCATAGGGACGTCTTTGATAAAGTTGAACAGAAATGGAGAGAGTGGGCATCCTTGATAGGTACCACTCGACGAACGCAGCTCACCTGACAACTTACTATAGGCTCTAAAACCTCTACAGGTGTTCGAGCAAAGAGCCTTCAACAGAATGATGTGCTTACTCGATACCCCTTTCAGTGAGTTACACAGCCATAAGACCTCTGGATGGGCGGAGTTGTGTCGCCTTCAAGTCGAGAAATACAGCCAGTGTCGGTGGGCCTGTGTTGCAGAATCTGGCGAAGTGTGAATGACTGGTGGGTACACCCATTAGTCAGTCTGCGTTTGATTCACATTAGCTCCTCATTGGACTCGGAGCCTGCAAGGATGCGTTCGCGTCTGTCCATTAATTGAGAAAACGTGGCTGATATCCACTGGCTCTGAGGGAGTCAGGTTCGGTCTTCGACACTATCTTTACAGCAGACTGGAGATGGCACCAGGCTTCCTCCAGGTGACTTATGTTGTTCTGTTCTGAGAACTGTTTTGGCAGTTTCCCACTGAAAGCGGCCTTAGTGAGGTCATTTTCGATTTGCTTTCGCAATGTTCTTGTTGCTAAACTTTACCTACATCCGTTTAGCCTCAGACTTATACTCTCTCGAACTGGTGCGTAGTCTCTGTCCAAATACGTGCTCTAGAAGGAGCAACAGTCACCCGCTGACCCTCTGCAGCTATGACTGATAGCAGTGTGGTTTGTCTCTGTTCACTGCTGAGTTGAGGTCGTGGATCGCCACGTCAGACAATGTGTCTCTTCATGCCTAAAGTTTGTGCTGGCTAGAAACTAATGGTTATCTGAGTACAGTTGCAGTAGGCGATCACCGTTATTTGGCCAGCTGACAGGGATTCCGTAAGTGTCTGACTTAGCTTACCCACCTATGCATTGAAATCACTTGCAACAACTACCACATCTGAGCGCTTGGCTTTCAGTAAAAGGGTATGCAGCTTTCGGCAGAACTCATCCGAACTTCAGCCAATGGATATGTCACGACAAATTACAAAGCGACAGCTGCGAGTTTCACTACCCTTTTCAGCCCTCACCGTGCCGTTCAATCAAACAGCGTACAAGTGACTTTCAACAAGGATCCAGTCGAGTAGACGATTTCTGCATTAATGCTTGATGCTATACCTACACCTGCAAGATCACCAGAATTGCCCATCGAAGTCTCTAGAAACTCGAAGAGCGAATCTTGCGGATTCACAGTATTGACCAGGTAAGGTTAAGTGAATAACCGCGCTTGGGTGCTGTATGTGTGTCTCACAAACGCAGCACACATCCGTGGCCCGAGTTGTTAGAGATTTGGCCAGTAAAGTTTGTTGACCAATTTGACGGAGAGTGAGGATATTGAGAGTTCCAATGTGTAATTTGAAGCGCGGTTTCAGGAAACCAAGGGTGCTGTTTTGTGAATTCAGATTTTTGTAGAGAGGTGCAGAGTTGGAAGAAATTCAATATGATGTGGGATTGTCAACTGAGAGATGTGTAGGAAGATTAGAAGGTAAGGGTGTGGAAGGTGGGTAGTGATCTGAAGGGACTTGAATGCTGACAGTGTTTGGAGGACGGTTGACGTTTCCCAACCGGCTACATTGTGGAATGCTATTTCTTCTTGAGATACTTATAAAAGAAGGGTTAGTGCATGGCTGCAGTTCCAAGCGACATCTGCTTGGAGTCGACCACATACGGTCTTCTTCCGGTTTTGAGATTCAAGTACGACTATAAACCCAGATCACCGGCATTGGCATGCCCTAGGTAGTAGGCAGTGATATTTCTAGGGTTAACCCTTCCTAACCCCCTTCTCATCTTTCTGTAGGGAAGGTAACATTAGCATGGTAATGCCGGTCATTCAAGGGAAAGATGTAACTGCTGTCAAATCCTTATCCAGCCAAGAGTACGACTACTGTACAAGAGGTCAATCATAAACATTCCTTCCTTCGTCTCCCTCTTTTCGTTCCCGACAATAGATTTTCTATATGAAACCACTGAGCCACTTTCTCAACCAGCTACTTTTATTTCAACAATCAGGTACCGTATTTCAGGCAAATCCTATGTTTTGGATTTCATTGGTCAGTCTAAATTTGTCTTATATGAAGAGAAATCAAATTACCATTTATGGTTCAGATTCCTGGAAAAAATTTAAAGCAATACTATTCCACCAAAATACGTGGGTATAGTCGGCAAGATACATTTAATGTTTGGAAACCTTTGATGAAGCAAATGAAAGTAAATTATAGTAGAGAAGACACATTTATTGTTTATTTCGTTCTAAATTTAAGCTATCTTTCGATCTCATGCTTACTTACCTCCATTTTCGCACTTTTATTTCTCATTCTATTCTAATATTCAACCCACCTTGCTGACTTTTTCACCCTTCCGTGCGTTAAATTTGCAGTTTTAACTCGTGTACTATTCTGCAATTTTTTTCTAAATAGACGAGTAAATGCATAACTGGAAATTCGGTAATTCGTTTGTGAACTACAAGTGATTAATAATACTGTAGAAAGTTGCTGA
The DNA here is from genome assembly GCA_944470555.2 of Heterobilharzia americana. NCBI lineage: Eukaryota > Metazoa > Platyhelminthes > Trematoda > Strigeidida > Schistosomatidae > Heterobilharzia > Heterobilharzia americana. Next base: position 39,719,170 of record OX104134.1, read on the forward strand.
TGATACTCTGTAAAGTGTGACTGCTAAAAGAAAGTACTCATTTATCCTCATTTCTTTTCTGACCTAAACACCTACGAGATATGAGAACGGTTAAAAGACTTGGTGGTTCAACGTTTTCAGTTATTGTGAATAAACTAAGTTGGAAAATGAAGCTGATACCAAAAAATGTGACTGAGAAACGAAAAAGAAAACTTTTATTACCTGAGTATAATCCAAAGCACCAGGTTTCATCAGCAGAGTGGCTATCAGAACGCGACGAAGAACCGACTGTCCAACTGGCGAGGCTAATAAGGGATCATAGGCATGACAGCGTGGTAGATCAACTGATATTTGATTAAGTACTTTTTCATCTAATAGATCACAGTTAAAGTCGCTGTTTTTATTACTATCGTTATTCTGTTCAGTATTATTGAACTCATCCGTAGGTGACACCTCCAAACCCAACTTTCTGATTTCGTAAAGTGCCTTTAAGTAGGATGACTCAAATTCCCGATTGGGATAAACTTCCAGTAAAGCAGCCCAAACCTATTAATGAAACAGAAAGCGCAGGCATGAATGTTAAAATTAAGTTGTTATGTTTGGAAAACGCTCAGTAGACTTATGGTGATGATGTCTAACTTGATCCTAAAAAGTCACTCTTCGAAGATACAAGCAACCAATGGGAGTGAATTTTTTATAACAAGCAAAGACCGTAAAGCCTCCATACTGACATAATGATAAGTGGAATAAAGTCTGCATGTAGTTTTCTAACATTCATGTAAAACTTTTTAGAAAAAGGGTTATTGGTGGGGACAATTTAAAATTGACAGTAATAGGCGAAGTGCAAGAACTGGTTGAATAACTTCTAAATGGCTAAAAAGTCGTACATTCCATAATCATATTGCCGAGAAATGAGTAGCTCTCCACAATTCTGGTGTACATTGAACAGCTTCAAATTAAAATATAGTTAATCAACTGCATACACATTGAACTTATCTGATAAAGATGTCATGAAGTAAGCAAGTAAGTACCAATGAATCTCAAAACACATGATTTCCAACAGGAACGATCTGCAGACTCTACTGACCCACAGTGTTGCTATCCTGTCCCTAATCCCTCCCAAAGTGTGCAGCGACAAACCGCTAACTCTCGTTAACTGACTTCATTTCACTGCATTAGTGTATGTTTAAATCCTGTGGGACTTGATATTTACATGTTGAAGACTGTAGGTAAACAACAGATGACAGACATAAAATACTGAATCAAGTTATTTCGCTCGACACATTGATATCACCAATTTGAAAGTTTAACATCAACTATTCAGATCAATATGAAGTTTGCTTTGGTTCATGAAAAATGAAAAGGTTACATACAATTTCTCTTATGAAAAACAAGAACGCAAAAATTTAGGTTCCAAAATGTTAACCATAGCAAGAAAGAGCAAACACCACTTCTTGTTAAAAAATAATCAGAAAAGTATGATCAGTTGTCGAAGTATTTAAAATTAGACAGTGAGATATAATAAAGTAGAACGTCACACTTTGCAACCGTACAAGCGAAACTTAACGAGAATTATAATAGTGTTAAACTCAGACAAGTGTAGCTGGAACAAATATATAAAAGACGATAAGGTATCGAAGATTCAAACGCTAATAAAGTATTGTGGTGAATATTTGCAACTCAACGTGTGGATTTTCAGAGTTGTTCTCTAAACAAAATAAAATATTCAAAAGAGACTATGTACATCTTTAAATTAAGTTAGTTTGGTAAAGACAGTTTCATGTGTAGAACGAGCAATCCTACAAACATATGGTCACATTCAGCGTGGTTAGACAAGGAGAAAACAAAATCGATCAGAAGGTCAGTAACACTAAACCATTCGGATGACACGAAGAACCTGGCTGATAAAAAAACTTCAGCTCATACCATTCTCTGTGGAGTCACCGCAGCTATGTGGTTTTTACACCAAGCATACTGGACGTAATGGCAGTCACAAATTTCACAATAAAATTTGTGTGCAATAAAGCTTCCAACTTTATTCTCAACCTAGACTGAAATGCATATTTACAAATGTGGTCTACTTTGAACAATATCATCAAAGGATTTTGAGAGAACTTTTCTTATTTCTGATTTTGTCAAATCATTCTACTCATGAATAAACTACTTGAAATGAATGAGTCACAAAATTTGACCAATTAATAGTTGCTATATAGTAACTAGTTCCAGACAATTTACCATCATTAGTTAAGAGATTAATGCCGAAATTAAGAGACTTCTACACTATTGTAAACTGCAAACGATCAACAGATGATGCATTAATGATTCTGAAAAATAACACTTCTTGTTTCAATAGGAAGTGAAAGTTCCTATAAATCGAAATTCAATAAAGAAAGACTGATACTTGTTGCACAAGAAATGGATCTCGTAAATCAGCAGTTTAGTCGATAACGCTCTGATATTTGAAGTGAAGTATGCTGGGGTTCCAGTTTCAGTGAGAACAAAACCGCCCACTAGCATGTAGATATATTCAATTAAGAAATAACCAATTCAGTAGAATTAGCAGCATTCGAGCTAAACTACTTATAATTCTGATTAAGTACACACTTATGGACAACTTCTTGAATGCGATATAAAGCACAGACATGAGTCGTACCGAATGTTGATAAAAGCAGTGTTGTGTTGGCTTTTAACACCATCGACTGATGCAAAAGAACGCTAAGAACAGTACTGTTTTCTGTATCTTGTGCCATTTTGGCTGGCCACTGATAGGGAAAATCTCAGATTTCATTGGTTTTATTTTATTAGTTAAAAAACCATAACGTGTTTATACAGGAAGCAATACGTAGTCAACTAGTCAACTGTAAGAAATAAAACGGAAGAAACACGTTAAATTTACAGGTGCATTAATCTACAAAGTTCCATAAGCAGATACTTTAGGTTCCAAACATTTATGAATTCCAAAAAATGAAAGATCCTCACACCGTTCAAAGTGCAAAAACCAAACATTAAAATTTGGTGAAACCTTTACTTCGAAGGTTTATTCAGTCAGTCAAGATCGACGTGGGACTTGACGGTCCTGAGCAGCTGTACAATTCGCCACACCATATTAGAGTATAAAAGTACCAAGATAAAAGATAAAGAAATAAGAACAAACGTATTCGAAGTGGTAGAAAGTCGTGGAAAGAGAAAAACCAGGTGACAAAATTAGGAAGAAATTCGGCGAAACGATTGGTATAGTATATGAATGCATCCGCATCCTTGATGTAGGTTTTACGAGAATTCAATGGATGTCTCCAACTATCGATTTCAGTTGTCACGCGGATCATAAACACGAAGTTCACATGTCACTACATGGGTCAGACGATGAGTCAAAAACTTTACCGGTTGATGCTACATTTGGATCTGGGCGTTGCTAATCGTTTCAAAGCCTATAAAATGGCTGTGGAATGGGGTGAACGGTGACAAGGTATGGACGAAACATGTCCTAACCACCAGAATCTTCATCAACAGACGTTCCTCTTTTACCAAACTCTACTTCTAACTTCTACGTTACTAACAATGGTAAAGTAGGCTAGAGCCTCATACCCCTGCCCTTAAATGACATGTTCCAAAGTCACCAAGAAGAGCACAGCAAAATGCAGCAAATTACAATCGGCCCTAAACAGTCAGTTGCAAGTCACCGCCGTCTGCATACTCAAAGTCTACTGAGGAGTCTCCAGTGACAAGGATAGTCGCAGTGAGGTCAGATAAACAGGAAAAGGAGAATACTTTAACCACGTCTCTGAGGAAACAAATTAGGAATCGAAAAAGTGGATATTTTTCACGAATACATTAGTGCACACAGTTTACCTACTTGATGACAGCATCCAACAAACCAGTGTTCCGATACACAGAGTAAAACAAGGTGGTCTACTTATTAGAACACCTTCCAATGAGAAATACTGCAATAAAACCTCTCGCTAGATCAACCAGGTCCAATACCACCCTCACGTCAAGAAAAAAACCTAGTGACCAAAACCGGTGTGTCTGTGTTTCATAATCCGACAGAAGGTCGCTACAAGCAGAACAAACTCGAAATATTAAAGATTTTCTCCGGTTCATTGTACACCAAATTCACTCAGGATTCTAATCTTCATAGAACCTGACATCTCAGATACCATGCTCGTCAAAATGACTCCTCTGTGCTTATCGCATTAAGATTTCTCTCCCTTATCCAAAACGTCGACAACCAGTGGTTGACACCAGATAAACTGGGTCGTAACGCATTCCCATACGCTAACTAACACTTCAGTCAATCTGACAACCAATACTCGACCATCAACCTTAAGTACCTATGATACTGGTCCTTCAGAGTCCGCTTTCCCTCCTCTCTCCGCGTCACTTACAGCATTTCCAACTTCGGCAATAACTGAAGGCCCTAATCCCTGTACTTCCTACAGGATTCGACTGGAAGTTTTCGCTTACCTTTCTCGGCTTCTCTTCTGTAGGTAGATCTCATATCCATCCTTCTCCATTATAGTCGCACTAGCCATTGACTTTCTTATCTACTGTTACCTATTATAGGGGCTGTTCCATCTCTTTAACCTTCATTACCCACCACTGCTCAATATCACTGCGTAGACTTGTCACCAGTTTACACTTGAGTTGCTTCCATTCTCCATTGTGCTCGGAGCCTGCAGCAATGCGTTCACATTTATTCTTGACCGTTTTATCAGTCAACTACGGTCTTTAACGCGATTTATACAGTAGACTGGAGATAGTACTAAATTTCTTTTCGATGAATGCTATCCCGTTCCAGTAACTGTCCAGGCAGTTTACCTTTTGAAACAGCTTCAGTAAATAAATCGTCGAGCTGAGCTCGCAACGGTCCTGTAGCTGCAGTTTTTCTGTCGTTATTGAGCCGCAGATATGCACGTGCTGTAACCAGTGAATGAACACCGTCTTAACATGTGGACTAAAAGAGGTCTCAATCTTCTACAAACCCTCTCCAGCGACAACTCATAGCGAAATGGTCTGTTTCGACAGTCGGTGGATGTCATGTCAAGCAGCAACCTTCTGTGTTGACCAAAAATAGGTGACCATGAGCACACAATTTTAGCAGGTAATCATTGGTATGCGTTCGTTTTGCATGAATTCAAAAGGTGCCACTTCAGTACCTTTTTGTTCAGCTTAGCGCGCCAATCTGTGGATTCAAATGACCTGCTACAACAGCATTCGGTCATTTGGACTATCAACAGGAGGTTAGACAATTTCCGTCTAGACTCGTCCTTCACTTCATCCGAACTACAATCATTAGGTGCGTAAGCAGAGATTACAGTACCCTTTATAGTCTTCACGCCACTATTCATTCAAGCCTTGCATACGCAGCTGAGATTCAGGTGAGCAGCTTATTTTCTGGATTAAATTAGGATGTAGTGTATAGACCAAGACCTGCAAAACTGTGAGAACCAGTTATCGAGGCCTCCAGAAAGTCGTAGGGTAAATTTCGCAGTCTCTTAATACTGACTAGGTAAGGTTAAGCGAATAACCACACTTGGGTCCTTCATGCGTGTCTCACGAACACTGCTTTCTTCCATGGACCGAGATATCAAAGTTCTCGTCAACCAAGCTTCTTGTTCAATTTGACGGCGCGTGAACATTGAAAGCTGCAAAATGTAGTTTGGAGCGCGGTTATAGATCAAGAATGGCGTTCTGTGAGCTTGAATGGGTAGCAGAGAGAGCTGCAACAAATTAGGAATGACGCAAGTATACTGACTACAGCCTTTATGTTTTGCGATGAGGGCTGTAGTTCATCCACTATGTAGTTTGACTTCAGAAGATACCAGTTTGAAATTGGGTCGAGGATTGACCTCGTAGTAAGTAATAAGGGGTCAGGAAACTAAGTGAAACAAGTTGTTTCATTCATCGATACTCAACTATAACAAGAACGAACAAAAATAATTCGCTAAACTAAGACTGTTGATTAAAACAATACGGTAGAAGGAAAACTATACTTCCAATTGAATTTACCTTCCAACGTAAAAATGGTGGTATATCTTTACGTGCTTCTAAACGAAGGTATTGTTTGGTTGCAGGTAACCCATTCAGTATTCGTGTGAATAAACGTGTACGAACAATCTGATAGTCAACATCTGTTTCCCTTACTGATAATGGTTGTTGGGAGATAGAATTGACATTAGACTCATAATCATCATTCGTTGATGACATACACCAATCTACGCCAAGATCACAAGCTAAATCATTAGTAAACAACAAGTTTAGAAAATCTGGACGACTTTTGTTCGATTCCAATAAGACTGGATTGTGTTTGACTGATGAACGTAATGTGGACAGCAATTCACTTGGTACTGAACGGTTAGAGTTGTTTTTACTAAAAGAGTATAGTGCAGCACAAACATTATTGTTTCCTGTTTGAGTTGTCTTAAAATCTCGACAAATTAGTAAGGGGTACAAGTTATGAAGAGGTGTACGTGATATACGCTCGATAAAACGTCGACTAGACAATGGCGTGATTTTTAATTGGAACCTAAGAAGGAAGAAATAATAAGAAACAGTTAGTCTATGTCGGAAAACCACTACAGATAAATTAATTCTTCACAGATTATTCGACCCAACATTTACTATTAGAACTCAAAGAAAGACAAGCTTATAATTTGAATATATATGCCCTATGTGACTATCATATTTTGAGGTTACAGTCAAGCAGTTATTTAACAGTACTCCAACTATAAACCACTTTTTGATATTTAATTAGACGACATATAACTTAAGATTCCGGAACAATTATCAGTTCGATAAGGGTGGATAATAAATTTATCTCTGGACAAAATAACCTGCTTCTAGCATTTGTGACTGGTTTTATACACTGAGCATCTGTAGGTAATATGCAGAACTGCGTTGATCAAGACTGTTTACAGCTTTTCAAATAAGAATTAATACATGTGCTTTATTATTCAGGGATCGGGAGAAAGATGTGACTAATTTCATGCGTAACTTTTGGGTTATCAAAGCCAGAATTACATTGAAAGCTGTTGAAATGAATGGACACAACGGTTATAGTCTGCTGTACACTAATCACCCGGTTATAAAAAGATTTTTAGAAGCTACAATGGGTAGTTGAGCGTTTTTAGTCAAGTCGAGTTGGAAGTACAGAAATTTGACAATGACCATTAAATGATTATGATGCCATATCGCGAACTGACTGAATATGGAAGATGCTAATCACAAAGATGTAGTTCAGTGGTTGAGGAATGGAAAGTGCACTATGAGAAATACATGACCTTAGTTTCATCCTGTATGCACCTGAAGGTCATTCCTACTGATGAGTACCAAAGTGGGACGAATTAGTTGTCCTGTGTTTCACAGATTTCGCTGACAGACTGGCAAAATCAACGCAGAACCGTGCACACAGGTGTATCGCCTCACGTTGCCACACTTCACAGCAGTACACAAACAACAGGTGAATAGAAAAACAGTGATAGCCAGGAAGACAAAGAAGTGTCAGAGAATCACCAATCGGATGATCACGGATAGTGCAAATGTTCAACATTTAATGTCACGGAGTAAATAAATCCGTGCCACTGTGACTGCTTTTCAACCATGTCACCAACAGTCATCACAATCACTGATTCCTTTTATTTCGGTGGCTCCAACCGGACAGTCTACATCTTTTCACATGGTTCACATCAACAGTCAGAGACCTCATGAACCGACACCATGTTCGGGATGATGCAACTCCCCAAGTAAGTGAAGTGATCCACACATTTTCACCACTTTACTCTCTATCATTAAACTGGGAGTCCTTGTACACCAGTCCTAGAGAATCATACCACATTTCACAAGTGCCAGAGAAATTGATGCCAAACATAGTCAGATTTATGCTCAACGCATTCACAAGATCCTGCTTCGCATCAGCGTCTCCACCTGGCAGGACTCCAATTCAACCAGACGACCTACAGAGAGTAGGTCAATCTCCATGAAGTCAGACAGTGCCACCGTTATGTCCATTAATACGTCTAGAATGAAGTTAAATTATAACGGTGATAGTGAACATCCCTGAAGGACACCACTAGTTATCCACACTTTTGAAGACAACTCCCCCACAGGCCAGTACACGGCTGCGTAACTTTGATTACATAGCTTTGATTAGCGTTATATACTTCCTCGCTACTCCCTACACAGTCAGACACTGTCACAATACCTCACCACCGATTGAGCCAAATGCCGCCTTCACGTCAATAAATGTTGCAAGTGTCGGCCACGGGATGGTAGATATGCCTATGTTCCAGAAATTGTCGGAGTCAAAATATGATCGACCCACCCTAGTCAAAGTCTGAAACTTGTCTGGTTTTCTTCATTTTGCTGTTCTGCAGTTATATCTTAGGCTCCTGAAAACTAATGACCCTAGGATCTTCGACAAAACACTAGTCAAACTAATTCCTCTATGGTTGTCACAAGAAGACTTCTCTCCCTTCTTATAGACTGGGATGATCGATGAAGTGGACGAATCTGACGGCAATACCTCAGATTCCCATACAATGCCCAGTACCACCGTCACTTTAAGCACCAACTCCCTACCTTCAACCTTGAAAACTTCCGGCGATAAACTGTCAAATCCTGCTGCTTGCATCGTTTCACGTCTGATACAGCTCTCTCAACTTCAAAGAGAGTTGGAGAACACACTTCTATGTCCCATTCACATTCAGGGTCCATGACGGCCAGCTAAAGATTTTAGAAGGGCCAGTTGAACTGTGCTTTGAAGTGTTCTGCTTAACACTCTAGGCCTCCTGTCCTGGGAGGTTATCAGCGTACCATCCTTTCTGGTGATAATTCTAGCCACCATCATTTTCTTCGTCTAATCAATCTTAATGAGCCCAAATAGTTTCCACGTGCTACCCTTTTCTCGCCCACTACTCCTCGTGATCGTCATGAAAACTCTTCGTCCATTTATGTTCGAGTTGCCTTCGCTCTTCGTTGTGGTCACAGCAATCTGCAATCAATCTTCTCACATCAATCAGTTCCGATCACATTGCGCAAATAGACTGTCACTCGCTAACCTACAGATGTACGTTACCAACTGTCTTTACCGACCTTTCTACTCCAGACCTTATGTTACGCCAAGTTTCCTCAGGATGAGCATTCCTATTAGGTTCAGATAAATCCTTAGATAACTCCTCTTTAAATGTGCATTAGGTGTCCTCATCTACCAATCGAGCACATATTGGACTCACTACCACCTGTTTCCTGAGGCCAGTAAGGCCCGGACATACACGAGATCGTACTAGCGCGTGGTCGGAGTCCAAGCTAGTACTCTCAAAACAGAGCCAATTCTCCACCGATCCTCTCCAACGATGGCTTCTAGTTATGAGATCTCTCTGTGTTCATCTTTGGTTTGAAGTCAACGGACGCCATGTCAGATGGTGTATCTTATGCTTAAAGTTAGTGCTGGCAAGAAACAAGTGATTGTCACTTGAAAACTGCAACAGAGGACTGCCTTTGTCGGTTCTTGGGCATGGGATGCCGTAGATACCTCCCAGATGACTTTCCGACTAGCTCAGTGTTACGATGCAGAGTTTTGAGAACGAACGACAATACTTAGTGATTGATAGCCGAAGGATGAGACCGTTCAAATCAAGTGATTCGCAAAGAGAAATGAAAAGACTGGTAATCAGATGAGCTTATTGTATCTCGGACTGAAAACGTTTATTAGTGTAAACGAACCCTATTTTTAGGGTTTACAGTAACCTTGAAAGGCAACGAATAATTAGTATGTTTAAGGGGGAGAAAACAAACAGAACGCTTGTGGGTTTTATGAAATATCACCCATGAGCGTGAAAAAGAGTACGAAGAAAAACAGTTCGAATAAATACAAAGTGTAAGTATGGAATATAAGAGATATAGGCATCCCTAACACTCAGCTTTCCTATCTGAACGTTCTGCTTTCTGTGACAAAGTTGACAGCTTCTCATCGACTTTATCCTTTCCACCATCCGAACTAGTCGGTGGGTACGTAGGCTGGGATTACAAATAGCCATCTCCTAGTCTCACGATCCTCCTCGATTTTACAGATCACTTTAGTTGAACAGCACACTACTGGCTGTTGACTGGTATCCAGTCGAGAAGCTCACTTTCTGCTCTACAACTCAATCCTGCGCCTACATCAGTGAGTGCAAGAGAGTTAGTTTCTTGGTCTCCTGATACTCTTAAGGTGAATTTTGAATATTCATTATTATGCGCAGGTGAGATTAACTTAATAATCACACTCGGGCGATGTACACTTGTTCCGAAACACAGCATATATCCATGGCTAGCGATTCCAGAGTTCTGGCGAGCGATGTTTGCTGTCCGATTCAGGATATCCAAAAAGATTTGTATGGCAGCAGAGCCAATGAGACATCTAAATGAGGCCTGTCACACACGGTCTTTTGCAGGATGTTTTGAGGTTTGGGTGTTCTAACGCCAGCTGAAGAGAACCTATAAGTTGGACACCGGAAGCCCGTAGGGCGGGCGGAGTGCGTTATTTTACGGGCCAACAATTTCCACAAAAACACCCCACCGCTTTCCGTAGAGAACACAGCGTCAGGGTGGCGCTCCTGGTCATCAAAAGAAAACATACTACTGCCATCACACCCCACCCATGTAGCAGCAGTACCATTTCGCCTCAGACCCGCATTACTGCGTATAAATTTACACTACAACAGTAGCTGCTTTCGTCTTACCACTATAAAACAAACCATTCTGGAATGGTAGCACCTCGAGGAAACAAGCGTTCTACTAGCATGGTTTGTTAAGTAATTATGATAAGCAAGCCCGACCACTACTTCAACGTTGCAGTGATCAATCGGTAATAATTTTCAGGGGTTCATTAGCCTACATCAGTCGACACTAAAGGTATAGTTTACACACAGTAATATCAGTCACACTTAATAAGTAAGAGCTTATTAAACAGGCTGGTTTCATCAGCAAATATCCAGATCAACCTAGCACCAGGCATTACTGCATAACGGTCCGAGTTGCCACACCTCATATCGGTACACAAAGTAAAAAGGAAGTGAGGCGCAAGATGAAGATAAGAGAATGTAGTCAGAAGAAATACGAAGTGCTAAAAGAAAGAAAGGAAGAATGAGAAAATGGTGAGATTCGGTATAGCCTGGTTAAGATGAGGATAATGTATGTATACATCTGCACCACTGACATCGGTTCTCAGCCATATCACCTAGAGTCTCCAACCACTGGTTCCTCTTGTCCCGCCGACCCCAACCACCTAGTCTGCATCGCCCTATATGGCTCAAACCAACAGTCAGAGACTTCATACACTGGTGCCATGTCTTAGTCTGGCTACCTCGGGCCTTTTTCCAGCCTGCACCTACTTCAGCCAACATTGTCTGACGAGGCAATCGGCGACTAGGCATACGTAACACGTGTCCCAACCATCTCAGTCGGTGAAGGTTCACAACATCGTCAACTGATTCACCTCTTCTACATAAAACTCTATACCTGACTTTTGCATTACTCACGTGATGACACCACGGAATACGGCCTATACTACGAAGGCAATGGTGGTCAAACACTTGAAGCCTTCTCATGTCTTCCACTTTCAATGGCCATGTTTCACAGCCATACAGTAGAACAGACCGGACTGCTGTGCAGTACACGCGACCCTTAATAGATAATCGGATATCACGGCGGCACCATAGGTGGCGTAAGTTGGCAAAAGCCAATCGAGCCTTTTGTATCTGTGCAGAGATTTCATCGGCAACTGACCCACCAGGGCTGATCCTACTTCCCAGGTAAGTGAAGTGGTCGACACACTCAACCACTACACTTACTCTTTATTGTTAGTCGAGGCACCGTTGAAGGCCAATCCTGGAACAACAAATCGCATTTGGGTGGTGAGAAACGCATCCCAAACATTCTCAAATTCCCACTCAAAGTGTTCAGAAGACTCTGCATCTTGTCAGCATCTTCACCTAACAGGACTATGTCATCTGCATATTCTAGGTCTAATGAAAATTCTCCAGCGATTAGGTCGACGTCTGTGTAACCTGGTGACGGGAGGGAGATGTACATAAGAATATCTATGATAAAATTGAATAAGAATGGAAAGTGGGCACCCCTGACGGACACCACTCGATGAGCACAGCTCACCTGACATCTCACCCTAGGCTCTAACAAGCCCTCAAGTATTCCAGTAGAGAGCCTTTAATAAGGTGATGTACTTACTCGACATGCCTTTCAGTGAGAGACATTGTCATAAGACTTCTCGATCAACGGAGTCGAATGCCGCCTTCAGATCGGGAAATACAGCTATTGTCGGGCGTCGATAAATGAGTCTGTGTTCCAAAACCTGGCGCACAGTGTGAATACTTGGTCGGTACATCCGCAGCCGGGTCTAAAGCTTGCCTGGTTTCCTCAAACTTGCTGTTCACGAGCTCCACTCAGGCGTCGAAGAATTATAGGACCTAGGTAGCATCTTGTACACTATGTTCGTCAGGCTGATTCCTCTGTGGTTATCACAAGAGGACTTCTTGCCTTTCTTGAAGACTGGGATAATCAGTGACCTAGACCAGTCAGAGGGGATCGTATTTGATTCCCATACACCAGTTAACACTCCAGTTAGCCTGACTAAGAACACCTTACCACCATCCTTGTATACCTCAGCAGGTAGTCCGTCTGATCCTTCTGCCCTTCCTCGTTTCAGGTTACCTACTGCTTTTTCGACTTCTGCTAGTGTTGGGGGGCCTATCTCTATGTCCCATTCAGGATCCGACTGAATAGCGAACAACGCAATGGTCGTTGGAGGCCAGTTAAACTGTTTCTCGAAGTGTTCTGCCCATCGTTCCAGTCGTCTCCCCTGCAAATGGATCGCAGACCCGTCCCTCTCCGCTATAGCCTCACTAACTGTTGTTGATCTTTTCCCCCAGTCTCCTTAATAAGTCGAAATAACTGTCTGCTGTTACCAATCTCCGTTGCCTTTTCCATCTCTTTAGTCTTCGCTGCCCACCACCGTTCGCAGTCATTGCGTAGACTTTTGCTCAATCTACTTTTTAGTTGCGCCCGCTCTTCATTGTACTCGGAGCCTGCGGGAATGCGTTCACGTGCATCCATTAGTTCGGAAGAAGCTGCTGATATCCACTGGCTCTTTTGACCCACTATTTCGGAGTCGGCTACGGTCTTCAGCGCTGCTTAAACAGCAGACTGAAGATGGCACCAAGCTTCTTCTGGATGAGTGATAGTCTTCGGTCCTGATAACTGCCTAGCCAACTTCTCACTGAACACGGCTTTGGTGTTTTCGTTGTCCAGAAGCACTCGTAGTGGTTTTCTTGCCAATTTTTTTCTACGTCCATTGAGACGCAGGCATATACGTGTTCGGACTAACGCGTGATCGCTGTCCAAGTATGTACTCCAGAAGGAGCGGCAGTCTTACACCGATCCTCTCCAGCGATGACTAATGGCAATGTCGTCTATCTGTGTCCATCGCTGAGTTGAGGTCGGTGGACGCCACGTCAGATAGTGTCTCTCTTTATGTCTGAAATTGGTGCTGGCTAAAAATAGGGGGTTATCTGAGCACAGTTGTAGTAGGCGATCACCGTTATCTGTACGTTCAGCTGCAACTCCGGAAGTGCCACCTAAGTGCTTTTCTGCCTCACTCAGTCTACCCACCTGTGCGTTGAGGTCACCTGCAACAACCACCATGTCTGAACGTTTGGCTTTCGAGAGGAGGCTAGACAGCTCACGGTAGAACTCGTCCTTCACCTCATCCGAACTACAGTCAGTTGGCGCGTCACTTTGAAATACTAGATCCAGTGAATTATTATTAATTGTCCCCTGGGATCCAAGTGAAACATAGGGCTTCTACTGAAGCCATTGCACTCCGTTCTCTGCAGTATTTTCAACCTGACTCCACGAAGGCCCACAAGCTTTCATTTCCTCCTCACATCATCTCCTCCATGTCACCCTCAGCTGGGACACCCAACTCATCTTTTCCCATTTGGGTTCCACTTGACAGCCTGGGCTGGCGTGTGATGTCCCCGATCGGCCTTCACAGTGTATGCCCAATGTAATCCATCTCCACTTTCTTCTACATATTTGTTGGATGATGGGTCCCTGGTTGGTTCGTTGCCAGGCCAGAGTTCCTTGTTGCATACTCTTATTATTCTGGTCATCTGAAGACGTCAAAGCCAGGATTGTAAAAGCAAGACAGGCCTTCCTGCATTAACCTGAAATCAGTGTGGAGATCTACTGCACTCAGCATTAAGCGTGAACAAGATCCGGATTTTCAACACTAATTCAGTCAAGTCAGTGCTGCTGCTATATGCTTGAGAAGCCTTGTGCGTTACGAAAAGCATTTCCAGCAAAATAAAGATATGCATGATCAACAGCTGCCGCCTACGCTCACTCAATACTGAAGATCAGATCAGATGACCAGAATAATAAGAATATGCAACAAGGAACTCTGGCCTGGCAACGAACCAACCAGGGACTCATCATCCAACAAATATGTAGAAGAAAGTGGAGATGGATTACATTGGGCATACACTGAGAAGGCCGATCGGGGACATCACACGCCAGCCCAGGCCGTCAAGTGGAACCCAAATGGAAAAGATGAGTTGGGCGTCCCAGCTGAGGGTGACATGGAGGAGATGATGTGAGGAGGAAATGAAAGCTTGTGGGCCTTCGTGGAGTCAGGTTGAAAATACTGCAGAGAACGGAGTGCAATGGCTTCAGTAGAAGCCCTATGTTCCACTAGGAACCGAAGGGAAAAATAATAATAATAATAATAATAATAATAATAATAGTGATCGCCAATTCCCAGTTCCTCTTTGCATGAAATTAAATTTGGTTTAAATCCGCTTCCCTCTTGATAATATTTTCAGATTGTGGAAAACTCTATTCACAACTACGTTCGAACTTTCTGTTACATTTCTTGTCTCACTACGCTTTATCAGTTTTGATTAGGTGATGTTTCCGTGCTCAGTTAGCCTAGCCCTGGTGCAGGTCCCTCTTTCTTATGGTATAGCTGTACAAATCGTGAATGAGCTTTTCAGTGTTACCATTACTTTGTCGGCTGAGGTAGGTCAAGGCCGAAAGAGGGCCCGAGGGGCCAGACTAAGACATGGTATCAATGTATGAAGTCTCTGACTGCTCGTTTGAACCATGTAGGGAGATGTAGACCAGCCAGTTAGGGTCCACGAGACAGGAAAAGCCAGTGGTTGGAGACTCTAGGTGATATGACTCAGTACCGATGTCAGTGGCGCAGATGTGTACACACATTATCCTCATCTTAACCGCTGTACTTAGTCTCATTATTTCCCCATCCCTCCTCCCTCCCTTTAACTACTTTTTTTGACCAATTTCTCTTTCTTTTTCACCTTCCGTTTCGTTGCTTTGTTACTTGATGTACTGGAATGAGGTGTGGCAACTTGGACCGTTAGGTAGTAACGTCTAGTCCTATGTCGATCTTGATGATGATGATTACTTTGTGCATTATTAATATCCATGCCATTACTAAGAGCTATATTTTTGCAATTACCAGTGGAAATATGAATAAATTTAAATCGATAATCAGGGAACTGAAAGTTGTCCGTTTGCATGTGTTGTTTTCGTAAATTTCCTACCGAAGTGGTTAGTTTTTTCTCTTTTCATTCACCAGTTCAAACAAGCCTACTCGATTCAAATACGTTGAAAAATGCATTTCCATAAACACTAGTTGCAAAACCACTACCTTTTTTTCTGTCTTACATTGTAATCTAGCAAACCTAGCTCTACATCATAAATCTCTAAATAATAGGCCAGCTGATTTCAATCTACAAATATTTTTAAGCGCAAACAATTGTCTGTATATTCTAGTTTCAACACTGTTAGTGCGCCATCTTCAGATTTCAAGGGTTGAGTGTTCCGACAGCTATGCATCCTAAACTATTCATAAATACGACTGCAGATATTGAATATTAGTAATCCCTCGCCTCATGATTAAGATATATAACTAGGACGATGAGA
The DNA here is from genome assembly GCA_944470555.2 of Heterobilharzia americana. Classification (NCBI taxonomy): domain Eukaryota; kingdom Metazoa; phylum Platyhelminthes; class Trematoda; order Strigeidida; family Schistosomatidae; genus Heterobilharzia; species Heterobilharzia americana. The sequence continues at coordinate 39,735,148 of OX104134.1, forward strand.
CACTACATTGAAAATATTTCGATCCCTTGCACAGACATAGGTGCGCGCTGGGGAGGAGTCCCGTACTAAGACGAACCGGCTGTCCAGAGATCCCGGGTTTTCATCGGCTTTCCAACTGATTTCACTCCATGATGAATACTAACTTGAAATTAATAAACTCCCAAGAACCTTTAAAAGTGAATTACTTACTGTCTAACGCTCATTAGCGGGTTGCTTCGAAATAGGATTCTCTGAAGTTTCAATAAGAAGTTGTGACCGGTGGGGAGAACGAAGTCGGACGTGAAGACAGGTACTCAACGACCGCACTGGATGAAGGTCGTGTTGGGGGGTCACGGGCGCATACTGTTGGGGAATCTCATATTAAGATGAAACAGCTGTCCAGTGCTCTTAAGTTTTTTAATGATTCTCTGACTAATGTAACTCTGTGGTCAGTGTCAGTTTGAAATAATTATATTTCAATAAACCTCTAAAATCGAAAAAATAATTATTTCGAGTTAATAACGCATTTCCTTTAGTTTTTCTCATGCACAACCAACTACATATCGTTCAATAATTAAAGGGCATGAACAATACGACCAGATTCAAATAAAACTGAAAAGAAACCTATTTGGTGCAATGAAGTCGAAAAGACAAGCAAACAGTACTTACGTACGTGGTTGTCGTATCTCATTTGACGGCCATTGTTCTTCCGAAGAGATTACACGTGAAGAATTTGATTTAACAATTGCAAGGTAATGTGGAATTCTTAAGATTGGTGGCAGTAAATAAGTGAAATCCACATCGTTAGGCACTGATTCGCTTTCTTTTATTGACTCTGGTTTACGACAATCATTATAATCACGAATACTCTTTACATCCGATTGAACATTTGTTTGAATTCTTCCACCGGTTAACTTCCAATAGTAATATAGTTCTGATAAATCTTTAATACTATTAACAAAGTTATAAACTTTAAGAATACTGTTCTTGTCTTCATCCGAAGTCAGTGAGTGAGGTTGAAATTCCAATCTTTTAGAGTGATTCCATGTTTTCTGGATAATTAGATAAGAATAACAACTTAAGAACTAAACAAATATTCAGAGATAACATGGATGGAAACTTTGTAAATTTCTTCAACTTATGACCAGAAATATTTCTGGTAGTAACTGGCAATGGAATAGGGACACATGTTTCCATCTGATGTTCGTCATCCGGACACAACTGTGCCTTAGAGTTCATGTTGTCGATGAGACTGAAATTTGTCAGTTAAAATGTCACACCATAAATTAATAGATTACTGAACTACAGCAGACAAATAATTTGTAATGAGCATTGTTTTTTGATGTTATTTCATAAGCTGCATGGAACAGAATTTATGTTAGCTGAGAGACTTTTTCATTCACCGCGAAAACTCTTAACGATTATAATACTACATTTGTTTTTCGTTGTCTGTGAAACGGTTGTTGTTGTTGCAAAATATTAACAAAATGTATGTGATAAATCTGTTCTTCATCAATCCTAAAGTAAATATAATGGAGAACAACATTCTAAGTGACTTATGTATATAACAGTCAAAGAACTGTCGCTTTTTTAAACCTTATTTTGCACTAACTTTATTCAATATCCCATGTTAGTTTCTTTATCAGATATATCACACAGTGAAACAGTATTATTTACTGGATAACATACAGAACAAACTCAAAATATTAAAGATTTTCTCCGGTTCATTGTACACCAAATTCACTCAGGATTCTAATCTTCATAGAACCTGACATCTCAGATACCATGCTCGTCAAAATGACTCCTCTGTGCTTATCGCATTAAGATTTCTCTCCCTTATCCAAAACGTCGACAACCAGTGGTTGACACCAGATAAACTGGGTCGTAACGCATTCCCATACGCTAACTAACACTTCAGTCAATCTGACAACCAATACTCGACCATCAACCTTAAGTACCTATGATACTGGTCCTTCAGAGTCCGCTTTCCCTCCTCTCTCCGCGTCACTTACAGCATTTCCAACTTCGGCAATAACTGAAGGCCCTAATCCCTGTACTTCCTACAGGATTCGACTGGAAGTTTTCGCTTACCTTTCTCGGCTTCTCTTCTGTAGGTAGATCTCATATCCATCCTTCTCCATTATAGTCGCACTAGCCATTGACTTTCTTATCTACTGTTACCTATTATAGGGGCTGTTCCATCTCTTTAACCTTCATTACCCACCACTGCTCAATATCACTGCGTAGACTTGTCACCAGTTTACACTTGAGTTGCTTCCATTCTCCATTGTGCTCGGAGCCTGCAGCAATGCGTTCACATTTATTCTTGACCGTTTTATCAGTCAACTACGGTCTTTAACGCGATTTATACAGTAGACTGGAGATAGTACTAAATTTCTTTTCGATGAATGCTATCCCGTTCCAGTAACTGTCCAGGCAGTTTACCTTTTGAAACAGCTTCAGTAAATAAATCGTCGAGCTGAGCTCGCAACGGTCCTGTAGCTGCAGTTTTTCTGTCGTTATTGAGCCGCTTCAGAGTTGCTTCCGCTCTCCATCGTGCGCGTAGCCTGCATGAATGCGTTCACGTGTATGCATTGATTGAGATGAGGTTGCTGAGATTCATTCATTTTTATTAACCTCTTTCTGAAAGTCAGTCAGTCTCTATCATTACTTATCAAACAAACTGGAGATGGCACCCAGTTTCACTGTTCATAGCAATGAGCTATATATTTTCACCTTTAACTCCATTGTTAATAAAACACTTATAGCAGCATACAAACCAGTTACCTATCTAGGCACGAAAATATGATTTCTATGAAATATTCGCTAAATCCTGTTATCCGGTTAACAACAGAAGTACGAAATAAACAATTACGTTGCCGAACACATTACACACTAACAAACCACCTACAAACTATTTTGACAAAACCTTGTCAGAAATAAAGCTCAAACTCACTAAACCCACATATGGTCGTTAAATAAAAACCTTTGGTTAAACCAGTTATCATTATCATCAATATCAACACAGGACAAGGCATTACTGCGTAACGGTCCGAGTTGCCACACCTCATATCGGTACACAAAGTAAAAAGGAAGTGAGGCGCAAGATGAAGATAAGAGAATGTAGTCAGAAGAAATACGAAGTGCTAAAAGAAAGAAAGGAAGAATGAGAAAATGGTGAGATTCGGTATAGCCTGGTTAAGATGAGGATAATGTATGTATACACATCTGCACCACTGACATCGGTTCTCAGCCATATCACCTAGAGTCTCCAACCACTGGTTCCTCTTGTCCCGCCGACCCCAACCACCTAGTCTGCATCGCCCTATATGGCTCAAACCAACAGTCAGAGACTTCATACATTGGTGCCATGTTTTAGTCTGGCCACCTCGGGCCTTTTTCCAGCCTGCACCTACCTCAGCCAACATTGTGTGACGAGGCAATCGGTGACTAGGCATACGTAATACGTGTCCCAACCATCTCAGTCGATGAAGGTTCACAACCTCGTCAACTGATTTACCTCTTCTCCCTAAAACTCTATACCTAACTTCTGCATTACTCACGTGGTGACACCACGGAATACGTCCTATACTACGAAGGCAACGGTGGTCAAACACTTGAAGTCAGCCTTCTCATGTCTTCCACTTTCAATGGCCATGTTTCACAGCCATACAGTAGAACAGAGCGGACTGCTGTGCAGTACACGCGACCCTTAATAGACAAACGGATATCACGGCGGCGCCATAGGTGGCGCAAATTGGCAAAAGCCAATCGAGCCTTTTGTATCCGTGCAGAGATTTCATCGGCAACTGACCCACCAGGGCTGATCCTACTTCCCAGGTAAGTGAAGTGGTCGACACACTCAACCACTACTACTCTCTATTGTTAGCCGAGGCACCGTTGAAGACCAGTCCTGGAGCAACAATTTGCATTTGGGTGGTGAGAAACGCATCCCAAACATTCTCAAATTCCCACTCAAAGTGTTCAGAAGACTCTGCATCTTGTCAGCGTCTTCACCTAACAGGACTATGTCATCTGCATATTCTAGATCTAAGGAAAATTCTCCAGCGATTAGGTCAACGTCTGTGTAATTAGGTGACGAGAGGGAGACCTCCATAAGAATATCTATGATAAAATTAAATAAGAATGGATAGTGGGCATCCTTGACGGACACCACTTGATGAGTATAGCTCCCTGGACAACTCACCATAGGCTCTAACATGCCCACAAGTGTTCGAGTAGAGAGCTTTCAATAAGGTGATGTACTTACTCGACACGCCTTTCAGTGACAGACACTGCCATAAGACTTCTCGATCAACGGAGTCAAATGCCGCCTTCAGGTCGAGAAATACAGCTATTGTCGGGCGTCTGTAAGCATGCCTATGTTCCAGGACCTGGCGCAGTGTGAATACTTGGTCGATACATCCACGGCCAGGTCTAAAGCCTGCCTGGTTTTCTCGGGCTTGCTGTTCCCGAGCTCCACTCAGGCGTCGGAGAATTATAGAACTTAGGTAGCATCTTAGACACTATGTTCGTCAGGCTGATTCCTCTGTGGTTATCACAAGAGGACTTCTCGCCTTTCTTGAAGACTGGGATGATCAGTGACTTAGACCAGTCGGAGGGGATCGTATTTGATTCCCATATACTGGCTAACACTTCCGTTAGCCTGACTAAGAGAACTCTACCACCATTCTTGTATACCTCAGCAGGTAGTCCGTCTGGTCCTGCTGCCCTTCCTCGTTTCAGGCTACCTACCGCTTTCTCGACTTCTTCTAGTGTTGGGGGGCCTGTCTCTATGTCCCATTCAGGGTCCGACTGGATAGCGGGCAGCGCAATGGTGGCTGGAGGCCAGTTAAACTGTTCCTCGAAGTGTTCTGCCCATCGTTCCAGTCGCCTTCCCTGCGAGTGAATCGCAGATCCGTCCTTCTCCGCTATAACCTCACTAACTGTTGTTGACCATTTCCCCCAGTCTCCTTAATAAGTCTAAATAACTGTCTACTGTTACCGATCGCCGCTGCCTTTTCCATCTCTTTAGCCTTTGCTGCCCACCACTGTTCACGATCGTTGCGCAGACTTTTCGTCAGTCTATTTTTAAGTTGCGCTCGCTCTTCATTGTACTCAGAGCCTGCAGGGATGCATTCACGTGCATCCATTAGTTTGGAAGAAGCTGCTGATATCCACTGGCTCTTTTTAGCCATTATCTTGGAGTCGGCTACAGTCTCCAGTGCTGCTTTTACAGTAGACTGAAGATGGCACCAAGCTTCTTCTGGATGAGTGACAGTCTTTTGTTCCGATAACTGCCTAGCCAACGTCTCACTGAACGCGGCTTTCGTGTTTTCGTTGTCGAGCTGTATTCGTAGTGATTTTATTGCCAAATGTTTCCTTCATCCATTGAGACGCAGGTATATATGTGCTCGGACCAACACGTGATCGCCATCCAAACACGTACTCCGGAAGGAGAGGCAGTCTTTCACCGATCCTCTCCAGTGACGACTAATAGCAATGTGGTCTATCTGCATCCATCGCTGAGTTGAGCTTGGTGGATGTCACGTCAGACAGTGTCTTTCCTAACGTCTGAAATTTGTGCTAGCTAGAAATGGGGGTTTACCTGAGCACAGTTGTAGTAGGCGATCACCGTTATCTGTAAGTTCAGCCGGGATTCCGAAAGTGCCACCTAAGTGCCTTTCTGCCTCACTCAGTCTACCCACCTCTGCATTGAAATTATCTACAACAACCACCACGTCCGAAGGTTTGGCTTTCGAGAGGAGGCTAGACAGTTTTCGGTAGAACTCGTCCTTCACTGCAACTGAACTGCAGTTAGTGGGTGAGTAAGCAGAGATTACAAAGAGATAGCGGTGAGTTTCACTATTATTTTAGTTTTCACTGAGACGGATAACTTAAGGCAACTATCAACTGGGATCCAGTCCAGCAGTGAGTTTTCTGCCCTAGTGATTAATGCCATGCCTACATGTGCAAGACAGCGAGAGCTAGCTATCGAATCTACAGAAACTTAAAGGGTGAATTTTGCAGATTCATCAGGTTGGCAGGGAGAGGTCAGGTGGACAGTCGCACTTGGGACCTGTATGCAAGTCTCACAAACACAGCACACATTCATGCCTCGGGTTGGCCAATAAAACCTGCTGACCAATTTGACAGAGGGTGAGGACATTGAAGGTCCCAATGTGTAATTTGGAGCGTGGTTTAAAGAGACCAGGGATGGTGTTCTGTGCATTCACATAGTTGTCAAAAGCTGCAGAGCCAGGAGAAACTGATGGTGATGTAGTATCGTTAATTGAGAGACGTGAAGGTAGTTTAGAAAGACATGATGAGGGAGGTGGATAGCAGTCTGAAGAAACTTGAATGCTGACAGAGGTTTGAGGCCGGTTCACACTTCCCGACTGCCAACACCGTGGAAGGCTATTTCTTCTTAAGGTAGATGAGAGAGATTTGTCTGATCGCAGAGACCATCGAACATCTGCTTGAGGCCCGTCACATTCAGCCTTTTGTGTATGGTCGTTTTGAGCTTTTTTCGTTTTGTGGCCGGATGGTCGAAAAGAAATGATAAGTGAACCAACACCGCCGGCCCAGCAGACCGTGGGTCATGGTGAAGTGTGTTATTTTTGGGGGGTTGACCCTTTCTAGCCCACCCTCATTCCCCTGAGAAAACAGCATCAGCATGGCACCGCTGGTCATCCAAAGGAAACACCTTACTGCTGTCACACCCCACCCAGCTGGCAGCAGTACGACTTCGCCCCCAGATCTTCTATCATAGTGTAGTAATTTACACCACAAACGTAACTGCTTTTCGTCTAACCATTACCCAGCAGACCTTTCGGGTATGGTAGAACGTCGAGGGAACAAGTGTTCCATCAGCACAAATCGTTGGGTCATAGTGATATGCGGGCCCGAGCAACACGTCAAGGTAGTAGCTATCGATCGGTTGGTTAGAACAGTAGTTAACATTACCTGATGTGAGTAGCTGTACATGATCTTTTCGTTTCTTTGCAACCGAACTCGTGGGAAATGTACCTATAATAGTTCAGTTGAATGAATCGAATCTCTAAAACCTGCTCATTTCTGAATGGCTTTTGAAGTTGAATAATGATGCATAAGGGTCTAAATAAAATACATATTCCGAGAACTTATTATCGGGTATTGGCTCAATTTTGCATACTAAAAAACAACAGAGGGGTCAGAAGTGGATAAAAAAAGGAATGAAATGATGCTACTAAGCTTCGTAAAAAGAACCTGGTGGAAAAAGGGAAGAATATGGTTAAATAACAGCAAGGGGTTTAAAAATTAAGTTGCAATACGGCGGGGGAGCACCTACGCCAATGAAATCGACTCCGATGAATGATTTGGGTGGTTACTTAACGCAACTAATAGCATCAAGCAGATTACAAATTGGTGTTGAAATACTTTGACTTAAATAATACTACAATCCAACGCTCTGTTTAGTTGTGTTGCTTTCTTCTCACAGTATGTCTCAAACAATTGATTCCACTCTGGAATCCATTTGTTGCCTCTATCACCCCAAAGGGTATCAAAATTTAGCTATAGAAGATGAGAACATTCAAAATTTATTCCCCAGAACGCATCCAATTATAAAAGCCCGGAAAGTGACTTACGATTTGCTGGCTATAAAATAGCAATGTAAGAATCAAAGTGGCTTGGCTTACTTATTCAGCATTATTTGAGGAGCTGTTTCAACTAGTTACTGTGATAACCTGGGTTGGGACCGGTTTTATACCTTTTTGCATCCCAAAGGCTTTTCATTTTTTATAATGACCCTAAAGTAATTATTGGAAGATGGTTTAAGAACAAAATGGCATTCGACCAATAGTTTGTAAATTACCATTTGTGATAGCCTAGATGAACTCAAATCTGTAGATTATCAAAACAGCTTATGTCGGATGTAGAGCACAAACAATGATTGTCCGCTGAGGTAACCATACTAATTACAACACCTGGAAAACCCACACAGCCTAAAGTGAAACAATCCCTAAGGTAACTCACTAATGACTCACATAACAATGGCAAATAAGAATGTAAGTCAGCAAGCACATTAGTGCACTACATTTCAGCGATATATTTTATGCTAATGTTACTACAAAACCTCAGCAGGTGAGGTGCAGTCCTAACCTTCGATATTTTGGTTGATAACAGAGTTACTGTAGTAACAAGCCAAAGGGTCCATTGATTATATTACCTAGAGATAAGTGTAAACTGAATAGATGAGCCTATTGTACAGTGTGAACCACTGTTTACGAACGTTTAACGATATGCCTAAAAATTGATCACAATGATAGTTTCAATTCATCCTTGGCATTCTCTGTTGTAAAAACGGTAACTTCCATTTTCCTTGCGAGGATACTTTTTATGAGGATAGTAATGCTTTTGTCTTTCTAGTTTATGAGAAAAGAGTAACAGTTGGTATGAGAGCATTTTTATCCTAGATTTTATACTGTCTTAATTGATAAATAACCCATCTGATAATCTGTAAACTGGGTGAGACTAAAAGTTATCCCCAGGTGTTATAGGATTCTGCCTGGAAATATATGTTTTATGCCTTTTGTGTATATATTCTGGAGCAAAAACCGCAATTTTAATTCCTTTTGGATATAATTTGAAGCCTCAACTAACTCACTGTGATCCGTGAGCATCATTTATCCTGAATAACTGTACTTACTTTCCATCTAAGAAGTGGAAGTGTAGCCAACACTGCACATGAACTAACGGTTTGAAACACGATTCATTGATAGATGGCATTGTAAAAACCATCCAAATAGTTAAAATATTCATACAAAACAGAAAATGTTGGTATTTCCACAAACAACTGGACAATCTATGGGGAGCACAATAATATCTGGGGATAACTTTTAGTGTCACCCCTGTAAACTGCATAACATCAGATTTGAGCAATGCACTATTACTTATTTCAGAAAAGTGAATTTTGAGCTCATCTCAGTGTAACCACGTTTTCATCTTACTGGAATAAAGTTGACCAGATTGAAACGTGAAAAAAACTAAAATTACGAACAAACTGTAAGAGCAAGCGCTTAAATTTGGAATGTAAACTTGCTTGAAAGTAAGGTGTCGATTTTCCAGCCAAATCTTTGTTGTAATTACTGATAAATAATTTATCCATCTGTTTCATTAAACATCTCGGACTAGGCCTTATCAGTGCATTAAACCTTAAGCAATCGCGAACTAGTTGATCAAAAGTTGCCAGTTCCGAAGGCAAATTGTTAGCTAAGTGAAGTTGCAAAAATTCAGGTAATGTTGGATAATGGTCGGCTTGACAAAGACCTTTCAGTAGTTGTTCAATCACTCGAATTTTCGTCCCATTATTGTCATTTTGACTTTTAAGTAAAGGATTAGCGCATTCTCTACTGTGAATTATTTCAAAAAAGATCAAACCAAGAGACCACACATCGGCTTCTATCTTCACCCAGCATTTATCAGAGTTCAATGAACATTCTAATTTCGATGGATATCTGGTGTGGTTACACAGAAACAGAAATACTTCAGGAGCAGAATACACTGGATTGTGTAGAACAAAATCAATTGCATCGCACCATTCTGTGCCATAAAATATTCCATATCCTCCTATTTTGACATGCCCATCAGGATCAAGCATGATCATTTCAGGTGTGAGACAGCTATGAACCAAACCATTGTCATTCATAAAAGCTAGTGCAGATAGGCATTCGTAGAAACGATGTAATAGCCAGTTAACATTAGTGACAGGGTCACTTAAATCATAAAAGCTTGTACTGTAATACTCAGAAATAACTGATATTATTTCTCCTTTTTCTCTAACGGCGTCAAGGTATCGACATAAGTTAGGATGTCTGATATGTGATAACTGACGAAATCTTGCGTAGCATGTCACTGACAGTGGTAGTCTAGGTAAACCATTGACATCAACTTCAGTTAGACTGGAGAGCGATACAGGAATTTTTGTGACACCGATTGGAAATCCAAATGCAGAACTTTTCAGAACCGGTTCTCCCATAGACCAAAGCTGAAGTATAAAAGAAACTTAAATAAAAATTTCCATACATAAAAGTTTAAGCTCAACAAGTAAAATCAAAAATGACTATTAGTGTGAAACAAAACCTCGCCCGGTTAACTAGTTCACTAGTTACTAGCCGGTCCTAAGCCCGGGTAAAGAGGGAAGGTTGGGCATAGGGCTAGCAACCCTACCTCGTAAAACAAATCTAACCGCTAAAGAAACTTCAAAGCACAAACGAAATATAAAAAATAATAATAATTAGTGTGAAGCAACGCATTTTAATGTCAGATCTTGCTCTATGGTTAGGGAGTGATCAATGTGAGCATAAGGGATGATGATATTACAGGTAACGGGAAAAATTAGTAAATCCATGAACTGATTCAGCAATCCGTTCACAAACTGACACTCATGATGATTGTCAACTGACCAAATTAAACAACACCTTGAGCTAAATATGACATCAGTAAGTTCGCTTGTAATTCAAAATCTGCTAGTGGTTCTATAGCTACAAAGAAAAATGTTATTTGATGAACACGTACTTATTCGTACATAAACTACCAGATATATCCCACGCCAAGAGGCAGTTAAGAAGGGTTGATTCATTCAACCTTGACCAATTTTTCCATAGTAAGGTAGTTTAACTAATGACTGCACCTTGACTAACATTAATTCCAATAAGATGTTCATTTGTGACCAACCTAAGGCAGATGTTCCTCAAGCGTTTCGGTCTCACAAAACTAATTCTACTTTCTTTTCCCAGTACCTCTAAAATACATCAACTTCCGAAATTCCCACAACAAGAAAGTATCGACCAGCCTCACATGATTCCAACAAACAAAACCAATTTAATTCTCGTTCGCTTCCTTTATCTCTCTTGTTATCCCCTCTTTTCATTACTAGAACTATTCTTCCTATAATTTATTTAATTTCTTATCCAAAGACCACTATGAATGATTCAGGTCAACAAAATGCCTGTGTTGACAACTTCCCATCTGAGCATTTAATAACTGACTGTCGGACAAAATCAATGTAGAACCTTGCACACAGGTGCATCGGCTCAAGTTGCCACACCTCACAGTAGTACACAAATAACAGATGGATAGAAAAACAGTGATAACCAAGGAGATACAGTAGTGTCAGAGAATAAACAATCTGAACATAAAGGTTAGTGTGAATATTCAAGCTTTAGAAGATTTCAAGGAGTGAATACATCCGCACCACTGTGACCGCCTTTCAACCATGTCACCAAGAATCATCACAACCACTGATTTCGTTCATCTCGGCGACCACAACCAGGCAGTCTACATCTTCCCAGATGACTCAGAACAACAGTAAAAAACCTCATCTGGTCTTGGTCTGGCCACTCTGAACCCCCTTCCAACCTAATCCAACTTCTCCTAACATCCACGTCTAGGTTGGTGGCAGTGCCTTAGCACACGCAGTGTATGTCCAAGTCATCTTAATCGACTAAAGTTCACAAACTCATCCATCGACTTGCTTGTCGTGTCTAGTACGCTTTCCCTAACCTCAACATTGCTCACATAGTGACTCCACAAAACGCGAGCAATGATGTGAAGACACCTATGATCATACAATTGTAACTGCCACATGTCTTTACTTTCAACGATCATATCTCACAGCCATATAACAGGACAGAACGGACCCCAGACCAGTATACTCGTCGTTTGCTAGATGGACAGTCGGTGCCACAGGTGACCCATATTGGAAAGTGCCAAACGGGCCTCCCAGCTGAGATTTCGTTAGCAACTTACCCGTTTGGGCTGATGGAACTCCTCAAGTAAGTGAAGTGATCCACACAATCCACCACTTCACTCTTTATCAATAAACTGGGAATCCTTGCACACCAGTCCTCGAGAATCATACTACATTTCACAGGTGCCAGAGAAATCCATGCCAAACATGCTCAACTCGTTCACAAGACCCTGCATTGAATCAGAGTCTTAACCTGGTAGGACAATATCGTCTGTATACTTCAAGTCAACTAGATGACCTCAAGGAGTAGATCAATCCCTGTGAAGTCAGACGCACCTACCGTTATGTCCATTAATACGTCTATAGCGAATTTAAGCAGGAGCATTTAATGTGTGAAACCTATGCCGAACTGAAAAGCAGACCCCATTAACCTGAACTATAGCACGGGTCACGAATGTGAAACATGCATATAGGATCCATGTGAGGTTATTCCCAAAACCTTATGTAATTAATGTGGTAACTCCAAGGATTCAGATTACGAGCATCAAAAGATGGAATAGCTAGTCCCATTTGACTCGCAACAAAGATTATGACGCAAGTAAATACCTATTTATGACACCCATCCACATCGACCAACATGTGAATTTCAAACAATTTTACCTTAAACGTCAAAACATTACGACACTTGTATCAGTGGACCAATTCATCATCAGGTAGAAGGTCAGACCAATAAGGAAAACATATTGAGTATCCACGAGATTCTACGCCAGCAACAGAACAATGGTGATCATTTCCTTAGACAACTTGATGCAGATCCCCCCCTAATTTCATAAATAAAGATATTGCTTTACTTAGTGGGTACCAAAATGAGCCAACGATGGAATTCGTAAAACCCAGTACCAATTAGGACTGGTGAGGACTTTCACGCTACCTGACCTTTATGAAAACGATAGTCCACGTCAGTCAACATCATCTTGAGATCAGGTATTATTGCATAATGGTCAAATTTATCACATTTCACATCAGCACATCAAGATACAAGGTACAAAAATTGAGGTATGAGAAACATCGATCATTGTCACTGGAAACTAAGTGTCATATGACGATTGTGCATGTCAAGCAACCGTCTACATTGACATGCCGTACTAAGGGAAGTTGGATTAGGTTAGAAGACGGCCCGAAGTGACCAGACCAAGACGGGATACCAGTCTATGAAGCTTCTTATTGTTGATGTGAGCCAGGAGGGAGTGGTGTAGACTACCTACCTCCCTGAGACGATATGAACCAGTGGTCGATGACTTAATGATATGGTTGAAAGGCGGTCACAGTGGTGCGGATGTATTCACTCCTTGAAATCTTCTAAAGCTTGAATATTCACACTAACCTTTATGTTCAGATTGTTTATTCTCTGACACTACTGTATCTCCTTGGTTATCACTGTTTTTCTATCCATCTGTTATTTGTGTACTACTGTGAGGTGTGGCAACTTGAGCCGATGCACCTGTGCGCAGAATTCCACTTTGAATTTATGTGTCTGAAATAGAAATAAGATGTGGATGCATCTGAGCCACTGCGATAGATTCAGCTAATGGCCCATGTGGGACACAGTGGTGGTTAGACATGTGTATTATTATTATTATTATTATTATTATTATTATTATTATTATTATTATTAGAACACAAAAATGGTACAGCAAGGGCATCAAGAAATGCACCACACAAAATAGTATAATAACGATGTGAAGACATGAACGATGGGAAGTGGATAAGTAAGAAAGAAAAACGATAAGAATAACAGTTCAGTATGGCGCATTCGAAACAAAAATATTTATTACTTTTGAGCAGCAGAAGATAGGAGGAAGCTACGGCATAATAGCCACTGTTTGGATTCTGAGTCATATCTGATAATATTTTCAGCCCCTAAGTTGCGTGATTTCTTGGACCCCACCCATGGAGTTGTGATGCACCAACAGATCGTAACCCGATACAACTATCCTTCATCGAACGGCGTCACATCATACAATGAACACCCCTACACTCCTTCTATCCAGTTCCGGGGCTCTCAAACGATGAACGGTGCGGAAGCCGTTGGGATGACATGCGTAACACATCTCCAAGCCCTGAAGCCGGTGTTTCAAGATGACTCCACTCATTGAATGACAATCTCCATCATGCCCAAACACGCTGTCGTACCTCAGAACTACTTACATGGTGTTGTCTTCGAATACCCTAACCCTACGGGGACAATGATGGTAGAACAGACAGAGTCGGCGTCGCATATCAGCTCGGAGACCAGGTTTCATAGGCGTAGAGCAGAACTGCCTGCACCAAAGCGTGGTAAACCCGACTTTTACAGTCACACTAACGTCACGACGGCGCCAAAGGTGCCTCGCATTGACGTATGCCACTCTGGCTCTCGATATGCGGTTGGGATTTTCACCACGCACCCCCACCAACACACACAACGACCCATATACACACACTTTTCGACTGCTTCCTACGGCTCACCATCAAGTTTGAGCGCAGGCACAGGTTCATACTGATCTTGCAATAGTACTTTGCACTTCAGTGGTGCGAAGTACATACCATACTTACCGACACTAATCGCCAACTGATTAAATGCGGTTTGGGCAGCCTGTGAGCTATTGCACAGCAAAACGATGTCATCCGCATATTCAAGGTCGGATAGTCGTTCTCCGGGTAGCGGATCTACACCACCATCACACGGCTTCAGAGCTGTTTCAGGTATGTCATCGGTGGTAAAGTTAAAGAGGAATAGAGAAACTGGGCAACCTTGCCTCCCCCACTGCTGGTTTGGAACTATGGAGATAGGTGGTTGTATGCCTCACTCTACCTGAGGTGTTATTATGTAGGACTTTCAAGAGGCTAATAAATTCCTCAGGTACCCCCCTCTCCAACAGACAACTCCAGAGAACAGCTTTCCATAACTAATTGAAGGCAGCCCTAATGTCGAGAAACACAATGATTGTTGGTCTGCAATACGTGTGGCGATGTTCAAACATCTGGTGGGGGGTAAACACATGATCAAAGAATTTACGGCCTGAACGAAAACCGGCCTTCTCCTTGCGAATCATTCGCTCACGTGTTTTGTAGCCTGCGAAGTATGATAGTAACCAATATTTTCGATGTAACTGGTAACTGACTAATACCCGGTGATTGTTACACACATAACGTAGACCCTTTATAGAGATGGGCATAACGATGGTTTCATCCCACAGTGGTAGAACACTTTCAATCTGCCATACCTTCTCAAATAGTCTGGTCAGTTCCCTGACTAGAGTCGTTCCTCCATAATTAAAAAGGGCCTAAGGTAAGTTGTCTGGGCCGAGTGCCTTTTGGGGTTTCAGAACTTGGAGTTCCTTATGGACCTCAACTTCGTTAGGTGGGTCAGTTTTAACTGACCATGGAGCATTACACACTGAATCTGACAGTGCTGGAGCCATGCGCCAACTAAACTGCTTTTTGAAGTGCCCTTCCTAGGATTTCAAACGTCTTTTAAGATTGTTTATCGGCGTACCATCTACCTCATAGACAGTCTCACTGACACCTGGCTTCTATCTGCCAGTGGATCAAATGAACTGGAACACGTTCCGAATACTGCCAGATGCAGCTGCTGCTTTCATCTTACTCACGCGTCCTAACCACTGAGCCTCGGTCCGTGAGCAAGCGTTGTGTAATCTTTCGCGTAAGAATCTTACGCAGACCAATGTACTCGCTATCCGCTGAGCATCAAGAAGTCGCAGGGAGTTCGCAGAGACCCAGTGTTTGCTAACGGGACGTTCCGCCAAGCCGCAAGCAGCTCCACTCGCCATTTTCATGGGGTCCTGCAAGTGCAGTAAATGGTCGTCTACACTTTCTGGAGGGTCAGTAACCAGACTTAAAACTAGCTTGAATTGGCATTTAGCTGTAATTTTAGGTGCAACTAACTTGCACCTGTTTAGGACGACAATTTTGATGACCAAAATGCAAGACGAGCTTAGCACACACTAAACCATGATCAGAGTCAAGACAAGTACTCCATATGGAGCGGCAGTCCTGTGCGCACCCACGCCATTCGTAGCTGGTTGCGATATGATTTATTTGAGTCCAAGCTTGAGTGGTAGAGAGAGGATGCCAAGTAGCACAACGGTGATGGTTGGTGCTGGTTAGAAATAGGTTGTGGTCTTAGTAAAGCTGCAGAAGACGATCCCCATTATCCGACCTGCATACTCATTGGTTACCTAAACAACTCTCCTCAAAGTCTAGATGCTCGACCTACGCATTCAAGTCTCAAGCTAGCACTACAATATCTGTTGAGCACATTTGTTCGAGGTCACTCGGAGATAGAATTCATCCTTGGTCGCATCCGGGCTGCAATACGTTGCGGCACAGGAAGAGATGACAAAGACATTTTCTTGCTAGTTACCTCTTACTCGAGATGAACCTTTTACCCTAACAGCACACGGACGACTGTTGATGGGGATTAGGCCGAGGTAGTTCAGATTCGTCTCCAGTGCTTAGTGCGACGCCGGTTACCGATGCCACAAGGTCCCCGGATAAGTGCACAAGAAACATACTTTTTGAGCTGACAGATGGTAAACTAATTCGAAGCCCTTCATCGGAATCTTGCATGAGAGTCTCTGAGATGCAGTATGTATCAATAGCAAGGCTTTCCAGAGTCCTAGTCAAACTTGCCTGTTGTCCGACCTGCATCAAGGTGCGAACGTTGCGAGTGACGAGTTCAAACGATATGCCTGGTTCCAGAATAGCTGTGCCAGATGTCGCACTGGAGGACAGCTTTATGGGGGCAACCGTTTAGCAACATAAAACGGTACAGGCAGATCAGAAGTCTAAGCAATGGAGAGCAGCTGGGTAAAGTGAAGACAAAAGTGAAAATGGTAATAACAAAATACAGTTAATATGTACAAACAACAATATAATAGCAACAAATAAATCGATAACAAAGTTCTCAGTGAGGAAAGCTTCAGTATTCGCATAAAAATTGATTAGTAGCTTCGAAAATTTCATTTTATACTGTAAATTCTTATCTTATGTTAGGGCTGGGATACTGCCTGGGCGCCTTGACCGGAGCATGCGTAGCTTGCATCAAGCAGTCTGTTAGTATAGCTTCATCAACTCATCAACTGAACGATCTCATGTCGCTAATACTCTTCGTCTGACTTCTTTGTTGGTAATGTGGTGGTTCCACGATACACAGCCTTTATTAGGCAGGAGACGGTGATCGAATGCCGGAAGTTTATATTTGCACCACTTTTAATGGTCGCTTCACAATTATACTATAGGACACCGAACTGCCTCTCAGTGAAATTGACAACTAGATTTCTGCACTACATGTAGCTTAAGTTGCTAAAAGCTGTTAGTTCAATCAAGTGTATCTGCTAAGAACTGAATGTAGTAAACTAGTCAGTCATCATTCAACCCCAGATAAAATCAGATGAGTATCAGTCCTCTGAATCTCACCACAATTGAAAGAGCTGCCTCTAAATCTTGGTCTATAGCAACCTAATAATTAACTGAAGCTCAAGAAAAACAAACTTGAGGAAAACCAACCAAGTTGTAGGTATTACCGAGGATGCGTTTATTGCATTTTTTTCTGTTTGCCAGGCTTCCCAAGACTAATAGACATCCCAGTGCCAAACTTTTACCATTTTTCATGATCAGGAAATACGACTCGACTCCGAAAATTGAAAAGTGTTGTGACAGTATTTGATTGTGGAAGGAGTGTCAAGAAAGTAAATTAAGTTAACCAACACCAACTACTTAGACTCACGTTGCTGTGAAAGTTTTATGGAAAGTGGTTATGAGGTGAAAACCAGAATTATCCCCCAGAGATCTCTATTAGCATTCTCGTTTAATTCGCTACAGATGCACTGATGAATGTTGTCCATATTACCCCCCGAATTCACAAAAATTAAGTTACTTCCAACAAACTATGTGGTTGACTCAGGGTATGCATATGACATAGACTTTTTAGGCAATGCTCGAAAAATCCAAGGAATTCTGAGGACTGGATGAGAAAATCAAAGTGTTATTGTCATCTATCTCAAATCTATCAAATGTAGGATGAAAACGTAAGGACTGATATGCACAGAAACCTAATTTCAGTATGGCGAATAATGTGTAGTGTATTGCTGCCTCTTATTTGGAAAAATGTATCGAAGTTGATAAGCTGGCGGCTGAAAAATTCACAGCATACAAAAAATTCCTTTCAGCACTTTCTAAAGTATGCCATCTGTAGTAATGGTGATATACGTGACTGTTTACCAAAGAACAAGCCTACTTTTCATGAATATGCTCTGTCCTTCTCTGTAACTACGATTGATGTCATGGTTGGGAATAGGACAATAGGCAAGGAAGACAATCAGTCAGTTTATGGACCTTCAATGCCTGAGATATCTTAGAGGTGTCGCGCATGCCAAGCCAACGCCTATCCAGACATGGAATGTTAGACAAGATAGCATTGGGTTGGATGAAGGGTCACGCTGGTCAGACCAAGACATAGCACCAGTCCATGAAGAGTCTGACTGCCTGTCTGAGGTGTGACGGGACATGGAAATTACCCATCTAGGGTCCCCGAGACGACAGTAATCAACGGTTGGAGACTCTTGGCTACATGGCTGAAAAATCAGTCACAATGATGTGGATGTACAGTATTTATCGCCCTTGAAGTCTTGAACATAGCGAACTATCGACTGATTATTCTCTTTTCTAGTACACTTTTGCTCAATATCACTTTCTAGGCACTTTTTGTCCACAAGCTGATAAAAAAAATGTGGCAATTTGAACCGAAGTGCCTCTATAATACGTTCTAAATCGATAGCTTGCCAACCAAGCTGTGCAACTCAACCGAATATCATGACAGATACACCTGAGTGACAAATTGTTATATCGTGGTTTTTTCTAAGGGCGAAAACACCAACCTCTATGTATCAGTCACGACATATGTAGCTTACTACAACGAAAGTTCCAGGGCTTTGCCACCGATCTTATTACTCTTGAAGTACAAGTCCGTACAATATAGCTCGTATAAGGGTTTTAACAGAACCTGCCGGTTCGGAATATACTTTACAACTCACTGCTCAACGCCAAAATAACCCATCTTATGACGCTGTGCTCCTATGCGAATAATAAGATGTACCGTAGTATCCCTACCTTAATTAATAACACGTACACCTCAGTTATTTGAAGACCACTAGAACAAAACATAAGCAGTGGTGGATATTTGGAAGATCTTTACTTAGGAACCCTTACTCAACAAAAATAAAATACCGGGGATGGAGATGATAAACGAATTATGTTTATGACTTACTTAGAAAATTAGGGACTGGATATTTTTTTTAAATAAGAAGGAATAGTCAGCTACATGTAGCTGAGTTACGGCGCACCCAAAATCACAATCTAGAAACAAATTAGTGCTCGTACAGAAGTCAACATACTTCTGATAAGTCAAGAACAAAGCCCACTTTTGCTTCAGCAACCTTGAATTGACAAAGTTAACTTCAGTTTATGGATAACAAACTGCCTATGACAATACCCAGCTAGCAAATACTTTGGGAGCACTTTGAAATTTTTGGGCACTTAACATTTTGGGGTTACTCCTGACGATGCATCGTCGCGCCCGGAACTGTCAAAAAAACTTCAACAAAAATTCAAAATTCGTCAAACTGCACCCAAAGTCTAGTTCAAAAATCTCAAAGTGCGCCCAAAAATGGGAATATATTTCCGCTGACATAGAACGTCATTAAAAAAGGCACTACAAAAACACATTTCTTAATGCACTGGAAGTTTTAAAATCACTGACAATCTACTTCCATGAATCACAGACTTTGTGATGAAGATCCATTTTAAACTATTACTAACACCTGATAGAAGTAAGAGTCGTAATACATACAAATCACGATTTCACGCTATTTCTTTAGGAAGTATTGAACCAGTTTGCGTCATGAGATTCAACATAATACTTGTTATAGATGCGTTAAGGAAGAATCGCGGATTCGTATATTCAGTTTAACTATAAGTTATCCCCAAAACGAACTTGGCTGGTTTCTATTTGCTGTCGACCTTGAGTTACAGAAGTGAAGCCAGTTTCTCATATTTAATGGCGTTCAGGTAGTTGTTGGAGGGAATAGGCCTTAGTGTACATTATATGCCTCAGCAACTGGAACATTTTGTGGTTTTAAGAGGTTAAAATTGCCATCATCTACCTTTCGGTTGCAAGCGGTTGATTTGTTTCTTTTGTAGGCGAGTATGTAAAGGGAAATTGGAATTTGTATTCAGGGAGCTAGTTACTGTATGTCAAGATGGGTGACAATGGCTCTCATCCCATAAGTTTCTAGCCTTCATTGAACACCACCCAGGACGAATGTGGTTCGCTTATATTCCGCCGACCAACAATATCCAATACCTTTTTCCAGCTAGTTTAAACCAGTTAATTTCTTTTGCGCTCTTTTCAGGTCTCCAAACTTCAAACTTCGTGTTGTAGAATCAGTGTACGGCGGTTACTTGGGTCATGCGTCTGTCTTATTGGAATACGTCCTGGGTTTGGAATGGTCACAGTTATCTTCCCGGTTCCGAAAAACCTGGATAGATAAAAATAAACGATTATTAATTAGCCTGGTCTCAACTTGGTATTACTGCATTTTATCTGCAGATGACGGAAAGCTTCTTGAGTACAGCCCATTATTGACGTAGGACTCAAGGTGTGCGTCTAACCTCCTTTCAAAGTATCAGGGGATGGGGCTGTAACAATTGCTGGAGGGAGTTCTACAATTTACAGACTCTAACCTCAAATGAGTTAGCACGGATCTTTGTGCGTGCCCCCCCACGCTCTAGTCCTAACGGGTGACGCCCCAACTCACGTTTCCGAGTAAACCTTAGAAGAGATCTATTAGGATAGAGAGGACAACGGGCGATGTGGTACATCCCGATCATATCCCCTCTGATCCGCCGGTATTGTACTGGGTGTAGCTTAAGAGCAGCTAGGTGGCCTGGGTACGGCTTGTGCCTTAACCCAACTAATTTCTTTGTGGCTCTCCTGCGTACCCGTTCTAGGATGGGTATGTCGTTCAATTTTGGGGACAGTCCTGAGAAACGGTTCCAGATCTTTGGTGGATTCCGATGCAGTAGGTCTTCCCACACGCTTTTTGTAGCTCCGGTTAGCATCACGGGTGGTAGGGTGTTGGCTAAATTTAAGTGGTTTTTCCTGGGAATGTGGTGTGGGCGGGGTCCTCAAGTGTCGTGCCATCAGAGCTGTTCATATTGGTTACAAAAGAAGATTGAAGAGATATTCGGTGAAATTATCGTAGAGGAAGTGAGAAAAAATCAAGGTGAAAGGAAGCGGAAAGAAAGGGAAAGAAAAACTCAAGTAGATTCACAGAAGATTATAGTGATAGGGGGAACCTCAATAAACAGAGTTAGACTGTGAAGTCAGAGCAGAGGGAAAAAGCAAGTGAGACTACAGGATGGATTGTGACGATGGAAAAAGTAAAGCCATTTGCAGGGGATGACAACTGGATGTGACGTCTAGCGAAAGTATAACGCCGAGTCGTGTTCACGATGATGGTACGGGCACAGGAGATTTGGTATGCAGTTATTAGTGCTGGGTTGCGCGGAGTAAGTAGGTTGTTTCACCCTAGTCGATGTCCCGGCCGGATGAGCGCGAACCGTCACCCGCTGCGTGCCTGTCCAACCTCTTCTTCAAGCCGTCAAGAGGCTGTGCGTTCCAGTGGCCGCAAACTTTCAGTGAGGAAAAATGTCAAGGCACACGGGTTTTTTCCGTTTATGGGCGTATATATTTGGGTTACCACGAGGATCGCCACAGTTGCCCTTCGCAATATTCCATCGCTCGGACCAATTAGCATTTTGGAAGCCATTGTCAGGTCTCCATGTAACCTACAGTAGCTGGGAGAAAACCCGCACATCCTTCAGCTTATCCTCATGGGGTTTTCGCCTCATTGTCACAGTACCTTCTTCTCTAGCCTCTGGACTATCTCTAGGATGATGGCATCTCTCTCCAGTCGTGGCGGACCATTAACATCGTGGACCTCAAAGTGATGTCGTAGGTAGTTCTTTCATAGCTTAAGGAAGGGTTCTGGAGTGAAGGCACCTAACTGTCTTGGTATGAGGTGCGTTACCGAATAGGCTGTGGAGGCTCTGGATAAGTAAAGGCTTCTGACTTGTCAGTCAGTACTAGTCCCACGTCTGTCTCTGTGGTGGTGTGAGAAAGTTGAGTCCACAGAGAGAGCGGGATACTTTTTGAGGAAGGGTGCGGAGAAACACGCTCTGGCATTTATCCAAGTTACATCCCTATCCGTTATCATTTGTCCGCCCCTGCAGTAGTTTGAAATCGCTCTGCGGAGCACCTGATTCCGCTCCAGGTTTTACGGCTGCCTATAGCTTGACATTACAGGCATGAAGTGAAATAAAGGGAGCCGAGACTCAGTGGGAGGTCATTCACAAAAGTGAGAACAGCAGCTGGCCCAGAACTGCTCTTTATGACACGTTGGATGAATCTATCCTCCACGTCGAGAGATTCCTATTGACTTTTGCGCAGGATCCTCTGCCGTCTAAATGGTCCTGCAGCCAGAAGAGCACCTGATCTTTAATTCCCAACCCTGATATTTTGCGAATGAGGATGGTATGTGACTGTCTGAAGTACTAACCAAAACCAGGAGAATCGTATGGACATGGATGCGGTGGTCGCCTAGTACTCTTATCTTGTCGAAGTATGCCCTTATATGGTCGTTCACCGAGCTCCATTAGTCTTGGTAGCGCTGATCGAATCGCTGTGGGTTGGCGGCACTCCTGGCTCTGCCTTTCTCCTCCTTTAAATATGGGGGACAGAATAGCAACGTTTCCCCTGCCAAGGGAGCATGTGTTTGCCCACGGAGTGTTGAAACGGATTACGCAGTGGGTCACATAAGTGACCCACATACTGTTTCAATACAGACGACCAGATGTCGTCGCATCTGGGCATTTTCCCGCGCGAAGCTTTCACTGTTTTTCGAGGACCATAGCAAAGGTTATCTGTATCCCATATGATTCTTCTGCATAAAGCGGTGATTAAGGTTGCTCAAACAGTTGAAGATTTCGGTTGGATGGTGGAATATTTAGCTGTGTGTCGAAGGTAGAGCTAAAGGGCTTAGGCGGTCTCCAGTTCAGAGAAATTCTCCCCATTCAGGCCCTTCATAACGCAGGCCCAGTGGCCGCAGGGTTTTCATACCTCCATGAATCAATGTAGGTTATTGGGGGTTCGCTTCAGGCTTCTGGGTAAGGTTTGTCTGTAAAGACCTCCGTTCCACCTGACTGGGATGTTGGATCGACCCCATAGAGGTATATATTCCCCATGATCTGACTCTCTTCTGGAAATCATTCATTTATGCCATGCTTCTCTCTCAATTTTAGAGAGGCTTTCAGCACCTAGTTTGAGCCACGAGTTTCACTTCTTTTGAGTCGTTATGACTGCTGGGACGTTTACAGAGATAACCCCTTTAACGATACCCGTTAGCAGTTCCCAGTGTTGATTAATCGACAGGGTAATCCACTCCTAGGGATGTGGTGCTGTCGACAGATATTGGTTCATCGCCACTTAGTTTGTCTTGCCGTGGTTAAGGCGGGGAGGAGATCCTTCCCGTGGTAGATGTTCACTGAGCTCAATATCGAACACCGCCATACTGTGATCACTGCTATCGATGGAGTTTGAACCTGAGACTTTTGCTGGCAGATGGTCGCTGGTAACAAGATAGTTCAGTTTGGATGATTTTCCACCTGACCGGCAGCGAGTGTCACCGCCAGCATCCTTATGTAGCCCAGCCTCTTTGATGGTGCTGAGTAGGTTCCGGTGTCACTTACATTTTAAGGCTGCCGTTTCCCGCTCAAGATTCATAGCCGAGGCATTAAAATCCTTCACAATGATGACCTAGTCGCATCCCGTAGATATCGTTCTGGATATTACTTCGTGAAGTTTCCAATGCCGTTCCACTTTGCCGGTCGAAGTTCTGTAGACTCCCTGTCCCTTCAGGCACTTGGTGAGCTCAGCTGTAAAGCGGAGCCAGACAAAGTCTAGGAGCTCTGATCGCAAAGTTTCATCGCCTTGTTCACTTTCGGGCGGTTGCTCATAAACACTACTACTTCGTCTCCCCTTTTTGTGTCCCCTGTCTCTCCTGAACAGGCGTGAACCGCCTGTGTCCGGGGGTAACCAAGTTTCTGTCAGAATTACGATCCTCTGAACAAGGTAGAGATGGAGAGATCATCGTTCCGCCATCTTACCACCAAACACTCATGCACTGCTGTTAAGACACTTACAGATGCTCTTAAAGACATGAAGTGTATTCATGATAGCGGACTGTACAGGGTCATGCGCAGTGGCGAACGTTGTTACCGGCCAACCATTCACAGCGAAGACGCCCCACCCATGTTTCTTCCAGCAATGGCTTCTGAGGGTATTATAAAGTTAAGGTCAGTTAGAACGTCCTGTCTATTTAAAGCAGCGATCGCTTCAGAATGAAGAGGGACTGTCGTTTTCTGTTATTGCAGTGTTCTAGACCGGTTTTCACAACAGAAAATGTTACCGATGGTGTTGTTCCCTGCTTTGCTCCAAATTTGCAGCATTTTGGTCAGAAGCTCTGGGCACCCGAAGTTAATGACCATCAATCCGCGCGGTGCCAGCGTCGTCGGCTGTGGGTGAACTGGAAGCCGGAAGACCTCTGCCGCCGCTGCCTCACTTAATCCTCTCCTTGCTGGTAACCACTGGCCCTGTTTGACATCATGAGTAATAACAGTAATATTTATTTCTGAATATACAGGCACATACCATTTTTACCGGCATGAATAAGTTCGTGTACAAATTACATTCATCTTCATGGAAGGTAATCTGAATCCCTACCCGTTGTCGCTAGAAGATATGTGCTGCATGTTCATATAATGAAATATCCCGGCAGAGTAAGTGTGCAGAAAATTTACAAGTTGGACAAGTGGAAGTATTGTCTTCACATTAACAAAAAACCAGGTTTGTATCTAGACAATACAGGTATTACCTGGAGAAAAATAAAGCTTGAAGCTAATACTTCCATTGTAACAGTTTCTACTTTTTGCTTGAGATAATGAGAAGTTTATGAATTGTTTACATATTGTACTTCATTGACGATTCCAGGACCGTATAATTCATCCATGTTAACACCATACCACAACAAAGATTCATAATCTTGATGAATATTATGACTGAAAGCCAAATGTCTTCACTTCTCCAACTCCGGCGTCCAGAATCAATAGACTTGTTTGAATGCGCCAGACGGACTTTGAGAACATCTTGTCCTTCGTTTTCATGACTGGTGACAGCCTCACAGTTGGTAAGTGTTAGACTTTGCTGGTCACTTTTATAATGAGTTAATCCTAGGTTTTGATAATTAGTAAGTTGTATTCTGGTGATCATTTTTTATTCCTGCTTGTTGTAGTTACGTATTCTGAACCTGGTAGAGCTGATTACCCTCCATGAATGGTAGTTTCAGCCACGATCTGTTCCTTAAGTAATTAATTTTCGATGGCAACAAAGCCAACGTTTAGAACTGAATCATTTTTCCATAACGAGAATGAAACAGACGAAGCAGCAGGCGGGGGAAGCAAAAATTTCAACAGAGAGTGTTTTCTATGCTCATAATTCTCCCTACTTAACTTCCCTTGCTACGGCCTTCAGTGTATATCCTTTTTCCATAGAGTATTTAAAAATATAACTTTCGTGCTGTCATGTGGTGTAGGATTTCAGTTTTTGATTACCACTTTGGGTGGGGCAGAATGTGCAGTTAGTTTGAGGTGGTAACTTATGGAAGTCTCCTGAACGCTTCGTATGAAAGGTCAGTGTATGTGTGGTGGCTCTCATCATACATTAAGAGAGCCGAGTATACGAAGTGTCGTGAAAGAGACTGTTGGTGTATTTGATAAGCCGCAGAAGTCACCAGATGATGAGAAGTCAGCCAGTAATCGACCAAATTCAGAGGTTGATTTGGAGGCCTTCACTTCAGCTGGAAGTGTGTTCCACAACTGAGAGAATTTGACGGTGAAGAAGTTTGCGCACAAGCAGGACTTGAACGACTTCATTTTGACGCTGTGGGCGTGGTTGCGCAGATCGTAACAACTGTTGTGTTTGGACTGAAACTCACCACTGGCTGTAAACGTGTGTTTATGTAACACACTAAAGAATAGTGTCAGGTTAATTTTGGGTCGTCCCATCCAAATTGTTTCCAGACTTATTGTTCTGCATCTGGAGCTGTAGTCCTGTTTGCAACCGTGTCCTAACAATCTAGCTGTGAAATACCTTTGGACACCCTCTATTTTATGTTCTTCTATTATGCGGATACCACTCAGTATAAATGGACAGTATTCTAACAGTGGACGTAAGCACGTTTTGTAGAGTAGCAACTTGACCCCTTTGAAGTAGAAGTTACGAACTATGCAACCCATCAGGATCCTAGATTTGCGGGTCTGTGATGCTACCTGTTCAGAAAATGTGAGGTCCCTTGAATATCTCAGTCCAAGGTCACATGCACGTTTAAGAACAGGAAGTTTCGTAGACTGAAGATGTAGTTGGATATCCACCGATGGAGCACCAAAACATATCCAGCCACATTTACCCATATTGAACTGAAGTTTCCAAGCAGTAGACCATGCGGATTTTATATCGAGCTCCCTTTGTATTAGTGCTTGGGAGTGGGATAAATTATCACGGGTGAATGTGTATGCAACTTTTAGGTCATCAGCAAACAAGAATGGTTTACCGTATGTAAAGCAGCTGCAGATGTCATTGACGTATAAAGTAAAGAGAAGAGGGCCCAACACACTGCCTTGAACAACACCAGAGGTGATTGGCCCAGGTTTTGGAGTGTGTGAATCTACTTTCATCACTTGAGTGCGATCACTGAGGAAAGACTTAATCCATCCCAATAGTGGATAGTCAATTCCCATAGTCATCAACTTACTTATTAACAGCAAGTGATTGACTCTGTCGAATGCCTTTGAAATGTCTAGATAGAGTACAAGGACTAATTGGTGTCATTCGTGCATAGTGGTTATGAAGTGAAAGAAGTCAAGATGGCAAGTTATACAGGACCTCGATTTTAGGAACCCATGTTGACTCAATGTGATGATGTTGCCACTAAGCATGTGCTGAAGAATGCTTTCTTTAATAACTTTCTCCATAATTCTAGAAACTACAGGCGCAATAATTATTGGTCTGTAGTTACTGGCTAGTGTTTTTGAGCCAGATTTACATCTAGGGAGAATAAATGATGTTTTCCATATATCAGGGTATGTGAAAGATTCCAAAGAGAGAGAAGATATTTTAAGTAATAACAATGGAGTATCAGGGCCACCAAATCTAAAGAAATGCGGTGATATTACGTCTGTGCCAGCGCTGCTGGAGCATTTTGGCGTCCTAATGGCTTGGTGAATATTAGATTATGTGGATTCAACCGTATCTATTGTCGTTAGTTGAGGAGAAGAATAGCTTTTGAAAGTGCAGACCGCACCAGTGTCACACGAAAAATTTGTAGGTTCCAGCTAACTAACTGCAAATGAGTCGCTGAATATTTCACACATATCCACTGGATCATTATAAGCCTTGGTGCCACGGATAAGAAGAGGAATTTTCTGTCTTGTGAAATTCAATCGTCTTCTGCAACATTTAGTGTTGCGGCCTTATTACATGTTGGGCATGTAGAGGTATTTCTATTATTATTCACTTTGGCCGTTTTATCGAAAGCAGTTCTTCTCTTGAGCATGACTGGAGTATAAGCCGACTCACTTATGCTGTTGGAAGAGGAATCTGCTTTTGGTGTCACCGACATTTGGGTATTGTTGATGCACTGTTGCACAGACAGTCGTTTCCGTGCCTTTTAACATGCATTAGCCTTACCTAGTTGCGTATGTGATTAGTTGTTTGAGAATCCAGTAGCTTTGTGATGACGTTAATAACAAAGTTATGGTACATTTACGAAATCACTTTAAAATGTAACACAGTTTCAAACGTGCCGCTTACTCCTCTACCAATGTGCCGACTATTATTTTGGGCACACTATGGATAACCATGGTTGACGGTCTCGGCGTGTGGGCGATCCCCGAAATATCTTTCTCGCCGTCCACCGCCGGCTTGGTGCAGTCCTGATGCTGGATAACGGGTTGATGACAAATGTGTGTGTGACAGCAAGAGGAATCTTTTAGCCTCCCTAGAAGTGTTCAGCAGCACCATCATCGATGGAGGCCCTCCTTGGGGTAGATGGTTGCTTTTGTAGAGCAGACACAGGTTTGCCTCCAGGCTGCCTGGTCCTAGTGTGTAGCATGCCGTTTCCCGTTGCTACTTGTCGAACGATTTCTTTTCCTCAAGAAGACTGTCAAGATATAGAGGAACGTTAAACAAGATGACAGATTTCAACCCGCCATCGGCATCCTTGTTATCATGTACTACAGCTGAGTTTCATGGATGAGTTCAATTTTCGAAACTAACCCATTTTTCCGGATGTACAGCAGGGAACATGGCTCGAGAAACTTCACGGCTTGAAGTTGGTGCGGTCGGTTTTACCTCCGGCCGCCGTTTGTCCATTTTTTGACGGCTCACAGGTACGCTTTCCCGTAGAACGATACTAACACTCTTGTTTTTGAACTGGCACTTGCTATATTGGTTTCCATAGGTGCTGGCATCTGAGTCGCCACTCGGGTGTCTTTTACAATCTCTTTAAGCCAGCTTGTAGAGAGGACTGGCCTCACAAGGCACGGTGGGCAGATATAGCAAAACCACGTGCGTGGGTGATGCGCCATGTAAGCGTAGTACTGGTCTGGTATGTGTTTATTACATTGATGGTGTACCCACTTGTGGTAAATGATACACTCAAAAGCCGCATCCCCTTTGGCATTAGAGGGACTACGAATGTGGTTATTATCCCCTCGGCAGATGTTTTAGTCAAGGGCTCGCTTTTTCTTCGCTGTCGCTCCCCTTTTGTGGCTTTCGAAGGTGGGCCAGGGCTTTAACTAGGTGTGCTAGGAGGACTTGCTCCTAGCTGAACGGGAACAGATGTGTTCCGAGAGTTGTGTGTGACGGGGATTCAATCTTTTTCAGGGACCGGTCCTCGTGGTTTCACACCTCTTACCTTCAACTCTAGCCACCACCAAGGAAAAGGAATCAATAGTTGGGATGGGGCCTGGCTCCAGGTGTCTCTGGGACCAGATTTAGCTTAAACACTGCTGCTACTCATCTTGGCAGGTGGTTAAGAGGAAAATGCAAGATAGAAGTGCCCAGGTCAACGAGGGAGTAGGAGGACCATGATAGTTAGGGCAAGTCGCCAACATTACCTCCTATTACTTAGCCAACAGTAATAATAATAATATATTCCATACGTAAGTTACATGAGGGTGAACCAGTTTACAGATTTGATAATTTTGGTAATGTGAACTGACTGTTATGTACAATGTCAGGCTATACATTAGATACCGTTATTCATGGCATATAAGAGATGCGTCTAGAAAAAGAACGTTAATGCTTCGTAGGCAGCAAACGGATAAACACCAACACAATTGTTCGTCATACTAAAGCAAGCTCAGATAGAAAATGGGCATTATATTAACGGCGGGTAGTACAGCAGTGACCATGGGTTGCGTGCGCTCGTTATAGTTTTAGATGGCATAGTGCACGCTGACAAATGCAATTACTATGATTCCATATGGATGAAGGACTGGTTGGGTAAACCTGAAAAATGAATAACAAAGGCGAGCGTCAGGGTAAATTTCGAACAGGAGCACAACAAAACTACGCAGAGTTATATCAACCATGATGCGTGAAGGTGAGTTCATTGTACCGACAACAAAATTTACTTGAAGAAGCATCCAAAACCAACTGTTGAAAGGTAAGCTTATGGCGAAGAAGATGAAGGTGCATACGAAATTAGTGGAAAGTAAACTGAAACCGAAGATATCACTGTGGAATAGAGAGGATAGGGGATTTTGGACCAGGTATTCACTTATGTGTAGAAAACCTATGTACAAAAGTTCAATGAAGTTACAAACATTCAAATAAAATTCATGGTTTTTGCTGTAAAGGTAACCACACTTTATAAAGTCATGGGAGAGGGATGACCATGGGGTTACCTGTTGAGTGCTGCCGTATCAAGTCTATCAGGAACCATCAAGGCTATGGAGACAATTTGGTGGTGCAGGGTAAGCCGAGCTCTTAGATCTGACGAACATTTTTGGCAACCTCATCCTTTTTACTATTCTTTGTCGCCATAGGTACAAGAGCGGCAGGTTTCATAAAGAAACTGCCATACACACAAGGTTAGCTCAAGTTTATCTCCCTACCATCATGCCTCTTGGTCAGTTATCTCCATCTTCCAATATTTTCACGTTATTTTTTCAATATTTTTGTGCTACACTCAATAGAGTTGTTGGTAATGAGGATACTTCTTGCTTACTGTCAGCTGGCTGAGACCGTGCATACAGTGTTGACTCAATCGTCGTTCGGTATGTGCCACATATCAGGCAACACATAACCACTACGCTTTCACCCATGGCATGGTCAAGCTTGATTTACGACGCAAAACTGACTTGTATTACTGTACAGCACAAAGATTCCTAGCCTATCACAAAGAGAAAAGAGACAACGGTGGGTGGATTGTTGATTTGTAGGAGAGGTTGAGAGTGGCTGGACTATGGCAGCACTGGGATGACGAACAGTAACTAGCATCAAACACGATTACCGCGAATTCGCACAGAGTAGCATGTATGTCAATAAAAATTAATCACCGTTTGATAAATTTGTAGTGCACTTTCCTGGCACCAAAATATAACTAGGGCTAAAACAAATAGTTTAAATTAAATTAACTGAATAAATCTCTAGCTTGTTTCCGGATGCTTAGGATGTCTTAAGTTTTGTTTAAACGAGCATGCATCCGAGCAGGCTTGGACGCCATTTCGCGCTCCACTGTGCTGATTACCACGCACGTACTCCGAGTCCCTAGTTCAGCCTTGCAAGCCAGATAAGTTGATTAAACGTTTCCCCCATTCATTATTATTACATTTACTTTAATTAAATACATAGCTCCTTCAAATACATTGCGTATCAGTTCCTCTGATTTGTGTTTTGTTATCGGTACTTACAAGCTAGGTAAGGTATTGGTTAAGCAGGTACTAGAGCACATCAAGTTAAGGAGGGTTGATCAAACGTTACGGAATTGTAACGCGCACCCCTACAAATGGGTGACCCCGAGTATCACTTCTTACTTTGTCTAGTACCTTTGTTCTCTTGCGTTGATTTGTCTGGCCTATTTTCCCATTTTTGTCACGATCTTGCTTTTTTTCCACTGCACTCCCCACTGGTTATGTTTGCACTGTAATTCTTTAAATTATCATCATCGTGCCCCTCTAATTCCCTTATCAATGGCGGATAACGACTCGACCGCGCAGACGGCCGTAACCCTCCACCTTCCCACCTTCTGGACCCACGGACCATCTGCATGGTTCTCCCGTGTAGAGGCTCAGTTTGTCTTGAGACACATTCACTCACAAGAAACTAAGTCCAACTTAGCCATCGTCGGCTTACCGTAAAATGTGATCGAAGACGTCTCAGACGTGCTAGATGACCCAGCACTGAGTCTTCACGATCGCCTCAAAACCGCCCTTATCAAACATGTTGCACTTACTGACCAGCAGAAAGTGCAAGAGCTTATCAGGGATGTGCATCCGGGTGATCGTAAGCCGACGCAACTGCTTCGTCAGATGAAGCTGCTGATTGCTGACTTCAACATTGATGAAGCGTTTCTCAAGCAGCTGTGGTTACAGAGGTTACCACAGTCGGTTCAAGGGATCCTTGCACCCTTCCATAAGTGTCCCTTAATAGAGCTGGCGGAAGCGGCTGACAGAGCTGTGGATGCTACGAAACCCAACACTAGTATCTCAGCTGCACTGTCTACTGCCACGTATTCGTCCAAAAGCCCACATCCTCCTTCGGCTGTTGAGCCAACAAGTTTCGATGTTATAGCTCACATCTGAAATTGTATGAGTTGTGCAGCATCAGGAAGGAAATGCGGTCTGGTAGTTCTTACAACGGTCGCATGTCTCGCTTGTGCAACAGGTCTGCCTACCGTACCTGTAGCAGGCGTTTCAACTCGCGACAATCCCCACCTAGGTTGTGCTGGTACCATGAACGTTATGGTGCCAATGCCAAGGGATGCACTCGACCTCGCACCTTCGAGGCTAACCAGGCGGGAAACGTGTGAGCCAGCACGTGACGGCGACTAACGTCGCTGGCGAGCCACTTCCATGTCGCCTCTCCTTCTTCACTGATCGACATTCTGGGATACGCTTCCTAGTTGACACTGGGGCAGAAGCTAGCGTCATCCCACCTACGAAGGAAGAGCGTCTGCGGCCAATGTCTCTGCAACTTCGTGCCGCCAACGGATCGCCCATCACAACCTGTAGTCGGAGATTCCTCGGCCTCAACCTTGTATTGCGTCGTTACTTTCATTGGGTTTTCATAGTGGCGAATGTGACCACCGGTATTGTCGGTATGGATCTCTTAGAGCACTATCAGCTGCTGGTAGATGCTGGCAAGCATAAGTTGATAGATTCTACCACAACACTCTGTCTCCGGTACTGTCGCAAAGACGCAGTCGCCAGTCGCTTTCAACTGTTAGGGCGCTCATGCTCTGTTTGTCTAATGAATGCTCTCTCAGTCCACGATAAGATGCCCGGTTCGACCTTGCTTGAGTTGTTAGGCTGACTTTGGCAGCTGCACTGTATTTCGAAGTTGTGGGATAAGTGTCTGTGGGGGTGGTTTTCTAATTTATGTTGGTTCATCTGTAGATTCAATGCGGTGCAATATCCCGAAGCTGAGGATAATGAAAGATTCCCTTTGGTTATGACCATTGGAAGCTAGAAGCCCCTCGGTATACGTCCCGAATGTCACTTTCAGACAAGATTATCTGCGAGGACGTAAATCCAGTTTGAGACCATTTAGACACAGCATTATAAAATGTATTATTAATGATGGTCACGTACACGATGACCCCAATAAAAATTGAGGGAATTTCAGTGGCCACTACCCTGCCTCATCAGTAGGTGAAAGTCTCGCGTTTTGGATACGGTGGCCAGCGATGCCTTCCTCTAGGACCAAAACTGTGGGGTTTGCAGCAAAAAATACTTCTGCGGCTATCAACACCCTGAAGTTTCGTTTTGCAGATGGTCCGGGTGGGATACCTGTTGTTGTCTTTAGAAACTGAGGTAAAGATACACCTCTTTCATCCCTAAGCTTATTTCTCTTGTCTTTCAACAGTGCGTGCCACTCGTTCTTCTAGAAAAATGCCCACATTCTTCTCTCATAAATCCGGGCAAACTGAACAGTTGGATAATTACCGTCCAATTAACATAACGCCGGTGGCTTCCAGGGCGATGGAGAGAACTAGGAATGATGATGTTGTGGATTACCTGCTCGAAAACAATTCATTATCGACCTTTCAGTGTGAGTCTCTAAAGACCAGAGCCTGTGATCCCTGCACAGTGAATTATTTTGAATCTATCACCCGAAAGCTTGACGCAGGATTTTTGTTGCTGTACCGTTTTACGGCCTCAAAGAAGCATTTGACGAAGTGCCCCGTCGGGGGCCGCATGCAGAGCTTGGGCCACGCAGTGTGGCAAATATTTCATTTAACTGGTTCAAATCATTCCTTCGTGAACGTTCTTAGATCGTTAAATTAAGTTATTTCTTTTTGAACTGTGGATCAATAACAGGTGGCGTGATGCGAAAAGGTGTACTTAACCCACTTCTCTCCTATATGTGCTAACGACAGGTCAGGCGTGGAAAACGGTATTTTTATGCTAACGACCTTGGGTCGTTTGCAACTTCGAGTACGATACATTTACCGAAGGTCTATCGGCATCTCAATCTGGCTTATACAGTCCGCTTGACCTGAATAAAAAATAATAATATATTTCATGCGACATAAGTTACATGAAAACAAACCAGTTTACTGGTTTGATCATTTTGGTAATGTGAGCTGACTGTTATGTCCAACATGAAGCTATACAATAGACACCGTTCTTTCGGGTACATAAAAGATGCGCCTAGAGCAAGAACGTTAGTGCTTTGCGGACAGCAAAGAACGAACCAGATAAACACCGGCATAATTGTTCATCATACTGAGGCAAGCTCATTTCGAAAGCAGGAAACATTTGGCTGTTGTTTGAATCTTCCAATATTCCTAAAGGTAGGCCGGGTAATACAGCCGTGACCTTGGGCTTTGTGCTTTTGTTTCATGGTCTAGATGGCATATTGCACGCTGACAAATTAGTTTACCAGGATTCCGTATGGATGAAGGACTGGTTGGGTAAGCCTGAAAAATGAATAACAGAAGCGAGCAACGGGCGAAATCTGAAACAGGAGCACAAAAATACTACGCAGAAGTACAATGACTATGGTACGTGTAATTGAGTTCATTGTACGACCACGAAATTCACTTGAGGGGGTCTCCAAAACCTACTGTTTATAGATAAGCTTATGGCGAAGAAGATGAAGGTGCACACAAAAGTAGTGGAAACTAAACTTCTGAAAGGTCATCAGTTCGTGAAACGTAAACTGTCTGACGTCAGGATTAGGCCTGATAGACCCCGGTCAGTGCCAGAACTTCTTCGCAACAGCAGAAAGATGCACTCTCAACAATTGTGTTGCTCGGTAATTATGCGCGGGATTCCCGAATGTTCGGGTACCGATACCGCCGAAACTATCCATGACATAAACCGGTGGAGATATATTGTCAGCAAACTCCAAATCGATGTGGGGGCCGAAAGAATTAATCGTCTTCCAAGGCCGGCTCACCTCTCGACCATACTTACTCCCAGGCTACTCCAAGTAGCCCTTGATTCTCCGGACATGGTTAGAACTACCTTGGAATCCTGGTATAACGTATCTGATACATTCGCTAGAGAAATAAAGATGAGCGGGTGCAGACCCAGGGAACAAAGGCAGACTGGGAGGCGATTCAAGCGCTTACCGTTGGTCAACGCACATCCAACGACAGAACGGTTGGACGATGAGCAAGAGTTTTTATCTACCTTATACCAGATAGAACCTTGCACGAGTTCTCAGACAAAGATATCACTGGATACAATAGCGCTTGGTTCCACCGCCCTATCAAAAAACTTGTCAGAGCCGGCCATTCGGAGGCTGGCAACTCACCCTTAACTCAACCGGTTTCTGGGACCTTCGCCCTTATACCCTTATTCACTGTACCTACAGCAACGTACGAGGCCTACGCTCCAAGGCACCTGAGTTAAGGTTATTAGTAGATGAGGAAAGTCGCAGCATAATGGCTTTCTGTGAAACATGGCTATCAGAGAACATAAAAGGCGAGGAAGTTCGCATATGACAGCTCAGCCTAGTCCGAAAGGATAGACCGGAGGGTCCAGGAGGTGGCTTAGCTCTTTGCGCCTGCCCATCCTTAAAGGTCCATGAGATTCGGTCCCATAGAATTGGCATTAAAGATGTCCTCCAATGTGTTAGTAAGTGCCACGGAGGTCCCTGTTTAGTTGGAGTTTTATACCACCCTCCTGCAGCTGATGCCACGTCAAATAAAATGTTAATACAGTCCATTAAAGGAGCCCTGGAACTGAACTTCCCACGGGTCCCCATTATGGGAGATTTTAACTCTCCTCAATTCTTTACCATAGAAAGTTCATCTACTGCTCTAAAAGACTTTCGGGAATTTTTACTGAAAAACTCCTTGACCGAACATGTTTCCTAGTGTACTCGCTGGGGCCTGACGGTAAGGCATCCGACTAGATTAGATTTTCACAAATCAGTTCATTAGGGAAACCAACTGGAATGTTTTCAGCCCTCTCGGCCTGAGTGACCATGCAGTTATCTCCTTCAATATTTCTGTATACAAGCCACCCGTTTTCGATCAGCCTCTGGTCAGGAAATACAAGAGAACTGATTTCGAGAAGGTTCGGCGAGATCTAGAAGGTTCCACTTGCTTTAATTGCGATGACCTACTAGATCTTGATGCTAGATGGGGTCGGTTGAAGAACGTAATCCTCCAGACGATAAAAGACAACGGTCATCTGATTCCAAGAAGAACCAACAACCCTTCTTCTCCTGGC
Source organism: Heterobilharzia americana (assembly GCA_944470555.2). Taxonomy (NCBI): domain Eukaryota; kingdom Metazoa; phylum Platyhelminthes; class Trematoda; order Strigeidida; family Schistosomatidae; genus Heterobilharzia; species Heterobilharzia americana. Next base: position 39,771,008 of record OX104134.1, read on the forward strand.
TTAAGTCAAGCATGCGCAAACTAATACGGCGTAAACGGTCTTCTTGGAATCTATAGAGGTGCACTAATGGCCCTTTTGTCTGTCTAAATTATAAAGATATCCATAACAAATGTACAGTAAGGATCAGAAATGACAGAATACACCACCAGACACAACTCTGTAGAACCCTGGAGGGGAATCATGGGATAATGTACTCGTCGATGAAACAGAAGGGCTACAGTTCACTAAGTTTACAGGACCCCATTAGTTTGGAGATTCTCTATTCCAACCCCAAAGTTGCGAACCTACTAGCTCATGAATTCTAAAACAACTGTCATTTGGGGGGCAAACCCCGCCACTGTCGGACACCCGTATCGCGGAGGGATTAAGTCATGTAGAGTTTAAACCCTCTGTAATTATGGAAATATTAAAGAAACTGAACCAGAATAAGCCTCCAGGAATCTATGGGATTCACCCAAGAGCGCTCAAAGAGTGTGCCGAAGTTCTGTGAGCCCCACTAGCAAACCTCTCCAAAGGCTCTTTTCTGGAACGCAGGTCACCCTCTGATTGGAAACGGGTGGCTGTCGTCCCAATTTATAAAGGTAGAAACAAACTATTCGCCTCCAACTACAGACCGGTCTCTCTGACCTCTTCAGCTGCGAAGGTCATGAAGACAGTCAAAAATGACTCGCTTCGTGACCACTTACTTCAGAAATCAATCTTTAACGACTGCCAGCATGACCTTCTTCCAGGAATGTCATGTAACACCAACTTGTTGATAGCTTGGAATAGCTGGACACTCTCTGTCAAGAAGAAAAGCCTATACACATTGGTTTACTTGACTTTTCTGGGCCTTTGACAGGGTAAATCGTGATATTCTTTGTAAGAAACTCCAGCTCATGGGTGTACACGGAAAATTATTAATCTGGCTTAAAGATTATCTGTTCACCAGGGTGCAGTCAGAGTTGGCTCCTCTCTATCTAATTGGTTTCTGATGCTGAGTGGTGTGCCTCAAGGCTCCATACTGGACCCACTACTGTTTCTTGCTTTTATCAATGATCTATCAGGGATCTTTACTTCACATTCACTATTATATGCTGACTATATGAAGATTTGAAGGGTATACAGGAACCAACGGATGTTTCGATCTTCCAGGAGGACATTGCGAAAATTCTTAATTGGACTACAGAAAACCTGCTTCCTCTCAACTCGAAGAAGTGTCGAATCACGATAACTGACAAACATAAAAGCAGTCCCAGTTCTTACTCTCTGAGTGAAATAAATATCTGTCACTCTAACATGGAACAAGATCTGGGAGTTATACTAGATGGTACATTAGGAGCCCCAGTTCACCGTCGCCTTGCAGCTAATAGGGCTTATGGAATCCTAGGGTTTCTCCGCGAACCTTAGGGTGTCTAACTCCTTCTCTTTTCATCACAGTGTATGCTCTATACATTCGTCCTCATTTGGAGAAAAGTTCGCTTGTAATGTCCCCATGCTTGAAAAAGGACATCGCCATCCTAGGACGAGCACAGAGAAGGGCTACAAAGAAAGTGATTGGGTTACGGCACAAACCGTGCCCAGACCGCTTAGCTGCTCTTAAGCTGCACCTGGCACAATACCGGAGGATCAGGGGGGATATGATCATGATGTACCACGTTGCCCATATTCCTATTCATCCTAACAGGTCCCTTCTAAGCTCTAGTCGGAAGCGCGACCTGAGGCGTTACCCGTTAAGAATAAAGCTTGAGGGAGCGTGCATAAAGACCCAAGCTAACTCATTCGCAGTTAGTCTGTAAACTGTGGAATTCCCTCCCTTCAGCAGTTGCTACAGCCCCACCCCCTGGTGCCTTTAAAAGGAGGATAGACGCACACTTCAGGTCCTACGATACCGATGGGCTGTACTTGAGAAGCTTTCCCCAGATCAGATGCAGTACTACTAACTTGAGACCAGATTAATTTATCAATCGTATCTCTACCCTTTCAGGTTTTTCAGAACCGGGAAGATAATTGTGGCCATTCCGAACTCCGAAAGTATTTCAATAAGACAGACGTAGAACCCAAGGAACCGCCGTTCACTGATTCTACAACACGAAGTTTGAAGTTTAAACTGAAGCCGAAGATATCACTATGGAATAGAGAGAATAGAGGATTTTGGACCAGGTATTCACTTATGTGTGGAAAACCTATGTACAAAAGTTCAACGAAGTTACAAACATTCAAATAAAATTCATGGTTTTTGCTGTAAAGGTAACCACACTTTATAAAGTCATGGGAGAGGATGATCATGGCAACTTCAGTGCAACCACGGAAAATATGAGATTCTGCACCCCGGATAAAATTACACGAGCTTAGCACTGCGCTTAAGAGGCCACGAAATTCGAATACTGACTAAGGTAGGTGATCAAGATGTTTAATATTCTGGCAATCCTAACTTGGCTGAGCGTGTCTCAGCCACCGTCTCTGGAGCTGGAGGATTATCAGGCCACTTTCTGAACAGCTTCCATACAGAACAGGCCGAACTGACCTCTTTTAAGTTTCGCGTCGACGGACATTGAAATATGGGCCACTAGTTTTTTTCTAGCATGAATAATGTTGGCAAATCATGACGCCAAGTTTAACTAGACAGTTATGTAGATCATATGGATAGGTGCACTATGCTGTTTAATAAAGGTCGTCTGAGAAACAACTTCATTCTCTTGTGCAAAACGCTTCATGATCTATCATACTATTCTTCCTACCCGACTGGAGATATGCACCGTCACATGACCTTAAAAATTGTACATTCATGTTGGCGGAAGATAGTTGCAGTGAACAGGTCAAATGCGAATTCTTCGCTACATGCTGCAGCTCGATTAGGAGTATTCTTTCGGTATCCGTGCGTAGAAGTACTTCTGTGTGGCAGTTTAACCAGCTCATCAACCTACTTTTGAGTTCAAATGATATCTACAGTCCGTTTGTAGACTGCTGTGTAGGACCTTAATGATAATGATAATGACGATTATAATAATTTATTCCTAAAATTTACAGTTGCACACCATTTTTATGGATGCGGTTATACCAACTAGCGATAGGAAATCTTTGGCAATATCTTTTAAAACATTTCTTACCATCTTCTTTTCATCACCTGTAGCGAAAATCATCAATTTGAAAGAAAGAAAGTGATTGTGGCTGGGGAATAAATATGCGCGTATCTTCTTATTAAATAGTTCCTGATTTTGGACGGTGAAAACCCTGTTTGTTTAGCGATTTCAACTTCATTGCACGACCTGCATTATCGCGGTAGGATGGCTAATATCTGGTTAATAGCACATTCACCTGATTCCAGAAAACTTTGAAATGCACTCAGTTGTATTACCGGAAATAGTCCGCTCCTGGCTTTCCTCGCCGACGTCTTTGCATTAAATTCTGCAATTTTTCACATCAAGACTCTCGTTACGTCACCCTTCACGCTGAACTTTTGTTCGTATTAAGAAGCATATTCAAAGTGTTATGTAACTCCTTATCTCTTAGATTCTCATTCAGACATGTCAACTGATTTGCTGCACTGTTTGGACGAGTAGTTTCGGTGCTATACTTTGTTAGCATTTTGCGTGTGTCTAATCTAAGACACCTTGAGGCATAAGTGCGTTGGTCCGTGACGAGATTGTTTATCATCCTTGACTACCACTGGACAACCTATAATTTCTATCACAAACATGCCGCTGGTCCATATTCTTCCGAAACAAGTTCCTTCCCATCAAATTACGGCCACACAGTTAGTAGCCACTGACAATGTTATTGTAATCGCTTATTATTGATAAGATGGGTGACTTTCGTCCAACTATCCCCGCATCTGCACCTAAGTTCCTTTTTATTTTCGTCTCATATTTTATTATTCACTGGCTTTAGAATACCATGAGTTATTTCATCTCCTGACATCTGCATTTCCGGTGTTTTCCTGATAGGCATGTTCATAATGTAACTACTGCATAGCGATTGTTTTGGCACTTCAGCCGAAACTTGACTCCACCTGGAATTGCGTCTAGAAATTTTAGTGATGAATGCTTTTTTGTCCAACCGTGCAAATTCTTTGCCCCCCGATGACTACCCACCTCATATTAAAGCAAACTGAAACTGACCTCGTGTGGAGCACCTCTCTCTGAGCACGATGAGTGGTTTAGTGATCAAACTTTATATGTCATCGGCCTTAATATGAAAATGAAATGAAAGAATGAGTTACGTCTTTGAGGTAATTTATTCAAACAGCTCTCTCTCCAGCGACACGAAACTAAACAATCGTTACATGCTGCATGACATCATGCAACTCTGGCCCTTAGATTTCAAATCTGTTCACTCAACAAGTATTTAAATCTGGTTTCGCATGCCATTCGTAGACAGCATGATTTATTGAATGCTTGTATGTTTTTAACTTCACCTATGCCCAACACTTCATATGCTAAGCACTCCTACTGATTACGTGACTCATTGACTATAGTTTTGGGACTTAATCGTTGTTGTCAAGCTACTGCTCACAGGGAGTGATGATACCCGTATTGCTCTCCACTTCCTTTGTGTAACAAATGGTTTGGCCAACTGTTTATGACTTTTGATATCCACACTACCCCATACTCCAGAAGACTGCATATGGTGTGCCGTTTTGTTCATTTTGACCTTTATCAGCTTCACTGAAGACAAAGACATTCAGATATTATTTGCAGTGGCATACGCTCGTTTTTCTTCATCCGAAATACATTACCGTTGTCACTATGAACACGATTCAAGGCTCTACGCCTATTAGACGTCTTTCCTCTCTAGTTAGCTTTTCGTCGTGATTAATGCAACTTTTTTTATCTCGACGTTTCTTACCCAGTTTTCCCTGTTACCTTATCTTGCTGTTACTGTCTGCTACTTAATTCGAGTTATTTAAGTTCTTCGTTTCACCATTTTCTTTCTTCCTTCTAGTTTACCTGAACTTCCGCTTTTCCCTTTGTCGAACACATATTTGTCCTGTCTCTCGTGGTTACCTTCTGAGTCTCCTCATCTCTTCCTTTCAACGAGTCCAAACAATTGTCCGCAGAGGTAACGTTGAAATATTCCACCTGAACCAGAGTCTCAGAACGTATCATGCCAGGACCTAACCACCCTTTTGGTTGACCTAAACCACAGAGGATGTGTAGCCAGATCTGCATTGGAATCCTCTAACGACCTGGAACCGTTCTGCAGAGTATGGAGGTGAGTAGGAAGAGATTAACTTGTTTGTAGAAGTTCGTAAAAGAGGTACTGGGTTCCACGTTGGTGCGATCACACGCAGTATTGTTCATCGAAAATAGGATTTGTCCTGGCGCGAACTTGGCAGACGGAAAGACCAGTCACTAATTATTCGGACTTCTTATATACCCACGGGCACGAGACCAAGGAAGAACACGATAGCGTAGTCGGATGGAGTGGTATATTTGGGTGGTTGTGCCAAGATACCAATGCATTCCAACTAACTGGTTACAGAGTCGATTACGAGCAGTGCAGCATAACACGACAGCGTGCCAAATGGCGAGGATGCTTGACCGGGTGCCTTCAGCTTAGCGAGTCCAGTTAAACTATCAAAGCCAGCATCAATGTTGAATGTCGTCGAACCCCAGGCTATTGATTTTTGGGAATTATGTGACGCTACAGAAACATTTCGGAAGCATTAAGCCCCTATCTTTCCGCGTGAAAATCAGCTTCATTTACGATAAATTAGATTCGATTACTTACTTTAGGTGGTATATCTGTCTCATTTAGTTTGTTGCCACGACATGAGCCAACGAAAATTTAGTGAATTGCCGTACTGCCATCATACTGGATTGGTTTCACAGATCAGAGCGTCATTTTAAGGGCTTTCTGTAGTTGTGGCTCATCTTGAGGATGAAGATTTCTGACCGAATAGGCAGTAAATAGATGGTGAGCCAGGTTCATTTCTCCCAAGACGCTCTACTACTGCCGGTCTTGGCGATGAGGATTTCATTGCAGGTGGTGAAGTTTCTACAGGTGTTCTTATCATAATTCTTACCTGTGGTCACTTTTTATCTACCCCAGCGGCCAGCGGTTTCTAGAACATAGTGGTAATGTGAAGCCCTTTTGAAGCTCAATACTACGCCAAGTCTCGTCTGATTATTAGAGGGATGTCATCGTCATGTTATTGTCGTCCTGACTCGGTGTTGCCAGGACGGACGTTGTTAATTATCGCAACATAGTTCATCATCAGGCTGCTGAACCACGATATCCTCTCACCTGAGCGAGTGACCACAGGGGAAATTGAAGCACTGCCACCTTCGTGGTTTTCCGCGGTCATGAAGTAATGACTTTTTTGTTGGGCCTTCCTTGCGTCACAATACAGTGAGCAGTCATCTCAGGCTGTGATGACTACAGCCATTCCCGTAAGAACTGGCTGTCCTAGACCCATCCACGTAGGCCCCCCCCACATAAATGTGAAATTTGCCCTTTGCTTTCATCAGGTATACCCTAACATCTTTTACAGCTAAGTTTGAGTATCAAGAGGGCAAGTGGCAAGAACGAAGGTTCTCAACCAACACCTGCACACCGACATCATATCTATAAAGGAACCTCAGCTTCGGCCGGACACTTCTGATGGAGGGATGTATATCACTGGCACGGGACAGGGAGCTCAAGGGGAGGATGAGCGGTTTCTTGCTTAGGTATCCCTTCAAAGACAAGAAGGGTCGGTGACAACGCCCCCATCCAGCTCCCGAAATCTGGTTAGTGCTGCCCCACTTTTCGTCGTATCAAATACCTGATGGGGCTCATGTATCGGTCCCTCACCAGATCTCCTGTCCATAAGAAAATGATAATCGAGGCAGTGTTAGCGACAACCCCTGCAGATTACGACTCCATAATCATCGCTGATGGCTTGAACACTCCGTTCATCCTCTCATAGACACAAGGGAGGCATGCCGTATCCTTTGGCCAGAACCCGAAGAATGCAATGAAGGCTGCTAATCTCCCACCGAAAGTAGGAGATGCCTCACGTTAGGGGCCTAACAGAGATGTTGCATATCCGAACTACGTCCTGACCGACGGCCATCTCATCGAAAATGAGTGTCTAACTTGTATGGTCTAAGTGATCATACAATAAAAACCCTCTCCATAATCGCCAAGGGGACTGCAACCGGAGATACCCTTACTACATCTAGGCCAACCATGAGACCAAGAGAGACTATCCCATGAATTCACCATGATCTGTAGGCTGAGCTCGGCTCAGAATAAATGAACACTGGACATAGGCGAAGGAAATAACCCTTGGAGCCATCAGTCGCAAGGTGCCAGAAGTAACTCTGTGACCGTTCGTGTGAACCTTATGGCTGAAGATTGAGACGGAAAGAGCACTACGTACCGAAAAGCAGGCTTGGTTTAAGCGGCATTCACCAAAACAGAGGACTTTAACTTTGTGAACTACAGAGGAATTTGCAGCCGCCGGAAAATAAGATTCTGCTAAGACGTGTTCAGCTACCAATCAAATCCGGCATAGAGGCTTGAAAGTGACCCCGAAAACCGGTATCGCTTCATGCCAGAAAAGAAGTCAACCATCGAAGGAGTTAATCTTATCAGGGGTCCCGAAGGAGGCATACTAAATAGTCTAGAGATACCTGGGCCTCCGAGTTCACACTCGGAAGTACAACTTGGTACTTCTGACACCAAATCTGCACTGATACGATGTGACAGTGATCGGACCATGAATAAACATTTGCCACATTTCAACCACAGAGGATGAAGTATCAGTGAAACTATCCTGGCTCTACCCATGCAAGTTCAGTGACCGCGATAACTTGAAACCACTAATCCCAAGGAACTGAGCTGAGGCACTCACGAAACCAGTCTGTGACACCTTCAAGCACTTGCTGGTCCTGCAGATTTTCCAAAGAATGGAATCACGCTTTTTGTTATTCATCTTCAGGGAGGAGACAGAAAAAGTCCAGGTAGCTGAAGACTGACTGGCCTGCTCCCCATTCTGTCCAAAGTATTAGAAAGCCTGATAGCCGATGGGATCATGGACTTTCTTATCAGGAAAAACACCATCCATACTGCTCAGCACGGCCTTTGGAGCAGTCATTCATGTGCCACAGACTTGTTGACTACCTGTGACAACCGAAGTTTCGGTTGGGGTAGCTGGAAACTGGCACATGTTACTTTTCTCGACCTAGCTGAAACATTTGACAGTGTCCTATCCCCGGTCCCGGCGCACAAGAGTGCGCCAGTTGGCATCGTTGAACCCCTACTGTCTTGTTTCAAGGAGTGCCTAGAAGGCAGAGGACGGGTAAGTGGAGGCCATTGACATTAAGGGTATCCGAGAAGCAGCCCCTGGACCACTTTTGTTCCTTCTATTTGTCAACGATTTGCCGTACAAGATCTTTTCACTGATGACTTCAAAATCTAGAGGGTAGTGAAGGAAGGCACCAACTGCACGAAACCGTGAAATGACCCGCAGCTACTGGAATTCCGGTTGTCTGAAAAAGTCTTGAGCTTCAACCTGGAAAGAGCAAGGCAATGCACATAAGTACCCAGAAGACAAGGACAGCAGGACTCCGATACAAGATGAGTGACCGTGCTGTTGGCAAACTAATCACGGTAAAAGATTTGGGGCTTGAAGTCTCCGATACGTTGAACGCCAGCCCTAACTACAAAAAACGACAACCACAGCAAACGAGATTGTACACTTTCTGGATGGATGGCTTGATGTTGTCACCCCTCACCTGTTCTGAGAAGTTTTAAAATCCTGCATACGGCTGCATTTGGAAGCCATCACTACGGTAGCATCCTCAGCCATCCACAGAAACTCTAATCTCCCCGATAAACACAAGGATCTGCACCAAAATCAGGTGTGGGAGTGAGGGGGAGGGCACACTCCGAAAAACTTATAAATCAGTTCACTTTGGGCAGTCGCAGAAATAGGGGTGAACTTATCGTGACTTACCAAATTGCCCATTGGGCAGCGCACGCATACAAACCAACCTTACTTGCAACATGGTGGTGGTTATGACGGAACCATATCAGAATAACACACCAGAGAGTTAGCACCAAGCTCAGATCTCACTTTTCTCCTCAAGAGTATGCGCTTTATGTAATACCTTCCTGAGCGATGTTATCGCAACACCCTCAGTAGACCCATTCAGATGGCTAGACAGTTGCGTTATCCTCGTGATATACCACAGGTGTAATCAGGTGGCTATTAAACTCATCCACTCATCACTACTTCCTTCCTACTTACCACTCACCATCTCCTTTGTTGATACATCCACACTATTTACTAATACTTCTCCAGTAATCAGACCCACACTACCCGCTTTCACCTTTTGCGTAAGTCACATCTACCTCTTCTCTCCATCTCGCTGCTGCCTTCCACGCATCTACACAGACAGGAGTTACGAAAGACCCCCAATCTTCCCAACCAGTAGCTCCCAAACCATCTCAGTCTGAAACTACAACGACCAAGCCACGAAAATAATCATATCCCCGGGGCAGAAAGCGGAAAAGCAAAAGAAATTCTTTTGGCCACTGCAGGAGCAGACCCAACAACAAAAATCAAGCCCAAATAACTAGAGGCGGGAGGTCGAAGCTTCTCTCGCACTACTGATATTGGGCTTCACGTCACCTGTCCCCTTTTGCATAAGCAAAGCTCTAAAACAAATCCTAAGAGAACATTGTAAGAAATTGAACATACCGAAATGGACAAACGGACATGTCTTTCTTATCAGGGTTATTAGGGCTAGGAATATTCTCCCCGTAGATATCGCATTGGCCACGTGAAACGAACTCATTATCCACTCGAGGTCATATAGTAAGCTTATAGACAAAGCCACTCGGGAAGCTGATACTTTCTGAACATGGGTTCACAAACATAAAAGTTAGTGGTTGACTGATTACAGACTAGGAAACCAGAATAGTGAAACCGTTTATTCAGCCACAACTGTTTGAATCCATTAGAAAACAGACTAGTCCACCTCGCGCCTATTTTGACATTAGTGGGCACAACGGGTCTTGTAGTCATTCTGTGTCTACATTTCAGCATGCCTATTCACAGACACATTAAAACGTCGTACACAACTACACAGATGCTGAAAGAAAGGTCCGGGAGGCAACTTCTAACGATCCGTGGGGTCCAAGTAGCACCTTAATGGCTGAAATAGCTGACAAGACTCACAATGTTATGGCTTTTACGGAGATAATGCAGATGATTTGGAAGCGACTTAATGACAGAAATAAACATTGGCGTCATGTCTGCAAAGCTCTGGTTCTTCTGGATTATTTAACAAAGACGGGTAGCGATAAAGTGGCTACTCAGTGCCGCGAAAATATACATTCCATTGAAACCCTCAAAGTAAGTCCTGAAACTTGAGGTTTCCTAGAAGTATTTATTAGGTCACTGGTTCTAATTACTTTTCCCTGTTTCAGCAGTTTTTGGTAGTAAAGTTTGTAGCTTGGTCTTGAAGAGTGTTCCGAATCTTTCGTACTGCCACTATCATCGAAAATTTCCCTACTGGACGTCCCACCTCGTTTTTTCTTTCGAATAAATTCATTATTTTACATATTTTCCCAACATTCTGGAACATACAAGTGAATATATTAGCTGAGAGTACTAGTTCGTTCAATGTTGTTCTTGTTTCTGGATCAATTTAGTCCTTGTGGCGGGTTAGAAGTATTATTTAACCTACCTTTGTGTGTTTGTATGGCTTTCAACCATTTCAGATAACAACGCTTACATTTCAATTTCTAGCTAGGCTTTTGTTTCTCCAAATAAATATCTGTTGACACTTCCAATACTCGTTGATCCTGTACTAGAAAAAAATTTATTATTTGTCCCTTTGGTTACTAGTAGAACATACGGATTCAGTAGCACGTCTCCATTGCACTCTGTTCTCTGCAGTCTTTTCAACCTGGCTCCACGACTACCCACAACCTTTCATTTCTTCCTCGTACGACCTCCTCCATGTCACCCTCGACTCAGATTTCTCCCGTTTATGGTGATTGGTTATTTTTGTTGATGTTGTTGTTAGTTGAGTATCTTCATCCCCTCCGTCTTCTCTACATTCACTTGAAACCCCGTCCTCGCTGCCTCTTCTGTCAACTTGTTAGTTTTCGCCTGCAGATCTTCGAGTTTGTGCGATATTAGACATAAATCATCATGAGCGAAATCCAAATTTTCTAGGGTCTTTTCATGGGTCAAGCCAGCGTATGCTCTTCTCCGCGCTCCTCACAGTTTGTTACATGATCCAGTCCAGTTCGGCCGACCACAATCAGGAAGATCATCGGTGATAGTGAGCAGCAACCTTGTCTTACTCCTGTCTTCACTTCAAAGGCATCGCTGAGCTTTCCACTATGAATCACTTGGCATGTAGCATCATTTAGCATGTAGCTGTTGAATGAGGTTGATAAAAGTCTATGGCACTGAAACCGTAGTGTTGAAGCAACTGCCAAATTACTTCTCGGTTGATGCTGTCGAAGGCCTTTTCAAAGTCGATAAAGTTGAGGTAGAGTTGAGTTGATTGCCATTCTATGCTCTGTTCTATGATGATGCGTAGCGCAGCGTTGCAATTTGGTTTGGACATGATTTGTACTTCCTGAGGCCAGCCAGCCAGCCTGTTCCGGTCGTAATTTAGAATGCAGAGCACTTTTTAGTCTCCAGGATGATGTGGCCTAATATTTATCTTGAGGTGGACAGGAGCATGATTCCTCGCCAGTCCTTGGAAAGACTTAGGTCTCCCTTCTTTGGAAGTTTGACAAGGTAGCCCTTCTTCCAATCATTGGGCAGGTACGTTCCCTTCCTTGCGAACCTTGTGCAGTAGTGGTGTGGTGTGAGCATGTCCATTGTTGTCTCTGCATCTGTTTCCAGTGCTTCTGGTGGAATTCCATCTGGTCCTGCTGCTTTCCCGAATTTCAGCAACTTTGTGGCATTCAGGACATCTGCTTCTGTTGGAGGGCTTGTGTACACTGGTAGTTCTGCGGTTGCTGGTGGTATATCTGGACGAGTTGCAGATGTTGGTGGTGGTCGATTCAAGAGTTTTGAAGTGGTCAGGTGATTGTTTCTTTTGTTCTCCTCTTTGTTGTTGACTAAGTCTCCTTCACTATCTTTCATTGGTTTCGTCTGTGTTGATCTCTTCCCAGATAGTAACGTGGTTATTTGATATAGTGTTGTCAGGTCTCTCCTACCTGCAGCCTGTTCTGCTTCACTAGCCAATGTGTCGTAGAAGTGTTTTTTTGTCTTTGCACGCACTCTCCTTCACTTCTTTGCCCAGTGTAGTGTTTTATGGGTTGTATTCAGTTCCTCTATTTTTGTTCATCCTTGGACTGCATTAGTTCATCTTCTGCTTCACTATCTTCCTCTCCCTGCTCTATCAGCTTCCGTGTGTCCGTGGAGATCCATTCCTTGTCATGTATAGTTTCTTCTTCCTTCCCAATATGGTTGTGTAGGTTTCTTTCCACATAGCTTTCAAAGAGTTCCAGTGTTCTTCCACGCAGGTTCCTTCAGGGATGTTGCTCAATGTCTCCCATTTTGTTCTGATGGTTGGTGTGAAGATGTTCTTGATAGCTTCGTCTTTCAGTTTCTGTTCTGGGTGTTAAACTGGGACTGTGGTCGTCTATGACCAGCTTCTTTGAAAGCTTTCAACTTGATTTTGACACTTGCACCAGATGGTGAGTGGTGTGAACCTATATCTGCTCCCCTTCTTGATGTTGTGTCGAGTAGGCTGCATCTCCACTTTCTTGAGATTTGAGTTGAAGTCGATCTGATTTTTAGTGTGTCTGGTGAAATCCGTGTCATTTTGTGAATATCCTTGTGTTTTTACACGCTGCCTCGAACCACCAGATCATTAAATGCGCAGGAGTTTGCAAAGAGTTCTCCATTCTCATTCATCATCTCACCGGGTGCTTTGCGATCCATGATGAGTTTTCTTCCTGTGTTGTTCACTCCGAGTTTGGCATTCATGTTATTCATTGGAATTTTGATGTCGCCAAGTGGGGTGTAGTCTTGTCCTGTACTGATTGCAGTTGTCCGTAGAATTTCTCCTTTTTCTCTTGCTCTGCATTATTTGTAGGTGCGTAGCGTAGCATTGTATGATTGTGACTTTCCTTTCTTTTGAGTTGAATCTTTCTGTCATGATCCTGATTGTTTAGGAGATTGGTTCCCACTGCATGAGAGAGAGAGCCTTCGATGCTGTTGGGGACATCATGATAGCCACTCGAAAACTTGGTGTGCTGGTGGTTGTCGTCTGTGTGACAATATCGGAGTAGATTATTGACTCTCCAGTTAAGAGTTTGGAGAGTCGACTTCCATTGAATTGAATCTGCTTTCGCAGATTCCTAGCACTTCTATGCTATACCTTCTCATTTCTTTTGCAACCTGGGCAACCTTGCTAGGTTCAAACATAGTGTGGACATTCCATGTCCCTATGCTTACTTTCGCTTACATTGAGAGAAGAGAAGACACATCGGGCGACTGGTTTCCCGAAGGTTGTCACCAATTGGCGTTATTTTGTCTCCGATTTCAGCGAGGAATAAGTTAATTTTGTATTTCTGGGATGAATGGGTTTTTTTATTATTTAGAAGTAGTATTGATTATGGACTGACATCAGTTGGGGAAGCATTAAATATCTGGGAGCAGTGGACAGCTGTTTCTTCGTAGTATGGGACACCTCAGCAGTGCGCACCCACTACCCGCCTAGTGGTCGAACTCAGGACCTTCAGAATCCTCGGTGAACGCGTTAAGCATTCAGCCGCCGGGTCAGTTTCCAGTGGTTCACGAATTTCCAACTTCTGTCAATTCACGACATAGCGCGACTGTCACCCAAGGTCTTCAGTTAGCATCCACTTCACTTCCGACTGGTTGACCCCGCAGGTCACAGCTTCTCTGTCGTGAATTGACAGAAGTTGGAAATTATGAACCACTGGAAACCGATCCAGTGACTGAATGGTTAACGCGTTCACCGTGGACCCTGAAGGCCCTGAGTTCGACCTCTGGCTGGGTCGTAGGTGCGTACTGCTGAGGAGTCCCATACTAGGACGAAACAGCTGTCCAGTGCTCCCAGATTTTCAATGCTTCCCCAACTGATGTCAGTCCATGATGAATACTACTTCTAAGTTTATTTTTATTTTTTATATAATTTCTCTATGCTTTAAAGTTTCTTTAGCGGTTAGATTTGTTTTCCGGGGTAGGGTTGTTAACCCTATGTCCTACCTCCCCTCTTTATCTGAGTTTAGGACTGGTAAGTAACTAGTGAACTGGTTAAAAAAGCGAGGTTAGAGAACTTTACGTATGAAATTTCGCCAACAAAGCATGAATGTAACCCGCTAGAGCAGATAGTTCAAAATGATGTATTGTATGTTATAAGATGTTAAAAGGTAATCAACCGTAAGCTACAGGTCTTGATATTTTTTTTTTATGATGAAGTTTACTAAAATCTGGAAAACTGCTCTATATTGGTTCGACTGCTGTTTAATGATGAACAACTAAGTTTGACAGACGAATCAACTTAGAACCTTACAAAGAAGTGCATTGGTTCAAGTTGCCACACTTCAAGACAGCATCTAACAAGGAAGCGAAGAGAGAGATGTGTACTAAGGTTGACAAATGTGTATGAGAGATGGAAGAATTGATAGATGATGGGTTTTTAGACGAATATGACAAAGTGTGTATATTTGCACCATTGTTACCAGTATTCAACAATATCACCAAGTCAACAACCATCGATTCCTATCGTCTCGACAACTTCAGCCCGTTAGCCTACATCTCCCTACATGGTTCGAAATGACAGTCAGACTTCATGAACTAATGTCACGTCTTGAACTAGGCACTCTGAACCTTTTCCAACGTAATCCTATTTCGGCTGATATTGCACATGCAGTTTAGCGGTGGGTTGACATGCGCAACTCATGACGAAGATATCGCAGTCGTTAAATAATCGCTACTTGACTGGCCAACACACCTTCAATGCCTAACATTCCTCGTCTAAATTCAGCACCGCTCACATGGAAATCTTGGGCAGTCCTGTCAGAATAGTCCACATCACTGGTCATATCAGTGAGTCAGAAAGAAGACAAATCTTGTGACAACAGTAGGGAAATCCGTTTGAATGGCAGTATTCGAGATCCTGAGGTCCAAGGTTATCCGACTCCTAGCTGACGCTAGAGGACAGCGGACTAGAGAAAACCAGACAGGTTCCAGACCTGGGCGAGACTGTGTCGATCAGATCTCCATCCTTCGATAAATTTAGGAACACAGGCATCCTTACCGGCTCCCGTCAATTGTCATATTTCATGACCTAAAAGTGACATTCGACTCTGTCGATCGAGAGATGTTATGGTGTCTGGATGTGGATGAAGTAGCGAACAAGTGAGTAACACTGATCATAGCTCTTTACTCCAATTCACGCATTCATGTAAGTGCTTAGGGAGTGTTGTCATCTGAATTAGCGACAACCAGTGGTCTCCGTCACCGAGGATTGCTGTCGCCGTTTTCAACTTTTTTGTAGATGTAGTAATGGGCATAACCTTAGGTATGCCTGACTTGATATACTCCCTCGCGCGGATCTTATTGACTTATACAGTCCACATTGTCCTTTCGGATCAAAACACTGACAAAATACAGTTTTCTGGATGTCTTGAGCAGAAATATGTGTTTGGCATATGTTTCGTACTTGTCAACCGTAAAATAGATGATCCAAGACTTGTCCACATCAACGCTTTAAGGATAGTAAGTAAATCAGTAAAATGCGTTGGTCACTTCATATATTTGAAAAGTTGCTTCAGCCCGAACGATCTGCTTGCTGGTAAAATCTCTGCTCGAATACTGAAGGTCCGTTTCACATTTACCAACTTGGGTGACCTCTGGCGTCTGCGACATATTTGACTACCTGTTAAAAGACAAGTGCGATGGAGTTTTCTGTTTCATTATACGTTTGTGTGGCATGGCCACTAGTAGCAAATGTGAAGAACTTGTATGTTTTTGACCCCAGGTTTCTTCACAACATTGTGAAGGGAGTACCGAGCAAGTATATAACGCAGCTGTGTAAGGGCTCATGGAGAATTAGTGGTGTCAGGCGGGGATGTCCACTGTCACTGTTTCCATCTAGCTTCGCTATAGACGCATTTGTTGACGTAACCGTAGGTGCTCCTGACTTCTCAGGGATTGACCTCCCTGAAAGTCACCTGTTTGCCTTGGAGTATATAGACGATATTGTCTTGCTGGGTGAAAACACCGACAAAATGAGAGGTCTTCGGGTGCGTTGAGCAGAGACCTGAGCATGTTTGACATGCGTTTCGCACCTGTGAAGCGTAATATGATGCTCCAGGCCTCGTCTGCTGTAAGGACTCCCAGTCTAGTAATATGGAGTGAGGTAGTGGAATGTATCATCCACTTCAATTACTTCGGGAGTTGCTTCAGCTGAAACAATTTGTATGCCAGTGAAATCGCAGCTTGGCATCTGCCAACTTGCGTTATATGGGGCACCGACTGGCAAGTGCCGACTATCCATCTAGTAAAGGGGGAAGTATGCTGCTCTACAGTCCGTTCTGTCCTGTTATACGGCTGTGGGATATGGGTGTTAAAAGTAGAGGACATGAAGCAATTACTGGGTTTCGGTCACTGATGTCTCCGTAGTATTGCTCGGGTTCGGTGGAATCACCATGTGAGGGATGTTGAGGTCACGCGAAAGGTACTAGGCAAGTGGATTGATGAGGTTATGAACGTTAGTCGATTAAGATGGCTTGGACATGCACTGCGCATATCGAGCCACCACCTACCTCGACATCTCATGCTAGGGGAAATTAAATTAGGTTAGAAGAGGGATAAGAGTGACCATACCAAAATGCGGCACCAGTTGATGAAGTCTCTGACTGTTGTTCTGAGTAGTGTAGGGGAGATGTAGACTATCCGATTGGAGTCCCGAGAATCAATGGTTACATAGCTGAGAAACGGTCACAATGACACATATACTCCTTGACTTCTGAAGCTCGAATACTTGCACTACCCGTTATCACATAAGTTTATCTACTTTGAAATCAATCTTTTCGTATCCATCTGTTCTTTTTATACTACCGTGAAGTGTGACCAATTAAGCCGATGCACCTGTGTGCGAGGTTCTAACCATAAATTCAGCTAATTACCAGTCTTTCTATTTCTTGATGCGAACCACTCGGGTGGAACTGTCTCATTCCTCGACTGTCAATCACTAATTATTATTGTTTGTTCTCACAGCTCCACATCTTAACACTTCTGCGTTAATTTTTTTTTGTTTGTCTGTCGCAGGATTGCTCATGTATAGTGAGGTCACCGTGTGAGTTATTTCGATTTTGGACTATGTTTTCTAGGCAAAGCAGGAAAGTCAGTCGATTAGGTTGTGAACCTCACCCGCGTACGATTCTTTCGATACCTACATGGTCAAAAGTTTACATGTATTTCACTCCCTGAAGTCGGTTTTCGTAGATGTAGACCACTAGGTTAACGTAATTAGGAAGCTTATCTTTCTCTCGTGGTCAGTATTTTGGCACTTTTTCGGTATACAAAGAAACTTGGTTATGTTCAACTCTATGTGAAGGCGAAAGAAAGTAGTGTCATAGAAAGGTTCAGAAGTCAAATCAACGTACCAGACACTTATCCGCGTTTTAATTACTTTATTTATTTATTTTTTATGTATGGTTTCTTCAGAATGACACTATGGTGTGAAAAATTTTCTATTTTCAGTATCATAAACCTATCGTTGCCCAAATTCTAAAAATTTCCAGATTATTGCGAGTACTAATTACCAAGTTCACAGGTTCTGTCGCACATACTCGTTCCTTTTGGAGATTTACTGCTGTGAAGTTTATTATAAAAACTGTTATGTTGAGAGCAACCTGAGCTCTCTTATTTTATCCTTATAAACACATTTTAAACTTGTTCTTAGGACCATGAGTATAATTACTTGGGAAAAAACAAATTTAACTAATCTGAAGCCTCAGTACGAGTAGCGGCATTTTAGTCCTGTGTGATAATGCATGACTTGGTTGTGCACCAGACATAAACAATGTAGATGTTACATTGTGAATCGGTTCATATAGTCATACTGTACATCAAAAAAACGAAGTGGCATCATACTTCCTAAGCAAAACTAAAGCAAAAGGTATTAAGGTGGATAGCTGAATGCAATGTTATGACTCTTCAGAGGTTGATGAAAGTAACACTATATGCGTGCACTCCCTTTGTAAGTCTTGTGTCAAACAGTTTAGTTTCGAGGTGTATATTTCTTGTATTTGCAAACAGAAGCCAAGAATGCGTGGCTTATCCTTGTGGTCGATACTAGGAGCCGGACTTTTCAGACGTTGATATTTGTTAGCCTGACTGTCTGCACTTTCGGATCAATTTTATTCCGTTTAAAGGTACGTGGGGATTGATTAATTTCAAGGTATTATTCACCACGGACTCACCACAGTTGAAAAATCATTGAAAACCTGGGGCGTTAGACAGCCGTTTCTTCCTGGCATGGGACTCAGCAGCGTGCAACTACGACGCTGCTAGTTACCGTGCGCAGGACCATCAGGTCTCGTGGCGAGTATATTAGGGTTAATTATGATACTCTCTGATTGACACCGTTCCTTAATCATCTGAGTTTTCAAGAAAGAAGTGTAAATCTTCCGCAAAAACCATAGATGAACTAGCTCAACCGAAATAGTCTCCTTAGTGATGTTTTTACGCAGGAATAGTGAACCCATCAAAATCAGGTGGGTTTCAAACTTAACTGTGAGTGTATCTGTTAGATCAACATCCTTAGTCAGATCCTAGACTACGAGTATACTCAACAGTACTTATCACTGGTCCCGTCTCTTTGCCTTGGAGCGGGATCTGACTCCGCCAGTTGACAAACATTTTGACGGTGTCTAACTGGAACCAACACCTGATAAGCATATCAAACTACTAAAGGCTGTATAATACAATTTTTGTGCGTTTGCGGTTCATTGGTTTGGATAGGTGACTTGAAACCAATAGGTTGCAAGTTTAAATCTTGTTCCATCTAAAGAGGTTTCGTCAGCCAGATAGTACTATTGATACCCATGGCTATTTACGTAGTTAAATGAACGTAAACGTCATTGATGAGTTAAATTGAAGTCGCAAAAGCCGTAATGGCTTAGTGGTAAACAAAATCTGAACACTGATACGAAATGTTCGATTGAACTTCACTGAATTGCAAAGCTTATAAAACCTGTAAAATATCTGATTTCTTATCAAAAGTCGAGTATACTTCAGAACAATCTACTCTATCCTATTGTGGCTGCATTATTAGACAGCAGATGTTTGATCATTTTCTATATGTGTATATAGAGTGCTCAGTAAGGGAGTTATATCATTTGACAAGGCTGTAAGTCTTTACCAACCGAGATAGCTTGATTATGTGCTGGACTTATCAACGCACTCTCCCCCAACATCATGATGTTAGTTGAAGTAGAGTTGGGTTGGAATTATGTGAAGAATGACCAAACTAAAACACTCTATCAATCCATGAAACCTTTTATTGTTGGTCTGAGTTGTGTGAGGGATAATAGGTCTTCTGTTTAGGGCCCATGAGGCAGTTTTAATCAATGTTTATAACTAAGGTAATAAATCTGTACACCAATCAACACCTTGTCTTCGTATGAATCATTACTTCACACTTATTTATTGGTTTCATTTCCCTTTTCCTGTCTTATTACTTTCTACCTCTGTTGGGATTGTTTCAATTTTGCTTTCTCCTCGAATGGTCTCACCTCAATGTGCTGGCGTGAAGTGTGGTAAGCTGGAGTGTTGGGCAATTAAGTTAGATGTCCATTGAGGAGACCGTCAACTTCGTCTCAATGTTAAGTGAAGTAGATTCAGGGTAGGAAAAGGTTGGAGGTGGCCAAAATAAGACATTGCATCAGTCCCTGAATTCCTTGATTGTTGATGTGAGCCGTGTAGGGTAATGTAAAACAGGTGGATAGAAAAATAAGAGATGAAGGTCAGTGTGAATATTTAAGCTTTGGATGTCAAGGAGTGAATACATTTACGCCATTGTGACTAACTTTCATCCACTTCATCGAGTCCTCAACGACTAATTTCTATCGTCTCGAGGACCTCAACTAGCCAGTCGACACCTTCCTACACGGCTACAGCCATAGTTAAAAACTTTATGGACTGGTACCACATCTTCGCACAAGTGTTTGGGTCGAGAAAATGTTCTTAAGATGAAGATTGGTGACAGTGTTGGTCTTGGTGCATGATCACTTAACATCAACCTACCTAACAAGACGGAGTTCCAAAACGAAGTACTGAAACAACGTATAACGCCTGGTTCTTTTCAGGATGAAAGTTAGACTGAAGCCATTGGAATAATTAGATTGTTTTGGAGGTATGGCCGACTGAGTGTTTTACTTTTACGGAACATGACCACCGTCGTCCCCAACATGATGAATGACTTACATAATATTTGTGATAGTCATCTGGGTATCAGTTTACTACAGGTTACGTCGAAAATGTTGGATGCTGTCATACTTTTCAGGCTTTGTAAGTAGCAGTTCGAATTCCCTTCTGATCATGGATCCATTATTCATGTGTTCACTCCTTTGCCATGTGGTCAAAGACAATCGCGTGTTGCAAGCCAACAATTAGCGGGCTTTGGATACTAGGGTTACATTCGATTCATTAAGCAGCTTTTCTTTGAAGTTGTCGGTTAGGAAAAACAGTTTTAAAACGTTTGCTAACATCTGAACCCCCTGTACAAAATATCTACCATTTCAATGAGAACAGTGTACTTAGATTTCACCCTTCGTCTTCAACTTCACCATCTACCACATTCTGGAGATAGCTTTGAAGGATGTATGTGATAGTCACGGTATACATCTTTTATTGGGAAAAAGACCTTCCTACCTTTCATATGTTATCTTCTTGCTGCATGATAACA
Source organism: Heterobilharzia americana (assembly GCA_944470555.2). NCBI lineage: Eukaryota > Metazoa > Platyhelminthes > Trematoda > Strigeidida > Schistosomatidae > Heterobilharzia > Heterobilharzia americana. Next base: position 39,791,902 of record OX104134.1, read on the forward strand.
TACAGGTTATTTAAATCACTCTCACTGCCACTGTTTTTAAGTACGGTTTGCGTTTTCTAGTTTCTGTGATTTTGCAAGATTAACAGGGTCTTGCACTACGCTAGCCATTGGTGTTGAACCGTCGAAAGTGGTCGAAAGTTTTGTTTGTTTGGGTGTATGAGTGCTTGATGGTGTGACTAATGAAATCCCTAACAGTATTTCGAGAGCGTTTTTCTGACCAGGATTCAGAATTGTTGGTGTTGCTGAGAGAAACAACAGGTTGGTCAGGTGTGCAGTATCTTAAGGTTATTAAGCTGTGAAACTTTTCACACTGTATCGTGTTGCATAATTACACAGTTCAAGTCATGCTAATTTTTGGCTCTCTTTGATTCCGCCATCAATCTTAGTCATTTTTAGTATTGTGGTGATCTTAGCCTATCCATAAAGGGTGAGATGTCGAACACTTCAATTCGAGTATTTCTGCCATACTCATGTGAAGTCTAAATTCGCCAAGCTGAAAATGTTCTGCAACTCTATGTTCGATCACCATATAATTTCTGGCACCCAGTGGGAACAGTGTGTAAGTTATTTTTGAAGTATGATATGTATTTGAGCGTAGTGGAGATCGTCAATCATTTAGTCAAGTTATTCCAAATCAACGGCTTTGGTATCTAGACTATTTGTTACGAATTTCATCTCAGCGGCTTCCATACCGTTTCCTGTTTACCATTCCTGGGACTAAAGAAGCGGGGAAGTGGTCAGTCCATGCCTTGACGCTTTGGTTGTAGAAATAGCTATGTTAGGTTAGCATGTGTTGGTGTCTTGCGATCCCTCGGGCAATGCCTGAGAGACTGATTCAGTGCTTTGATATGTTATCAGATGTAGTTTAGAACCGAAACTAATAGGGATTGTACTGTAGCCTTCTTGTTTCTTTTCTCATTGAAAAGCAAACTAAAAAAACATACTTTTTTGAATATCTTTGTAACTACTTTGATAGTCTATTTACTTTCTCACCTCTATTTTTGTTTCCTTCACTGTGTATCACTTTCATTTAATTTTTATATCGTTTCGTGTGGCGCATATCTAATTTCTCATGATGTACAATGTTTTTGTTCTAGATAAAAAATAATTTCTAATCATAATCTTTAGTTTCCAATCTTGGATTTATTTGCTTAGTGAGTTCTAATCAAGAAGCCTACAAATCCTCATATGGGGTTCGTCTACTGGTTCATCAGCTGTTCTATATCCCACTTCAACGTTACCTCCTTAGTGTCTTCATTACTGAAAGTAATTACTGGATGTTACTGGCTTATTAGTTGATTCAAGAAACGGATGTCTATAAGACGTTGGCGAATATTTCTCTTTTTTTTCCAATCGTTTCTTTTGTTCGGAAGATGAACTGTGATATTTCGAAAAGAATATGTGATGCCATATAAAGCAGCAACCTAAGATGAATATACAACCTTTGTTGTACTCAAGCGGACATGGGTTTTAGCTAGTAGTCGGTTCATTTACATGTCACATCACAGTTTAATTTCATTTGACACTTATTTCCCTAAAAATATAAGAGGCAAGATTATTCTTGTTCAGCCTTCACTGGACGGTTTTATAAATTACTTGTTAAAGAATAATATTGTCTCAACAAGTGCTAAAGTGTACTATTTTCCCCACTTGTGTTTTGCATTAAATCTCGCATTTGTGCTCATACTGATGCTTTATGCGTTTACTAGGGCAATAGCATTTTCTATGGTCAGGCTAGGATTGAAATGTTTCGGTTGGGTTACATATGGTTTTTACATAAGATTTATTTACTGCAGTTCCAATAAAATCAACATTATGTTCATATTTTTATAAATAGTGTTTCGAACACGTTGAAGATGGGAAGGATTTCGGTCAAAGTGTTCGGGAAAAAGCACATCGTTTAAGCATGCTCCTCAGAAATGACGAACTTTTGCATGAAGAACGTACTAAGGCTTTACTAGCCCGTGATCGTCTTATGCACGGAGGTCTCGGGACTACAGCATCTGCTGGAGATTCACCAAGTAGATACGGATATTCATCTTCGGGTCGTAGCAGTTATCCCATTGGATATTCTGGTTCCAGTTATTTCGAAAAACCAACTTTGTCCGTACCTTCAAGTACGTCTATGTTTGTTTTCTGAAATGTCCCTCTAAAATATGTTGAATAAACTGTTAGTAACAAGTGCAGTGTCTTCACCATTATTTCAAAACGGACAGCTTGTACGCACATATATATGTTAGGTGGTTGTAGGCGATCTGTGGGAAGTTCTGTTGACCTAGGTTTCGTAATTGTTGGTATTTTTCGGCAAGACATCTGCAACCATGAGAATACTGCTACCCGTTTATACCCAAACATGCATCACCTAATGCTTTAGTCAGACACGTCCAAAATCGCAGATATTCTTAGCTAACGAGTACCAAGAGGTATGACGCCTTTACCATACTGGGCTTCCTACTGGTTTTCTCCAACTATCTGGCATTGATCAAAGTGTACCACGATGACTAGTTTTTCAGCCACATTGCTAAGCGATTGACACAATTCAGTCGATGCTTTGAACTAGACAACATGACACCGGTTACTTTCTACTGACCAATGTAAAGATAAACAGTTGTAAAACTACCCAAGTATTAGTGAGATAACAAAAACAACGATATTCAGTTAGTTTGATAGGCTAACAGGTTGTCATTCATCCCGCCAAAATCCCCATTCGGTAGAGTAATACGATGAGAGATCTCAATAACGGTAAAGTACGCAAATTGTCATTCAGGTTCCACGGGATATAGATATACAGATGGGTGTTTTAGCAAAGGTGATTATATGCATGTCAATTGGTACAGAGGAGGCAGTAAGATTCACCGAAGAAATCATATAGAAGTTTGATGTCAGTAGTTGTTTAATTTGAAGGCGGACAAGTTTATGAGTTGTAAATTCGGTGTAATCCATTGTTTAAAGTTACTGCTTCGTTTTATTTACCTGAAACTTCTGGTAATTTCAGTATATGCTACCGACGATAGTGTGAAGCTATGGCTTTATTAGTTTAGGGTGATGACTTTCAACCAATGAGGTCACGGATTTTGAACACCACTCCACCTACCGAGGTTTGGGTAACCAGGTACTATCATTAGTCCTCACACACTCGATGTGGCTCATCACCCACAGCACGAATTTGCACAAAATTGCTGAATGTATTTCTATTTCAATTCACCAACGATAAGAAATATTTTCTCGTTTCTCGATGCTGCTTTGTTAAAAAATGCATTTGATCCTATATTTTCTCACCATATTTCAGTCGAAAAGGTGTGTGAATTAATCATTTTCAGCAACTTAAAGGAATGGAGTGTATTTAGCTCTCCACTGTCTCACCACAACTAAATATATATTGAGAAATTTCTATTGATATAACAAAATTCATTCAGCAAAGAGCTATTCTTTTCATCTACTTGACAATGAATATTTCCAAAATTATATTGACAAATTCCAGTTTTTATTAAAGCTTTGGAAATCCAAAAGGCATTGCATACTGTGTAAAAGTAATCAGACCAAGATTTATTGAAAGTTATAGTAAGATGTGGTTGTGTAATTAAGTTGTGCAATGTAATACAGTTAAAGAAAACTTGTGCAGTTAAACAATGAATAATTAGAATCATAAGTTAGAGGGATATGTTATAATGGGAGAAGACGTTACAGGATAGTAACGGCGTGTATGAAAGTTTTTTCACAGATAAAGTGTTCACAGTTGTAGCCCATTATGAGTCTAATGAATGAACCAATTCCTCTTGTGTGAAATGTTCAAGCTGTAAAGTATGAATGACCATTACTCCTCAATTTGAAGAAGTAGTATTTGTATAGTTTTTCATAGAATTCTCACTTACTCTGCAGATGCTGATACTGAATTGAGATCGTTGGTTCACCCGACGTCCAGAATCAGTGGACAACACATACTTTTACTCTTTTTTTTAATATTGAAAGGTTCTACACTGTTTCATTTGTCTGTCTACACCTTGTAGTATCAAATGAAATACTAAAACATTTAAAACGTATCCTCATTGACTCTATGTTACTCTCGTCTCCGTTATTTTTACTACTCGCCCTCGATAATTGGCTGGTCAGGACATAACATTTTCGTCAAAATTTTTGGGGTTATGCAATCATCTTTCAGTTGCTGGTATAGCTGGTTATAATAATTTAACTATCTTCACTTTCAGAATCGCCCGTCCCTCATGCTTCAACTGAACTAGAATCGGTGAGGCCTCAGTCTGCTGGAGAGGAACAACTTCATCTTCAACTTGCTCTAGCTATCAGTAAAGAGGAACATGATCGAGAGGAACGCCGTAGACGAGCTGAAGAAGCTAAAGAGGAAGCTAAGGTACAGATGGTTATAGAACAGAGTCGTCGAGAGGAGCAGGTAATTTGTTTTCACTATCCTTATGTACTTACGTCAAGGTAAACTGTGTTATAAATAGAATTTTAAAGTGAGTATTCTCAGCAGTCTTTTGATCACTTATTTTTGTTTTATAAAGGGCCCAATGTAAATGCTACTGCTTTCTTTTTTAGTTTGTCTTTATTTGACAACATCAGTTAAACAGTTATAGATCTTCAGTAACCATAAGACGAATTCTTTACTACAAACCTTGGTCGAAATCAGGAGTTTTGAGAATAAACTCAGCTTTTAGCACTGCCAAACTTAAAATGTTGATAAGGTTCCTAAACTAGTCATACTTCTGTAACGACTACCTATTGTTAGGTTTTCGTTCAGTTTTTAGAAAAGTTGTTGCAGAGAGGACAGTAAGTGGAAGAGTGTGCGTTAGTTTCGTGATTGTAGTTTGTCCAGCCAGCGCGAAAATCTAAAAGAAGGAAGGGAAAAAACACATAAGCTGACTTTTCAGTGAGCAGAAAAGTAGATTTCTCACGTGTTGTGACATCATGAAATCTACTTCAGCGAGTAAAAATTGCACAAGTTGTCGCATGTTCAAACAATATTTTCGATAATAATCATTCCTAGTGGAACACAAGGCTTCAGTAGCACGTCTCCAATGCGCTCTGTTCTCTGCAGTCTTTTAAACCTGACTCCACGACAGCCGAGAAGCTCTCATTTCCTCCTCGCACAATCTCCTCCACGTCACCCTCGGACGCCCAACTCATCGCTTCCCCTCGCGGTCCACTCGAGGACCTGAAGCGTGCTGTCCCCAGTCGACCTTCTCAGTGAATGCCCAATCCAATCCATCTCCACTTCTTTCTGCATATTTTTTGGGTGATAGGTTCTTGGTTGCTTCGTTCTCAGAGTTCCTGGCCATCTGATCTGATCTTCAGTAACGAGCCAGCGTAGGCAGTTGTTGATGAATGTCTATAGCTTGTTGGAAATCCCTTTCGTAACGCACAAGGCTTCTCAAGCATATAGCAGCAGCACTGACTTGACTGAATTAGTGTTGAAAATCCGGATCTTGTTCACGCTTAATGCTGAGTGCAGTAGATCTCCACACTGATTTCAGGTTAATGCAGGAAGGCCTGTCTTGCTTTTCCGATCCTGGTTTTTACATCCTCATCTGTGCCACCTGTAGTTGGAACGATGCTGCCTAGGTAGGTGAGAGAGACTACTTCCGTTAGATTTCTCCCGTTTATGGTGATTGGTTATTTTTGTTGATGTTGTTGTTAGTTGAGTATCTTCATCCCCTCCGTCTTCTCTACATTCACTTGAAACCCCGTCCTCGCTGCCTCTTCTGTCAACTTGTTAGTTTTCGCCTGCAGATCTTCGAGTTTGTGCGATATTAGACATAAATCATCATGAGCGAAATCCAAATTTTCTAGGGTCTTTTCATGGGTCAAGCCAGCGTATGCTCTTCTCCGCGCTCCTCACAGTTTGTTACATGATCCAGTCGACCACAATCAGGAAGATCATCGGTGATAGTGAGCAGCAACCTTGTCTTACTCCTGTCTTCACTTCAAAGGCATCGCTGAGCTTTCCACTATGAATCACTTGGCATGTAGCATCATTTAGCATGTAGCTGTTGAATGAGGTTGATAAAAGTCTATGGCACTGAAACCGTAGTGTTGAAGCAAAAAACTGCCAAATTACTTCTCGGTTGATGCTGTCGAAGGCCTTTTCAAAGTCGATAAAGTTGAGGTTGAGTTGATTGCCATTCTATGCTCTGTTCTATGATGATGCGTAGCGCAGCGTTGCAATTTGGTTTGGACATGATTTGTACTTCCTGAGGCCAGCCAGCCAGCCTGTTCCGGTCGTAATTTAGAATGCAGAGCACTTTTTAAAGTCTCCAGGATGATGTGGCCTAATATTTATCTTGAGGTGGACAGGAGCATGATTCCTCGCCAGTCCTTGGAAAGACTTAGGTCTCCCTTCTTTGGAAGTTTGACAAGGTAGCCCTTCTTCCAATCATTGGGCAGGTACGTTCCCTTCCTTGCGAACCTGCAGTAGTGGTGTGAGCATGTCCATTGTTGTCTCTGCATCTGTTTCCAGTGCTTCTGGTGGAATTCCATCTGGTCCTGCTGCTTTCCCGAATTTCAGCAACTTTGTGGCATTCAGAAAAAGACATCTGCTTCTGTTGGAGGGCTTGTGTACACTGGTAGTTCTGCGGTTGCTGGTGGTATATCTGGACGAGTTGCAGGTGGTGGTCGATTCAAGAGAATTTTGAAGTGGTCAGGTGATTGTTTCTTTTGTTACTCCTCTTTGTTGACTAAGTCTCCTTCACTATCTTTCATTGGTTTCGTCTGTGTTGATCTCTTCCCAGATAGTAACGTGGTTATTTGATATAGTGTTGTCAGAAAAAAGTCTCTCCTACCTGCAGCCTGTTCTGCTTCACTAGTGTGTCGTAGAAGTGTTTTTTGTCTTTGCACGCACTCTCCTTCACTTCTTTGCCCAGTGTAGTGTTTTATGGGTTGTATTCAGTTCCTCTATTATTTGTTCATAAAAAAAAAACCTTGGACTGCATTAGTTCATCTTCTGCTTCACTATCTTCCTCTCCTCTATCAGCTTCCTGTGTCCGTGGAGATCCATTCCTTGTCTAGTTTCTTCTTCCTTCCCAATATGGTTGTGTAGGTTTCTTTCCACATAGCTTTCAAAGAGTTCCAGTGTTCTTCCACGCAGGTTCCTTCAGGGATGTTGCTCAATGTCTCCCATTTTGTTCTGATGGTTGGTGTGAAGATGTTCTTGATAGCTTCGTCAAAAATTTCAGTTTCTGTTCTGGGTGTTAAACTGGGACTGTGGTCGTCTATGACCAGCTTCTTTGAAAGCTTTCAACTTGATTTTGAAAAACACTTGCACCAGATGGTGAGTGGTGTGAACCTATATCTGCTCCCCTTCTTGATGTTGTGTCGAGTAGGCTGCATCTCCACTTTCTTGAGATTGAGTTGAAGTCGATCTGATTTTAGTGTGTCTGGTGAAATCCGTGTCATTAAATTGTGAATATCCTTGTGTTTTTACACGCTGCCAAAAATCGAACCACCAGATCATTAAATGCGCAGGAGTTTGCAAAGAGTTCTCCATTCTCATTCATCTCACCGGGTGCTTTGCGATCCATGATGAGTTTTCTTCCTGTGTTGTTCACTCCGAGTTTGGCATTCATGTTATTCATTGGAATTTTGATGTCGCCAAGTGGAGTCTTGTCCTGTACTGATTGCAGTTGTCCGTAGAATTTCTCCTTTTTCTCTTGCTCTGCATTATTTGTAGGAGCGTAGCATTGTATGATTGTGACTTTCCTTTCTTTTGAGTTGAATCTTTCTGTCATGATCGTTTAGGAGATTGGTTCCCACTGCATGAGAGCCTTCGATGCTGTTGGGGACATCATGATAGCCACTCGAAAACTTGGTGTGCTGGTGGTTGTCGTCTGTGTGACAATATCGGAGTAGATTATTGACTCTCCAGTTAAGAGTTTGGAGAGTCGACTTCAATTGAATCTGCTTTCGCAGATTCCTAGCACTTCTATGCTATACCTTCTCATTTCTTTTGCAACCTGGGCAACCTTGCTAGGTTCAAACATAGTGTGGACATTCCATGTCCCTATGCTTACTTTCGCTTACATTGAGAGAAGAGAAGACACATCGGGCGACTGGTTTCCCGAAAAAAGGTTGTCACCAATTGGCGTTATTTTGTCAATCCGATTTCAGCGAGGAATAAGTTTATTTTTATTTTTTATATTTTCTCTATGCTTTGAAGTTTCTTGAGCGGTTAGATTTGTTTTCCGGGGTAGGGTTGTTAACCCTATATCCTACCTTCACTCTTTTACGCGGGCGTAGAACCGTGTAGTGAACTGATGAACGAGGCGATGTTATATATATATATATATATATATATATATATATATATATATATATATATATATATATATATATATATATATATATATATATATATATGTAGAGAGAGAAAGAGAGGGAGAGAGAGAGATAAATACACTATGTATATTACTAAACTTTGGACTTTTATCTTTCGAAGTCAAATGCTTGAAAGTCGTGTTTTTAGTGATGTGAATGAGAAGAGGGGAATGTTGATTATTGTGGAATGACTTTATTACGTAGGAAGATCCATGTGTGATTTCCTAGGTTGTGATACGAAGTTTTCTGTTTGTTGCGTCGCTTGATTATTTTCCGCATTTTTTACTATATGATACACTAAGAAGTTAAAACCTGGTCAGTTACTGATCAACTGTAAGCCTAGAAGGGTTCAAAGATATCCTGTGCTCTTCATCGATGGCAGTTCACGTCATTTTCCGAACTACCTCTACATTTCATTGTATGTATACCTCTAAACGCCTAGAAGACATGTGTACACCTCTTCTCTCCTCTTTTCCGACATTCATGTGGCAGAATAGTTTCAAAACTTTTAAGTAAGTCTTATGTTTGTAATCCATTCAGTCTATTGAGGTTCTTGTCAGCTAGACAGTATTATTATTCATTGCACAATGAATGTTTTGTTATCTTGTTATATGGATTTCTGTATGGTCGTTAAGTTGGAATTATTACTATGTTGTATGATTTCTCAGTTTCGTTTTGGCAGAGTACTACGTTTTCACCAAAGTTCTGTGCATGTAGGTGGTCGAATAGTTATCATAACGAATTAATATTACTGCTTGGATAAAATATGAATCTGATAGTTCCGTGAATCAGAGTGTGTCTGAAGTCATTGTTCAAGCTTAAACTGGTTTTGGTAGGAAATGAAATATAAACGAAAGCTTATGGAAGATCAGTGGAATGTTACACGACTGAGTTCTATGTCCAATTATCTGAAAGTCATGTTTTTCGGAAGATGAGTGGATAAGTTTCTGTCAACTGTAGTACTATATAGATGACCGGTTAGTTGCAAAGTAGTTAGATTTTAGGCTTGTTAAGTGATACCCCGTTGGAACTGGTCTTCCAATATAAAGCCTTTCAAAATATCCTGTGTTCACACTAACGTCTCTCCCAGCTTTCATTTTCATCTCAGTCAAAATTTTTTTTAAATTTTAAACCGAAGATCGCAGAATTAACTATAGCATGAAGTCCAGCGGTGTTAACTCAGGATGTTTTATGAGTGTATACTCGTATTCTTACTGCAAGTTGTCTAGATTTTGTAATTAACTTATTGGAAGGTGATTATGCACTATCAGGTAAATCTCTTTTGGTTCTAAATATTAAATCGCTGGAAGTTTCTTTGGATTTGTCCCTATTCACTTTTGACGGTAAGCTATATAAACATACAAATCGAGTAGTAATTGATTCTCATGATCCCCCTTCATTGTAAATTTCTATATGTTTCACATTAATTCCCTGGGTTTCTTCTGCTTTATACGACTGCTTATTAACTTGAGATATTTGAATCATATATATATATATATATATATATATATATATATATATATATATATATATACACTCCTGAAGGCCATTGCTAAGTAACTAATTGTTAGTCTTGTCCTGTACTGATTGCAGTTGTCCGTAGAATTTCTCCTTTTTCTCTTGCTCTGCATTATTTGTAGGTGCGTAGCGTAGCATTGTATGATTGTGACTTTCCTTTCTTTTGAGTTGAATCTTTCTGTCATGATCCTGATTGTTTAGGAGATTGGTTCCCACTGCATGAGAGAGAGAGCCTTCGATGCTGTTGGGGACATCATGATAGCCACTCGAAAACTTGGTGTGCTGGTGGTTGTCGTCTGTGTGACAATATCGGAGTAGATTATTGACTCTCCAGTTAAGAGTTTGGAGAGTCGACTTCCATTGAATTGAATCTGCTTTCGCAGATTCCTAGCACTTCTATGCTATACCTTCTCATTTCTTTTGCAACCTGGGCAACCTTGCTAGGTTCAAACATAGTGTGGACATTCCATGTCCCTATGCTTACTTTCGCTTACATTGAGAGAAGAGAAGACACATCGGGCGACTGGTTTCCCGAAGGTTGTCACCAATTGGCGTTATTTTGTCTCCGATTTCAGCGAGGAATAAGTTTATTTTTATTTTTATATAATTTCTCTATGCTTTGAAGTTTCTTGAGCGGTTAGATTTGTTTTCCGGGGTAGGGTTGTTAACCCTATGTCCTACCATCCCTCTTTATCCGAGTTTGGGACTGATCAGTAGCTAGTTAACTAGTTAACCTGAGGAGGTGCTATCGTAATGGTACTAAAGGTAAAACGAATAATGCTACTTATAGTATATTCGCTTTATTCCGTGCTGCATTTGTTTTTACAGTGCGGAATTTCTAGGGTGTGCTATTGCATAACTTTATGAATCGTGCAAGGTTTCTCTAATGTATATTAGTAATGGTGCTGTTTAGAAACACAATAAGGAATAGCGTGATTGTTGAATGTTTACTGACCTCAGGGTCATGGTGTCTGTTCTCTTTTGCAAAGTTGGTTGATAAGACTATGTGTAATATGACCTTCACACAATACACTGGCTAAAGTAGGTTATAATGTTGAATATTTGCATGTAGTTGTGCGTGCGTGGAGTTTAATATCTTTGCCTTTTTTCTTCTCAGAGGACAGACATGAAGAGAGGTGCAGATTCAGAGGATGCTTATCGTCAGGTGAAATATGTTTTTAGCCAGCTGTCTACAAGAGTTTAGACGCCTGTCCATGACTGCATTTATCAGCATGGTTAGTGCTGTACCACTCGCTGTACTAATAGCCTTCAAAATCCTACCCATACAGCGTAGTCTTTTTTCCCGGAGTCCAGAAAAAAATGAGGGAAGTCAGTGAGTAAGTGTAGGGAAAACACAGGAATTAATGAAAGGTAAGAGTAGAGGCAGTTATACTAGACAATCTGATTTTCCTCCTATTATAAAAGGTTAAGCAAAGGATTTCCTTGGAAATCAATAAGACTCGAGGGGACCAAGAAAGATCAGAAGAAAAACATAGGCCGAGATGGATAATAAAAGATGATTGCCAAACGTTAATGATGGGGAAATAGAGTAGTTTGGAAGGTAAATGAGGTAGGTTTAGAATGTGTTACAATTCTACTGTCTGCACAACGTAGTCTTCAACACACCTTCCCTTAACGTGCAGTTGTACAGGTTCAAAACAATATCAAACTAATGGATTGCCCTGAAATTCTTCAACGAAGTCATAAAGTACAATCATGTTTGTACACGAACATTGACGATCACCTAGCTGGAGATTTGCTAACGCCAACGATTAATATTCGATTCTGTAAAATTCAATAACTTAAGAGAAGCAGTCTGAACAACTAAACTCTTTTCAGCGTACTAGCTACTCTACTGTTTAGATGCATTGAGCACCACTTAAAAATAACTTTCATAAAAATAGTGGTGCTGTATGTAAAACCTAATGTTGCTCATTAAGTGTACAGCTGCTGTTACAGGACAGAAGCCCCATATTAGTTAGTGGCACGTTGCAGGTCCTTGTATATAAAACTGATTTTCTGTTTCATGAGTTGTCGTGAAGATTAAAGCAGTAGTCTGCTGAAGAGTTGCCATCACGCTTAGATGAGAGTTCGGTTAATAATGTTAACGAGTGGCCCCAGATGTATTAAAGATGACTGAAATCACTGTATATTCACCTTGGAATTACGCTTATCTTTCGCGGAAAAAGTAATCTGTAAAAACTGTCTGATTTCTTCCTTCCCTCGATATAATGCCCTTTTTCTGTTGTTTTATATCTTTCTCTTCCACGATGTGAGCAGCGGGGAAGTGTCAACCGCTCTTACAACTATATCAGCCCTCATGTTCCCTCTGACCACTACCCACCTCCCTCACCCTTACCTTTTGGTCTTCCTCCACGTCTCGTAGTTAACAATCCTACATCATCTTTAGTTTCTTCTAGCACTAAATCTTTCGACAATGATGGGTCCACACAACAGCATTCTTGGTCTTCTTAAATCACGCCCTAAATTACAAATTGGGGGCCTTCACTGTTTGCACCCTCTGTCAACTTGGCCAAAACTATAGCAGCTTGGGCCATGGATGTGTGCTGTGTTTGTAAGACACCCATACATGACCCAAGTGCGGTTACTCACTTTAACTCTCCCGGTCAATATGATGAATTTGAAAAGTTCAACCTTCGATTTTCTGGAGATTGGTTGGCTAGTTCTCGCGATATTGCTGGTGTAGGAATGGCATTAAGCACTAGGGCAGAAAGCTCACTACTAGACTGGATCCCAGTTAACAGTTGCCTATGCGCTGTCCGCTGAACGGCACAATAAGAACTAACAGGAATAATGAAACTCGCTGTTGTCTATTTGTAATCTCTTTTTACGCACTCATTGCTGTTGCGATGCGGTGAAGGATGAGTCCTACCGAAAATTGTCTAGTTTCCTTCTGAAAGTCAAACTTTAAGACGTGGTGGTGGTTGTAGGTGATTTCAATGCACAGGTATTTAGGCGGAGTCAGACAGGAAGGCACTTAGGTGGTACTTTCGGAATCCTGTGTGAACGAACAGATTACGGCGATTGCCTGGTACAACTGTGCTCAGATAACCATTTATTCTTTGCTAGCACAAACTTCAGAAATAAAGAAGGACATTGTCCGACGTAGCGTCCACCGAGCTCAACTCAGCGACGGACACAGATAGACCACCTTGCTGTCAGTCATCTCTGGAGATGGTCGATGGAAGACTGCCGCTCTGGATAGCGACCACGCGTTGGTTCGAGCGTGTTTATGTCTGCGTCCCAATGGATGTAGAAAAACGTTAGCAACAAGACCATTGCGAGTACAGCTCGAGAACGTTATCGGAACAGACGACTATCACTCATCCAGAAGGAGCTTGGTGCCGTCTCTCATTTGCTGTAAAAACAGCGTTGAAGGCAGCAGCCAAATCTCCAAGATTGTCTAAGAAGAGCAGGATTGGTCTTCAACGGTTCCCTGACTAACGATTGAGGATGACGTGGTTCAGTGCGTTGAACACTTGTCTTACCTGGGAAGTCGGATCAGCCCTGGTGGGTCAGTGGCTGACGAAACCTACACACGGATACGAAAAGCTCGATTGGCTTTTGCCAACTTACGCCATCTTGTGGCTCCACTGTGATTATGCGATTGTCTATCAAGTCTTGAGTGTACTGTGCTGCAGTCCGCTATGTTCTGCTTTATGGCTGTGAAACATGGCCATTAAATCTAGAAGACATGAGAAGGCTTCAGGCGTTTGACCACCGTTACCTTCGTAGTATAGGTTGTGTTTCGTGGTGTCACTACTTGAGAAACGTAGAAGTCAGACATAGTTTTGAGGAGAAGAGGTAAGTCAGTTGATGCAGTTATGAACGTTCATCGACTGAAATGGCTGGGACATGTGTTACGTATGCCTAACCACCATCTACCTCGTTGCATACTGTTGATTAAAGTAGGTTCAGGCTAGAAAAGGGCTCGGGAGGGGGGGAGGGGGGGAAACTAAAATATGACATTAATGCTTGGAATCCTCGACTGTTCGGTTAAGCCATGTAGGGCAATGAGGACTAGCCGGTTGGTGTCCGCGGGACAAGGGAAACTAGTGGTTAGAGACTCAAGGTGATATAGCTGGGAACCGGTGTCAGTGGCTTACCGTAACCGCTATTCCTAATCTCACCATCTTCTCATTCTTCCTTTCTCTCTTTTACTACTTTTTACTTCTCTTGACCGAATTTTCTCTCCTTCTTCACCTCCCATTTTGCCTTGTTACTTAGTTTGCTGATATAAGGTGTGGTAACTTCGACAGTTACGCAGTAATGGCTGATCCTATTTCGATTTTGATGATGATTTATGTTTTTCTAATATTGTCCTGTGGTTGTTTTAGAATCCTTTTTTCTTGAGCTTAGTTCTCGGTGGATGTTCATAATTCTAATAAGCTAGTAGAAGCCAGTTGCACGAGTTCATGCCAAGCTTTAAACTTGTTCTATACAGGAGATTATTAAGACAATTGCAGTGTGTTCTTAATAATAATAATACTTGGTAAATATTGTTGCACTTCTCTGAAAAGTATTTTAGTGACACGTATAGTTCTCACTTTCTAATTTACACTCATTTTTGAACCTAAAAGGACATATACTTGAACTTTAGGGTGCTGTTTCAAAATCTTATAATCGTTCCTCGTACTAACAGACGATTGTTTCAATCTGACAACTTAGTTACCTGATATTGTTAAGTTCAACTAAAAAAGACTGAGGATCATATTAACACACAAATAATCATTTCCATTTACAGCATCAAATTTTCCCTGTTTTATTTCTCAGTCGATCCTAGACTGCACATAGATACCGTAGTTTGAAGGGATTTATTTTTAAATAACACATAAGACAAGTTAGTTCTTGTTGCTGTCTGACTTTTTGCTTCGAAATCGGCATACATTTAGCATTATTTAGTTAGGTTTGTGTTAGTTATTATTTCTGTACTTACTTTTTTCTCCACAGGAAAAGCATCAGATGGTTAGTTAGTTATTTAGTCACTTTGTAGTTTATGCATTTCTCTTAGCTTATACAAGCTGTTGTTTATTCTACTGCTGTCGGTGATTGAAATGGGTGCCTTTCTTCCAACCTCAAAGCAATTCATATACCCACTGAGCTCACTATACCCGATGTATTTTTGTCCCTCTAAAATATACGTTTGTCTTCATTCACTCATAAATTTGTGTACTGTGATGTTTATTCTGGTAACACCTTTGACCTCTGCACCAATCATAATTTTTGGCGAAATGTATCTTTCTTTTGTCCTGCAATCGTCTGTCATTTATGAATCTTAAAGTATTTTTTATATTTTTCTGTGCCATAACCTCAATGATGATAAATTCTTTGAGTGGTAAACTTAACTATTAATTTGAGGCAATAGTATCACTGTACAACTACTTATGTTTCTAACTCACAATACTCAGAACTCACGTTACGCGTTGAATTATCGGGTCATGTACTGAGACCCTAAGCTATTAACTGAGTTATACCTACGTCATTGAAAAGAAAGACGTAGAGTGGAAGGTGGTCATCGCATCACAGTTTGGAGCTCCTCAGTTGCTTATACTCTCTTATCAGCTTTCACAGTAAAACTCAAGTGTGGTGATAGAAACGTTGATTGTGAAGAAATAGCTTTCTTGATTTTTAATTGTGTATTACTTTCAAAGTACTTAATTTCCCTAAGGCATCCACTTTTTTTTAATACATCAGACATTATTTAATACATTTCAGCATTTTCCCTTTAGTCTAATCAATAAATTCCTTACATTTAACCTAGTACTAGCTTTAAGTTTGTGCGTGTTTATTTTACCTCAGTTATTAAGGAAAACATATGGACATACTGCTAGAAGTTAGTTCAACACTTTGTGCTTTTTACTGTGTCCTTCTACTCTCTTGTTTACAGAAGGATAAATCAGGTAGACATTCAACTTCCAATATTCCTTCAGCATCCAGTGCCTTTGAATCTCCAACTTGTGCTTCTAGCGGAGGATTATTCAGCTTAGTTGATACTTCTCTATCGGCTGCACCAGCACATTTACCAGATCCTTGGTCAGTGCCGTTAGCACCTCCAAATAGTTCACTGAATAATGCAGCACCACCTTCTCCATCTACATCATTTGCCAATACACCTGCACCATCGTCTGCATTTCCACTCATACTTATTGATGATCCTTGGAGTCCAAAAAGTAATGCTTGAAAAGTTTATTTTACAGATTTGAGTTTCATTTGAATACTAAGTGTAGCTCTTATATATATATATATATATATATATATATATATATATATATATATATATATATATATATATATATATATAAAACAATTATTATTATTATTATTTGTCCCTTGGGTTCCTAATGGGACATAGAGTTTCAGTAGCACGTCTCCAATGCGCTCTGTTCTCTGCAGTCTTTTAAACCTGACTCCACGACAGCCGAGAAGCTCTCATTTCCTCCTCGCACAATCTCCTCCACGTCACCCTCGGACGCCCAACTCATCGCTTCCCCTCGCGGTTCCACTCGAGGACCTGAAGCGTGCTGTCCCCAGTCGACCTTCTCAGTGAATGCCCAATCCAATCCATCTCCACTTCTTTCTGCATATTTTTTGGGTGATAGGTTCTTGGTTGCTTCGTTCTCAGAGTTCCTGGCCATCTGATCTGATCTTCAGTAACGAGCCAGCGTAGGCAGTTGTTGATGAATGTCTATAGCTTGTTGGAAATCCCTTTCGTAACGCACAAGGCTTCTCAAGCATATAGCAGCAGCACTGACTTGACTGAATTAGTGTTGAAAATCCGGATCTTGTTCACGCTTAATGCTGAGTGCAGTAGATCTCCACACTGATTTCAGGTTAATGCAGGAAGGCCTGTCTTGCTTTTCCGATCCTGGTTTTTACATCCTCATCTGTGCCACCTGTAGTTGGAACGATGCTGCCTAGGTAGGTGAGAGAGACTACTTCCGTTAGATTTCTCCCGTTTATGGTGATTGGTTATTTTTGTTGATGTTGTTGTTAGTTGAGTATCTTCATCCCCTCCGTCTTCTCTACATTCACTTGAAACCCCGTCCTCGCTGCCTCTTCTGTCAACTTGTTAGTTTTCGCCTGCAGATCTTCGAGTTTGTGCGATATTAGACATAAATCATCATGAGCGAAATCCAAATTTTCTAGGGTCTTTTCATGGGTCAAGCCAGCGTATGCTCTTCTCCGCGCTCCTCACAGTTTGTTACATGATCCAGTCGACCACAATCAGGAAGATCATCGGTGATAGTGAGCAGCAACCTTGTCTTACTCCTGTCTTCACTTCAAAGGCATCGCTGAGCTTTCCACTATGAATCACTTGGCATGTAGCATCATTTAGCATGTAGCTGTTGAATGAGGTTGATAAAAGTCTATGGCACTGAAACCGTAGTGTTGAAGCAGCTGACTGCCAAATTACTTCTCGGTTGATGCTGTCGAAGGCCTTTTCAAAGTCGATAAAGTTGAGGTTGAGTTGATTGCCATTCTATGCTCTGTTCTATGATGATGCGTAGCGCAGCGTTGCAATTTGGTTTGGACATGATTTGTACTTCCTGAGGCCAGCCAGCCAGCCTGTTCCGGTCGTAATTTAGAATGCAGAGCACTTTTTAATGTCTCCAGGATGATGTGGCCTAATATTTATCTTGAGGTGGACAGGAGCATGATTCCTCGCCAGTCCTTGGAAAGACTTAGGTCTCCCTTCTTTGGAAGTTTGACAAGGTAGCCCTTCTTCCAATCATTGGGCAGGTACGTTCCCTTCCTTGCGAACCTGCAGTAGTGGTGTGAGCATGTCCATTGTTGTCTCTGCATCTGTTTCCAGTGCTTCTGGTGGAATTCCATCTGGTCCTGCTGCTTTCCCGAATTTCAGCAACTTTGTGGCATTCAGAACTTGACATCTGCTTCTGTTGGAGGGCTTGTGTACACTGGTAGTTCTGCGGTTGCTGGTGGTATATCTGGACGAGTTGCAGGTGGTGGTCGATTCAAGAGTTTTTTGAAGTGGTCAGGTGATTGTTTCTTTTGTTACTCCTCTTTGTTGACTAAGTCTCCTTCACTATCTTTCATTGGTTTCGTCTGTGTTGATCTCTTCCCAGATAGTAACGTGGTTATTTGATATAGTGTTGTCAGGTCTCTGTCTCTCCTACCTGCAGCCTGTTCTGCTTCACTAGTGTGTCGTAGAAGTGTTTTTTGTCTTTGCACGCACTCTCCTTCACTTCTTTGCCCAGTGTAGTGTTTTATGGGTTGTATTCAGTTCCTCTATTCTTTGTTCATCGCTGCACTGCCTTGGACTGCATTAGTTCATCTTCTGCTTCACTATCTTCCTCTCCTCTATCAGCTTCCTGTGTCCGTGGAGATCCATTCCTTGTCTAGTTTCTTCTTCCTTCCCAATATGGTTGTGTAGGTTTCTTTCCACATAGCTTTCAAAGAGTTCCAGTGTTCTTCCACGCAGGTTCCTTCAGGGATGTTGCTCAATGTCTCCCATTTTGTTCTGATGGTTGGTGTGAAGATGTTCTTGATAGCTTCGTCCTTCTTTTCAGTTTCTGTTCTGGGTGTTAAACTGGGACTGTGGTCGTCTATGACCAGCTTCTTTGAAAGCTTTCAACTTGATTTTGAAGGTCACTTGCACCAGATGGTGAGTGGTGTGAACCTATATCTGCTCCCCTTCTTGATGTTGTGTCGAGTAGGCTGCATCTCCACTTTCTTGAGATTGAGTTGAAGTCGATCTGATTTTAGTGTGTCTGGTGAAATCCGTGTCATTGCCTTGTGAATATCCTTGTGTTTTTACACGCTGCCTCGAACCACCAGATCATTAAATGCGCAGGAGTTTGCAAAGAGTTCTCCATTCTCATTCATCTCACCGGGTGCTTTGCGATCCATGATGAGTTTTCTTCCTGTGTTGTTCACTCCGAGTTTGGCATTCATGTTATTCATTGGAATTTTGATGTCGCCAAGTGGAGTCTTGTCCTGTACTGATTGCAGTTGTCCGTAGAATTTCTCCTTTTTCTCTTGCTCTGCATTATTTGTAGGAGCGTAGCATTGTATGATTGTGACTTTCCTTTCTTTTGAGTTGAATCTTTCTGTCATGATCGTTTAGGAGATTGGTTCCCACTGCATGAGAGCCTTCGATGCTGTTGGGGACATCATGATAGCCACTCGAAAACTTGGTGTGCTGGTGGTTGTCGTCTGTGTGACAATATCGGAGTAGATTATTGACTCTCCAGTTAAGAGTTTGGAGAGTCGACTTCAATTGAATCTGCTTTCGCAGATTCCTAGCACTTCTATGCTATACCTTCTCATTTCTTTTGCAACCTGGGCAACCTTGCTAGGTTCAAACATAGTGTGGACATTCCATGTCCCTATGCTTACTTTCGCTTACATTGAGAGAAGAGAAGACACATCGGGCGACTGGTTTCCCGAAGGCAGGTTGTCACCAATTGGCGTTATTTTGTCCTTCCGATTTCAGCGAGGAATAAGTTTATTTTTATTTTTTATATAATTTCTCTATGCTTTGAAGTTTCTTGAGCGGTTAGATTTGTTTTCCGGGGTAGGGTTGTTAACCCTATATCCTACCTTCACTCTTTTACGCGGGCGTAGAACCGTGTAGTGAACTGATGAACGAGGCGATGTTATATATATATATATATATATATATATATATATATATATATATATATATATATATATATATATATATGTAGAGAGAGAAAGAGAGAGAGAGAGAGAGAGATAAATACACTATGTATATTACTAATCTTTGGACTTTTATCTTTCGAAGTCAAATGCTTGGAAGTCGTGTTTTTAGTGATGTGAATGAGAAGAAGGGAATTTCGATTTCTGTGGAATGACTTTATTACGTAGGAAGATCCATGTGTGATTTCCTAGGTTGTGATACGAAGTTTTCTGTTTGTTGCGTCGCTTGATTATTTTCCGCATTTTTTACTATATGATACACTAAGAAGTTAAAACCTGGTCAGTTACTGATCAACTGTAAGCCTAGAAGGGTTCAAAGATATCCTGTGCTCTTCATCGATGGCAGTTCACGTCATTTTCCGAACTACCTCTACATTTCATTGTATGTATACCTCTAAACGCCTAGAAGACATGTGTACACCTCTTCTCTCCTCTTTTCCGACATTCATGTGGCAGAATAGTTTCAAAACTTTTAAGTAAGTCTTATGTTTGTAATCCATTCAGTCTATTGAGGTTCTTGTCAGCTAGACAGTATTATTATTCATTGCACAATGAATGTTTTGTTATCTTGTTATATGGATTTCTGTATGGTCGTTAAGTTGGAATTATTACTATGTTGTATGATTTCTCAGTTTCGTTTTGGCAGAGTACTACGTTTTCACCAAAGTTCTGTGCATGTAGGTGGTCGAATAGTTATCATAACGAATTAATATTACTGCTTGGATAAAATATGAATCTGATAGTTCCGTGAATCAGAGTGTGTCTGAAGTCATTGTTCAAGCTTAAACTGGTTTTGGTAGGAAATGAAATATAAACGAAAGCTTATGGAAGATCAGTGGAATGTTACACGACTGAGTTCTATGTCCAATTATCTGAAAGTCATGTTTTTCGGAAGATGAGTGGATAAGTTTCTGTCAACTGTAGTACTATATAGATGACCGGTTAGTTGCAAAGTAGTTAGATTTTAGGCTTGTTAAGTGATACCCCGTTGGAACTGGTCTTCCAATATAAAGCCTTTCAAAATATCCTGTGTTCACACTAACGTCTCTCCCAGCTTTCATTTTCATCTCAGTCAAAATTTTTTTTAAATTTTAAACCGAAGATCGCAGAATTAACTATAGCATGAAGTCCAGCGGTGTTAACTCAGGATGTTTTATGAGTGTATACTCGTATTCTTACTGCAAGTTGTCTAGATTTTGTAATTAACTTATTGGAAGGTGATTATGCACTATCAGGTAAATCTCTTTTGGTTCTAAATATTAAATCGCTGGAAGTTTCTTTGGATTTGTCCCTATTCACTTTTGACGGTAAGCTATATAAACATACAAATCGAGTAGTAATTGATTCTCATGATCCCCCTTCATTGTAAATTTCTATATGTTTCACATTAATTCTCTGGGTTTCTTCTGCTTTATACGACTGCTTATTTACTTGAGATATTTGAATCATATACATATATATTTGAATCATACACTCCTGAAGGCCATTGCTAAGTAACTAATTGTTTATCCTTCGCACATTTGTGAAAATGAAATAAAATAAATGTAAGTGGAAGCTTGGATTTATCGGTCCATTTTATGAATTAATACATTCAGATTGATACCATACCTTCTTGAACACAATCTTTTATTGTTAAACTTCCATTACGCTAAACCTATTCAGAAGAGTAACAAATGTAACCATAAATGAATAAGGAAGGCGAACAGAAGCGTAAGATGTAATTGCTATTATGCATTCCAATAGATAATCATCAAGACGTGTTCAGGTGATTAAAAAGAAGAAGCAAATAGATCCTACAGGAACTCAAATGGTCGCTGTTTGATCGATCAGCCTAATAATTCCATCTTTCCGCCATGTTACGATGGAAGAATTAACAAGAATCTGAAGAAGTCACTGAATTACAGCTGTGTAAAAAGTAACTAACACGCAGAAATGCTTTAGTTCACGAAATTGTATGCATTTTGTGTTGGGTGCGGTGTTTATTACATCTGAGCGTCGTCTCGTGAAATCCTCATTCACGCTAAAGAGTCCTGAATAATTTGGTAGGACGAGAAGGATATTCGCCATAGCAATTCATCTCATCTTCCAGAGCAGAACAAGGAGAGCGATATTTGAAATGTTGGAATTACTGAAAAGAGTTTTTCAACTACAAGGAGGTATAGATACCTGAGACATCCCATATCATGTGAAGTCTTAATTATTTGATAGAAAACAATGCCGAACCTACGCTAATGGGATCAAATATATCACGTATTCCACCAGTAGCAAAACTTGTCACAAAACTACTTACATAAACTGTATTTTTCATTAATAAAAAGCAGCAATCTGAACGCAGAATATTCTCAATAAATTTTTATCAGGTTCTACAATTATAAGATACATTTGTACAGCGTAAAATCAAGCCAAGTTGAAGAAAAATACGCTTTCAAGGTAGAGTGAGATTTAGGGGCAGTAATGAAATCGATTTTTCTTCTCTAAGTTGTCATTATTTGTATGATATTATACAGATAAATAATGTTATGGTGAATGAAAAGACAACTAATAACGAAGATTGGAGTGGTCTTGAGTTAAATGAAGACCAAGGGAGGAATAACGCTTGAACATGATCTCTCTGAATGCACAGTCCAAGTTTGATCAATCTTATTGCGACAGCACCATTTTAGTTGGCCAGGCGTTGGAGAGATATATGTAGTATTGTTTTTGGTACATGATGTGTGATATCGAAAGCTTGATTAGCATCTACATGGTGCCCTGTGTCTACTAGATGGACTAGAATGGAACTTTTCACCACTCATTCACCTCACCTTTTATACTGTTGTATTCGGGGACTCACCTGCCATATCGTACGCCCTATGCTGCTTTCCCAATATCCACTCACACCCACTTACTAATACATATACTTGTAAATTCATATTACCTTGAACTCACTAATTAATAATCACTTGTGTTATCATTTTTATGATTAATAACCATGAAATATACAATTTCTGAGTGGTATTGCTACATTTGTTGTAACTTGGGGATTTACATTTAGCGTTATACCTGTCTTCTTAGAAATATTGGTATTATTAGATGCTTATATCATATCTCATATTGTCTTGTACTGTATGCAATGTGACTGACCAGCGTAATGTGATTTGTTCCATTTACTGTGTTACCATGTGATGACTTACACAGGTTGTGTTCCCTGAGGAACTTACTTTGTCAAGGTTGCCCAACGTCGAAAATTCATTTTTCTGCTTCACTGAAATTTTGCAGGTATGTTTTTCATCCTGAATCATCCACGCGATCCTCAGCCTACTTTCGAGTTAAATTGGTGATCCTGATATCTATAAAACGGTAATTGTCTGTGTCAACACATAAAACAGCAAGTAATCAGTCATTTGTTATCGACTGCCTTGATTTTCTGCTAGCCGAGTCAACATCACTATAGTTGGTTTGAGAAGACATTTTGAAAGTCAAGAAGGTTTATGTAGATAAATGTCAAAGACGCTGCACACATCAATAACCATACTTGGTCTACATCCTTTTTGCGATAACGGATGGTTTCGTTTGATACGGTTAATTTGTTGCTTGATATAATGGTGTGGATGTAGACCAATTATCCTCTACTTTGTAATTTAAAATGGTTTTAACTTAGTTGGTTGCTGAGAAGCTAGTCATCATAACTTCCTCAATTTTATATGCCAATCAAAAGAAAAACTAGACATTAAATTTTGTGGTTGACCTCTTTTAAATTTCCATCCAACTAGTTGCCAGTTCACATTGATTTTAGTTTATTAATCTATTCTGATAAATTTCTTAACGTGAATTAATTAATTCTACTTTATGAATCTATCAGGAGTTAAAAAGTGATCTTAGTGAATTACTGATGTCAGGTGGAGCTGTAGCTCATCGCTCTATGCATTTGACTTTCAACTTATGGGGCACCGGTCGGAACCTCGCTCTACGTACCCAGTTCTTGGTAGCTAGGTAGTATCATTAACCCTCACACAACAGGTGTGGCTCATTGCTTACCGCAGGAATGTGAATGTCATTTCAGAGTGCATTTTGGTTGATGTCTTACTTTCTTCATTTCGGATAATCACTAATCTCTTTTCTTTTTTTGAAAATCAGTACCTTTGTTGTGAGCATCTTGTGTTTGTTTATATTATTAACCTAAACGATGTAATATATGGGTTTCCCAACTTTTCAAGCTGGTTTTCCACTTAAAAATACTAACCATCGGACTATTTAGTTCACAAATTATTGATTTTTCTGGTCAAAGAGAATCAAACCTTTATCCGCCTATTTGTAGTTTCAGACTCCAATTTATTTCATTTTCCATAATGACTCAAACATGGTAGCAGTTATTCGACGGAACGCTTGTTACATATTCTTTATCTTTGTGTTTCTTTGTCATTTTGACAGAAGTAAGAGTAGAACAATTTGAGCCTTTGAATGACCCTATGGAGAGTTGGTGTCATTTGAAACCGGTGACTGCTTGTCCTTAAGGGGAGTTCATTTTTGATTGGAATCTTCACAGTGTAAGAAACTGGTGGTTTTAGACTTCATGTGGCTTCATCTGTGTCTGGAAATAAACCTTTTTTGTAGTTTTGTCATATATATATATATATATATATATATATATATATATATATATATATATATATATATATCGTGCTCAGCACTTTTCTATTCGTTTTCTATAGGTCAACCAAGTATTCCAACACATCCTACTGCAAGTAATTCAGATGCTTTTTGGAATTTAGAATCCAGTTTAAGTTCCGCATTACCGTCTACTTCTAATATAAATAATGAAACAAGTTCATCTCATCATCATGCTAACAGTGGTAACATGAACAACAATAACGGTCATTTTGATTTTGATGTGAATGGGAATTCAGCTAATGATGAACTCTCTCAACAACAGTTACAACAAAAACAGTCTATTTCACTTCAAAACACCCAAACCTCGTCTTCACCTGGTGAACAACAACAAGAACAACAGACTTCCCGTAAACGAACTCCTGCTGACTTCTTAGGTGAACATCAGAAATTGGTTGATCTGGAAAAGCTGGTTGAGAAAAATCCAGGTACTGATTTAGAAAGTTCTGTTCAAAAAGTTTTATATATATATATATATATATATATATATATATATATATAGTTTGATTGGCACTTTTATGAATGTTACTCACTCTTGAGATTTGCTTTTTAAACCCAGTCATAAACTTTAGGTTTAACCTAAAGCTGTGACTCTGAAATGAATACGTTGACTTTTACTCTTATTTCGAATGTCACCTAATCACCTACCAGTTATCTTTGGGAATTTCCCGGATTATATTTCGCAGACGTTTGAACATTATTCTGCTGTCAATCCAGATAATCAAATTATTTAAATCCACTGTCTACGGATTGTAATAATCACTAAGCTAGATATTTCTTGCCATGAGACTGATTTACTTCCGAAGTTACTAGTCGATTGCATCTAATTATACCAACCTTTCTTAATTGTTAGATACTGTTCTTATGAAATTCGACCAATACTCTTCCAACTTAAAAGAGATGTTAAAAGGCAAGTTGTTGAAGGACAACAACAGATAAACCTGTTGTATCCAGCCAAATTTGACAGTATGCATTTAAAATGGCGGTGTTTTGATGGTCTTTTTTGAATAGTTTTAAATTTCGTACATTTTGTTCCCCGAAGGAATTTTAACAAAACCAGAACAAACAGAATAAAGTGGTGTTTTATTTCAGGAGTATTCATCAGCTAAATGCAACCTGAAAATACATATTTTAGTCAGGATAGATTATATATATATATATATATATATATATATATATATATATATATATATATGGATAATGGCATACAGAATTGTAGAACAATAAAATGTCGAACGAATAACAATTTAGTAGAAGGAATTCGCTAAAGTATAGTAGAAATACATAAAAACTTAAGTGAGAGAGAGAAAAAGGACAAAGAGCACATACACTAACACATTTGACATTAAGTTAATCAATTTCAATCAACTGTTAAGCGATCCAAATTCGCACACTTGATATCAGCACATCAAACGAGAATGCACCAAGATGAAAAAAAAGATGGTTAAGAAAGGAAGAGAGTAGTCACTTTTGAAAAGAGAACAAAAAGGTGAGTCTGTTTCCATGTTCATATTCCATCGTGAAGTTTATGTTAGAATGAATTCGGTTGAAAGCCTCAAACAAAAGTGATGCATGATTCATATCATCAAAAGCAGCTAAAGTAGCAGCAGATGAGACACAAAGATGGTAGGTAAAATAGATGGCACGATCACTCCATCAATTTGCCAGTACAATTGTCTGTTAAACTGGATCTGTAAACTATATGCACAAAGACGCAACAGTTGTTTCAAATCTGTTTAACAGTGAAGGTTGTTCACCTTGTAAACAGAGCATTTCGATAATTTCATCTGCTGATAGTATGTTTGTAAATAATTCATAAACATTGAAAGGTAACATAAACTCATGCAAAAATCCAACTTATCCAGTTTTTGAAGGAGATAAAAACTGTCTCTGAGACTGTGAATAACTGGTCTTTCTCTGATGTGTTCCCGTATTAGCTTTAATCGACAGACTGACTTGTGACAAGGCGAATTTATTATCCACAATATGGGTGTCAAAGTGACATTCTGTAGACCTTTTGTACTGAAAGCGATATACGTTGCACCATCGTATAAATTCTTTTTTGAACATTCCTCAAATTGTTTACTAACTCTGCTTCCGATTGATATTGTTGGAAATTTCTGATATTGATCGACCTAGAATCTCGAGGAATCACTCGAAATCAACGTTTCCTGCACACAGTCCTTCCTATTGATTGTAAGTACACCAGATCACTTGAGAGCTCTAGCTATAACAACGTCATTGTAATTGTGCAAGTTTATAACGTCGATGTGTATTCTTTGGAAAGTTTGCCATGATCAACGTGGAGCCTGGCATTACTGCATAACGGTTTCAGTTATCAGATCTCATATCAGCATATCAAGCGAGAATGCGCCATAACAAAAGATAGAGAAAACAGGAAGAAAGAAGTCAGAGGTGGTAGGAGAAAGTCATGAGAAGTGAGCAGCATAAAATGTGACGATAACGAAATCCGACATGATGATTAAGATGAAGATAGTGTATGTATCTGTCTGCACCATTGATATTGACTTTGGGCCATATCTGTCATTCAGTCTAGGAACATCAGTTTTCCTTGTCAGCTGGACTGCAACCAGAAAGTCTACATTACCCTACATGGCTTACATCAATAATCAAGGAATTCAGGGACTGATGCAATGTCTTATTTTGGCCACCTCCAACCTTTTCCCACCCTGAATCTACTTCACTTAACACTGAGACGAAGTTGACGGTCTCCTCAATGGACATCTAACTTAATTGCCCAACACTCTAGCTTACCACACTTCACGCCAGCACACTGAGGTGAGACCATTTGAGGAGAAAACAAAATTGAAACAATAATCCCAACAGAGGTAGAAAGTAATAAGACAGGAAAAGGGAAATGAAACCAATAAATAAGTGTGAAGTAATGATTCATACGAAGACAAGGTGTAGATGCATCCGTGTCACTGAGATAGGGGTACAGGTTTGTTAACTTTAGTGTCTAAACCTGGATCCAGACTATAAACATTCAGGGCAACCTGAGTCCACTTACAACCTAACCCACTTACTGTTAGCGCTGCACGTTGAGACTGTTGGTGGCTTGGCATGCACAACATTTGTCCAAACTACGTCTGTTGATGAAGGTTCTCTGTGTCATCGTATGACTTTTATTTATTTCTTGGTACTTTTCATCTAACCCCGAAATCAATCAGACTGTGATTCTACTATACGTGAGCAGTGCGAAGACATCCATGATCGAATCTTGTAACCACTTCAGTTTTTCCATTTGTGACTGCCATGTCTCACAATCGTACAGCAGGATGAACGGACTGCAGTGCAGTATACTCATCCTTAAGCAGGTAGTTGCACATCATTCCATAGGTGACGCAAGTTGGCTTGCAATCGCCAAACGGATCTTCTGTATCTGCCCTGAAACTTCGTCAACAAGCAGCCCGTTTATGTTGATGCATCTGCTCAGATCTGTGTATTAGGCGACGCTTCCCACCACTTGTCTTCCTATCCTTAAACTAGTAGTAGTTTCAGACCAGTCCTGGAACATCATCTCACATTTGACAGGTGCCAGCAAGACACATGCCAAACATTCTCATGTTTCTGCTCAATGCGTTCAGAAAACCCTGCATTTTGTCAGTGTCTTCACCCAACAGGACAATATCACCTACACACTCCAGGTCAACCAGATGAATCCTATGGAGTAAATCAATCTCAGTAAAGTCAGGCGCACCTAAGGTTATTCCCATTAGTATATCTATAGTGAAGTTAAATAGGAACTTTGAAAGTGGGCATCCCTGGCGGACACAACTAGTTTTCAATTCAGATGACAACTTCCCATAAGCTCTAACATGGCTGTGTGAGTTGAAGAAGACAGCTTTGATGAGTGTTACACACTTGCTCAGTACTCCCTTTACAGTGAGACACCACAATGCCTGTCTGTAGATAGAGTTGAGTGTCGCTTTCAGGTTAAGAAATATGACAAGTGTCGGTCACTGATAAGTATACCTGTGTTCCAGGGCTTGTCAGTGTTTAGAGATCTGATCGATGCACCCATATCCGGGTTTGAAACCTACCTAGTTTTTTCCATATTGTTGCCATCGAGCCTCATATGGGGGTCGAATAACTATGGACTCAAAAGTCTTTGCCATGATATTAGTCAACTGGTTTCTCGATGGTTGCTATAGAAGACGTTTTCCCTTGTCATAAACTGAACTGGTCAGTGAAGTGAACCGGTCTGACGTCATTACTTCTGATTCCTGTACACTACTTAGTAGCTGTGTCACTATATTCAGTAATTTTCTACTCCCATCTTTAAAAGCGTTTGGTGGCAAACTGTCAGGTCCTACTGCTTTGCACCCTTTCAAGTCCGATACAGCCTTCTCAACTTCGAGGGGAGTTAGACGACTCATATCAGCATCCCACTTAGGTTCAGGCTGGATGTTAGGCAACTGCTGCATTGCTATGGGCCAGTTGGACTCTGTGTTAAAGTGTTCTGCCCAATGTTCAAGCCACTTATCCTGAGAGATTGTTAGGGTCAAATTCTTTGGTCGATAACATAATCCTACATCTACACCAGCGAATGCGACAGAACTAGCTAGTGAATTTCTGGTTATTCCTACGGCAAGCCTCACAGGTTCACCACTTCGTCCTTTGTTATCAACTGGGTACCAACGTTCGTTTCTTGTGCATTTGTCTCAGAAGTGTATCATATATCCATGACTCAAGATTCTAGGATTTTGTCGAGCGATACCTGATATCCGATTAGGCATAATGCTCGGGCGTAGAAAGCGCGGATCCGAGACCAACAGCACGGTCTTGGGAGACCTGGAATAGGGTGTCGATAGCTTGGATCGTTGGGAATGGTCACAGAGTGTGACTTTGCAGGTGTGAAAGGCTTAATATTTTTTTCAGGAGGTAAAGGCAAAATAATAAACCGAGGTTGTATACTACTGAAAACTTGCTGCCAGTTGATACCTTTCGTTTGCTCACACCGTGAAAGTTGTTCTTGCAGGGTACCTGAAAGAGAAAAAGATTGGCGCGACTGCAGAACTCACGAAACATCTGCTTGACGCTTTGTTACTCAACCTTTCTAAGATTATTGGTTTGTCAGCTGTTTATTCTAACGTTGGATAAGAAAAACCCATGCTGCCTGCACCGTAAGACCGCAAAGATCTATAACATCATCAATATCAACATAGGACCAGGCATTACTGCGTAACGGTCCGAGTTGCCACACCTCATATCATAACATCAAGTAGAAAGGTAGTGAGGTGAAAGGTGAAGATAAGAGAATTCAGTCGAAAGAAAGTTTAAAGTACGAAAAGAAAGAAAGGAAGAATGACAAAAGACCTATAACACCTAACCATTTGAGGATTGTTTGTTTCAGTTTTGGTTGCTTTTACTCCGGATATGAAAAACCTCTACTACTGGCACCGGCAAACTACACGGCAGAGGCGAATGATCTACTTTTTAGACTGATTCTTTCTATTCAACCCATTTGTCCATAGGGCAGGTGGCATCAGTATGGTCATTCACGTGGAACACTACTTCTGTCATACCCTTGTCCACCCTGCAGTATAACTTCTTCCTCGAACCCCATCATAACCTATCGATTCGGACTTTAGCAGTAACTGCTTACACTATCCAAGGGACCTTTCTGACGTGGTAGGACCTCGAAGGAACTAGTGGTCCAACCGGGGTAACTCTTTTAGTCATTGTGAGGCACAAGCCCTAGCGCCTCATCAAGGTAACTCTGATCGGTAGAGAAGACTGTGAGACAGGTTTGTCAGTGACTAGGTATGCCTAACGTATGTACCAGCCACCTCACTCGATGGAAGTTCTCAATATCGTGGACTTCCTCTTCTCCTCAATACTCTGAGCCTGACTCCTACGTCACTGACATGGTAGCACCAGAAAAAACGACCTATGCTAAGCAGGTAACGATGGTCAGGAACCTGAAGCCTCTTATCTTATACCTTTAAACATCTTGTTTAATATTCATATAATAGAACAGCGCGATCTCAGTTCTACTTAGTCATAAGTCACAGGTGCTCACATACACTAAAATATGAGCAACAAAATGTGTAGCATCGTATCAAACTGCCCGCTTGATATGATATGACCCAAGTTGGTGTAGTATGGTTTCAATGCTGAACCATTCAGTTGATAACAATATGCTTAATTCCATGAGCCACATCTCTTCCGCCCTTTCTTATCCACCCCTTTGTTATTGACTGCATAGTATATTTCTGTTCATTAGACCACTAAAGCATAGCGCTGTTGTCAGGCTTGTCAAATGCAGTGATCCATTCAGCCTATATTCGTGGCAAAACATTCCTTGAGTTGAACTTTTTTCAGGAAATTATGTTGGGGAATGATGAAACAAGCTAAAAGCAGTTAGTTTCTTTGTGAAATTTCACAATCAGATGTTGCAGAATAATGTGATTTGAGGATAAGCTCTATACACACTGCTCAAAGATACTGTCTTCCTGTTGCTAGGATGGGTTTCCAGGTGAATCTTATTCATCGTCGACGGTAATGGATTCTAATACGTGTATTCGACACTACTAAACAATAATGAAATACCTGAAATATAATATGATCAGCATCAGTTTTACTTTAGAATTCCAGGGTTATTTTACCATCTATTCTAACTCAACTTCTTTTTCAAACTCCCCTAGATCTAATCTATACGACGATCACAGTTAAGAAGTGTTATTATCACACCAGCACCAGTGAAGTCCGGTGTCATCATCGTCGTCAACTTTATCCTTTGAAACATTTTGATTTTTCCTTACATTTTTAAAAAAAATATCTGTACTCCCAGGAATGTCCCAACTCGGTACTCAAGGATATTGGTTCTGATTTACGAAACAGCTCAAGTAGTATACAATAACTCCACTCTGAACTGTGAATAGGTAGAGGGGGTTTCGAGCCCATGACCTGGTTGTACGTAGATCAGTGAACCATAGCTCAGTTAGCGTCCAGGCTACCGTCAACTGGGATTCGGTCGAGCAGTTGACTTAAGACCTAATGTTATGCCTTCATCTGCAAAGTCGCGAATGCTAACTTGCTATCAAATCTCCACAACCTCGAATAGTGAATTTTGCAGTTTCACTATATTGGTCGAATTATGTTACGTGGATAATCACACTTGGGTTCTCTATGGATATCTTAAAAACACAACACACTTCCACTGTCCGAAATGCTGGAGTTTTGACCAACCATGCTCCTGTCTTGACTTTTCGGATACTGTGGCCTTTGAAGGCTGTAATGTGTTGTTTGAAGCACAGTTTCAAGAGACCAGGGATGCCATACAATGCTCGAAATGAATACGAAAACAACTGTTCACTGAGCCTTGAAATTATCAGAAGACAAAGAGTTGGCCTGCGACTGCAAGGATGACTTTATTCAACAAAATATGAAATTGCATTGGGTCGAAGATAAAATAACTTATCCTGATCGACTCTACGAAGCCCGAAATTGTCTAGAAAGGTTTATTATGACCGCATAGCGGCATAGATCAAGATTTGAAGCCAAATAAATATCTGTTTTGTCTGTCAGTAACTCGAAACGTCTTCCATTTTGTCGCTTCCTGTCATTTTATTTTCATATCTTTTGGACACTCATTGGCGTTCTTATTTTCGCCATCATTTAGCGACTCCCTTCTCTTGAATCATTTTTCGTTTGACATTTTTTATAATTCTAGGATTTTCAATGTCATCATATGTAATTTGTCGTTTATCGTGACTAAAATATATGACCTTAGGCTGCGTGTAACTGATGGATATCCTTGAAATAAACTAACGTCATTTTATTCTGCAAATCTGTTTGTTCTTACTGTGTTAAAATAGCTTTAAGCTGTCTCACAACCACTACAGATCACCGCGCACAGTATTTAGTATTTTGCTGATTACTAATCTAATTCTTAAAGAAATTTGTACGAGGCCTACATATAATCCATCGTCCATCGAAGTCAACTTGTAACTTAACTTTTATATCATTCTTTACGCACACATGTTCATTGACAAGGTTACGTTTATTGTCCAGGCAGTACAAGTGTGCAAACTCGACTGAGTGTAAAAACTAGTATAACTAAGATGGTTGATCAGATTTCATAAAGAGTAT
>OX104134.1:39824711-39900289 GCA_944470555.2 Heterobilharzia americana
CGAAATGACAAAGGCTTGTCTTGATAGTGAAACCTAAAAGAGAAAACGATTAAGAGTTGTAGTCGATTTTGTTTCGAGCACTTTCAGGAGAAATTATATTCGGAAGGCAAAAACCATCACCAACACACTTACTAGATATCTCATAGATTACAGATATCGATTTAGCGTTTCTCAAGTTTTTATAATGATAAACGCTTCGAGTTCACCAGGACTATTTAACTTACGGCAGCAAATGTCACCAATCCTAAGGGGTGGAGTGATGCACCCATAATGCTACCCGACTAAACTTTTGTTTCTTACATTTAACGTTATTTACCGAATGGAAAATTCCCATATTAGGTAATCAGACAAAGACTTAACAGCAAATAAACAATTTTTTCAACTATTTCATTTACTAAAGCCGGGCAATCGTATTTAAAGTCATTAGAAATAAATAACAGTTTATTGGCAGTTAATAGGGTCAAATGATTAATATAATGCTAAGCGATAAAGAAAAGTTATTTCACGAAACATAATGAAGTTACTACTCCGATCATGATAAGACTAATGAATGGATGTAATGTCTTTGAAAACAAAGATCAAGTTTATGGTTACAAAGTGACTAAGATTCGGCCATACATAGATGATGTAATCAGATTTACTTCAAGTCGTAGGAAGGCACCCTTTGAATTACTTTGAATTAACTACTAACATGAATTAGGTTTCCGGAGTTGATGGAGTGTTCAAGAAAGCAACTGTTGATACTCTTTTTCTCTCCTCTCGACGACTGAGCAGAGCAACATTTCAAATACATTTACTGTCTTTACACTGTATACGCACGATTTTCGTCACTCCACATGAACAGGCAACCTGCTAGGGGGACACATAGGTAACTGAAAGCGGTATTCATGCCTAACGCACTAATGGACTTATCGCTAGCTGCATGCAATATGTTTCTCAAAGATCCTGATTGTCGCTTTTAAGGATTTCCAGCCGCAAAGTTGTCTTTGAATTCCAGGTTCATGTGAGAGGTTTTCGCAGACTTTGTAAGTAAAGTATGTATTTGTGGTTTATCTTTCAAGTCAAAGTCAATGAATCTAGGTGAATGTTCCTTTTCTAGTGGGAGTTTATCTTCAGATTTTAACCCATTGTTCAACGTATGTTTAGAGTATATCGTTTAAATCCTTGGAAGTATAACATTTTTCTCTTAGTGAGAGAGACAATACTTTGAGGCCACCTACTTTGACTGAAAAGGTATTATGGAACGTTTTCCAGCTTCATTAACTAGTGAAGGGCGAAGGAATATCAGCAGTCGTATTCTTGAACACTTAATCTGTGACTTAACAGTGTGGTTTTCGGCTGACATATAAAAGATCTTGATATTTACATATATAAAAAAGTAATAAGTTTGTCTCGTTACAATTCTTGGCTAACATGCCATATTGAAAATGTATTTGACACGAACTTCACCTGTTTTATGCAGAACGATTTCAGTTTATACGTGTTGAACCTGACAAGAATCTGCTGAAAGAAATATTTTTTGTTTATGTATTTCCTTTGGAATTATAGAAAAGTATGTAGATTTCTGTTCAAATGTCACATGATAGAAAGTGACTGGTGTAATGTGGTATTTATTCCTTAGTACAGAAAGGAAAACTTCTCCATCCAGAGAATATGGTCAAGATCAGTGTTCCTATGCTTTCGAAATTCATCAAGAAGACAAATAAATTGAAGAAATAACTACTTTCATTCGACTGAAAGGCGTATTGCTGGTTGGTGGGCTATTCTACTGTTAGTAGGTATTGAATAATATTACTGAAAACTGTCCCCTCCAACAAATTTAGGGTGACCGGTATAGGAGGCAACCAGCAGAGCTACTAAAAACATTAGCTTACTAAAAAGACTAATGAGAAAAGAGGTCTAATTTATTATTTATATTTTCAGACATTTTTTGATGAAAAGAATATAAGCTATTTTGCGCAGTTTATTCTATCGAATTGGGTGTTGGAACACTGTACCTGCAATGTAAAAAACTCCAATTCAAATCTTGTTTTCGCCAAAAACTTTTCATTTCTATATTACTACGCAGTCCTTAGTGGTAATAGTAGTTAAATGGTATTCCAACCATGTAACACAAACACGAGGTAGCATAAGGTAAAATCATAAAGCTTATGGCCTACATTCGGAACTGAGATGATGTAATTTTTCAGTCACCAATTAAGACTAGGCTATGTGATACTGATTATTCTCCAGGGGTATATTGATGCACACAAATAAACCAGTTTAAATCATTTTACGTCGTTTAAACTGAACTCAATTAATTTTACCATAAATGTAGATAATTATCAAAATAGTGATGAACAAAATTAATGAAAAGCCAATTGCTATCATTCGCATAGCACAGTAATTATAAAGACCAACAGATGTTTAATGTATAAGAAGTGTATTAGGTAACTTTCGAAAAGTGATTACTGAATGTTCAATATATGTAACAAAAACATAATAATGAATGACAGATAAACGATTACTTAGGTATCTCAAAAATGCATTACTGTATACTGCTCATCAGTGACATGCTTCCAGAGGGACATCATGAAGTTCTAATGAGAAGCTGTGACCAGTGGGGTCAAACACTCAGATCAGAAGCTGATGTCAAATGAAGACCTCAGGTGATAGTCACGCTATATCGTGAATTGAAGGAAGCTGGAAACTGTAAACCGCTGAAAACCAACTCAGTGACTAAATGGTTAACGCGTTCACCATGAAACCTAGGGGTCCTAGATTCGATCCCTAGTCAGGTCGTGGGTAGGTATTGCCGAGGAGTCCCATACTAGGACGGAACAGATGTTCGGTGCTCCCAGATTTCAGGGGTTCTCCAACTAATGTCAGTCTGTGATGAATACTACCTTTAAATTAAAAATCCCCATTCATCTCAAAAATAGATTATTTAGGCGGTTATTTTAAATTTCATTGTGACTGGTTGAGACACTAACTAGGGCCAGGTGATGCATTCCACTTGAGTTGGGAGCGCCCTCATAGTAAGTGATATTCTCGGTTATATCTAGCGTTTTAAAAATAACTCTGGACACTAATGTGTGGTATTCTACCCCACTAAGATAAAATGACCATCTCTTGTGAGACAGTCATCATTTGCCGTTGGGATTTGTCATTATCTCCTTGTCAACAAAATAGACCAAATTGAGTGACTTCCATTGAAAAATACGTTTTTCGCCTGAATGACTCGTTATTGTTTGGGTAGCAGCAGCAAGCATCTGTAAAATATATCTTCAGACTTGAGGAATTACCTCATTTGGCTCTGTCTGTTATTTCTGTTTTGATATAGACTGAAAATAAGTTTTGAAAAATACTGAGTTGATAATTAAGAAAGAAAACTATTCTTAAACTTTTGTCCAAAATCAGTTTTTTGAGTAATATGATTATCAGACACCTCGTAAATATTGGAAGTTAACTTGATGCCTTGATGCTTATGAAACACGGAATTAGTGGTAAATGTTAGGACTAATTCACTTCATAAAAGCGACTTGTAACGCACTCGAAATCTCACTCATTCACTTCCCAGTTCCAGTTTCTTGACTACCTCCCCTCTTCCTTGTCAAGTTCTACCGTTCGTTAGTTGTCTTTTATTATTAAAATTAAGTATATCCTGTGTACTTACTGAGTCTTCAGTTCACCTTTTTCTCTTCCCCTTTTTCCTTCTAGATTCTCGTGATCACCACTTAACTCACACTGTTCTACGAGCCCCCTGCAACAAAGTACCTACCTGCCTACCTGCAGGCTAGACGAAAACGTATCGACAGCTGGTTGTCATAGGTTGCGGTAAAACATCTTCAGCTTCACCTGCGTGCACAGAGAAAGAGGAAGATCAGCGTCTTACTTACAATGCAACTGTATTTTTATCTTATTCTATTTTAAATGCATGACTCTTCATTTTACTCACCTTATTTATAGATTTCACCTCACTGAGTTGGTACTAATCTTGTGGGTTTCAATTCTTTCACATGTTTTTTCCAATTCTTTGTTAGCTAGTATTATTTGTTTCTTTTCTAACATATACTCAGTCCCCCCTGTTCTGTCTTCACAAATCTTGAATCTTCTGTTTCTTTATTTATAACTAAGCGAGGATTTCATCTACAAACTATGAGGTACTTACTTCGTCATTATTTTGCACTGCTTTTAGTTGTGCTTCATTCTATTTTCCTCAGTAACCATTGTAACTTCTAGTGGTTTGCAACTGATGAGAAAGTATGAAATTTAATGATGTCATTTTGTTATACAAATCTGATCCTTCTTTCTTTGTAGAAATTAAAGGTTAAAAATTAAGTAAATGAAACAGCCAGTTGATGAACCTTAGCAAAAGATGTATGGATGACTTCAAAAACCTTGGAAATGAATTACGGTCACAAGTTTTCATATCACTTCTGAATGAGTCTCCATAGATTAATCGTATTTTGCAGTTTATATTGTTTAATTGAAGCATCTCAAAGCCTTAGGAAGCTGAGTGGCAGCCATTACTTTACAAGGACAACACTCTTTGTAGAGGATCTTTCTTCGCATTATTCTTTTAGAAGTCAACTTAAGAAAAGCCTTGTAGCAAACAGTTTCGGAGGATCTATGCATCTTGGCATCATTACTTCGGTATTGGGAACTGCAGGTATAATACATCATTTAGAACTTTGTTTGAATCCAATGTTTAGTTGATTTCTCCCTTCTAAAATCTCAATTTTACTTGGTAATCATGATGAATACAAGAGGACTTTTGGCGTACTGCTCTATAGGGACCAGCGGATAAGCGTTCTCAAGTTTGACAGTAGTAATCCACTGAGTTATCACTAGAATCTTGAGCCGATAACCCTGGGGGGGGGGGGGGGACAGAAAACGTACTTTACTATACTTATAATAAACAGTAGCGAAAGGTTACTAATACTTAGCTAGAAAATAACGTCATCTTTAAATATAAACAGGATGATGAATACACTTTTAAATACAGAAATCATGGCTTTAACCCTTTAATGAAGAAGCACATTCTCAGTGCTTCAGTGTACCTGAGTTAGGAGGAGGTTAGGTATTCTGCGTGAAGCTGGTGAGCAAGATACATCAGAGAGGATGGTTGTCATTCGGTATGGGTTGATCTGACGGTAAGTGAACCGGACCCCACTTACGACACCAAAACGTAACTGCCAGCTATTGGCAGGTTCCCACCTAGTTTTAAGATACTTTTATGAATGAACGCTTATATAAGAGAGTGTGCAAATTCGGCGTCGGTAGTCTTATGACTGTTAGCAGTATTAAATTATTCAGTTCACCACAGTGGTGAAAGGTGCATAGAATGTAACTTATTTTAGTCCTTCAGCATTCCCACTTTATACATTTACCATGCAGTACTGTTTCCGATGGACCTCTGAGTCACGGGATTCTGGACTTCCGCATTTTACTTTTTCAGCTACTAAATTCCTGCTTGTGCTGATACTGTAGACATTTTCTCCTCCAAAACAGCTTTCTGTATCTTTTCTGTCCAAACAACTTAGCGGTGAGTTTCTCGTTCATGCTGCTTGTTTAAAGGCGTTCGTTTATAAAACGCTTATTTGTGTAGGTTGGGAAATTTCAACTTTTTCCGAAATGGAGAATAATTATCTAATCTTGCTAATACACAAAGCACATAGATTTAAGCTTTTCAAGAAGTTGCTCAACATTACCAGTGTCTGTGCATTCTTCGTTTCATGAAAAGTACCTAAAATATTACAGCGGGAAAAATATAATTTTCAAGTATGATAACCACCTCCAAAGATGTCCCTTATAATAACTCTCAAAGTCCAAGGCTAAAATGCACACTTTAAAGTTTAGCATCCAAGTACACTGTATGAAATTAAATTATGGTAACATAGTGTGATCTTCAGAGTGCCAAGTGATTCTGTCTTAAACACCACAACTGATAAATAATAAACAAAACGACACGTACTAATGAAATTTACAACGGCTGATGCAACCAACTACAGACTAAAAGTAAATGATATTTATAAAATTAGAAAGTGACAGTCATCAAGGTCACTTAAAGTTATTATTATTAAATTAGTATTTTGACTAGTAACGCAGTTTGCATAAAAATTGGAATAAAAGTAAAAAGTATTTCTAACGTTAAAAATAAAACCAGTGATTAAGCAGTAAATTTTATTGGAAACTATTATTTTTACCAACTTTTTCAGAGGTGATCTGAACAAAATAGTGGATAGTTATCAAAAATTCAAGTTGTCCGATTGTTCCTCAAAGATAAAGAGGTGATTTCTAGGCAGTATAATGCTACTAGTTCACCGCAAGTCTACGTAACGAATCTTAAAAGAGGTTTACGTGACTGAACAGTGCTTTATTGTTTGCACCAACATATTTAATAAATGTATCCATGAATGCTACGTAAGTAGATGTTTGTGCATCTGGTGTCATTTAGTTAATTATTAGGCAAATGTGTTTGTTACGGAAACTCTATACACTTCCATTTCATGTGCATCTCACCTAACCTGTGTTACAAATTTGTAAGCAAGATTTCAGTATATTCTGAACTAAGCATTCCAACTTTGTTGCTCATGGATTCAAAAATGGCATACTTTTTTGAGTTACTGTCATCACTTATCAAGCTTCAACAAACAGAATGATGGATATGAGAATTTATTTGGCGATATTCCTCTCATCATTTACGCGTGAATTATGTGAACATATTTGATGTCTAAATGTGCTAACCGGTAAGAAAAATAGTTGAAGACATAATTTCCTTCTTACTAAGTGCAGGTTGCAGTTAATATATAGTCTGGTCAGACAGAAATTCAGTTAAAACCTGAGCTACAGTAGAACAGTATCTTAAGTTTTTTTATATAAATGAACAAACGTGACGCGTTTCAATGGGAATATCGAGCTTTACTGTAATGCATGATTAGGCATACTCGATTCTATTGTTCACTAGGCTAGTATTTTTTGATGACTCCGCCTTTCTCTGTAATTTTTTGAGGAGGCAAAAGTAGTGAAACCTGTAGTCACCAGTAGCTGGAACCGAAATATGTGATGGAAGTAAAATATGAATAAAATTATGAATGATTTTAGTTCACATGTCTGTTGAGTACGACCCTATAAAAGTAACGTGATACAAGATGATTTCCGAAGATTATTTTACTGAAATGTCTTCACAAAACTGAGTCAGCGTTCCATCTGAAATTCACGAATACTTATTATGCCTATTTTCTGTGATAAGCGCACGCTTCACTCACCACACATGAAATCAGGTTTACTTCAAACACCATGGGAAGAAAATGATCCTGAGCATGTTGTTTCTTAGTGTCTAAGTTAAAGAGTTTCTTGACCATTGTGTCACCTTCAAATAAGAAATCGTCTGCAGTGCCAGATTCACAGATAACTGAAACTGATAAACTCCTTTTAAGATTCTTTAATTGTTATCCTAACAACTGTGTGACCAAAGTGCTATTCTTTTTGCACTCACTTGACGAATATCTTAGTGGTTTTTATCTCATGGAAGTGATTATATAACGTGATTGTTGACCTGCTGCCGCTAGTCTTTCAGCTTTATCTATGCGTAGAATGTGTCTACTGAGTTATGTTGATTGCCTGCTGTCTGAACCGACTGCTATGAGATTATGCACCAAAATTTCCTGGCCAGAAAGTTGTCCGTAATTATCCAATTACACTAATATAGGTGCTGATGCATCATCACATTTCGCTGTTGAACAGTGCTGATGCAAAAGTGTGAAGAAGATGGCTAGTGCACCCTCTATAATGAGATTTGCTTCTGATGGCGTTTATTTTGCTGATAATACTGATTTCGTTCTTTAAGGATACGCTTTCCATTTGTTTTCAGAAAACTGCCACCAGTGACATAATCGGCTTGTGCGTAAAGTTCGTTCAATTGACTTGTGATTCCTTAAGTATTATTTATAGATGAAAATACTATCAGCGTATCTGAATGCGTGAAACTTCAGTAACTGCTGTTTAATTAGTAACCATTTTTGTGAATTTATGGAAATATCCATGTATTTTTCAGATCGAGTACAAATGATTTTTTTCCCTTCTACTATAATATGTCTTCTTTCTTTTGAGCATTGTTTCAGTGCAGACACATCAAAGATACTGAGAGTCGTAAAAGCGATATCACTGTGGCAATAACACCAGACTATTATTTGTAACTAAAATTAGCCACTGGAGTCAATAGGACAAAAAAACCAAGTACGTCGGTGGTAGTTTTATTTTGTATGATAATATGCATCATGTTAAACGTCTTCCAAAACACTTAACTAAGCGAACCCAGACATCTAATTTACAGTGGAAAAAAAATACAAGAACGTCTTTTATTATCTGGATTCAAGTAATGCATGAAGAAATGATGGAATAAGTCAAAATTTGTGGCATAGAAGCCTATAGTGAGTACTAACTTAACTTCCCTAGCCTTTGCCCGTTAAGCTAATAAAAAGAAATAGTCAGGACTCTAGCCCATAGGGCTAAGAAACTTAAATTACCTGACAAACCGGAAGAGGAATTCGCTGCTTCTAAGAAGTACTAAGAAGTGTCATCAGGAAAATATTTACTATGGAAAGTTTATTCATGAGTTCGGAAGTGAAGCTTTCTGTGACTGCCAAGCCATTATACCAGGAAAGAAACCGATATTTTTCCAGCTCGCATTCAAAGAAAGTTGAATAAGGACAAAATTTAGACAACGAAAAAAGCCTCACTCAAAAGTGCATTTTTTGTGCTGGAAGCAATGCAACTGTTTGATATAAAGTGTTCAGTAATGCGAACGAAAGTAAGTAAATACCCATCTTGTCTATTTAATAAATAATACTGTATCACTGAATGCTATATCAAGCGGGTTCATCTAGTAGACAATTATATTCCAGCACCCTGACGAAATTCTATACTTACATCAATGAAGCCTGATCAGAAAACAATATTTTACTCAGAATATTCGAAAGGAATCACTGAAAATGCCTATTTGCGACAAAGTTTGTTGCCATTTGGATTTAAGACCTCATAAGTCAAACATAATTCATTTCAAATGGGCAAATCCATCTGGAACTATGCAATCAACTTAATTTGCTATTTGAAAATAACGAATAATATATATTTATGCAAC
Organism: Heterobilharzia americana; assembly: GCA_944470555.2. Classification (NCBI taxonomy): domain Eukaryota; kingdom Metazoa; phylum Platyhelminthes; class Trematoda; order Strigeidida; family Schistosomatidae; genus Heterobilharzia; species Heterobilharzia americana. The sequence goes on from OX104134.1 coordinate 39,833,836, forward strand.
TGATAGAAGAATGCACCAGACTACTAATTAGGCTAATCTGCATAAGACTGTCCTTCTTAAGAACTACAATATAATACATATTTTTTATCACATGATTTACAGTCATTTGTTACTAACTGAAATTAGGTTGTTATTTCTTTGGACCTAATTAGTTAGTCCTCATTAGCATTGACACCGGGGAAACGCGCATTAATCTCTAATAGTCCTGAGTTCGCCAACCTATTGGTGCAAATATATCTGAAGTTGCGAAAAACGTGTTTCTTTTATTCATACCTAATTGCTATCAAAACAAACTGATTTACGGGCAATTGTTATCAGATCCGGTAAGATCTATGAATGTAGAATGTCTAACTTCATGACAGGTAACAACCACAAGCATTTCAGGTAGTTCAGTGTTATAGGCTCATCTACCTGAAACTATTTTGTAACAGGAACATTTCTAAATCCATTAAGAAGTTTACGTAGTATTAGCTGATTAGCATCTTAGTTTTTATATTTTTATAATAATCAGAGGTACCTAGATACACAAATCGTCTACTTGAAGGTAACTGAACCTCAAGAAAACTCGAAATTGAATGGTATTATCATTCTTTTTTTTCCTAGTTTTCTGTCACTAGTATAGACACTTGAACTTAATCATTGACATCAGGCTGATTAACAATGCTGTCTGACTGAAGGCCACAAGCAGTTTCTTCTAACTACTTTATACTTTATTATTCTTTAGAAGACGCTTTTCAAACCTAATGTGTATTGAGTTTTACTATAGACGACATTTCTAAACTGCATGACATTTACAGAATTATTTTACCAAATTTCATGCGTAACTCTGCCTGTAAATGTATAAGTTACCGGCTTTTTTGCAAAAGTAACTTGCCTAATTCCTCTGACAACATTTTTGACATAGTAAGGTTTGAAATTACAACATAAGAGGATCAGTAAATCTTTGTTCAGAAAGATTATTAAAATCTGACTTCGGCTACAGTTTGCCGACCACTGTACTTTGAGGACTTCCGTACTACATGTGCGCGTCATAGTCATACTGTCTTCCATTGGTGTTATTACTGTGATATGAGGGATATCGAATAAAACGTTAATTGCTGTTATTTTGGGTCCTGGGTTGTTTTCTTTTTAAGCGTGATATACTTACGCAGTAGAACTATACTAACAAAGCTACTCACTTTTAGCTACTGAAGCAGCCTCTAATGTTACCTCTGAGATATCATACAAGATGCAAGCCACTGTCCGAATAGCTTAATGGCAACGTTACTGGGTGATTCGAATTTGAAATTTACCGTGAACACCATTTCCTTCAAGGGTACAGACACTTTGCTGACGAGTGCCAGCAAGCACGAAACCTAGGTCCAAGGCCTCCTGACGATTGACTCCAACCAGCTCATATCTATCAAAGGGGATAGCTGTGATAAGTCTCCTAGACTGATGGCCATATTACAAAATGAATGACAGAAGAATTCGGTTTGCACTCAGAACTAGACAACATGGTATTGGTTACTGTTCAGTGACCAGTCAAATACTGATGCACAACAGGCTCAACTAGTCACCTACATTTAAAACATGAGTTTCCAATAGGATCTCAAATTTTTGTCAGCACTAGAAACTTCTACTGATAGAGAACCTCATCTTGTAAGTTAACTATCTCAACCTGTTAGTCGGTTATTCTATCTGTACTGGATCCTCCCCTTTTCGCCCTATACATTACATCCACCTTGCTATACTATATCTACAGGTGCTTTTCATACACTTAGTATTCTCAGCCTACTTTTGATAAAAACTGGATAAAATAACCCCCTTTTTATAAAAATTTAACCTCTTTTACTGTCATCCATTAATAATTTCAGTGAAGTGCTCATCTTTTGCTGTTTATGTTATCGAAGTTACACTTCCTCTTCTTTCCTTAGGAAAGATAATAGGATTTAAGTTGACATTATTTTGGTATAACTGTGTCATTTGTTACTTTTGTGTCAATAGACTTTAAGTCATTTGTTAGCTCAGTGTGCATCGCATGAAGCACAATTTCCTCATGTCGACACTTTGGTCTTCATCTTTGATCCATATACCATCATAAAAGAACTATTATTAGTATACAGTTATTTTGTCTTATAATTCTGTCAGTGATTACTTTTCGATGTATCCAAAGATGGTTTGTGTTCATGCTAAACAAGCTGCAGATAATGCTCTTGTCAATTTATCAGCTGGTGGTCGTTTCACATGTGAGGCAGCCTAATTGGAATTCTGTGACACGTTTCATAATTACCCATTTGTCCATTGTTTTTTACTTGACCTTATAACTTAGGTCTCTACTGACCTAGAATTCTTTTTCTTGTTTCCGTTTTCTCACAACTGTCACTGTGTATACTGATTATTATTTATTTTCTCCGTGCATAAATGGAATGGGTCATATAGATCCTTTCTGGATATTATGTATCTGTCATCCACAGCTTTATATTTAACAACTAAAACTGAACATTGTTCTCCCTCTTTTTAGTTTAGAACTAATGAAAACTTAGAATTTGCTGCTGATAAAGTTAAGCGGATCCTTCAGTTTGCTTTATGGTGGCTACCAGTGGAATCCAGGATGTACGTTTAGTTTTACCTAGGACTCACCCTCATGTACATGCATCCAGTGAGTGATAGTATTCCCACCGAGACTCCAACTTACGCGCTTCGCTTTAAGCACTACAGAACTATCCACTAGGTTGGTGTCTTACGACAGCCACCCCTTGTACAACGACTATCAGTTGTTATATATTGATACTTCTTATACACCGTTGTTATCAAGGCATCCACGCAGAAGCCCATAAACCAACAGAGATCAGTCAGTTCGATTCACTCTAACAGTGAGATATTAAGCATTAATAAATAATTCTATCATACACTGATACAGGATATTTGATCATTGATACATCTTAAAATAAAGGTGATGGAAGCAGTGAAGCATTCATCGTCTAGTGTCACACTTTATGATCAATGAACCTGTAACATGTGATTTTGTTAATGCATTTAGAGAATGACGGTGAATCTATCGGTCGATAATTCAGCTAACTGCATGAAACGGTGTAAGTCATTCTTGAGATCTTGTAAAGAAACGACCTAGAAACAGCAGAAAACAAATAATTTGAACCGTGTCACTTATCTCCTATGGGAGTGGTTTATCAGACTTCCTTTATGATCAAAAATGAACATGTTTCTTAAGACATCATTTTGTATAAGCTTTTATTGTGATTATTGTTGTGGTGCATTTCTATGTTTTGCCCATTGACTGTTGCCACGCTTCTTCTGTTGTTGTTCATAATTATAGAGTCTCAGCTTAGTAGTGATCCACTCGCGAACACATCTAATTCTCTCAGTTCAAGCTTACTTGTAATCGACAGAAATATGGTATAACCTTTCTCAGCATAATATCTTTGGGTGAAAAGGAAACTCTTTGGTGTAACTTCCCATAATGCAGTCTGTCACATAAGATAAAAAGGTGTGTGTAATGTATTCTGGCAAGGTTCTTGAACAAGGGTGATTTGTAAGTGGGATGTAATAATTGTGTTGTTCAATTTGATGGCATTTTGTAAAAGCATTCGCTCCGACAACTCAGTGGTAACTGCTTCGAATGTGGCTCCGTGGCAGGGGGCTAAAACCCCAAGTAAGCAGTCGTTTCTGCAAATGTGCCGACACTGCTTGTCGACATTAACTTGGATATAGGGATAATCTTCAATTATCTAAAACCTTTATTCATCATTTTTAAGCGCTTTCCAATGCTTGTTATGCATCATTCGCTCCATTTTGGCATTCTGAGCACCAAATCTTTCTTTTCATAATAATTCTTGTTAAATTTTCGTGTTTTACTGCATAACCTCATTCCTTTGCCAGTTTTCACACTAACATATTTCACTTTAAGATTTTCACAAGCTTGTTTATACAAATAAATTTTCTGTTGTTGATTCAGTCGCACAGGAGTTGAAAAGCTGGAGATTCATAAGAATTTCTACTTTAGACGTATTTTTAATTTAACATCAATAAAATATTCTACGTTAGGTTTAGAAATGTTTTTCGTATGCTATTGTTGAACGCCGTTATCAACAACGTTGGTGCATCCATCATATTACCAATCATGTTATGTGAATTTCAGGCTATTGAATTAAAAGTTAAGAATGGTACTATGGTTTAATAAATGCGAAAATGCGAAGAGCTTCTAGGTCATCAAGAGAAAAATTTCTTTGTAAGGCTACACAGTAATACAAAACCTTTGTAAATCACTTCTGAAATTCTAAGGAAAACAAAATTACTAATACTGGGATCATGTTCAGTTTGTTTAAAAAAATCTAAAGGACAGGTTATCCAGGTCTTCTATGAATTAATGTAAGCTGAATTATCATTCAAAACCAACTAACGATTTACTTGTTAATATTCTACATTTTTCACGTTTCTGGTTTACAAGTCATTGAGTACTAATCTGTACCTAGGATAGTTTTTATAAGGGAGAATGAAATATGTAGTGTATCCGACAGAGGTTTTACGTTAGATTCAACAAGTGATATGAGAAGCTTATTATTAATATTAGTCCCTTGGGTTCCTAATGGAACATACGGCTTCAGTAGCATATCTCCATTTCACTCTCTTCTCTGAAATCTTTCGAACCTGGTCCCACGACTCCCCACAACCTCTCATTTCCTCCTCGCACGATCTCCTCCATGTCACCCTAGCCTCGGACTCCAAACTCGTCACTTCCCATGGGGATTCCACTCGAGTACCTGGCCTGACGTGTGATGTCCCTAGCCGGGTTTCTCAGTATGTGCCCAATCCATCTCCGTTTCCTACTACATATTTGTTTGTGTGATAGGTTCTTGGTTAGTTCGCTCCCAGAGCTCCTTGTTGCTTTTTCTTTCTGGCAATCCATCTGATCTTCGGTAGCGAGCCGGCGTAAGCAGTTGTTGATGAATGTCTGTAGTTTATTGTAAATCCCTTTCGTAACGCGCCAAGTCTCTCAACCATACACAAGCACTGACTTGACTGAATTGGTGTTGAAAATCCGGATGTTGTTCCTCATGCTGAGTGGAGTGCAGAAGATCTCCACACTGGTTTCAGGCTAATGAACGCCTGTCTTGCTTTTCCGATTCTGACTTTGACATCCTCGTCTGTGCCTGTGCCGCCTGTAGTTGAAACAGTGCTTCCTAGATAGGTGAAGGAGGTTACTTCCTTTAAGTTTCTCCCGTTCATGGTGACTGGAGTTTATTATTGTTGTTGTTGGAGTTGTTGGTGCGGTGTCTTCATCACTTCTGTCTTCTCTATATTCACTTGAAGTCCCGTCTTCTCTGCCTCTTCTGTCAACTTGTTAGTTTTTGCCTGTAGATCTTCAAGTTTGTGTGACATCAGGCACAAGTCATCGGCAAAATCCAGATCTTCCAGGTTCTTTTCCACAGTCCAGCGTATCCCCCTCTTCTCACAGCTCTCCACTGTTTGCTGCATGATCCAGTCCAGTCGACCACAATCAGGAATATCATGGGGGATAGTAGGCAGCCTTATTTCACTCCTGTCTTCACTTCAGTGGCATCACTGAGCTTCCCATTGTGAATTACTTGGCTGGCATGTGGCGTCTTCATATAGTTGTTGAATGAGGCAGACAACGCTTTGAGGTACTCCGTAGTAATGAAGCAGTTTCCAAATTACCTCTCGGTCGACGCTGTCAAAGGCCTTCTCAAAGTCGATAAAGTTGAGGTTGAGTTGAGTTGACTGCCATTCTATGCTCTGTTCTATGATGATACGAAGCGTTGAAATTTGGTCCGCATACGGTTTGTACTTCCTGAAGCCAGCCAGCCTGTCCCGGTGGTAGTTTTGAATCCAGTGCATCCTTTAGTCTCTCCAGGATGATGTGGCCTAATATTTTGCTTGCTCTGGGTGGACAGGAGTGGAGCATGATTCCGCGCCAGTTCTTGCAAACACTGAGGTCTCCCTTCTTCGGCAGTTTGACAAGGCAACCCTTCTTCCAATCATTAGCCAGGTACATTCTCTTCCTTCCACACCTTCTGCAATAGTGGTGTGGTGTGAGCATGTCCACTGTTTTCTCTGCGTCTGTTCTCAGTGCTTCTGGCGGGATCCCATCTGGTCCTGCTGCTTTCCCACATTTCAGTAGCTTTATGGCGTTCAGGACTTCCATTTTTGTTGGAGAATTTATGTTCACTTGTAGTTCAGCGGCTGTAGGTGATATTTCTGGATGAAGTGCAGGTGGTGGTTGGTTCAAGAGCTTCTTGAAGTGGTCGGCCCAGTATTTCCTTTGTTTCTCTTCTTTCGTAATTAAATTCCCATCATCATCTTTTATTGGTTTCGTCTGTGTTGCTCTCTTCCCAGATAGCAATCTGGTTATTTGATACAATGTTGTCAGGTCTCTGTCTCTCCTACCTGCAGCCTGTTCTGCTTCACTTGCCAGTGTTTCGTACAAGTGTCTTTTATCTTTCCGTGCACTCTTCTTCATTTCTGTGTCCAGTGTGGTGTTTTGTACATTGTGCTCAGTTCCTCTTGTTGTTGAGCATCCTTGCACTGGTTTATCTTCTATTTCACCATCGCCATCCTCGTCTCCTCTATCAGCTTCCAGGTATCCGTCGAGATCCATTCATTGTCTTCTTTCTTCTTCCTTCCTGATATGGCTGTGCAGGTTTCTTTCCACATCTCTTCCTAAGACTTCCAGTGTTCTTCCACACAGGTTTCTTCAGAGATGTTCCTCGATATCTCACATTTTGTCTTGATGGCTGACTGGTGTGAAGACTTCCTTTGTAGTTTCATCCTTCAGTTTCCTAGTGTTGTACTTGAACTGCGGTCTATCACCAGCTTCCTTGAAGGCTTTTAACTTGATTTCGAAGGTTCCTTGCACTAGATAGTGAGTGGTCTGAACCTACATCTGCTCCTCTTCTTGACCTTGTGTCAAGTAGACTGCGTCTCCATTTTCTTGAGATTGAGATAAAGTCGATTTGATTTTTAGTGTGTCCATCTGGTGTCTGGTAAAATCCATGTCGCCCTCTTTGTGGATATCCTTGTGCTTGAACACACTGCCTCCAATCACCAAACCGTTGAATGCACAGAATTCTGCAAACATTTCTCCATTCTCGTTCATCACCTCACCAAGCGCTTCTTGACCCATGGTTGGTTCTCTTCCTGTGTTGTCCCCTCCCAGTTTGGCATACATGTCGCCCATTAGAATTTTGATATCGCCAACTGAGGTCTTGTCCAGTGTTGATTGAAGTTGTCTGTAGAATTCCTCCCTTTTCTCTTGCTCTGCATTATTTGTAGATGCGTGGCGTAGCATTGTATGATTGTGACTTTCCTTTCTTTCGAGTTGAATCTTTCTGTCATGATCCTGATTGTTTAGGAGATTGGTTCCCACTGCATGAGAGAGAGAGCCTTCGATGCTGTTGGGGACATCATGATAGCCACTCGAAAACTTGGTGTGCTGGCGGTTGTCGTCTGTGTGACAATATCGGAGTAGATTATTGATTCTCCAGTTGACAGTTTGGAGAGTCCACTCCAGTTAAGTAGGGAATAAATATTCATTCCAACAGATTCTTACCCAGTTTGTCTATTTATACGTTAATATTGATACGGGATATGACCAAAGAAATGATCATATAATAGAGATTTTTATAACGATGAATTTTCCACTCGCTTATCTGCTTTTTAATGTAGTGGGACAATTCAAGTATTTAAAATAAAGTGGTACCTCGTTGTATTGAAGCAATTTTAAAATTTACAGATTGTTCATTGTATACAAGGTCCTTCGTATCGTAGAATCAGCTGCATTTGCGTAGACATTCTCAGCAGTTTGGTTGCTTACGAAAGCCCTACAAAGTGCAGCTGATAAACAACACAAATATTATCGTAATGTCAATAGAACCATTAACAGCCTAGGCCTCAGGGTACAGCTTCTTAGTCTCTTTTTCTTATAAGACTTATAAATCTTAACTCACACTAGTGACTATAGACTGTAAATACATGGGTTGATGTATTTTCACTTTAAACTCCAAAAGGGTATAAAATACAAGACAGGTATTACTTTGTTGACAGCCAGAGTATACCAGTGGTTCAGTATGACCAACCGCCTATTATCAATAGAAAGGCCTAGAAGTATGGGTAATGTTTTGATAACGACACCACTGAATCAACTGGTTGAAGTTCTTCAGAGGTCAGAAGTAGATAACATGAAATCGGTTGCTCTTCAGTGACCAACTGATATGTATTAGTTGGTATATTCAACAGAGTGCTCTTCATATGCAGTCTAGAACCCTGCCTGTCCAGTATCGTGACTTATATACCTTGTAAAGCATCTAGGAATAAGACACAAAGAAGGACATAAAGACACATACATGAAGACATGCATGCAGCAATAACCATTTATTTGACAACAGAAACTTTAACAGCCACTGCTTTTTCTCACGGAAAAGACATTGTTGATGAACACTGTTCTCTCACAGGTCGAAAATCGTATAGTTCACATCATTTTCAATCACAATGAGATGAACTTTGCAATTTCTGAGGTGTTATATTTATCTATGATAATGCAGATTTTGATTATTTCACTGGAAAAGCTTGGACTAGATTTCCATGTAAAATGTTGGAATTTCTTATTTCAAACACCCTGAGATTTGTTCAAATATAACTAATATCTAGTTGAAGTTAGGTTGTTTTGAAAACTCATGACTTGGTGACAAATTTACTGAAATCCTAAGTGGTTTAGAAATCGATAAGGCATGGGATAACCAGAGAAAATGAAATGAAAAACTTTATTGGGAACATTAGACATTCAGTGAGATGCTTATAGCAGAAATGTAAATATTAAAGTAGTCAAGGGGGGCTGAATAAATATGTACAGTTTTCTCTAACGTCCTATGCAAAACTTAAAACTTAGAAATTTGGGAAAATTAGGCTTACTACAATTCAAAACGGACTATCGTTCGGTGTCTTTTGCAAAACAAAAATGCAATTAGCATACATTTGATGACTGCATCACTACCACGACTAGCATTCTAGCTGATACGGATCTAGAAGGAAACTCAACAAATGAGGCATCATTTTAAAATGTCCATAGAACACATTTAGCACCTTCTCTTCAATTATAAGCTATGTCAGTAATTTGCATAATGACTTCTCCTATAGATTTCAGGACACTGATATACACCATTAATAGTTTCCTTCACGTTTCTAAAAGGGATTTAATAAGTATAGTTTGGTTTTAACCTCAAATTCTTTCCAGCATGTATGACCATAAGCACATGGACGACTTTAGTTCTTTTCTACGTAACTGACAATCTATTTTTCGAGAAGAGTTCAGCCAAATGTTTTTTGCCTAAAGACTGGATAGATCAATATATTTTCACATCTGAATACATGATGGGTAATATGATCTCAAATTTTGTGATAAATTCACCACCCTGAGGCATTTATGAACATTGTTTTCAGTTTATCTGAGAAAACGACTGTTTATTGAACTATAAATTCTACATAACTTTATGTCGGAAGACTGACTGAATAATGGCTGGATATAAATAGATAGGCTTCATCACTTAGTCATTTTCCTACTGATAACCTTTCTAACTAACCTCAGATGTGTTAGAAAACTAGTTACATCTTAGTCGTTCAGCCTGTGTTAAATTTAGTCTTTAAATTTAAACACTCTTGTCTCATATCATCTTTATCCTTCCTTTTGCAAAAAAAATGTGCTTCTGTCAACTGTGTGGGCGACCATATGACTGAAAAAGACGTCTGTATTTGTGTCTTGCAGAATATTCCTTAATTGTACATGTTATATTATGCTTAACTTTAAAACTTTCTATAAGCTTTAGGAAGCAACGCTTCTGGTGAAGATTCCTATGCTAGGACGAAACAGTTGTCCAGTGCTCCCAGGTTTCCGTTGTTCCTCCAACTGATGTCAGTTTACAACGAATATCAACTTGGAATATCTCTAAATCCCACAGACCCCTCAAAATTCAATATGAAACAGTTAGATTTAGGTTGATATTTGTCATGGAATGACATCAGTTGGAGAAACATTAGAAACCTGAGAGCACCAGACAGTATGGGTCCCTCAGCAGTGGGCACCTATGACCCCTTCAGGGCTCGTACGCAGGATGTTTAGGTTACGCAGCCGGTAGGTTACCATTGAGCCACTGGGTCAAAATTTAATGGTCCATAATTCCTACTTCTTTCACTTCATGAGTGCTCACTATTGACTCACGTCCAGAGGTGATTCCCGAATTTCTAATGAGAAGTCGTGACCGGTGAGACCAACCAAGTTGGATGTGAGGACAGATACTCAACAATGGCATAGGATGAAGGTTGGGCTGTATCGGAAACTGACAGAGGTAGGAAATATAAACTGTTGGATTCTGGCTCAGTCAGTTGGTGGTAACGTTCTGCCTGCGTTATCAGAAGGTCCTTGGTTCGGTCCCTGGAGGTGTCATGGGTGAGCGCTACTGAAGAGTGTCGTACTAGGGCGAAATAGCTTTTCAGTGCTCCCAGTTTTCCAGTGTTTCTCCAACTGAGGTCAGTTCATGATGAATACCAACCTGAAATCAAGAAATAAATCCCCACAAACCTCAAAACCCGAATGTTTAATAGTTTAGAAGAGGGTTTGTCGATGGGCTTGATATATCTCAAGGTTATTAACAAATGGCCAAGTTAAAAGTAGCACAATGATGAGTTGTTAAACTGATAAGGTTACTGTGACCAATGCACCTGAGAACTATGCAGTCACAAAGATAGACTAAGTATAGAAGCATAGAATCGCACAAATTCACTGACACAAATAAAGTGTCCACGTTCGATGTAACTAGTTACGGCACAAAATTTTAATGTAGAAAAAATGACATTTATCTGAGTATCTAGGATTGTATTTGAGAAAAGTGTCAACATTAATATCATTAGAAAATGTGACTCATAAATAATAGGAAATATACAAGTAAATACTGACCAAAGCAGGTTCATTTTTAACCTTAGTGTTGATCAAATATTTCAAACTATATGGGCCAATCAGATTATCACTCTTACTATGAACAGAAAATGATGACCTTCACTCAGGAAAATCTCGTAAAGCCAGTAAGCGATAAATCTAGAATTCCAGCTAATCACCAACTGCACCTTCGAGGTTGACATTTCTCATTGTTTGTCACTTTCTTAACCATTCATTTTTTTAATGTTCCTAGCCACACAGAAAAATCCATATTGATACCACAGTAGTCAGCAATAAGAAAACTGAGTAAGTTCAGAGCTTTGTACACCGTTTGCAAATTAACTATTCCAGTATTTGTATTCCTCAATGAATATAGATCAAAATTAATTCGTTTTAACTGCCTATCTGCTATTTAATGCTAATAGCTTTATCAAATTTATAGTAAACCAGAATTTATAATATCCATGCTTATGTATGATAACTTGATATATTTTCCCATGCATAAATGATTTTGTATTGTCAAACTGTTGAACAACGATGATATTCACATCTAGTGTATTATATATGAAGAGTGTATGAACTACGCTTGAGCTTTATACGTACACGCGTGTTGATAGTTTTTATTACATGAATGTCACCATATGGGTTCGGACCAGGTCGAACTGCATTTCATTTCCTCAATTCTGTTTAGATGATTTTGATTCTATTCATCTTAGTGACTAGGAGTAGAATCCAGAATGCACCTTTCGTCTTCTTTGGGATTCGTCAGCTGAATGTACCTGCACCACAGTGGGGACTGTTGTTCCCACTGGTGCTTTAACCCAGTATCCATCACTTCAAACTTCTGAGCGCTATCTCCTAGACCACTGCGGTGCTACAGTCACTTCTTATGTAACGGGTATAAGTGGCAATCAGTGGCCAGGTGGACAACGCTTTAGCGCTTATTTTTGTCCCTTTGGTTTGGGCAGTTAAACCTAAATATTAGTATGAACAGTTCTTTCGTAATCCCATTAATAAGTAGTATTCAAATACTAAGCTTTACTCTGTGTGGGTAGTACTTTTCACTCCTCTGAATATGATAGAGATTTTCGAAGAATGCTTCATATATCTCTAACAGTGACAGAATATTAAATTTTGAGGGGGTTGTGGAGATTTGGAAATATTTCAAGTTGTTATTCATCGAAGACTGACATCAGTTGGAGGAACAAAGGAAACCTGGGAGCACTGGACAGCTGTTTCGTCCTAGTATGGGACTCCTCAGCAGTGCGCACCCACGACCCCACCAGCAGGGATCGAACCCGCGACTCGATCCCTGCTGGTGGGGTCGTGGGTGCGCACTGCTGAGGAGTCCCATACTAGGACGAAACAGCTGTCCAGTGCTCCCAGGTTTCCTTTGTTCCTCCAACTGATGTCAGTGACAGAATAATTTTTATTTTTTCCAAATGCAATGACAACCCCTTACAGAATTGAAAGAAAAGCCAATCGTCCAAGAGAAATCCTAGACTATTTAACTGAGCATGTACAAGCGATAAGTATGGTGGATGTTGGGAAACAACTATTTCCCAAACGTTTCACTGTCTATTGATTTATATTACTTTCATCCTTAGAAATTTCATGAGGTATAACTACTGACTTCTTAAATCTGGATTATTAGTGAGGAAATTGATTTACTAATAAAGTTTTTTTTGAGTCACTTCAATGACTATTTTCATCATATGCCATAATCAATCCTACATATGTTTTTTTATTTAGTGATTCCGTCAGTTACCCAAGAACCAGTAAATTCGTCGTCTGTCTCATTTTCAATTGTCAGTGGCTTTGACAGACAGTCAGCTGATGCAATCAGCGATCATATTACATCAGTATAGTTTTCACTTCATAGCATTCAGTAAGTATACAAAAACAGATGATATTTACTAGCGAAAGAAGCAAAAGACAGGTATACAGGGAGGAATGTTTATTGTCGACCAGTGGGACAGTGTCGTTAAATATCGTACAGCTTGCACTAAAACCATCATTAGCAAAATGTGCCTCATTTCTTCTTCTGCTTCTTTCTTGATTTGCTATTCATACGCCTGCCTTGTCTCTTGCGCTTCTCTTGGCGGAATCCTTACCCATTGCTGGTAATTCCCTATGATATCTTCCACCCTCTCAACATACACTACTCATATCCATTCTTATCAGCAACGCCCACTACACTAGCAACTTATATAGTTTTGAACCGATCCTGAATAACTACCACTGGTTTGGTGAATAGTTTGTTCTAAGGTACCTCCATAGTCTAAGAAAACAATCTTAATTTATCATTTGGCCTTACTGAAATGTCAAAAGCTATCTCACCACAATCTTCAGTGAAAGACTACACGAGATGTCAGATTTACTAAATTCACAACTGAATAAATTGTATTCACTTTGTTTTGAAGAAACTAAAGATGTCATTTGTATAAATGACTCCAGTTCCGTTAAGTTAAAATCCTTTATTAACCTTCACGGGATCATTCAGGAAAGAGCATGCAAATTCCAACACCAATGAAATTGTGAAATCTTAAGGTCTGTTTTAACAGCACAACTTAAAATATCATTCCAACGGTATTAGTTCCAACCTTTCATAAGGAAAACAAGAATTTTTATAAAAGATATTAAAAAGTTGATATTTTTAAAAAGCTTTTTATTTTTATTATCGAATTTTATGCTCACCAAAATAGATATCTAAGGTCGTTTAAGTGATAAAGTCTTTTTCCTGGTGCTAATGCAAAAATAAGCATTTATAGTTCCAAAGTTTCAAGTATCAGTATCGAACTATTTAACTCTGTGAGACAATCGAAACTGAAACGCACAAATGAGATCAAAATACTATGGTCTGACTTAGTCTTGTGACACTGAAAGCAAATCAATATATAATGCTTCTTTTAAATCACTCATTTCAGCATGCTTTTGTTAATGAACTGAAGTTCAAACAGCTATCTGTTATGCTATTTATTATAAGAAACAGAAGGACAATTAGACAAATGTTAATTGTTCTTTCAGCTTTATCACGTTCGGTTGTCAACTTTATATCGCTCCATCAAAAAAACCCACCTTATGAATAAATAGGACATATTTCAGATAATTTAATGCATAGGTGATATTCTGTCAACTTTGTACATTATGAAGTGATGATTAGGGAAATGAAGCTTTCTTGTCGTATGTTATAGCTTATAACCTCAGGCTTTATTGAGTACATAAAGATTACGCATAGTTACAAACTTGTAGCAACTGACGTTGACACCACAACTGAATACACTGTAGACTGGACCAGTATCTAGATCTCCGTTGACGGTAAATCCTACTCCGTAATTAGTTTCTGGTCATTAATCATGTAGCATCTGACCATTCACTTAGAGTTATTTCTCCCTTAGCACAACTAAAGTTACCTCTATGATCTTTTAGACACGGATATTTCAAGCATGCTAGTTGGGGTATATGAGTTCGACTGGACAGCTGACTCCTTCAGCAAACAACACAAAAGTAAAATTTCTTACTGATTAATTTTTTAGTCAATACTTGACTTACCTCCCTTTAAAATAACATCTTTTATTCTACAGGAGATGCGTGTCAGCTAACTGACTGATCTGTGACGTAAACCAGTCATAAAAGTATGAAGTAACCAGTTAAAAACTACAAATATTCACCCTGACTGCCCGGAGATTCGATGGCTACATCTCCCTAACCCAGTTTTGTAGCCATAGCATTGAGTTGTTGACCAAATACGCACTATTCGACTGAACACTAGTGAACAACTGTCTCTGAACTGTTTGACTGAATGTGTCGGCAAGAACTAGGAGGGATAGTGAAACTAGCCGATACATTTTCATAATCTCCGCCTATGTACCCACTGACTGCAGTTTGGACGACGCAAAGAATGAATTCTATCAGAAGCTGCTAGTTTCGATATAAAAAGCAATACTTTCATGTATAGTCATAATAGCAGGTTACTTTGATACTGAAGCAGGAAACTGGAATTAATCGGAAGGACACCTTGAATGTATTTACAGAATCCGATGCAAACGAATGGACAACAGTGATCGTCTGCTGCAATTTTGTTTGAAAACCACTTGTTTCTGACCACTACGAACTTCAAGCATAAGGAGAGAGACTGTCTCACGTCACATCCGCCGACATCACACCGCCGATGGACACAGAGAGATCATATTGCCATAACTCATCGGTGGAATATTGCTGTGTTCTCTGGAGTACTTTTATGAACTCCAGTTATGCCCTAGTACGAACACGTGTCTGTCTGAGCCTTACTGGTCTTAGAAAACAGGTGCCTGAGAAGCCCCTCTGTACTAGATTGGAAGATGAGAATGTGACGCAGGCATATAGGGAGAAGATACCTAAGCATTTAGCCAAAAGTGACAGTAATCCTGGTGTGATATTGTCTATTGTGGAAACCGCCGTAAAGACATTTGGAAACGTACATACAAACATAAGCAGACGTCATTGGATTTCCGCGACCTCATTCGAACTGTTTGATACGAGAAGATTCATCCTAGCTACCTCTGAACACAATGAATAGCAAAAGCAACTTAAACATACATTGACCAAGGGTCATCACAATAGTCATGACCAGTGGTGGTTGGTGAAAGCTAGAGAGATGGGGAAGGCATTAGCTTTAGATAAAAACCGGTAACCATTTAGGTTTACTAAGGACACTGATTAGAAGGAAAAGATGGTTAATGAAAATATCACAGGAAACAGCAGAACACTGACAGATTTTCAGAGAGGACGGCCGGAACGTTTGGAGAAACACTTTAAAGCGCAAATCAGCTGACCTACAGCAACGTATCATTTGCACGATATCCAGCCTGAATATGAATGGGACGTAGATGTCGGTCCTCTAACTCTTGTAGAAATAAGAAGGCCGTATTGAACCCGAAAATATGTTGCAAAGCAGGATCGGACGGTTAGCCACCAGAAGGTTTTAAGTATAGAGGTTGGTAATCAGTTATGAGTAAAGTAACGGCTATACTTGGTAGTGCATGGGGATCAGAGGTAGTCCTTTCAGACTGGTCTACTTCACTGATCATTCTACTCAATAGGAAGAAAGGGGAGTCTTCCAGTGAAAAATATAGGGGAATCCATTAGAGTGACATAATGTCTGAGATCTCACAACCCATAGTTCTGCGACGCCCATTTGAAGCTTGATAACAGTTAATGCAAAACACGAACATGGATGAGGGTATGTCGAACCCACTCCCACCCATCAGCAGGTTCGGGAACACAGGCGGTAGGCGACACGCCATATTTCTTGACCTGAAGGCAGCACTTGACTCCATCGACCTAGAGGTGCTGTGTTAGTGTATGAAGCTGCGAGGAGTACCGGGTAAGTATATAATACTAATCAAGTCTCTCTACTCGAAATCGCGCAGTCGTGTAAGGGCTTATGGAGAGTTGTCATCCGAATGATGGTAACCAATTGAGTCCACCAGGAATGGTCAGTCTCACCGTTCCTCCTGAATTTAGTTACAGATGTACAAATGAACATAATCCTAGGTATATTTGACTTCACATGGAGTACGCAGATGATATTGTCCTGCTGTGTGAAGATGCTGATAAAGTTCATGGCCTTCTGAATGCACTGGGCAGAAAACTGAGTATGTTGGGCATGCACTTCGTACCCGTCAAGTGTAAAATGATGCTTCAAGACTACTCTGCAACAATTCCCGGTCTAATGATAAGAAATGAAGTAGTTGAATGTGTTGACTACTTCATATTTTGGTATTCGTATTTCCCAGTTGATGTATAACAAAATAAATTTGTTTACTACTTCATTAACTTTGGGGTTTGTATCAACCCGAACCGGTTGGTTGCTGTCGAAATCTCATCTCGTATGCAAGAGGCCCGTTTGACACTTGCCAACTTGTATCATCTCTTGTGCACACTATTTAAACATCTGACTACCTGTGGAAGGACGTTAATACTGACCTTAGTTTTAGCCTACCCTGTTATTCAGCTGTGAGACATGGCCGCTGATAGCAGAAGATATGCAAAGACTATAGGTTTTGACCATAGCTATCTTAGTCGCATTTCTCGCATTTGGCGGAACCCCCAGATTGGCAATGTCAAGGTCAGCTGGAAGCTACAAAGTAAGAAAGGCAAGTCAGTCGATAAGATTGCGAACCTTAGCCGACTCAAATGGCTAGGATATGTACTGCGTATGCCGAGGCATCATTTGACTCGACATGTAATGTCAGGAGAAGTTAGATTCGGTTGGAAGATCTTCCAGGTTGATCATACCAAGACATGGCACCAGCCGAGGAAGTCTTTGACTATTGGTCTGAGCCGTCAGGGGAGATTCAGACTACCTGACTAGGGTTCCCAAGATCAAAGGAATCAGTGGTAGAGGAATCTTGGTGACATGGGTGAAAATGGGTCACAATTACGCAGATGTATTGACTCTGACATCTTCCGAAGCTTGGATTTTTTTGAATAACCTTTATTTTTAAATTCCTTCTCCTCTGATGTACCTACTTTGATATTTGTCTTTTCCCATCTACTCGTTCTTTGTATGCTATTGTGAAGTATGGCACTTCTGTGTGAGGTTCCACATTGATTTGGTCTCCCTGTCTTTCTATCTGTCTTTCTGATAAAGTAGATTTTAAAATCATTGAATCCGCCATTTGTAAAAATAGTTTATAGATAATTTATGAAACACACATATGCTGCAATAAATTTCTACTTTGTGACAACAGATTTTCCTACGCTTAACACACCCCATTAGGCACTAAGTAGATGTTACTATAGTTCAAGATTTAGTTCATGAATGTTGGTTTACTGGGGGACTTGATCTTATGAAGTCCTGTAATTCGCCCAGTGTCTAAGTGGACGAAGGATCACTGTTCTCTTTTCTCTACTGAAAAATGAAATTTGTTACATATTTGGTTGTCCAGTTTCAATAAATATGTTATTTAACTTAAAAAGTGATGTAGGGAGAAATGATAACTAATTGTAATTGTTTCATCCCCATTTTGGTAATCAAAGCTAATATACTACTGACATTGTGATGTACCTGTTAGCCCTGCTTATAATTTTCGATAGTGAATTGTAAGACACAAATCAATCAGTTCTATTATCCCAGGAATAAATTCTGAATTCCGGTATGCTGTAGTTGGCAGTGATGAAGTTATTGATCTTGGAAATAATAAGCAGTTATCATCTTTATCCCACAAATAACAGCAAACACTAGTCCATTCTCTCTTATTTAATTTAACAAAGGAAATGTATAGTATTTTTTTAAGATTACAGGTGTTAGTTGAAAACCGACTCTAGAAGGAAATGGATAAAAATCATTCAAAATATGTCCATCTGGTGACTAATATTACAATTAAAATGAAGTAAATAATTTACTATAAAGCGCGGGTTGACCCATATAGGAGTTAATAAACATTTTGCGACCTGTTGGTTAGTAGTTTGAAGATCGGATGCTTTAAATGCTATAATGTGCCCTATCAAAATAGAAACAGTGAGAAATAAGAATAAGTTCTTTTGTAAGCAACACTAAATATAATGAATGCTAAAATAAATGTCTCCTCTAACTTATTTTTATCTCTTTTTACCCTGAGTCTAGTACAGATCAAATGAATTAGGTAGACATTTGAAGTATTACAGTGAAACATCCAGACTTCAACTAGTGAATCAACTGAAGTGAATACAACTTATCCTCATCCGTTCAAATGAGGTCATCCCTCTGTTCAGTCATGTTTTTTTCTCCAAAAGTAATTTTCCTGAAAGTTGTATATACATCTTATTGAGAAATACCAGAAGACTTGATATCTAGGTTTCAGGATTTGCTAAACAAAATAATCAAACACTAGGTACGCAAAGTGGAATGAAAACACAACCAAGTTTATGAAAAAATTAATTAGAATGTAATAACTGCATATCATTTTGGTGTTTTAAAAGCATGCCACACATTAACGATCTTCAACTATCTGAGTTCAACTTACTTCAAGTCAATTTTGCTTGCATACCATTGTATCTTTTTTTAAAAGTTAACGCAGTAATTATGCTTCAGTCTCCAAATGTTGCACTGAAATCCTATGACTGTGTAACTTTGAACTATCAACACCGGTTGCAAACTAACTTTCTTGATGCAAAAATATCAGGTTGATTAAGATAGCCTTTTGGATATTGTTGCTTTGATTTTCATTGGTTACATACAGGCTTTTTAGTGCTTTATTAGTGAATATACTGTTTCAATTGTGAAAGATGAATTCCATGGGATTGAAAAATAATTTTAAAAAGTATAAATGCAAGACAAATAACTATTGGGGGAATAAAACATTACCACCTACAAACAGCCGGTAATATATATATATATATATATATATATATATATATATATATATATATCAGTTATTTCCATTTCACTTTATTAAGCTTCATTTTTTAATCCTTGCGAAGGCATCCTGAGGAACAGCTGGTCATACTGAGACATTTTAGTTTATGTCATGTACTATGTATAGTTATAAATCTAGTTTGACGAGATATGCATTGTTCATGTTCAAAAGGCATCACTCCATACCCCACAATAAAATGCTTTTTCTTAAGGTTTCAAATATGGCTTATTCATAAGCGAATAAAGCATATTCATTAGTATCAACCATCATTCAACCTACGTAGATGGTTCTCCTGCCACACATTTAAATCGTAACTCTGATTCCAGCAATTTGGTTTCGTTTAGCAATCAAGTCGCGCAATTTAATCAACAGAATGTAGACATTACTAAAAATAAGGATATCATTTCTTCAATTACATTGCTGTAACATCCTCTACTTGTCCTCACTGCATGGCGTTTGATTCCTATTCTGTAATGTTTGACAGCTGACATGTTAGTAGTTTTTTATTCATCATAGAATAAATTGGTATAGGTACATTCTATCCTGTTTTTCTTGAGCATTCCTAGCAGTACACATTCAGTTATTTGTAAACCAATCAGCTAATGACTGTATCTCTAAGTCGAAAAGCTTGAGCCTAATCCTTACATACCACATAGTTAAACACTGAGTTTCAGCTCCAATACCTCGTAAATCAAATCTTTGAGATAGTATTAGAATTTAAAGAAGAACTAAAAACCCGTTTAGTCAATATTTTTTGACGTCAATCACAAACTTATTAGCTCAAAATGTAAGTGATGGCGCTTATCAAATAAAAAATAATTCCAAGAACTTGCTGGACTGACGAGTAACAGGAAGACAATAATAATGTTTCCTAGTAAAGGGACAGACAATTCATATATAACTAACCATGAATATATCAAGTAAATATTATCTATCCCTTCTAGAGCACCAGAGTCTATATAATAGGAACAAACCAGAATAAGTAGGACATCCTCTGAAAATTGATAACCTGTTCGTTCATACATTCCAAATTTTCAGGACTTCAGTGACAGAAGGAATGCACAGTCATATATTCTTCATTCCTTCTTTTGCTTTCAGACCTTTTCACGGTGAAGCTAGAAAATATGCATTTGAGTAAGATGATGAGTGGACTTCATTTTTGTGAAAGATACGTAGGTGGTAATTTCGTAATCCCCAGTGATAAAGATTATTCAGCTTTTGTGTCACTTCAACAGGTACTATTATCCTGCAACCAGTTTCACATTGCAGAAGAAAACTGATCCCAAGATATCCTTTTCAGATATACGAATAGCAACATATGACTCTGAAAAATTTAAGTGACTAAACTGCATAAAATATGTGGCCAGTGGATAGCTTTGAAACTTTCATAGTTAGGTGCCTCTAAATAGAAAACAGTACATGGCTCGTTTTCGTTTTTGGTAGAATTAATAATGACGGCAGCACTGAGAATCGAGTAGATGAAAGAAAAATTCCTGAAAATGTTTTAACTCAAAATGATTCCACTGAACGGTTGGTGTCAAAAAATTGAAACTGAGACTAGGTAGTCATTCTGCCCGTTTCACTGTTCCTGAAGTTTTATTTCGATGTAGATTTCTCCGAAAAAACGTCGAGAGGTCATCTATCACTCTCGCTGAGAAATACATTTTATGTTACAAAACGTAACTCTACACACTCACCCAATTTTTCTCTAATGTGTGAAAACAAACTACAATCTTTGGCCACTTTAATTTGTCTTTATCAGTTCACCTGCTCCCGAGAAGTGACGTGTTTGTCGTACTTAGATTTCGTTTCATGAAACTATCTTCAATTACCACCATCGTTCACGTGCATGAGAGAAAGAACGCCATGTAGTTTAATTTTAGAATATTTGGCTGATTCTGCTCACCATTCAAATCTAAACACCAACTTCACTTCCACTTATTATAGACATCTCAAACTTTTTCAGACTGCGGAAGCCACTGTAGTCTGTTTCAAAGTGTGCATTTTGAGCTCAAAAGACGTTCATCCAGTGACTTCATTTCCATCTAATGTAACGTATAAGAAAACCTTATCATTCAAATGTTTTAATTAACCTATGTTACTGGCGTATAACTTCTTTCCCATACAACTCATCCTCTTATTTCAGTGTCTTAACCTACATTTACTTTCAATAAGGATACTATATTTTTTTAAATTAATCGCTAAATATAGCTGCAGTTTGCATAAATCTTCTGAATACTATATTTTACACTGTACAGTTCGTTTTTATATCCTATAATGTTTAACCCAAGACGAATTTTGCTAGGATCATTTAAGAGTTATTACGTTTCACTATCAGTTTATTTTATTATTTATATGAGGTTGTTTAGCTTGAGAACGACATTGCTAAATGAATGGCTGTTCTCAGAATGGTTTTTGCATGAGTACTTAGACGGTAAAAATCGATGAGAACCTGCCATTAGGCCACACTTAAACAAGTAGATGAATAAGCATATCCAGCAAGCAAATAAGCACATCTCTTTTACTACATGTACATGCATATGCTGGGGAATTAGGCAGCTACTGTCCTAAAAATAATGCTGCTTGTATTCCAATCAGCTACGAATACGCGAGAAAAGGTTACAGTGTTTTTACGATGATTTTTATTGATAAACCTGAACTGATGCCAATTAGTTACATATAGTCATGCGTGTATATTGTACCGATAATGTTCACACAACAAGTGACAATGTATCCTTAAGGTGAATGGTCGATGAAATGCGTAGAACTTCGTTGATTCACAGCTCATACGAAGAAATCAAGAAGCCCTTAGACAGGGTCATAAATAAAATCAGAAAATCTACAGACGATCTGATAGGCCAACTGAAACCTATCTCTAGGTGAGTCTGAACGGTTTAATTTATGCCTTAAACTAATAATCCTAGCAGAATTTATGGCACTGTTAAGGTTGATAAACCAGGTTATCGCATTAAACCCATAGTTAACTTCAGAAATACCTTAACATATGAACTAGGAAAGTACTTAGCTTCGATATTATGCCCTATCAGGAATCGTTCAGATTCCAGACTAGTAAACTCTTACGAGTTAAAACTTAGGCTTAATGACCTACACTTAGAAGAGGATGAAAAAATTGTTAGCTTCGATGTAGCTAGTCTGTATACTAAAATACCGATCAATATGGCACTGGAGGTAGTCAGAAGTCACTAAATATTGACTCAGAACTTACTCACAGAACTAAGATACCGATTGATGAGATTATACTAGGCATACAGTTATGCCTGACCTCCACGGTCTTCAAGTTTCAGGACAAAATATACAGACAAACAGAAGTAGTGGCAATGGGATCCCAAATCGTAGCAGGTATACTTACGGATAGTTGGGAAAACTTAGCCTTACAAACGTTTAATCCTGCACAAAAAATATGGTGGCAACATGTGGATGACACATTTCCTGTGTTGAAATCGGAACATATCGACAATTTCCTCACACATATAAACTCAGTAGTAGTCAAAATCCAATTCACTTACGAGGTAGAAAATTATTATTTTATTATCAGTCCCTTGGGTTCCTAGTGGAACATAGGGCTTCAGTAGCACGTCTCCAGTGAACTCTGTTCTCTGAGATCTTTTGAACCTGGTTCCACGACAGCCCACAACCTCTCATTTCCTCCTCGCACGACCTCCTCCATGTCACCCACGGACGTCCAACTCGTCGCTTCCCATGGGGATTCCACTCGAGGGCCTGACGCGTGATGTCCTCAGTCGGCCTTCTCAGTGCATGGCCAATCCATCTCCACTTCTTCCTGCATATTTGTTGCGTGATAGGTTCTTGGTTGGTTCATTCCCAGAGTTCCTTGTTGCTTATTTTTTCTGGCCATCTGATCTTCAGTAGCGAGCCGGCGTAAGCAGTTGTTGATGAATGTCTGTAGTTTATTGGAAATCCTTTTCGTGACGCGCCAAGTCTCTGAGCCATACAGGAGTACTGACTTGACGTTGGTGTTGAAAATCCGTATCTTGTTCCACATGCTGAGTGCAGAAGATCTCCACACTAGTTTCAGGCTAATGAACGCCTGTCTTGCTTTTTCGATTCTGACTTTTCGAGATAGAAAATGAACAAGGAGAATTACCTATGTTGGATTGAAGAATAAAACGAAGGACAGATGGTGGTTTAGGTACTATCGTCTACAGAAAACCGACACATTCCAACAGGTTTCTAGACTTCAAGTCATCCCATCGAATGTCAGTTAATTCAGGCTTAGTCAAATGTCTAAATGATAGAGCTAGAAAACTGACTAGTTAGAGCAAGAACCTAAACAAGGAATGGAAACACGTAAAAGAAGCGCTAATAGTTAATAATTATTCTCCGCAGTTTATTAAGAAATTCTTACGGACACACAAAAAACGAAAAAAATAATAGTAACACCAGTGCGACTAACAACGAGAACACGAGAAAAAAAGAGTTCACAGCCTTCATTGTATTACCGTATAAGTAGGGTACCTCAGAAACATTACGTAGAATCCTCAACAAAGCTGGAATTAGGGTGGCGTAGAATAACAGATCTAAATAAGATCAATAATCTAGAAAAACTTGGCTATTGCTATGCTTGCATTAACACACAACCATACAATAGGGTGGGATAAAGCCACTGTACTTAAGTCCAATATAAATAGCTTGAGAGAGAGACTGATTACTGAATCTTTGTTCATCGAATCAACACACAACACATGTAATAGAAATGATGCAACACCTATGCCAGAGAAATAAAAAATTTTGCTACCAATATAAACAACTCATAAAGTGGTGCAACTATATAAATCAAATGTCGAAAGTAGTTTGATTACATTGATACAATTATGAGCAATAATTTATGCTCGAAACATCATCGAGTAAATGATACTAGATCACTGTGTGTTGTAAATCAAATCAACAAATCTAATGTGGGATTAAATTCTCCAGCAGTACCCAAGTTTTACACCTATGTTAATGATTCACAGTTCACCCAATTTCAGTATCCACCTTTTTGTTTTAAATCTCATAATTTTTCATGTTGCATCTATGCAAAGCCACAAAACGTGCCTACTGAGTAGGACAAAGATACTTATCTCATGCAATGAGATAGGGATCATTTTGTTCATAAGTTTGAACAGTAGTTAATACTTTAATCAAAAAGTCCGCTTGAAGTAAAAAGTAGTAGATGACGTACAAAGAATGATGAAAATCAATTTGATTATGAGATTGTTTTATTTATGACAGTTTCACTTTCATTGGAGTGGACGAGTAAATTGACAAACTACTGAAAGCGATGAGCATTGCGATGTTTGTGCAAATGAGAAATTACTTGCTTTAAAACCACTGTATTTTTTATAATCTTTTTCCATCTGTCGTATGATTTACGTTTAGTAGCCGTTCAGTCTTTTTTATAGTAGTAGGTTGATTTAGTTTGAAAAAACTGAATTCTTGATTCCCATTAATTTTCTGAAATTCCATTTATCTGCTATCCAGTTTTTCTATATTCTTCAAGGTTGAATTCAAACTCATTTTTCCGAATGTACTGGTTTAGTAGAATACACGTTTTAAAACCGAACTATCATTCGGTATCCAAGTGGATGAAGAGGGGAACAACGGCCATTTATTTACGACAGAGTGTCTCAAGAAATTTCATACTACCTTTTGTATGATGTTCAATTTGTTTTCGTCTACCTGTTCGACCTGGACATTATACTACAGTGTGTCCAAATCGCGATGCATAAAATGTTTTCAAAAAGGAAAAAACTGGCTACCTCGTTGTCTACGTGAATGAGCAAGTAGCTCATAATGAACTGTCTGAACAGTTTCGTCATATTTGAGCAAACAACAATCATCATAAAAAAGTAAATAAATCTGTATGCTTTGCATGAGACAGATATGCTGCTCTGTGTATTTACTTTTCCAAGGAAAGGCCGATAACAATCAACATTTTTTTACTGTTACTATGCATAGGAAGTCGTTACTGGGGTTTGACTTTCGGTTCACCTAAATGTCCCGTTTCACATTGTTACTACTACTTAGAAGAAACTTTCATCTTTTTTTCCTTTTTACGCTATTGCCATGAGTGAGGTGATGTTGCAAATCTAATGATCAACTCATACGTAGTTTATTTCCAATATAATAACGGTTTATTGTGTTCCTTTAGCAAGTATAACCAGAACCATATTAGGTAACTTTTACTTTGCATTGGCTTTTCTAAAGATAGTTGAGATGATATGCAAAACAATCTTTCACTATTTTTTCTTATGAAGACCAACACTATTGCATTTCCACTTTAATATCTGGGAAACCGGAGTTGGGCAAAATTACGATGTACTATTTGTAAATTATATGCGAAATTGCAAAGAAAATTTATACACACAGTTAACAGTACCAATCACCAATAAAGGAATTATCTAGACTATCAACTGTACTAGGATTTTTTTATACGCTGACGAATAATCGAAGAATTCAAATGGAGTGAGCATTTCTAATCTTTTATAGAAGATAAGGCTTGTTTCTTACTCCATCAAGTAAAATCTGTCAGATTTATGCTTAAACTACAGATGATATTTCTGTTGTATGGGAAATCATACGCTTAAGTCTGATAGTCTCATTCCACCTAGTCAGAATGACAGGTTGAAAGTGAATTGTAACAATACTTACATTTACTCACCAAAATGTTTATCTCTAGGTACAGACGAACTTATATTACTTAACACCTGCTGAGTTTTACTACTGAAAACTTTGATTAAGTAGTATGAATCATTTATCTTCACTTTCTGTACAAAAGCTACAGATTTGTAGATTGTTAAACAATCAGTTTGCTCCCCCTAAGGTAACAGAAAGTGATTCATCGACAGTGCATTGCCCTTTACAGATATAAAAGTGGGATTACATAGAAAAAGAACTGTTTTGGATGTCGGTTATACGTGAATTAGCAAGAATTTGTGGCCGCCTTACTCTCCTTAAAATATAAGCATTCTATAAGTGGGTGGTTTCAGTACTTGAGAAAATAATATCAGATGGCTTTTCTAACTGACCAGTTTTCAGTGCCTGGTTACCCTAGTAAGCTTATTAAAAGATGAATCCGATCACTTGCGTCTAGGAATTTGATTCGCTCGTACTTCTCAGGTATGCTTATGGATGTCAAAAGCTTTCTGTAATCTGAGTGTGTTAGAAATGAACATTAAGTGATGAATGGCATAATTAAAACATAAGACTATATAGTTCATGGGTCTGCATTATTCAACCAGTCCTTTTCGCCAGAATTTAAACCAGTCGTATTGACTTCATTTATACTACAGGTATCTCTATTTTTAAAGTACTAACTGAGCTACATGGGCTTGAATATAATTTGTTCATCTGAGTCTTTAGAAAAGTTCACCCTTTCTTATTAATCTGAGGCTTTCAGCAAATACATCTGTTTGAGTCTGCTTCAAGAATTCATACATCATATAATTTGGAATACAGATTAAGGGGGTTTTTCAAAGGGTTTATTTGAAAAAAGCCTATTCAAAAACACTAATGAGTGAATAATGATGAAATACCTATAAATTTAGGGCAGTATATGCAGTGACCTAAGTAATACAAACAAAAGGTATCTGCTGAAGAAAGTGAAAGTAAACTTTGAGACCTGATTGAAGTTATCCAGTGACAGAACTATGGAGTAGGTATCCATCAATCGATTTTGTCAACCAGTTCATCTAGCATTAGTATCTACACCCATAGATAAGCTAATCACATTCTAACATGCATCTTCTAAACATCTGCACAAGTTAGCGACTATCCAAGTTCCTGAGTCTACTTTTGGGGTAGCTGTATACAGCGTACGCATACGCTGCGTAAAACGTACGCATACATACGATATGCCAAAGTATGTAAGTGAAACTACTCCTTAATAATAAAATTCAGTGCACTGGCAAGTAGCTTCTTTACCACTTTCAACACGGTCGTCACTTCATTAACTATCAAGATGGCAGCAATAAAGGTGAAATACACCCTGAGAAAAGTGAACTAACTTCAAAAGTCAAACCTGATGGTACAGTCAATGACAGAAACCAGATTTATGTTAGAGTTGTTGGCAATCACGGATTTACATCAGTAAATTTTTACTGTCGATTTGTAAAAGAATCTTTCATTAGCAGAAGCAATATCATTCAGAACTCGCAGTTGCAATATTGTGTATGTGGAAAAATGAATTTTAGATCATTTCAAGGTATTAACACTAGTCTGGACCTCTAGAAATTAGCGTAAAGCCAATAAATAACTTGTTGCTAAATCTCTTTGACATACATAGAGTAGTGCCTTTTATCTAGTAATTCTGAATAAGTAAGAATGCATTCAAGACGTTCTTCCTTTTTAAACTATCGTAGCTGTTACTAATTGATCTAAGCTCCTAAAAATGGATGGAGATAAATTTCTTACAAGTCAGTGACCTAGTTTTATTGTATTAAAATAAGATCGTGTTAAAAATGAGTTGATAATTGCTGACAAATTAAGGGAACACTAGATAGCTACCTCTTCTTCTCTTAAAACGCCCCAGTGGTGTTCACCCTCAACAAAACAAAGATATTCAAGTATTTCTATGAGCACCTCCTTATTTAATTGGTTGGCAGGGACTTATGTGGTTGACTCCTTTAACCTCAACCAATTCAAGTTACAGTGCAACCACCATCCTCTGTTATAAACTGTTTATTTAAAGCATGTAAATGTAGCAGTAAATAAACTCAGAAAACCAACAATAAAATTCTGAAATAATAATTATCCTAACTGACTTGTTTAGCAGCCACACTAGTCGACATGTCGCTTTACACTTCATCGCAGCGTGCGTGATTCCCCACAAACCAGCTAGCTTCTGAATCTTGGTATATGTGCCTGAATATTCAAAGATATATTCTCTCACTCTGTTTCTCTTATGGTGTTAGTGGTCGGTTTCGCTCTCCTGAAATTTAGACAAGTGAAACTAATCAGCAGCTGATATCTATGTTCGTTAACATTTTGTGTATAAACCTCTAGACGTTCATGTAACAGTTTCTTTGTGGTGGACAAAGTGCTGCTTCTTCTTAGCTGGTCAACAGCAAAGTCAACCAAGTAGATGAGAAATCATTCCATAAGTTATACATCTGCTTTTCCGGGTTTTCAGGAAGATTTCTATAGGGTTGGTCTTTGACTTAAGATTCTGGAAGTCTTTGACCTGTTTTTAATTGAAAACCCTGCATAAAATTTATGAACTTCACTCGACAGTCAATGATTAGTTCATTTCTTCAATCACTTTTTCGATCTGCAGGCTGCTGACAAAGATAAGAAGGGGCGGTTCGAATCTAAACTTGTCGCCACTGCAAATCAGTACCAATTGCCCGCACTACTTTAATCCAAACTACACACCGAAGAACATCATTCGGCTTCAAAGGAATTAATAAACGACAAACGAATCGTAATTCTCCAACCGGACATGTGCTGTGTTGGGGATTGCAATGAATAAGACGAAATTAACGCTGGGTGATTCTGCACGACTCAGAATAAACGATCGCAATGAAGATGTGACAGAAAAGATGGAAAGCGAATAACCAAAGAACTTAGGGAACTACTAGAAAGGAAGGTGACAATAAAACCTACAATGAACTCAGATCCAAAGAATCTCACATATCATTCATGTATAGAAAACCAAAAATACACAAAACATACATACCATTAAGACCTATTCTACCTATGGTTAACTCCACATATCAAAAGCTTTCCCATTGGTCAACGAAGTTGAAAAAGGTTCGCCAGAAACTGTTAGTATATCCGTTGAAAGACTCTTGATTTCACCGAAAGAACAAGACATCTCATGGCTCCACATGTATAACTTCTCTGTTCCCAAATATACGTCTCCTTGAGACAATAGACATTATTTGCCGGTATACAGATACCCCGTTGCCAAAAACAAAAAGGAAGCGTCTCCTGCTTTTGTACACCACAGATTTTCAATTCCAATTCAACAGCCCCACACATTAATAAGTTGACGGTGTGGCTATGGGAAGCCCACCAGGACCAGTAGTGGTACACATCTTCATGTAGAACTTAGAAAACACCACTCTAAAACCTGCAGTCGATGAAATCATGCTTCGTTTATGATATATTTATGATACCTTTATTATCTATGAAAAGACTCAACAAGCAAGAAAACTGCTTCGACATTTCAACAATCCACATCATAGTTAGGGGTTTACAATGGAAACAGAAACTGAATTTTCTCAGCTTTTGTTTAGGACGTAATGAAAATGGTACAGTAGAGAGGAGCACTCACCGCAAAACTACGTGGAGTGGTCAGCCCTTAAACTTCAACAGCTTCTGCTCAATCAGCTACAAGAAAAGTTTAGTGAGGACGTTATACCAGAGAGTAAAATTGCAAGAAGAATTTCGAATAATCGAACAATGCTTATGCAATAATGGTTATCCGACGAAGTTCGTGCAGAAGTAATGCAGATCCAAGAAGAAGAGAGCAGGATTTATTACAGTTGAAGAGAAACTAGCGTTTCTTACTTTGGCTTTCAAGTCAGATGATGTTGCGACAAGAATCAACAGACGAACTAGAAGTGCACTGTCCAGGCCCTATCTGACTGCGAGACATATGTCACTGTATCAAACAACATGAGCAATTGCACAATCCCAATTAGGCAAAGTGCCAATTCTTGTTAACTATAACCATATTTAATAATTTAAATGATCATGCGGTAGCAAGTACGTGGGAAAGGCAAAGAGGCGGTTGTCTACCAGGATTGCCAAGCACATGTCAAAGAGTAGACGTTTAAGAGGTCTATCCACGACCAACAGTGTAATAGCTCGTCACTTGTGTAATACAGGACACCAAGTAGATGCAATGAAATCATTCTAATAAACATTTCATTTTGTGGCAATGCGATAACCCAAGGTTTTTTTGAATCATTTTCAACGTAGGAACCTCTTTTCAATGGGAATAATAACATCCCACCATGAATGGTTAAACGTTTTGTGCTAAGTTCTGAATGATTCATGTCAATACAATTCCAAGATATTTATAGTCAAAAATGGAAGCGAGATTAAATAACTAACACAACCAATCGTTTTCAGTGGTATTACAACTAGATATATGTTCAACTTCACTTCACTTCAAACTACACTATTAGGGAGCACTATAAAGCACACCCAACACTAGTTTCAGTGAATAGAACTAAAATTAGTCAATTAGGAATTATCAGAATAAAAAATTACAGTTAAAATGAGAGGAATTTATCTCTCCAGTATACAGTTATTCGACTAATAAAAGTATCAGAATACCATTATTTCATTCACTTAAAATCTGTTTAACTTATTTCTTTACATCCGAATAGGTTGTAAGAACACCTGAAAGTACTTATACAATAGAATCACTCAGTGAAGAAAGGAACTGGACGGTAAAGGAAAAGAAAGGTGATAAAAAAAACTAGTGATCAGATAAAAATTATTTCAGTGACTGTAAACGGGGATAAGCAAACCAGTGAACTCATATTTCTTTTGAAATATATAAACTTTGTCACATTAGGGTTCTCACAAGTCAGTATTACAGAATTTTAATCATGAGTGAGGAGAATTGGCTTCAGCCCTACATTAAACTTGTTAAAGTTAAGAAGGGTAAAACACTAAAACCCTGAAGTGATCTCAAAGGAAAGTAGTACTGATAAGTAGGCAATGGAAATGGCGTAGAACCTAGCAAAGAAAGGAATTAGTTCAATCTCCTACACTTTACAATACCGCACAAAGAATGCAAACAGAGACAGAAAAATACATAGGGAGACGAGTATATGAGCCGAAAAATAATGAAAAAATATATGGTGGTTGATGAATGAAAATCTTGGTCGCGGCAGCATTCGACCTCAGGGTCATTTTACCTTCAATCATCAACCAATATCAATCTAAGTCTGCCAAACCACGGCTATCTCAGATATACAAATTGAGAATAACCATGTGACGATAATGAGCAGTTCTGAAGGTGAATTGTTTAGAATTCAAAGTTTCCAGTAATATTGCACTAGTGTAAGATACAAATTGACTTTTGATAACAAAAATTAGAATTTTGGGAAACTAATGGTTTGATTAATCACTAGTCATGATGACCTAATTTTTATTCTTCCATAAACAATGCAACAATCAGTGGTTGGTTCCAGCTGGAAGACAAACGAACTGATTCTTGTCCGGCAGGTGCCAATCCAGCTAACCATGGCCAATAAACCTGAGTCAACATCCATAAATACCTCTTGTGCAATTTTATTCAGGCCGGACAACCCCTCTTTAGAAATTATTTTTAACCCTATATTCTCCATACCATGGGGTCAAACAAACCCACGAGTGTTCGGATACAGAACCCTCCAGAAAGTGATGAAATTACCTGACATTCAATTCAGTGAGACACTGCCATAAGACCTCTCGATAGACAAAGTCGCACGCCTCATTTGAGTCAAGAAGTATAGTTGGTGTTGGGGACCGTTGAGTATGCCTATATTTCCATACCATAGGTTGATTCCCTTGTGATTAACAGAGGAGGATTTTCCCCTTTCTTGAGTATTGGAACAGTGAGCTACTGAATTCGGTTAGAAGGAATCATGTTTGGTTTCAATAGACTAGCTCTTGATTAAAGTAGCCCATCCAATCATCCTCAACCACCGTCTTTTAATCCTTATAAATGTATGACAATCTCCTTATCTACCCTCTTGTTTGAGTGCATTTGCAACCTTCTCAACCTGCAAAAGTGTCGTAGCTCTTAACTCAGTAACCCATTCAATGGCCAACAGGATGGTAGAAGACCAGAGAATTTGACAGTGAACCACAAACGCATACTGTAGATTCACCACACATTCAATATTTTGTCCCAGATACCATTTTCACTTGAATAAGTGTCTACTGCTACTTGTCCCCGTTAATAGCTACACCACGTTATAATTTGTTGTCAATCACTACTTGAGAACATTGTGTGGATTATTTGCCACTTCACAGCTAAACTGCGCTCGCTTCTAATGCCAAATAGGACTACAGGAATGGGCTTAAATGCACCCATTAGTTTTGACAAAATTGGTGACATCCACTGGTCGTCTCTTAGCACTTCCTCAAGGTCACTTATGCTCACTACTCCTGCCTTTACAAAAGAGTGGAAAAAGGCATAAGGCTTTTTAAAGATGACTGACATTATCACGTTCCCATAACTACAAACAAATTCCTCTTTGAAAAAAACCTCTTAATCTAACCATCAAGTTGTGTTCAGCGGTTTCCCAGGTGTTGGCTTTCCGCGTTCCTTTAAATATAGACGTATACGCACTCCAGAGACAAGTAGTACCAATATGTTCGATATATGTGCGTGACACAGCTATCTTGACGACGTGGTAGCGCTTTCACTTCACAGCAACTCAACAAGCTACACTGGCTGAAACGCTTGACATCTCGAGGTACTACCATGACAGAAGGACCTATTGAATGGTAGTAAAACAAAAAGCATTTGCCGTTGTAGTGTAAACTGCTACACTATGACGACATTAGATGATGAAGTAGTGGTGGCTGGAGTACGGTAACGGTCAATTATTTCCCTTGGATGACCGGCAGTACCATATTGACACTAACTTCCTGGTGGAAAAAAAATTTAACCTCCAAAATAACATACTCCTCCCTGCCCCAAGGTGTTCCAATGCCGGTAGGATAGTCAAATAGCATACCAAGAATCCTAAGAAGGCTGAGTGACAGGTTTCAAGAAAATGTTCATTAACTCTAAGGTCAGACAAAGCATTTCCTCTTTCAGGCACACCTTCCACGGTGTCGGCAACCGAGAAAAGTCAACCGCCCGCACACTTCCAGTGGTATACAATGTCCAACCAAACATAACTTATC
Organism: Heterobilharzia americana; assembly: GCA_944470555.2. Classification (NCBI taxonomy): domain Eukaryota; kingdom Metazoa; phylum Platyhelminthes; class Trematoda; order Strigeidida; family Schistosomatidae; genus Heterobilharzia; species Heterobilharzia americana. Next base: position 39,867,040 of record OX104134.1, read on the forward strand.
CTTCTAACCTTAGTTTGCTCCTTTTCTTTAACCTGAATGACCCTTATGCTAAACCATTTGAAACTTTCTCAACTTCTCACTCAGTAACTATTGCTAATGATCAAAGATATCCAAATCCGACTCCTAGTCTCCAAAGACCCCTCTATCGATTGCATATTGAAACTTTCAACTTCCCAACCATATGCCATATCGGACAGCAGGCATCGCTTGTCACAGCCATGAATGTATGCTGTCCTTCTGAGACACGTATACAAGACCCAAATGTGGATATTAATATCACCTTATTTTGCCAGTGGTGAGTCTTCAAACTTAGCTTGACGAGTATCCGCTAACCCAGTGGTTCGTTGCCGTGAACTCGCTGTTGTAGACAGAGCACTGAGTTGTGGAGCAGAAAGTGTGCTTCTTGACTTACGCACCCACCGATTACAGGTCATAAGATGTCAATTTCATTACGTAAAGCAAAACGTTCAGATGTATTCATAGTAGCAGGCAACTTCAACATTCAAGTAGGAGAGCTAAACCAATCAGGCAGGTGTCTGGGAGGTATCTACGGAATAATGTGCCAGCGAAACGACTACCTGAGCTTTTATTACAATTTTCATCTGAAAATCACTTGTTTCTGGTCTTCACTAACTTTAAACAAAGTGGAGACACTGTTTCATATGGTATCCCCTGACTTCAAACCAAAGATGGACACAAATAGACCATAATATTGTAGGCCATCGTTCGAGAGGATCGGTAAAGGATTGCCGTTCTTTCTGTAGCACCTGTTTAGACTACTGTCACGCATTGGCACGATCACATATGTCTGCGTCTTACCGGTGGCAGGAAACAGGCGACAGAAAAGCTTGCCCTTGCGTAAGTGTAAGACGAGAACACCAAATTCGTATATAGGCAGGAGATAGCTAAGCATTTATCTGAAGTCGACACCAATACCCATCCTGGGGAAACCTGCCGTGATATTCACTCTCATCATCATCATCATTATCAACATAGGACCAGGCATTACTGCGTAACGGTCCGAGTTGCCACACCTCATATCAGCACATCAAGTAAAAAGGTAGTGAGGTGAAGGATGAAGATAAGTGAATGCAGTCAAAAGAAATATAAAGTATGAGAAGAAAGGAAAGAGGAGTGACAAAATAGTGAGATTCGGTATAGCGTTGTTAAGATGAGGATAATGTGTGTATACATCTGCGCCACTGACTTCGGTTCTGAGCCATATCACCTAGGGTCTCCAACCACTGGTTCCTCTTGTCCCGTGGACCCCAACCACCTAGTCTGCATCGTCCTACATGGCTTAAACCAACAGTCAGAGACTTCATACATTGGTGCCATGTTTTAGTCTGGCCACCTCGGGCCTTTTTCCAGCCTGAACCCACCTCAGCCAACATTGTGTGACGAGGCAATCGGTGACTAGGCATACGTAGTACGTGTCCCAACCATCTCAGTCGATGAAGGTTCACAACCTCGTCGACTGACTTACCTCTTCTCCCTAAAACTCTACACCTAACTTCTGCATTACTCACATGGTGACACCACGGAATACGTCCTATACTACGAAGGCAACGGTGGTCAAATACCTGTAACCTTCTCATGTCTTCCACTTTCAATGGCCATGTTTCACAGCCATACAGTAGAACAGAGCGGACTGCTGTGCAGTACACGCGACCCTTAATAGACAAACGAATATCACGGCGGCGCCATAGGTGGCGCAAATTGGCAAAAGCCAATCGAGCCTTTTGTATCCGTGCAGAAATCTCATCGGCAACTAACCCACCGGAGTTGATCCTACTTCCCAGGTAAGTGAAGTGGTCAACACACTCTCACTCTCTATTGTTAACCGCGGTACCGCTGAAGACCAGTCCTGGAGCAAAAATTTGCATTTGGGTGGTGAAAATCGCATCCCAAACATTCTCAAATTCCCACTCAAAGTGTTCAGAAGACTCTGCATCTTGTCAGCGTCTTCACCTAACAGGACTATGTCATCTGCATATTCTAGATCTAAGGAAAATTCACCTGTGATCCGGTCAACGTCTTTGTAATTAGGTGACGAGAGGGAAACCTCCATAAGAATATCTATGATAAAATTAAATAAGAATGGGGATAGTGGGCATCCTTGACGGACACCACTTGATGAGTATAGCTCCCTGGACAACTCACCATAGGCTCTAACATGCCCACAAGTGTTCGAGTAGAGAGCTTTCAATAAGGTGATGTACTTACTAGGCACGCCTTTCAGTGACAGACACTGCCATAAGACTTCTCGATCAACGGAGTCAAATGCCGCCTTCAGGTCGAGAAATACAGCTATTGTCGGGCGTCTGTAAGCATGCCTATGTTCCAGGACCTGGCGCAGTGTGAATATTTGGTCGATACATCCACGGCCAGGTCTAAAGCCTGCCTGGTTTTCTCGGGCTTGCTGTTCCCGAGCTCCACTCAGGCGTCGGAGAATTATAGAACTTAGGATCTTAGACACTATGTTTGTCAGGCTGATTCCTCTGTGGTTATCACAAGAGGACTTCTCGCCTTTCTTGAAGACTGGGATGATCAGTGACTTAGACCAGTCGGAGGGGATCGTATTTGATTCCCATATACTGGCTAACACTTCCGTTAGCCTGACTAAGAGAACTCTACCACCATTCTTGTATACCTCAGCAGGTAGTCCGTCTGGTCCTGCTGCCCTTCCCCGTTTCAGGCTACCTACCGCTTTCTCAACTTCTTCTAGTGTTGGGGGACCTGTCTCTATGTCCCATTCAGGGTCCGACTGGATAGCGGGCAGCGCAATGGTGGCTGGAGGCCAGTTAAACTGTTCCTCAAAGTGTTCTGCCCATCGTCCCAGTCGCCTTCCCTGCGAGTGAATCGCCGATCCGTCCTTCTCCGCTATAACCTCACTAACTGTTGTTGACCATTTCCCCCCAGTCTCCTTAATAAGTCTAAATAACTGTCTACTGTTACCGATCGCCGCTGCCTTTTCCATCTCTTTAGCCTTTGCTGCCCACCACTGTTCACGATCGTTGCGCAGACTTTTCGTCAGTTTATTTTTAAGTTGCGCTCGCTCTTCATTGTACTCAGAGCCTGCAGGGATGCATTCACGTGCATCCATTAGTTTGGAAGAAGCTGCTGATATCCACTGGCTCTTTTTAGCCATTATCTTGGAGTCGGCTACAGTCTCCAGTGCTGCTTTTACAGTAGACTGAAGATGGCACCAAGCTTCTTCTGGATGAGTGACAGTCTTTTGTTCCGATAACTGCCTAGCCAACTTCTCACTGAACACGGCTTTGGTGTTTTCGTTGTCCAGCAGAACTCGTAGTGGTTTTGTTGCCAAATTTTTTCTACGTCCATTGAGACGCAGGCATATACGTGCTCGGACCAACGCATGATCGCTGTCCAAACACGTACTCCAGAAGGAGCGGCAGTCTTCCACCGATCCTCTCCAGCGATGACTAATAGCAATGTGGTCTATCTGTGTCCATCGCTGAGTCGAGCTCGGTGGACGCCAGGTCAGACAGTGCCTTTCTTTATGTCTGAAATTTGTGCTGGCTAAAAATAGGCGGTTATCTGAGCATAGTTGTAATAGGCGATCACCGTTATCTGTACGTTCAGCTGGGATTCCGAAAGTGCCACCTAAGTGCCTTTCTGCCTCACTCAGTCTACCCACCTGTGCGTTGAGGTCACCTGCAACAACCACTACGTCCGAACGTTTGGCTTTCGAGAGGAGGTTAGACAGTTTATGGTAGAACTCGTCCTTCACTTCATCCGAACTACAGTCAGTGGGTGCGTAAGCAGAGATTACAAAGAGACAACGGCGAGTCTCACTATTCCTTTTAGTTCTCACTGTGCCGTTCAGCCTCATAGCGCAGAGGCGACTATCAACTGGGATCCAGTCTAGTAGTGAGTTTTCTGCCCTGGTGCTTAATGCTATACCTACACCTGCAAGACCACGAGAGCTAGCTATCGAATCTCCAGAAACTCGAAGGGTGAATTTTGCAGATTCACCAGATTGGTCAGGAGAGGTCAGGTGAATAACCACACTTGGGTCCTGTATGCGTGTCTCACAAACACAGCACACATCCATGCCTCGAGTTGCTAGAGTCTTTGCCAACGAAGCCTGTTGGCCAATTTGACGGAGGGTGCGGACATTGAAGGCTCCAATATGTAATTTGGAGCGTGGTTTAAGGAGACCAGGGATGCTGTTCTGTGGACTCAGATCGTTGTCGAAGGCTGCAGAGGTAGGAGAAATTGAAGATGATGCAGCATCATTAATTAAGAGACGTGAAGGAAGATTAGAAGGTAATGATGGAGGAGGAGGATAGCAGTCAGAAGAAACTTGGGTGCTGACAGAGTTGTGAGGGCGGTTGACACTTCCCGGCTGCCCACACCGTGGAAGGCTATTTCTTCTTAAGGTACCTGAAAGAGATTTGTGTGACCGCAGAGCCCATCGGACATCTGCTTGAGGCCTGTCACACCCAGCCTTTTGAGTATGATTATTTTGAATTTTTGTATTTTTGGGGCCGGATGAGCGAAAGGAAACGACAAGTGAACCAACACCGCCGGCCCGGCAGACCGTGGGGCGTGGTGGAGTGTGTTATTTTTGGGGCCGACCTTTTCTAACCCCCCTTCCACTGAGAAGGCAGCATCAGCTTGGCACTGCTGGTCATCCAAGGGAAACACCTTACTGCTGTCACACCCCATCCAGCTAGCAGCAGTACGACTTCGCCCTCAGACCCCCATCATAGTATAGCAATTTACACTATGACGGTAACTGCTTTTCGTCTAACCACTACCCAACAGACCTTTCTGGTATGGTAGGACCTCGAGGGAACAAGCGTTCCACCAGCATAGCTCGTTGGGTCATTGTGATATGCAAGCCCGACCACCACGTCAAGGTAGCAGCTATCGGTCGGGTGATATTCACTCTGCTCTGCTGTAGAAACAGCGACAAAGACAGTTAGTAACCTACAACCGAAGGTTAGTAAACGTCAGAGACAGTTTTCCCTAGTTATCTTTCACTTCATTTGAGTAAGCACAGATTACAAAAAGGCAACGCCGAGTTTCATTACCTTTTATTCGTAACTGCACCTTTCAATAGAACTGGCGACCATCAGTTGGGCATTGCAGCTTCTGTCTCAGCGCCTCGTGCTATTAGTACGCCTGCAAAACCATGAGAACTAACCACTCTATCTGAAGTAGTGATTCCTTCTCTCCATATGGCTTAGGAACCTTATTTCTCGATTGGACAAAGAGTTCTGACATTGAAAACTCCAACATGTAGTTTGCAGCATGCTTTCAGGAGACCTGGGATGCTGTTCCATGAACTCGAACAGATAGTGAGCTGCAGAGGGAGTTGGGAGAAATTAAAGATGATGTAGCACTCTTAACAGAAGGTGAAGAACGATTAAAGACAAAGGATGTGGAAGGTTGTTAGAACTTGAGAACTAACGGAAATGTCAGCACGGTCTACCCAACCTGGCTGTCCACGCCGCAGAAGGCTACCTCTACTTGAAGCATCTAAAAAAGAAATACGATTCGTAACAGCAATGCGTAAAGCCCAAGGAAGATCTGCTTGAAACCAATCACACGGCATTTTTTTAAAGTTTGAAGTTTAGCTTTGATTAACTTTAATCTAGCTACAAAACTATGCCATCGGTAGTAGTTGACCACAGGGTAGAATGTCTGCTGTCTTAGGGATCGACTTTTTCTAAACTCTCCCCATTCCTTTAGGGAGGGACAAACCAACATGGTACTGCTGATCATCCATGGGAAACACCTCACAGTTTTCATACCCCCGTATAGTTAGCTAATTAGTGACTATTAATCAGGCTACCTTATTGAACAGACTGATCTATCTATACACGGATAATAAGAGAAATATCTAAAAAGTCAAGGAAAACACTCAGAGTTTTAAGATGACCCAGGTTCCACTCATTTCTATTCAAGTTTACCGCATAAAGAAACCAGCTTTCAAAACAAGTTTGTATAAGATCAGCCGATACATTATACAGCGATACTCAAGTTAGCAGTCTCTTTCTGGTTAAAAAATATAAAGCGTTTCCACATGCTTTACTTGTAGTTATCAAACATAAGGAACATTGAGAGGATTGGTTTATGAAAGATTAGCGGACTTTCCGAACCCTGATAAAGGAATTAAACATGAAAAAGTGTGAATGAATGGTGCCACTCTGGCGTATTTGAATACAGGTCTGATGGATGAACTTCCCAAGAATGTTTTTCTCTAAGAGATTCAATGCGAAAACGTTGAACCTGCCACGAAAGTGATCAATTCAATTCGCCACAATTTACAGCAGCATGTAGAGAAAAGAGGGGAAGACGAACGACATTGACGCAGACAAATGGGTTTGCGGAGAATAAATAAGTGAAGGTCAATAAAAGAGTACAAATTTCGATGACAGTGAGTGAATACACCTGAACCATTGTGATCGATGTTAAGCCATATAAATAACCAAGTCTAATCCCTGACATCGTGAGAACACTAACTAGACTAGATATACCTCTCTACACGGTTGACCAATAAACAAGGACTTCATAGACTGCTGCTATGTCTTAATCTCGTCATCCATGACTTCGTTTCAACTAACCTTTCTTTCTGTTATAACACTTGACAACAAGGGAGGTAGTGGCCTGAGATGCGTTAAATCACCACAGTCGGTACAGGTTTACAGTCTTATCGAATAGCTTGCTTCCTCGATACTATACGCATAACACCAACATTGTTCACTCTTTAGTTCAAGCACACATAAGCAGAGCTATTTACGCACTTTCAGTTGATTACCTATTATCCCTCGATGTCTCCTACTTTTAAAATCTACGCAACGGAACAGAACAGATGTAGTTGAATGCCTTGACGGTGCCAGAAATGACTTTAATTTGCAAATATCAAAGGAGCGATTCGTATCCGAACAAAGATCTCGTTACCAATTACACCATTAGGACTGACACAACTCAAGTAAGTAGAATGATGATCACATCATCCCATTGAATTACTATTTATCCTGAAACTGTCTTAAAGAATACTCATATCTCTTGCAGGGTGTCAATCATATGCGAAAGACTCAATTATTTGTTAAGCATGAAAAAGACTTCATGTTTTGAAAATGTCTTCTCCGAAAATAACATTGTCGTTTAAGAACTCCAAATTGTTTAGGTAATTTGTGGGTAGTTGACTAATCTCCGCAAAGTCAAACAGGGTTACACTATTTATTTCATTGAGTATCTATCAAGCTTTAATTCCCATGAATTGTTGTTTATTTGTTCTCACACAAACATATGAATAAATTAGACTTTTAAGACAGCATATCGACTCCTGAAGAATTGATTAAACATCGTTTATTTCAAAATTTTTCAAAAGTATTCCTAAGAAAAACAAGATGATACAACACGAATTGATGTTTACCACCATCCGATGGGATATAATAACAACTGTTTGACATTAATGCGATGCTCATTTCACTTGTACTACTCCTCAAGCTTGCCAGACTAATAGTGACAACTTTCACCTTTTTCTCAGACTATTTTCCACGCTATGCACTACAATGATCGTTCAGTACAAATACTACAGATTAACAATACTAAAAGAGATTATCTAAAGAAGGAAACCATTGTAAATTAGTTAACAAAATCGTGTCTGAAATACATACCGTTTATTATTAATGACAGATTATTTCACAAAAATGATGTATTTAGAAGTTATAAGAATAAAACATTATCTTAAAAGTGGTTTGTTTATTTTATTAGTAATAACAAGCTAGTTTGGTGATGATACAATATTTTATAAAAGCTAAATGATTTCGCTTGCAACAGTGATTTTTTTTATTCCAAAGGGGAACTAAAATAGATGCTAATTTTGTTCTCATTCAAATTGACAGCGACAACATTTATTTTCGCCACTTTCGCAAACTCAGCACTAATTCATCGTTGACTGGACTAGTAGTAGACTCATTTTCAAGCAATTCATCGGCTTCCCGAAGTTTTCGAATGTGTAAGAATCGGTTTTAGCCTTAGTATTGGCCCAGTGTTTAGCAAATGCATATCGATAATACGGAATATAGTGCGATAGGCGTGGTAATCACGAAATTTTACCTATGAGTAAAAAGTGAACAAAGGTGGATTTTAATTTTTTTTTTTAAAGTTATTGTTAAGACGTAAGCGAGTGAATGCGAGAAGTCAACAGTAACAAACATGAAAGATATGATATGGTTTCATTCAGAAGAAATGTTTTGCCTTGTGTCGTGTTGTGTCAAAATAACAGCATGAAATCACTATGTGGAAACAAACAGGAAAACGGTTCAAAAAGATACAGCTACGAAGAAATTTTTCCACGGAACTTATTTCATGAAATTCTTTCTATACTGATTGTTTTAATCTTCTAAACATATCATACACTCTCGCACCTACTTAAAATGTTAACAAACTGTTGTTTTTTAAGCTAAAAAAGAAAAAAAACTTGGAGCAAAATGGAAATATAAATGCTCAAAAATACAGCACAGTACTATGCCTAGGACGTCTAGATCGAAATGCAAGTTTTTGCACTGATTGAACTTAACCCCCCTCCCCCCCCTACAATTACACTAGCATTTGCATTCATCCCCAAGTCTAGACCAGATGCAAATATAACACCAGTTAGCCGTTTCACATTTGTACCTTTAATACCGTTATTATCAACGTAATACTTATTACTTTTTAAAATATAGTACAGGGAACGTATTTGTTGAGATATTACACGTTGAAAATTCCATAATGTATTTACACATGTTACCTGGAATAAACCTATTTTTATTTTCCTGAAGAAGCCCTTATCAAACTTCCATGCGAAACATTGGGATTATTTCATTTCAAACACACTGTGACTTACACAAATAAAAATTATAACTAGAAACATGCATCACTTGAACAGTTTATTCTTGTTTTGTAAAGTAAGCAGAATGTCGCAAGAAGATTATTAAAAATAAAACTTACGCGCATGAAATCAAAAGTTGCAGCCACATTGGATTAAACTCATCAATTGGCGGCAGACGTCCATAACGCTGGCTAAAGTGGTTCAGCAAGATGAATGAAGCATTCATATTGCGTCCAGCTTGAATAGCTCCACTTGTTGTACTTGTATAACAATAAAAACAGTGAAAATTAAAAGTTGAATAGTCAAGAGAGGTTGAGGGTGTCAAGTTTTGATAGAAAACTAGTTTCACTGATTCTTCTGACAATTTAATTATAATTACCGACGAGATGGCATGCAAGAATCCTTAAAATGCAATGTAACTCTCAAAACTTATATCTATATTTCTTCTGCACAGAAAAGTGATACCAGATGTTGAACAGAGGCACAACAATGAATTGGATAGGGCTGATATGTTCTGAAATGAGCATTTTTTTAAAAATTAAAATGGCTAGATAACTCATCAGCATATCCAAAATTGCCTACTAAAGCTTAAATAATATCCGAGTACTGAAGCACACAACTTCTAAACCATTCATATTTGCAACCATAGAGCGACCGATAGACATGGCATTCCCATGAAGACAATCAGTTAGTGGTAGACAACAATCAAAAGAGAACAAGAAGGGATGAAAAGATAACGAGATTTTGTATGGAGAATAAGGTGAAGAAAATGTGTGGGTACATCTGTGCCATTGGGATCGATTCTGAACCATGTTACCCAAGGTCCCGAACCATTGGTTCCTGTTTTCACGTGGACTTGAAACAAGAAGTGTACATTTCCCTCCACGATCTACTGTGGCGGTGAGAGTTCACAGACTCATTCCATGTTTTGGTCTGGTAGCCTCTTATCTTTCCCCACTCTAAACCTACTTGAGATAGCATTGCATGACTGGGTAGGTGACTACGTATCTAAAACATATGTCCCAAACATTACAGTCGATGAAGGTTTACAACCTCATCAACTGACCTACCATCCCTCCTCAAAACTGCACACCTGACTTTAGCATTACAGACATGAAGGTTCTTCGACAGATAACCTATGATACAAAGGCAATGGTGAACGAACATCTGAAGTCCCATCTTTTCCTCTACCCTTGATGACCATGTTTTACAACTGTATAGTAGAAGTGAGAGAACTTTGGCACGGTCCACTCATCCCTTAATGGACAGCTGGATATCACGATAGCGCTACAAATGATATAGGTTGACAAAGACCGATTGAGCCTTTAATACCTGTGCAAAGATTTTATCGTTTAATGATCCACCAGGATTGAATCGACTTCCCAGGTAAGTGAAGTGGTCAACGTGAGAAACCAATCGAGGTTTCCAGAAGATTGCATTGTGTCAGCGTCTTCACCCAACGGGACAATGTCATCTGCATAGGTGAGGTCTATGAAGAGTTCCCTGCTCTAAGGTTATTTCCTATAACGTCGGACAAAGGGGTAAAGGAGACATTCAGTGGCATGCCTATAGCGGCATCAAATATGAAAGATAAGATTAACATCCTGGATGGACACTACTCTTCACACTTTTCATCCGATCTATCATAGGTTCCAACATAACCACAGGTGTTCAAATACAGAGCTTTTCATAGTGGTGAAGTTGTACACCGACTTCAGTAAGAAACACTACCATAAGACCTCTCGATCGACAAAGTCAAACGCTTCACGTAGGTTAAGAAATGCAGCTAGTATATAGGGTATAGGGTGAATGTATGATCAATGGACGCAAAACTGGGCTTGAAACCTACCTGTTTTTTTTCCCTAGCTTCCCTCAAACATTTAACGATTACGGGACCTAGGGTCTTAACCACTGTCAGAATGATTCTTTTGTGGGTGCCGCAGGAGGATTCATCTTCTTTCATGGAAACTGGGGTTGCGATGATGATGACATTAGATGATCATGTAGAAACGGCTGATGAAACTAATATGAAAACATATGTCCTACACCATCGAATATAGGCAGAAATGTTGAGTCTAGGGAGGTGAAGAATGATTATGATACTGTGATACACAGTTTGCAAGCTTCAACTGTAAGCACTAGTTAAGTGGATGAAAAAAATTCCTAAACATGCACCAAGGGATCCTAAAAGCTAGTCATTAGAGATATATCGAAAATTTGACGTACAGAATGTGGTTCATAACAAAGTTTGAATTCGTTAACTGTCAGTTTGTGTTTATTGATTATCGGTGTGCTGTGGATGAAGTATCTGGAAGACATAACTCATATTGGCTTGAAGCTTTATGCTTCTTTCATTATTTCATAAAAGCTATTCAAAGGATAACGCAAGTATGATGTGATAAATCGTTCTACCGACAAAGTAAGTTAAATGAAAATAACAGAATCTTCCGGACTGCATCCGCGCTTATCCATCTGATGATAATGATACTTACCTGTGATTTCCTCGAATCGCTAAATCTGTGTGTTCGTCAACCAAAGTAGCTTCATGTATTAGTAAATCGCAATTTTTCCCAGCTTTCACAAGTTCAGGACATGAAGGTGTATCCCCAGAATAAACAATCGACCATTTTCGTTCTTGTGGATCGTTTTCACCAATTTCTACATTGTCTGAACCTGTTGAAAGGCTAGGACTGTCGATAATGTACGCCCATGATGAACGTGTATGTGGGACCTTGACGGGTCTAACCTATTAACAAAAAAGATATTTATTACGCTTAACAACAAAGATATGGATATTAGTCTGTACCCATCTACACAAGTATTCACGAATCCAGTGAGGATTCTTGTTTCTAATAGAATAAACTATTTTATAAATAATTTGATAAATCAAGCCACATCGAAAACTGGAAAATACTAAAAGATTTATTTGGTACTGGTTAACGATATCACCGGAGAAACTAAACTTATTTATGACTATAGCATGCGTTATGAACCTGTTGTCGATATTTTGGAAAGCAAGGAAAAAAGAATATCATTTACATAGATAATACTTAACAACATGAACCGGTGCGTGATTATCCAGTTGCATTAAAACATAGATATAGTGTCAATGAAGTTCCACAAGAGTTGTGCAATCCCATGTGACTGTAAGATGTTCAACACTGCAATTACTGGAGAACTTCAGCAATATTTTACAATTCAACCTAATCCATATACTTGTACTAGGTTAAGAGCCACACCTATTGCATAAAGGCTTATGATAACACCCAATTGCTTATGTCAACGTAGGTGGAGCGGGTCTTTAACACGTGATCCTTTGCTAGGAAGTCTCATGCTTAGGTCTATAAGCCCTTTCCCAATAAACAGTCGGGAGTTAAACGCACTAAAAATTGAGTTGCCTATGAAAATGGGGTCGCGGGTACATGCAAATTTAGTTAGACAGCAAGGAGGAAATCAATGTTTTCACCTTAATACAGGCCCTTACAGAGAAATTTAATAATGGCCATACCCTTGGTTTTACTAATCTCATTCAGCATGAAGTTAATACAGGAGACCACACATCATTTAAGCTTTCCTAAAACGGAGTGTCTATTCACCATCAGCCAAAGTAGGATATGATGATCTAAAAAAAATGCTTCGGAAGGATGTTATCAAGTGGCCAAAATCTTCATGGGGACCTCTGATCGTGTTGGTCAAAAAGAAAAATGGATCCCTCCGGTTGTGTGTAGACTACCGTCACCTAAACCCTATAATCCAACGAAACTTTTCTCCATTGCCTCGGATCAATGCGACACTAGACGCACTAGACAACGTTGAATGGTTTTTGACCTTTGATTCAGAATGTAATATTGACAAAGACAGAACCACGAGATCGATCTAAGTGAGCCTTCACTTTGCCCAATGGAATGTACTAATCGCAAACTATGCCTTTTGGGTTAACGAATGCTCTTTTCATATTGCAATGACGAATGAGACAGTTCCTAAACGATGCTTGATTTATTTAAATGACATAAGTGTGCACATAAGTGTGTGCGGTGTTTTTCAGTGGATCTGTAACAATATTTCGAAACTAAAACCTAGTAAGTTCTACTTCACACAACAAGGCATGAGGACCAACAGAAGGAAAGTACAATCCATTCAGCATGGTTCACTTCTAAATCGACAGCTTAAGTTCCCAGTTTCACTAGTCTGGTTGGTTTCATACTACTACCAATTCGTCAAGGATTTCATAAATTTGACAACACCTCTCCAAAGTCAAGACTTATCAAAAAGCCTTACAATGGCTACGTAATTTTCTTGACGCTTTGAGTCAACCTGCATGTTAGAAAGAAGTTCAATCTTATGTATGAATGTTGCAAAGGTGTACAACATCGCGATGCTATTGTCTTATTCCACATAAGGCCTTACTCATCGTTGAAAATAAAGTAGATTGGGCTACAATGTAGGCAACAGATCCTGATCTACGAGATATCTACTCACGTCAATTAAGAGTAGTTTAAAAACCATCGCGTCAACAGCTTAAGGGTATTTCCTTAACATTGCCTTACATTCAAGTGGAGACATCGACGTCTTACTGACGATGTACTTTATTTGATTAAACAGTCTCTATCACTTAAGCATAACAGCTGATTGGTTTACTTTACATCTATATGAAGGCTCGATTCATTTCTGTTTCTGAACTAGAGTAAGAAAAACTATCTTGAACGTAATACTGATCATCGAAAATTTCGATGAACAATAAGTACAATCCACAGGAAACAAGATAAGAACTTACATAATGCAAATTAAGTAAATACGACCGACAAAAGTTGGTGCAGTAGTACTTTGGAAGTTAGTAAATGTTGATTACTTTGAGCATGTACGCAATGGTAGAAATTGTTGTGTAGAGCCAACATTCTGTGTACATGATACGTGATTATTCAAATCTAATTCGTATAAAAATGCATAAGGTACACCCACTATACTACAACTAATAAAAATACATAGATCCTAGAGAAACAAATACTTAAACCAGCTTCATATGTGGCATATATAAGTGAAATATAAAACTCTTTTAGAAATAAGTGAATGTTACAATTATTTCCTATACAAACTTTATGAAAGTAAGGATTAATTAAAAGAGAAGTATTTACATTCTAGAAAAAAAATAAAGTTTGAATCTCACTGACTTCTCTTTAATTGAAACAATAAACTGAAATAGAACTACTTAAAAACACTGGAAGAAGTAAATTTATACTTAGAAAAAAGCTACTCACATGAACATTAAGTTGTTTCATCAGCTTTGACCACTCTTTTGTCCGAGGGTTATCTGTATTCAAAGTCCACGAAGGCAGAGATTTCGGTGCCGGTGCATTATAAACACTGGTCAGCGTGTAAAGATCGATAATAGGATCATAATTGAAAAGTTTACTAAAGTTAGTCAGCCAAGAGCAGAACGCTGGTGGGGCTAATACAGGTAATAAACAGTCCGATTCAGCGGCACCATCTGCTCTAAGCAGATTAGATCGAGTCCAAGCCACAGTGAAAACACCCTTTGAAAAAAAAGACATATATTTAAGAAATTAGAAAATCTATTCCATTTCAAACAACAAGAATTTGATGCGTTTATTTGTGACTCTAACCTCGCCTGGTTAACTAGTTCACTAGTTACTAGCCGGTCCTAAGCCCGGGTAAAGAGGGAAGGTTGGGCATAGGGCTAGCAACCCTACCCCGTAAAACAAATCTAACCGCTAAACAAACTTCAAAGCACAAACGATATATAAAAAATAATAACAAAATTATTCCTCGCTGGAATCGGAGAGGCGAAATGACGCCAGTTGGTGAAAGCCTTCGGGAAGCCAATTGGCCGATGTGTCTTCTCTCCCTAGATGAAAGCGAAAGTAAACGTGTGGACATGGAATGTCCACACGATGTTTGAACCCAGCAAGGCAGCCCAGATTACAAACGATATGAACAGGTATCACATTGAAGTGCTAGGAATTTGCGAAAGCAGATGGAATGGGAAGGGACTCTCCAAACTGTCAACTGGAGAATCAATAATCTACTCCGGTCACCCAGACGACAACCACGAGCACACTGAGTCTCGGAGTGGCTATCATGATGTCCTCAAGAGCATCGAAGGCTCTCATGCAGTGGGAACCAATCTCCTCCAGGATCATGACAGCAAGGTTCAACTCAAAAGGAAGGAAGGTCACAATCATACAATGCTATGCACCTACAAATAATGCAGAACAAGAGAAAAAGGAGGAATTCTACAAACGACTGCAATCAACACTGGACAAGACGTCAGTTGGCGATATCAAAATTCTAATGGGCGACATGAATGCCAGCCAAACTGGGAGGGGACAACACAGGAAGAGAATTAACCATAGGTCGAGAGGCGTTAGGTGAAATGAATGAGAATGGAGAATTGTTTGCAGAATTCTGTGCATTCAACGATTTGGTGATTGCAGGCAGTGTGTTCAGGCACAAGGAGATCCACAAAGCGACATGGATTTCACCAGATGGACACACTAAAAATCAGATCGACTTCATCTAAATCTCAAGAAATGGAGACGCAGTCTACTGAACACAAGGTCAAGAAGAGGAGCAGATGTAGGTTGAGACCACTATCTAGTGCAAGGAACCTTCCAAATCAAGTTAAAAGCCTTCAAGGAAGCTGGTGATAGACCTCAATTCAAGTACAACAATCAGAAACTGAAGGATGAAACTACAAAGGACATCTTCACACCAGTCAGCCATCAAGACAAAATGGGAGATATCGAGGAACATCCCTGAAGAAACCTATGTGGAAGAACACTAGAAGTCTTTGAAAGCTATGTGGAAAGAAACCTGCACAACAATATTAGGAAGGAAGAAGAAAGAAGACAAGGAATGGATCTCGACGGATACCTGGAAGCTGATAGAGCAGGGAGAGGAGGGTGGTGAAGCAGAAGATAAACCAGTGCAAGGATGCTCAACGACAAGAGGAACTGAGCGCAATGTATAAAACACTGGACAAAGAAGTGAAGAAGAGTGCACGGAAAGACAAAACGAAACACTGGCAAGTGTAGCAGAACAGGCTGTTGGTAGGAGAGACAGAGACCTGACATTGTATCAAATAACCGGGTTACTATCTGGGAAGAGATCAACACAGATGAAACCAATAAAAGATGATGAAGGAAATCTAATTACCAGAGAAGAGGAACAAAGAAAACGATGGGCCAACCACTTCAAGAAGCTCTTGAATCCACCACCACCTGCACTTCGTCCACAAATAACACCTGCAGTCCAGCCACAGAACTACAAGTGAATATAAATCCTCCAACAAAAATGGAAGTCCTGAACGCCATAAAGCTACTGAAATGCGGGAAGGCAACAGGACCAGATGGGATCCCGCCAGAAGCACTGAGAACAGACGCAGAGACAACAGCGGACATGCTCACACCACTATTGCAGAAGGTGTGGAGGGAAGAGAAGGTACCTGTCAATTGATTGGAAGAAGGGTTACCTTGTCAAACTGCCGAAGATGGGAGACCTCAGTGTTTGCAAGAACTGGCGCGGAATCACTCTCCTGTCCACCGAATGCAAGCAAAATATTAAGCCGCATCATCCTGGAGAGACCACACCTCAACTTTATCGACTTTGAGAAGGCCTTTGACAGCGTCGACCGAGAGGTAATTTGGAAACTGCTTCAATACTACGGAATACCACAAACCTTTATCAATCTCATTCAACAACTATATGAAGACGCCGCATGCCAAGTAATTCACAATGGGAAGCTCAGTGATGCCACTGAAGTGAAGACAGGAGTGAAACAAGGTTGCCTACTATCCCTCAAGATATTCCTGATTGTGGTCGACTGGACTGGATCATGCAACAAACATTGAGGAGCGAGAAGAGGGGGATACGCTGGACCGCGGAAAAGAACCTAGAAGACTTGTATTTCTCCGATGACTTGTGTCTGATGTCGCACAAACTAGAAGATCTACAGGCGAAAACTAACAAGTTGGCAGAAGAGGTAGGGCAGAGAAGACGGGACTTCAGGTGATTATAGAGAAGACAGAAGTGATGAAGATACTGCACCAACAACTCCAACAACAACAAACTCCAATCACCATCAACGGGAGAAACTTTAAGGAAGTAACCTCCGTCACCTATCTAGGAAGCACTGTTTCAGCTATAGGCGGCACAGGCACAGACGAGGATGTCAAAGTCAGAATCGGAAAGACAGCAAGACAGGCGTTCATTAGCCTGAAACCAGTGTAGAGATCTTCTGCACTGCACTCAGCATGTGGAACAAGATGCGGATTTTCAACACCAACTCAGTCAAGTCAGTGCTTCTGTGTGATGGTTGAGAGACTTGGCGCGTTACGAAAGGGATTTCCAATAAACTACAGACATTTATCAACAACTGCTTACGCCGGCCCGCCACCGAAGATGAAATGGCCAGAATACTAAGAATAAGCAACAAGGAGCTCTGGCTGGTGACGAACCAACCAATAACCTATCGCTCAACAAATATGCAGTGGAAGAAAGTGGAGATGGATTGGGCATACACTGAGAAGGCGGACTGGGGACATCACGCGTCAGGCCAGGCCGTCGAGTGGAACCCCCATGGGAAGCGACGAGTTGGACGTCCGTGGGTGACATGGAGGAGATCGTGCGAGGAGGTAATGAGAGGTTCTGGGCTGTCGTGGAGCCAGGTTCAAAAAACTTCAGAGAATAGAGTTCACTGGAGACGTGCTACTGAAGCCATAGGGCTCCCTAGGAACCCAAGGGACTAATAATAATAATAATAATTTGTTACTCTGATCTCTGGTAAATCAGCGGTGCTCAGAAAGTTAGAAGATGTCCAGGTGTAGTAGTAATCAGGTTACCATTAGGCCAAGTGACCAATGATTTTTCAAATGATACTAATTCGTGTGAATAATCATTTATTAACCAATCTAATTTCGAAAACAGTCAAATTGTGCGGAGATTACAGCATGCAAATAAAAAAGATTAACTGAAGAATTCAGCGCCAAACGGTTTTCAAAATATACTTATTTGTCCGAAACATACTAATACTTGATATGAGGTATGATATATAAGTTAGCAGAGATGCCCGCACCACTACTGAAGGTTTGAAAGGAAGGAGGGAAGGATAGGTAGCTGCCGGTTGATTAGAAGAAGGGCTACCTTGTCAAACTCCCGAATAAGGGAGACATAAGCCTTTGCAAGAACTGGCGAGGAATCATGCTGCTGTCCACCGAAAGCAAAATATTATGCCGCATCATCCTGGAGACTAAAAGATGCACTGGATTCAAAACTACGACCGGAACAGACAGGATTCAGGAAGAACAAATGATGATTAGGATAAGAAATGTATCCTTTTGAACTAGGCTGTTTCATTTTTTCTAAACTAACGTCTTAGATAGTTCTAGAAGCAGCCTCACTTTCCTCATAAAGGCAACCTCTAACATTAACAAATCAGGTGACCATATCTCTTACAAAATTATTCAAGGCTAAAACATGATAGGTCAAAATTACGACCGGAACAGACAGGATTCAGGAAGAACAAATCGTGTGTGGATCAAACTGCTACGCTGCGCTACGCTACGCATGGAACAGAGCATAGAATGGCAGTCAACTCAACTTCATCGACTTTGAAAAGGCCTTCGACAGCGTCGACCAACAAGTAATTTGGCAACTGCTGCAACACTACAGAGTACCCACAAATCTTTATCAACCTCATCCAACAGCTATATAAAAACACCATATGCCAAGTGATCCACAATGGAAAGCTCAGTGACGCCTTCGAAGTGAAGACAGGGAGGAATAAGACAAGGCTGCCGTCTACTATCGCCTGTGATTTTCCTGATTGTGGTCGACTGGACTGGATCGTACAAGAAACCGTGAGGAGCAAGAAGAGGGGCATACGCTGGCTGGACTGATGTAAAGACCCCAGACGAAGATTTGGATTTCGCCGCCGATGATGATTTATATCTAATGTCTTGTCGCACAAACTCGAAGATCTACAGCCGGAAACTAACAAGTTGACAGAAGAGGCAGCGAAGGAAGACAGGACTTCAAGTGAATTTAGAGAAGACAGAGCTGATGAAGATACCCAACCAACAACAAGCATCAATCTCCATTAACGGGAGAAACCAAAATGAAGTAGTCTCTTTCATCTACCTGCCTAGGCAGCAGCGTTTCAACTACGGGTGGAGGCGGCAAAGATGAGGATGTCAACGCCAGTCAGGATCGGAAAGACAGCAAGATAAGCCTTCCTGCATTAACCTGAAATCAGTGTGGAGATCCACCGCACTACACTCAGCATGAAGAACAAGATCCAGATTTCAACATCAATGTCAAGTCAGTGCTGCTATATGGTTCAGAAACTTGGCACATCACGAAAGCACTTCCGACAAACTACAGACATTCATCAACAGCTGCCTGTGCTCGATACTGAAAATCAGATGACCAGAAAGAGTAAGCAAGAAGGAACTCTGGCTGGCAACGAACCAACCAAGAACCTATCATCCAACAAATATGAAGAAGGAAGTGGAGATGGATTCGGCATACATTGAGAAGGCCGATTGGGGACATCACGCGCCAGGCCAGGTTGTCGAGTGGAATCCAAAGGGGAAACGACGAGTTGGGCATCTGAGGCGAGGGTGACATGGAGGAGATCGTGTGAGCAAGAAATGAAAGCCTGTAGGCAGTCGTGCAGCGATGTTCAAAAGACTGCAGCGAACAGAGTGCAATGGAGGCGTGCTACTGAAGCTCTATGTTCCACTAGGAACCCAAGGGAAAAATAATGATAATAATAATATGTAAGTGTATTCTAAAGATTTCGATTTTAGGGTTGCTTTACATGGTAAAATAAAACACACATAATATAGATTGTAGCTCAGAATAAAGATGATAACTGCTTGAGGTTCTCCGAGGTTTGAGGTTTTTTCTTGAACATCTCGTCACCAGGTTAGGGATTTTATCAGCACTTACTTTGTATAGATGTGAATAAGGGAAATGAATAACGACACAGTTTACTAATTTAGAGATAAACAGTGAAACTTATGCAGTCAGTTTTGTTTTCTGTTCATTTAATATGATCATGCCCCCGGGTTATTTAAACAATTGCATAAGAGAAAATCAACAACTGAACTGAATTACAACTCCATTAAGTTTTCAGTTGACTAAACAAAATTCACTTAAGTATTTCAAAACATCATATATAATCACCGATAAAAATGAAAAATTTAGTAACAAACGGTGAAAAAGGAAAAAATCTAGATGAAATTTGCAAGTAATGACTGACAAAAACAGAGGCAGTTACCTCTAGTCACCTATTTACTGATCAATTGTACTAACTTGGGATGACGTTTTGAGGACGAACTACAGATATATAGAGCTGCTAAGTTTGATATCTCGAAAGTGGCGTTTCAAAGTATGGTTCCAATCACGTTTCCCATTATCATGATTCGCGTTCACAGAATGAATGAAGTACAGATAGAAGGATACAAGAACGAAAGCAACTTAAACGTAAGTTGACCAACAGTCTTCGCAATGATCGTGGGTAGTGAGACCGGGAGAGATGGTGAAGACATTGCCGTTACGCAACACTCAGCAACTATCTAAGCTTATTCAGGATACCGGAAAGATGATTGTTAGGGAAATCATCAACGAAAAGGATGGTACACTGATAACCTCTACAAAAGACGGCTAAGACATTTGACAGAACATTTTGAAGCAAGTTCAGCTGGCCCTCAGCAGAGCTTCACTTACCCTAGATGTCGATCCTCCAACTCTTCTTGAAGTTGAGAAGGCTGTATCGAAACTGAAACGATCCAAAGCAGGAGGACCTAACAGTTTGCTACATGGAGTTTTCGAGGATAGAGACAGGTACTTGCTGATTAGAGCAACAGAAGTACTAGGAAGTGAACGTGAACCAGAGATAGTTCCATCAGATCGGTCTACTTCACTCCATACTCCCGTCTGTAAAAAGGAGTACTTCTTTCGTGACAACCAGAAGAGAATTAGGTTGACCAATATTGTATCCACGATTCTAGGACGCATAATTATCCCACGTCTAACCGGGGCAATTGGAAAACAAACTCGAGAAAACCAGGCAAGTTTCAGACCTAGAAGAGAGTGTATCAATCATATTTTTACCTTCCGACAGGTTCCTGACTGTTGGTCTGAGCTGTATCGGGAAATGCAAACTACATGGATGAGGTTCCCGAGACGATAAGAATCAGCCGTTGACGACTCTTGGTGACATGTCCGAAAATCGGTCACAAGGGAGAAGATGAACTCAATCTTTGACGTTTTCTAAAGCTTGAACATTTGCATTGTCCGTTATCTTTAGATTGTTTATTCTCTCACACAACTTTGTCTACTTTGATATTACTCTTTTTCTGTCCACTTTTTCTTTGTACATTACTGTGAAGTGTGGCACTGATATGCCAGGTCCTACGTTGATTCTGTCTGTCTCTGTCTGTTTGTCTGCCCGACTTGGGTCGTTCGACAGTGATGTCAGGTCGTAGCTGATTCTGACTGAACGACTTATTCAGGCATGCAACTTTTAGCTAGAATCACACATAAGAGCCGTCATCCTTCTTATAACTATAGAAGTTTGTATAATAGGATAGCAACAACAACATTATAACAGGTGTACTTAATACTCTGGTAAACGAACAAGATGTTCGCAAAGTTACTTATCGGCTAAACCATTCAATACATAACCAGTGATTAGAATGACTGTTCTTAAGTTCGAATATCGAACTACTAACCAGAAGATCATATATACCACCTCCTTGTTTTCTTCACAAGTCAGCTAATGTCGTCTATCTTTACAACAGGAGTGAAACTCTATAGCTAGTAAATGTAATCAACACGTCAATGCATTTAAAAGCTCATATATTTAAATGCTACCTATCATTCAACTTGCAAAGTTGACAGTCCGATAGACAATATATGTAGCCACAATAAATGATTCATTGGTTTCCTGATGACTGATGGGACTACACTACAACATTAGATCTCAACACAGATAACATGAGATATCACTGTATCATAGCGATTTCGCAGGAGAAATTAACCAGCGATTGTAAAGTAAACATGATAATTTTACAATCGTGGTAACTGTAGAACTACTATAAACGAACGAAACACGAAGTATAGAAACTCACACCATGATGATCACCATGCATATGAGTGATGAGTATGAACCGAATTTTGCGCAATATTTCATTTCCTTTTTCCACACCGTACAATGTATGCAACTGGTTTAAGGAACCTTCCCCGCAATCCAACATCACGTAACTGTCTGGACTGAAATATCAAATAAAAGATAGAATACAATGTAACGCTTAATGTTTAAATATGTTCAAAGCATTAGCATGAAAGCAGTAAGTATAGGGGTCGAAGTACAAACTAATATGGGACCTACGTTGTAATAATCTACAAAATCTTCGTGAAATAACTAATCTTTCTGGAAAAGTCTTGATAACTACAGAGAGCAGACTGAGTGCCCAAGCCTACGACCAGGAAACCACAGATCAATTCTAAAAGGAATGTTCATAAGTTTTTAAGTCGTAGCTATAAATGAATACCATATAATTAAATAACGACTTATGAAAATCAGAAATTGAAAGCATATGGTGATCCAAATTTACTGTTATTCAGCCCAATACGGCATTATCTTCCATACAAAAACACAGAGACCCACTGACTATGGTTAGAGGTTATAAAACCAGGTGTGGAAATCAACAGGAGAAAAATCCAGCTAATATCTTTTGTATTCTTAAAAAGTAATTAACGATTCCAGTAGGATATCAAATATGAAAGTCAATTATCAAAACAATATGAACATGCAAAGAAATTCGATTTTCTTTTAAAAAATAATCGTCAATGCTTTTCCCAATGAAATAACATCAATAAGTCACCGCCTAGGATTAAAAACATACATCCACACTAAACGTCACGCATATCATGGTCTTACAATACATTATCGATGCTGTGATGGAATAAGTAATCGGATGCATTATAAAAATGTTTGTGTAGAAATCATCGGCGACAATACTTGTTATTCGCACATTCAAACAATGCTTCAGACACACCATTCTGTAAGCTGTCAAGTATCAACTGACCATCAACTAAATGCATATATTGCATTAACCCCACTATGTGAGATAGTCTTGATCGACTGTGGTTGATTTCTGTTTCCAAAGATAATACACAAAGTTGATAAGAAACTGATGCCTGATTGACACTTGGACATCAAATCTCAGTGAATAAACTGTGTACCACTCAAGTTTTCCGTCAACTTCAACCTCCATACCCGTTCACTACAATAGACTTAGGTGAATGAAATGCTTGAAAAGCTGAGTCAACTTAATCATAGCAACTGATCGTAGATATCAATAGTGAAGAAAAATAAAATCTTGGTATTTTGATGTTTTTATTCCTCAATTTACGCTCAATAAAAATAATGGTAACTTGACGAAATAGGTATTTTTTTTCATGCAAAATTGATTAGGACTTACTCTAACTGGATGAGGATACAACTGATGTTTCGATATTTATTTGGAGTGGAGGATGCTGTGCCAAGAAACGTAATTTCAGGGTACATTTCAGATGCAAGTCTGTGAGCTAAATGTAAAAATGAAGATCATGTTGATAAAGACGATAGTATCATGATTTGAATTACAATTATAGAGGCATCAACACTTGTCTCAGAACTAACATTATTTTTGACTGAAAAGTGTCTATTTCACTGAGAAAGTAGATACGCAGAAACTTTAAAACATCCATTGTCGGATTATTTACATCACTTACATTGAACCATTGTGAAGAAGACAGGTTAACAGTGAATTCACTGATTAAAAATATCGAGACCCAGTACATTTATGACCAGATAAAAACTTTCAGTGTTCACTCGATATCCGACTATCTATCAAAGAACAAGTATACTGCACTGCAGTCCGTTCTGTCCTGTTGTACGGCTGAGATATGAAGTGATTACTGGGTTTTGATTACAGATGTTTTCGTATCACTGTTCGCGTTTGGTGGAATAACAGAGTGACCAATGTTGAGGTCAGGCGAATGGCATTACGTAAGAAAAGCAAGTCGATTGATGAGGTTATGAACCTTTGTTGACTGAGATGGCTTGGACATGTAGTGCGCATCCAGATCCACTCCCTACCTCGACGTGCCAAGCTAGAGGAAGTTGGATTAGGTTGGAAGAGGGTTCAAGGTGGCCAGATCAAGGCGAGGCACCAATCAATGAAGTCTCTTGCTGTTGGTGTGAGCTGTGTGGGGAGATGTAGACTGCCTGATTATGGTCAGTAAAACGAAAGGAATCAGTGATTGAGGACTCTTGGTGACATGTCTGAAAATCGGTCAAACGGACGCAGATGAATTTACTCCTTAGCATCTTCTAAAGCTTGAAAATTCACACTAACCTTTAGCTTCAGACTGCTTATTCCATCACACTACTTCATCTTCCTTGATATCACTCCTTTTCTATCCACGTGTTGTTTGTATACTACCGTTAGGTGTGGCAACTTGAGCCGATGCACCTATGTGCGAGGTTCTACGTTAATTTTGTCAATCACTTGATATGATCTTAAAAGGAAGACAAGATTAAGTACTAACCAGACCTAAAAGGAAGGCATTACGACAAACTACTAGAGAATTTTAAGAAATCTGAATACGATATTAACTATTTAAGGCCTTGTGTTAATATATTCAGGGAGATGGAATCGATGAGTATTACAAAGAAACTTAATAATTGGGTTCAAAATGTTAAAAAGGTCTAATTTCAAGAGAATACCTATTTGATCAAAACAGTTTATAGAGAAGCCTGCATTCTTTGACGCAGTTAACGCAACATGACATATATAGCTTCATATCCGGGGTTAAAAAATCTGCATAACGCCTTCTGTTGTAACACTGTGACGAAGGTAGTTAGGCAACTCGTCAAAGGAAGATTACCACGTCGCCTAATTACAGAAAACATACTGATGACAGTTTAAATTTCTTAGTCCCCTGCCAAAAATGTACCAATTTAACAAGTCCCTTTCAGTCATTCGCCAATAGCTTCTGGAAATTCCACTCTGTACACATCTCGAATTCCAGTTTATATCAAGTGTTAGTTGGTTGGAAGCAATTAGTAGGAAGCCAGGTTTTTTGGCACTCACCAACAAGGTATATCTGCAACCTCGACGGAATCAATGTCCTGTCTGGTATTTGAATCTGAGTCACCCAAATCTGCAATGAGTGAAGTTAACAGTGAGCTATTCGAGCCGTGACTGACCTTCTGTAGGGCTGGATAGGATACGCTGATTGGTCAACAGAGAGTAACCAATTTCACATTATCTAGTCCTGAATTCTGTCGACCGTTTCGCAATGTAACCATCAAGCTAGGACATACACCATCACGGTGCACTTCGACAGATGCTAACTGGTAGAATGCAATTGGTAAGAACGAACGAACGAAACGCACTCAGTCACCTTGTGCAGAAGGCAATGAGCCACACCTATGGTGTGAGGGCTAGCGATAATACCTGGTTGCCCAAACCTCGGTAGGTGAGGCAGGGCTCGAAACTCATGTCCCAATTATTGGCAGTTATCTCCCCAAACTATTGACCCACAGCTCCACAATCGACAAAAAGCCCCGCAAATAGGTTTCGTGCTTGTTGAGACTCATCAGCAAGGCGTATCTGTGACACAACTTATTGGGGCTAGATGAAAATACGTAGAAAACCATAAACGTACTAGTTATTTTCCTTTTCAACTCTCTTCATGCTAATTAAACACGGTTTCGGAAACAAATAATCCCCACAGTTGCAACGTCCAAGTAGAAATACGTGATGAAGTAAGTTTTGAACACTACTTTACAACTGAAAGCAGATCAGTCAAAACAATTAACCTCCTGATAGTACCTGGCATTCATCAATTGAAAAAATAGTGTTTTCAAAGCACTAAAAAACTAAATACCTTGTGGTTTGCTGGTTTCAATGGACTTTCGCATCTCAGCAAACTTTTCCTCTGCTTCTTCCACGCTGATATAGAAAGGATCAAAAACTTCAGAAACGAACTGATCGGCATTCAATTCGGGATACTGAGGTCTAAAGCACCAAGAAACAGACGTAAAAAAGTTGAAGTAATATTCAATCAACTTTTTAAATAATAAATAGTATGAGACGCTTGTCCAAAGACAAGAATAAACTGACAATCAAACTTGAGAAAGTGAGATGAACAAACAGTACTAAGGTGAGAGCAGAAAGAGCAAAATATCCTGAAAAGTGAATTAGTAATAAAAATATTGTCAGTTATCGTAAGACTCAAACAAAAGAAACAAACAGTTATTTATTTGACGAAAAACCGTAGCACAAAGTGATGTCAATAGAAGAACTAGTGAAAACCAAGATATAATGATCAAACTGGTTGATAATAAAACTCTAAACGGCATCAAAAATGATAATAGACTATATAGGTGCTATCTTATCAAAATTCCGATCAAAGAATTGTGACCACCGGGATAATTAATTTATTCCTTCCGTTGTAAAAGCACTTCACTACCAGCCTTCTCGAGACAGATGTTCAGATGCACTCTGCTTGAGTTTCTGATTAGTTGAGAAGCTCAACAAAAACTACACATGAGTGGTGGTCAAGCACAGACATCTGCACAAGGTTATACTCTGTGTCAGAAGTATTCAACGAATTATTATCGTCAACAATAACTGAGTAGAAAATTCTGTATCACATGGTTTCTACACACCTGTGTCTTGTAGTAATATCGATTTGTTATCAAGGAAAGCTATTCAGGTTCCCGTAACTCATAACTTTCCATGAAAATGTAACGACAACTATTTAGACTTATAAGGGTACCGGAAAGAAGAAGAGGATGGTTAGGGGAACCATCCCCGAAAGGATGTTACACTGATAACCTTCCAGGACAAGCGGCTAGAACATTGAGCAGAACACTTTGAAGCAATTTTAACTGGCCAACAGAAGCGCTTCAGTTGCCCAACATCCACACTGAACATGAATGGGATGTAGATGTTGGTCCTCCAACTGTCATTAAAGATGAGAAAGCCGTATCAGACCTGAAATGATTCAAAGCAGCAGGAACTGAAAGTTCACCACCTGAAGTTTTTAAGTAGTAGTGTAGAGAAATAAAAGGCAGTCCCGTCAGAATGGCCTACTTCATTGATCACCCTAGTCTATAAAGAGAGGTCTTGTGACAAACGTAGGGAAATTAGTTTGACTAATATTGTATCCAAGATCCTAGGCTCTATAGTTGTCCGACGCCTAAATGAAGCTCGAGAACACCAAACTCAAGAAAAAAAACAGAAACGTTCCAGACAGACCTGGACAAGAGTGCATCGGTTATATTCTCACTTTCCGACAGGTCCTGGAACACAGGCACACCTACCGGTGGCCGATACTTGCCATATTTTTTGAACTGAACGCGGCATTCGAATACGTTGACCGTGAGGTGTTGTGGTAGTGTCTGACTGTGAAAGAGGTGTTGTGCAAGTGCATAACTCTAATCAAAACTCTCTACTCGAACTCAAGCAGTCGTGTAAGGGCGATGTATGGAGAGTTGTCATGTGAACTGAGGATAACCAGCGTCTGAAAGGGGGTGTCTAGCATCACCGTCCCTACTTAACTTTAGTATGTTTATGAAGTCGATGACTGCACACAGTTATCACAGTTCATTCAAATTAGATTATGTCGGTTTAGAGCTCAACTAACTGGTATACCTGTTTGATTACACTTCTGTGCAACGTTCTAAGTTGATTTGTCTGTCTTATGAGAGGATAAGATCGTTGGTAAAATCAGGTTTGACAAGTTTTTCTTCATATCGGATCTAAATCAGGCATCAAGCTCCTCCTTGAGAGTTGTCTTGAAAGTGACACCTATCACATAGCTGAAAGATAATGGCGAAATAAAGCAGCACAACTTAACCCCTGATACCAGTTTAAATCAATAAAATGGAGTCATTGTATACCCTACTTCTAACCCAGGTGTTTGCTCATGGTGTTTTCAGAATGTTACGTAACTCTTAAAGGTAAACGCTCTTCAGTGAAGAAATTAAAAGCACAATCCTTGTTGTGTGAAATCAGAACTAATATTAAAGAATATAAGGATTATTGGATTACAATGTGGCAGTTTTCAGAAAGCTTGTAAATACTTAACACGGTCAAACCATCCATGATCAACGATGAAAGAGGTCAGCTCCTCCAGCAGAAGTCTTTTCCTGTTCACTATTCAATCTTCTGGTATGACATCTATCAATATTTTGACGCAACTTGTAACAGACCTCTATCTAAATGACTTAAATGCATTTTGTGAGCTCTTTTTAAAGATGAATGAAGTGGTAGTCATTGATCAAAATGGCTGAAATGCTCAGTTTTTCATACCTTACTGGACTTCCTAACCAATATTACGACTTCATTTTCACTTCTATCTTTAAAAGGTCACCATGAGAAAACAGTTTGGGTCGAATACCCTGTGACGCTTGAGTAAACGTTTGCATATTCAGGAGAATAGATGTGAACGATAATCGAGCATAGCCCGAAGGAGCCCCGATCACTACAGTGTAACTGTTTTTAGAAGTGAGCTGCTGAGTCCCAGATATCTCTGAAAGTTATTTACTGACATGTCGTCCACTTCAGTGGGGAAAACCTCTTGTTGTAGTCTTTTAAGGTGGGTTATGAGTAACAAACCTCGTTAATTTTCAAATACCAGCCTGTAATTTTTCAAGTAAGATCCATATATAATTCGTTGTATTTTGTATCAACTAGGATAGGTGTTATCAAGCGATATCAGAAAGTCTTTATTAGCTGAGTATTCTCCGTAGTGAAAAGTGATCGCATTCCCCATCTTAAAAGCACATCGTAGGTGCAACCAACATGCACCTACACTTTGGCAAGGTCAACACCTAGTCTTGAATCTCTTCTGATTTGATACAGAGTTGTACATTTTTTTTAAAAGGACGATTTCAGTGATCGTCAAAAACCAACTGAACTTGGTATACACTGAATTTTGAAGAATGCAAACCGACACTCTAAAGCGATGATATTACTGTATACACCAACGACAACTGTATCTGATTGCCGTATGGTCTATTTGAGAACAGATTTGCATAAAACGACAGTACCATAGAAAGCACATTGGTAATGGTTATTTACTATCAATCGATTGTGATGTGTACCAAAATGGTACAAGATAACCTCTATAGTCTGACTTGTGATCTCTTTGGGCTTAGACATTCAACTTATGTTTTTAAGACCCGGCTAATTCCGTCATTTTTATAAAGTGAACTTGCTTAAGAAGAATACTTGGTTGATGACAGAATTCATCGTTTGTGACATCCAAGCTGTAATTCATTAGAATTTTCCAGGATCACAAATAAATACATGTTATCTGGTATGCATAGGAGTGCAAACGCTGAAGATAATAAGAATAATCAGTACGCGTGATTCCTGAACAGTTGCGCCAGAATTCACAATGAAGAACAGATTTGTGAAGAAAAAGCAGTGTGGCGACTTAAAACGGTACAAACCAACTAGAATTGAAAACAGTGGACAGCAAGTGAGTAAAATAAAGATAAAGAAAAAGTTAAAAACGAATACAGTAAGACGCTAAAGTTCACCGATAAATAAAACAACTAACTAGTGACAAAGCAGCATAGAAACAGGTACAGTTTATGATACAGCAATTTTGGTGAGTTAAATGAACGCCCCAATGTTTTCAGTGTAACGCATCATTCAGTAACTTGGTTCGAGTTAAGATGAGACCGGGTAGACCAGAAAGAACCAATCGTTTGTTGTAGATGATTTCGTACACCTTCAAATTCAAATCTAATCCACAATGCAGCGGAACAGCCTCAAGAGCTGAGTTCCAGTAGTTGCTGATGACCAAAGTAGTTTAGTACTTTATTTGTCCGTTTTAGACTCCGAAGCCTATAGGTACCAATGGCTTGGAAACAGGGTTTTCCAACAACCATGGTAAACGTTTTATATCTACCGATATAGCATAAAAAGGTCGATTATTTGCTTCGGTGTTTTAGCTTTTGCAGAAACACCCGACCAAATCAAGGCACTGAATGAGAGCGGTGCGATCAGATACTGAAAATTTTTTCTCGCATGAAAGAACTTTGAAAGGCGAAGCACGCTCTATGCATTCTAAGCTGTACTAAGGCTATGAAGGTCCCTTATTCTATGTAACCATCTGTGCCAAGCAGTACGCATTCTACAATTAACCCCTCACACCACAAGTATTCGACAAGTTCCTAAAGAAAAATTCAGTGGTCCAAGTCACGAAGCACTCTGAAACATGCTTTCTTGAGAACTGAAAACAGCTAACAATGAAAATCACATAACTTGAGACTACTCATATCAAGAGATAATTTCCGGTTTTCCACTGATAGTTCGAAGACCACCGTTAAGATGAAGATAAGACATTTCCATGAGAAAATTCGAATCACATATGCTGAAGAATTATAAAGCCATAAATGGACTGATGTATACGTTAAACCTGGTGGTTAAAAATCAAAATCGGATCGAAAATCAGTGTGAATTAATTCAAATTACAACAGCTTATATAAGCACTGCAAGATGCAACACAACAAAGATGAAAAACGAGAGCAGAACAACCAAAAGCTGTAACAGGAAAGGCAGAAGGAATAAAGCAAATCATAAAATGTGATATGACATGGATAGAGAGATAAGAAATGAATGTATCTTAACACCTGCGACCGCTTTTGAGCCAGGTAATTTAGAGTCTACAACTCAGTGTTGTACCTCAAAATTGCAAGTCCTTGTTCTCAGAGGTTATCAGGTATCCTCCCTCTTTGGTAATAGGATCACTAACATTCTTCTCGTTTCAGTCTCTCTAGCAAGCTCAAAAACCACCAAATACTACCTAAGCTCAATGCCCTCCTCCTCTCCTAACCCTTAAACAATCTCTACTCTTCACAGTCACTACAAGGACTTATCCTGTCTACGTCAGAGACTGCCTCCGCTCCTCGTCGCAGTCAGATCGAGACAGAGTGGATCTCCTTGTATCAATCAAGTAGGATGAGACCGCAGACACTGGCTCTTGGCAATCGAACCAGATGGCATAAGTTGGCGAGAGCCAATCGAGCCATCGCCAACTTACGCCATCTGTGGTGCGGCTGCGATATCCAACTGTCTACTGAGGGTCGAGTGTACTATGCTGCAATCCGCTATGTCCTACTGTATGACTGTGAAATATAGCCATTAGAGGTAGAAGACATGAGAAGGCTTCTGATGTTTGACCCACATTGCCTTAGTAACACACGTTGTGTGTCATAGTGTCACCACCTCTTTAAAGCAGAAGTCAGATGTAGAGTTCTGGGGAGGAGAGAAAAGTCAGTTGATGCTGTTGTGAACCTTCATCGACTGAGATGGCTGGGACATGTGTTACTCACGCCTAGTCACTATCTGCCTCGTCACACAACGTTAGCTAAAGTATATGTAGGTTGGAAAAACGTCACGGGCAGCCAGACTAAAACATGGCACCACTGCATGAAGTCTTTGACTGTTGTTATGTCCCGTGTAGGGCAATGTACACTAGCTGGTTGGAGTTCATACGACAACAGGAACCAGTAGTTGGAGACTCAAGGTGATATGGCTGAGAAACAATGTCACTGGCGCAGATGTATCCACACTTTACTTTCATCTTAACCACTATACTGAATTCAGTATTTTATTTTTTCTTCCTCTCTTTTACTGGTTTCTACTTCTTTGATCGATTTTTCTTTCGCTCTTCATCTTGCTATTTTTTTACTTGTTTTACTGGTATGACGTGTGGCAACTTGGACCGTTGTGCAGTAATGCCTGGTCATAGGTTGACACCTATTGGTTTGATTGACGAGCTCTTGCTAACCTTTGGATACAGAATACCAACTGTCTTTATCACTGTTTGAACAGCAGACTGAATATTACGCCGGACTTCATCGAAATTAGGGTTCCTCCCATCACCGGAATACTCACCTACCTCCTCCTTGGACACACATTCTATGTTCTCATACAGCTGTACTAACGAGTGATCGGGGTTCAAGAAGGTACTCTAAAAACAGCGCCAACTCTAAACCCATCCTATCCAACAACGGCTCCTACTTATATCATTTATCTGGTTCAACGTTGGTTTCCTTCTGATGGATGTCAAGTGAGACATCTCTTCTTGTGTTTGAAGATAGTTTTAGTCAAGAAATATGTGATTAGGAGAACGAAACTGTAGTAGATAGTCGCTTTTGTCGGAATGGAATTCAGTAGATACCATCAATACGCCTTTTGAAATAACTTGACAATATTTGACCTTTTTCTTAGTGTAGCGACATTGACAGGTTTCGGTGAGACACACCTTTTGCATTGTCCACACTACCGTCAGAAGACTGGTGAGTAAAAATAACGCGTAGTCACTAATGTTACGAATTTCCAGGGTTTCTATAGTTCCCTTTTGTCATTCAGTACACTAGCAGCTGTTATTGAGGTAATGGGACTTAGAAATTGATGCTTAACTTACATCAGAGGTTCGGAACGCAGATATGCATGCAACAATGACAATGGTAATTACGAATGTAAACAGCAACAACTAATGCAAAGACCTCAAATTCAGCACCAATGCAATTTGTCTAAAATGATACACACAGCAGCGACAGGTCTTTTGAAAATTCTGTGCTAATGGCATAAAATAATATGAAAATATAATATACAAGATATAATACGAGAGTTCACTTACTTATTGAATCCTTTCCACGGTCTTAATGAAAACTGTAAATGAGGCTCTGCGTGTACGACTGAAGAGAAAGGATCAATGGGATTCGCTATAGCTTTATCACGTTTCTGGTTGGTGAAAGAGAAATGAAAAGAGAATTAACCACTTTTAGTAGATTGAGAAGAGAGAGAAAGAAAGCAAAACTGAAATAATGAAGAGCAATGATGAAGATATTAGAATGGCACTGAGAATGATAGAAAACTTTCTGAAGTTTCCGTTCATGATGTTGACCCATAGAGGTAGAGACTTGGTACATACATATCCAACCTTAAAGCGATTAGCATCGGGGTTTAAATCCTGTTCCAGCAACTGGGACCCCGGTGATCGGGTAGTGCCATAAGAACTAACACAAAAAATGTAGTCCATACTTCAGTGCATAAGCATGTACTAAACCGAGTTACATTATTGTCATTATTGACCTGCAACGGTAATGAAAACGTCTTTATCATGCAACCCACTTTAAAGAACATTGTATTAAAATACGTCTTCTGTACTAAATCAAAGCCATTTCGTCAATGCTATTAAACTCGGCGCCATATGCCATCCTACCTGGGTATGAGTTGATTACTTTGATGAATAAACTGAACAAAACCTGTTCTCGGGTAATACAAC